>JAOPSE010000119.1:1280526-1880526 GCA_029449295.1 Zea luxurians
CTACATTTTATCGTCGTTGTGCAAGATTTTCCTTTGCTATGAATAATTTATTTGTTCTTGTTTTCCTTGTATAGCCAAGTTGTTAGATTTGATGGATATGTTTTTTTATTAGTTGAATAGGCGTGGGTTGGTTTCATGAACTTGCAATTTCCTGAGCTGTGCGTGAAAACTATTGATTGATTTGCTTCCTTCAATAGAATCATATGGAGAGGTTTACCGTGCCGACTGGAATGGAACAGTAGGTAGTTCATCCCCCCACACACAATTATTTTTTGTATCTTGAAATCGAAATGGGTGAAACCATCAGTATTCAAGGAAAAAGAAAGCTTATATAAGTTCACCATTGGCAGGAATTATTTTGGTAAACAGCGTGGCACTGTCATCAATGTTTAAGAGAATAAATATGAAAGATTTGACCTCCAAGGTTTCAGTCTATACCAGTACTACAAGTGATGACTTTGGCAGCTTACCATTTGAGAGAATACAGGAATTTTTGTGTGTATACTGCTGCTCCAGAAAGGAATTGCATTTCATGCTGGCATAGTGTACCATTGCAATATGCCTTCCCATTAATTCTGTTTTTGGAATGTCCTTGTTGGATTACTTGCATAGTCACAATATATAGGGAATAAAAATAATGTGACATCTGTAATTTAGTTTCAGTGCTATTTTTTATGTACAACTTGATATATATCTGAAATTAATTTCTTTTTTGAAGTGATTTCCAAACTTGACCACTGTTAACGTGAATCATTCTTATTCTTTCAGTAGTCACTGCAAATAGCTTGAACCATGGAGGCCTTGCGTTTTTTTCTTCCTCATTTATTGTTCAAGAGGTGGACGAGACGTCTCTTTTAACAAAACTGGGCGACGACACTTAAATTGATTAAGTGCGGTGCACCGATGTTATAGGTCATTGTCTCGTTGTTTTCTGATGACCAACAAGGACAAGGAAAATGTGGTCAGTGGCCTGCCAGATCAGAATTTGCTGTTTACTCTTTTGATCTGACGAAATCGAACCAGAATAAAAGAAAGCTCTGCACTTTGTTCATCGAGCATCCATAGCAAGAGGAAGCGACTGAGGTTGGCTCAGGTGAGCAACATGGCGGAGAAGCTGACGCCGGAGCAGGTGGACGAGTGCAAGGAAATCTTCGACCTGTTCGACGCCGACGAGGACGACAAGTCGCCATCCCATCGAACTCCTATCCACCGCGCGCGCACCTAGCTCCGAGCCTCACTCAACTCATATGTGTGTGTGTGCTTCTTTGTTGCTCCCGGCCGGTGGGCTTGCAGGTCGCATCGCCACGGGTGAGCTCGTGACGGCGCTGCGCTCCCTGGGCCAGAACGTGGATGAGGCGGAGGCGCGGCGCTTCCTGGAGGACGCGGGCGTCGCCACGGGCGCCAGCGACATCGACCTCGCGGCGTTCCTGGCCGTGGCGGCGCGCAAGATGGGCGCCAGGCAGTCGGAGGCGCGCCTCGCCGAGTGCTTCGACGTGTTCGACGACGCCTGCAGCGGGTCCATCCCCACGGAGCAGCTGCGGCAGGTGATGGTGAGCCACGGCGACCGGCTCACGGAGGAGGAGGGATTGCGGCAGGGTCGCGGGCAAACGGACTGCGGTGGTTTTTGCAGCGGGCGGAGGGAGGCGGGGGCAGTCTACAATAGAGACTTAATAGTTAGTAGAGATAAGAACCAAAAGCTATAGGTACATACTTCAGTGATTCTTTGCTTTAGATGATAAATCTGAGCCCTTAGCACCCCACAGGGCTACCAACAGCATATTATAAGTATAATTGCAGCTAAAAATGTAAAAATAAAAATAAACCACAACATAAACCGAACAACACAGTAATTCTTTGCTTTAGATGATAAATCTGAGCCCCCAGCACCCCACAGGGCTACCAACAACATATTATAAGTATAATCGCAGTTACAAAAAAAATGTAAAAATAAAAATAAACCACAACATAAAACGAATAGCAGTAGTCACATAACTAAATAAGCATCCAGGTTTGCACCCCTGAAGTTAACAACTCAATACAAACACAATAACTAAATAACTGATGAAGCAGTACACAAGCAAGCGTTACACAGAGGAGCTTCAACCTGACAGCTCAACTAAAACCTATAGGACAACAAGGACTCGCCCAGGAGCGCACAGAAGTCTAGTTTAAACTAAAGATGCACATCCCCTAGTCTTCACTCCTTGGATGACTTGTTGATCAGAGACTTGTGAATGTGCGGTATGACACACTCAATTTGTGGCTGCCTTCCAACAACAGGATCTAATTTTCCCTGCGGATATGATCAACATTAGTTTTATTACATAACTTGTACTAAATATAATGCAGTGGGTCGGAAATATTACCTCCTCTGCTAATTTTGTTAAATTAGTTCCATACTCCTCAAGAGTTGGCATCTTATTACCACTGCTGCCGCCGCCAACTCCAGCACCAACAGCTTCTATGGTCTCACCAATCATTCGAATAACCTATAGAGGTCCATGACATTGAAGAAACAACTAATAAAAAGAATTTCTTTTTATACAGAGGACTCCCTACTGTCAGAAATAGACACATCAGATATAAGTTTACTTGTGTACGAATATTGCTGGGGTCAGCTCCGAGACTCTCAAGCACACGAGCCGCCACACCTTCACCCTCACGAAGCAGTCCAAGGAGCAGGTGCTCAGATCCAATATAATTATGTCCTGCGAAGCAAGTATTTAGTGCTTGGGATAAATCTTCTATGGAATTTATTAAATTTTGAAATATAATGAGGAAATGGAGTGTGCTGTTGTATGATACATAAAAGGAAATGGTATTCTTGTTAAGATAAATGTCTTGACAATTACCAACAAAGGAAGTACATGTAATTTAGTTGTGAACAACATAAAGGGTGTTTGTCTGTTACAGTATTAGATGAGAAAGCAGGTGGAAATACTTTACATAAAGAGGTGCGCAGCAGCAAATTTCTTTATAGGTGCACAAAGCAAGACAATGAAGAAAGAAATGCATCTATTAGTTCAAATGCATCCTATCCTAAGACCTAAATTATTGAATGGGGAAATAGCTTAATGATGCTGATGCAAATAAGTACAAGTTTGGAAATATCAAATGTGATGCTGATAAAAGGGGATCGAAGCCACCTGTCACTGGGGTACACTGTTATTTTACAGCCTGCGTTACTACAAAAGTTTCTTTGATGAAGATATATAATAGCACCACAGTAAGTGGACTGCAATGAGATTATGATCACTTCGCAAGTTCCACTTGAATACTTAGAAAGGTGACATAAAACAGAGGCCTGGAAAATCAACTACATATAAACATTGCAATCAACTGTCCACTGTCAGGGTCCCTCTGACATCAGTTACAAATGATGTCCTCAATATTTATGGGAAGATGAAATAGAAGCTCTGTCAAAATGCAATTGATATCTTTGTATCTGATAATCAACAAGTTGTACACTATATTTTAGGGGGGAGTTTCATCCAAAAATATGCTAACAGGGAAGCTTTCTAGAACTCCCTATAGAAATGCATAAGCATGGAAGTAATAGGAAAATGAAATTCCTTTCTGGGAAAACAGAACATTGGTCAATAGGCTATTGAAAACAGAACATTGGAACCAAGTCACCAACTATTGAAAAAAGTTCAGTTATGTACAAAATATATGGACCATACCCCTAGAGTAGCTGCCTCTGGCTCAGCAAGTGCTCTTGAGCTGTGCACAAGTACACCAAAAGCTTGGCCAAGAGTTCCCTTTCCAGGTATTTTTCTTTCAAACGAGTTTGCTGACCCTGCCAGAAAATAAGAATTAGGTAAGACCTACTCACAATTTGTTTCATTCCCCATATAATGGCAGGAAAAAACAAGAACAATTGACGTAGGATTGTGATATGGTTTACTATAATTCTGCTTCCTTCTGCTACAATTATTTCGGGGATGTACCATCCATGCAAACCTCACAAACAATTCAGAATACACCACACATGGCTGCATAAAAACATAAGCATCAACGACAGTTTGATGTGACCCGTCAAATAGGCACTTTGAGACAATCCCTAGTAATCCACCTACCTACCTTCATATTGCCAGATATCATTTCATGAGGTTTGTTCATGTCAACCAAACCTTGCAAACCAAATACAGAATCAAAAGAGATATAGTTTAGTTGGCGTAAAAAAGGAGAGAGTTCAATGAAAGCACACACAACTCTAATAACTTTTACAAGTTAGGGTGAACTTACAGAGTCAAAGTTTAATAACTGGAATTTAGGGTGGTTTAGTTTAAAACAAGAAAAATGATGAGATCAAACATTTGTTACTTAGCACCAGCGAGAAGATAACTCGATATATAAATAGTTGCTAAATATGGTGTAACTCAGAATGATAACTATCACTGCAGTTTTAGGCTACCTTACCCCACCAACAGAAGGAACAATGTACAGTAATCCAAGGCACGGTCAAACATTATCAAATCAAAGTATTAATCACAAAAGGAAGATCTCCCTTTAAATATTAACAGCTAGAACAGATTACACCATGCAACTGAGTGCCCAATAACTTCAATGCAAGTATTAGGACCCATCTGATATGTTCAGCTAAATACAGTCTACGGGCACCTTGAAATATACCTAACTGTGATACTAACACTTAAATACATTGTTTTCTATCATCCACGGAATTACATAGAAAAGAAATAAGGAAAGAACATTCTTGTAGGTTCAACTGATATAAGGCAGCAATCACCTGACCTTGCTTCTAAATAGTACCTCAAGGTGGTGGAGAATGATTCATAAATCCTAGCTCCTTCAGGCACTGTTATAAACTACTAAATTCCATGTCGATTATCTTTGACGCCCCACAACTCCTGGGTCCCTCAGCCACCTGCATATCAAATTTTCAAGTATTAATTAATATCCCAGCATCTCCAACAGCTTCTAAAAACATATCTCCCAATAAAAACAGGTATTGGGACGTTCTTAAAATACTTTGCTCCTTAAAAAAGTTCATACTCCAACAGTTCCCTTTCAGAATGTACAACAGAGTCATGGAGAGAGAATCACTGTCGTCTTCCCCGCATACGGCTCAAGATGCGCACTTCTCTGCTTATGATTCAAACACATGGCCACCAGCCCACCACCATTTATATGACAAGATGACTACGTGAAGGGGAAAACACAATAGAGCAATAAAAACATAACAGAAACACAACCCCATTAATCATCCAGGCTTCAATCGTCCAGAGCTCAGCGAAGAACACACAACAGGGGGGATGGCATGGACATCCCTCTCGGTCTCTCCTACAGACCATGCCCAAATCACCACGATACTCATCCAAATCGAAAACAAAACTGGCAGGTTGAAGCCACAATATCTTGTCTATAAATTGATAGTCGCCTAGAGGGGGGGTGAATAGGGCGAAACTGAAATTTACAAAAATAATCACAACTACAAGCCGGGTTAGCGTTAGTAATAAAGAAACGAGTCCGCGAGAGAGGGCGCAAAACAAATCGCAAGCAAATAAGAGTGTGACACAAGGATTTGTTTTACCGAGGTTCGGTTCTCGCAAACCTACTCCCCGTTGAGGAGGCCACAAAGGCCGGGTCTCTTTCAAACCCTTCCCTCTCTCAAACGATCCCACGGATCGAGTGAGCTTTCTCTTCTTCTCAATCAAACGGGAACAAAGCTTCCCCGCAAGGGCCACCACACAATTGGTGCCTCTTGCCTTGGTTACAATTGAGTGATGATCTCAAGAACAAATGAGAAAGAAAGAAAGCAATCCAAGCGCAAGAGCTCAAAAGAACACGGCAAATCTCTCTCGCTAGTCACTAAGGGTTTGAGTGGAATTGGAGAGGATTTGATCTCTTTGTATGTGTCTAGAATTGAATGCCTAGCTCTTGTAAGTGGTTGAGAGTTGGAAAACTGATAGTCGCCTAGAGGGGGGGTGAATAGGGCGAAACTGAAATTTACAAAAATAATCACAACTACAAGCCGGGTTAGCGTTAGTAATAAAGGAACGAGTCCGCGAGAGAGGGTGCAAAACAAATCGCAAGCAAATAAGAGTGTGACACAAGGATTTGTTTTACCGAGGTTCGGTTCTCGCAAACCTACTCCCCGTTGAGGAGGCCACAAAGGTCGGGTCTCTTTCAACCCTTCCCTCTCTCAAACGATCCCACGGATCGAGTGAGCTTTCTCTTCTTCTCAATCAACCGGGAACAAAACTTCCCCGCAAGGGGCCACCACACAATTGGTGCCTCTTGCCTTGGTTACAATTGGGTGATGATCACAAGAATAAGTGAGAAAGAAAGAAAGCGATCCAAGCGCAAGAGCTCAAAAGAACACGGCAAATCTCTCTCGCTAGTCACTAAGGGCTTGAGTGGAATTGGAGAGGATTTGATCTCTTTTGTTTGTGTCTAGAATTGAATGTCTAGCTCTTGTAAGTGGTTGAGAGTTGGAAAACTTGGATAGCAATGAATGTGGGGTGGTTGGGGTATTTATAGCCCCAACCACCATAAGTGACCGTTGGCTGGAGTCCTCTGTTCGATGGCGCACCGGACAGTCCGGTGCACACCGGACAGTCCGGTGCCCCTGCCACGTCACGGTTTGCCGTTGGATTCTGACCGTTGGAGCTTCTGACTTGTGGGCCCTCCTGGGTGTCCGGTGCACACCGGACATGTACTGTTTGATGTCCGGTGCACCGGCATGGGCGTGCCTGACGACTGCGCGCGCTGCGCGCGCATTTAATGCACTGCAGGGAGCCGTTGGCGCCGCAGAGAGCCGTTGCTCCGCTGGTACACCGGACAGTCCGGTGCACACCGGACAGTCCGGTGAATTTTAGCGGAGCGGCTGCCAAGCGAACCCGAGGCTGGCGAGTTCCAGGGACGGTGTTTCCTTGGAGCACCGGACATGTCCGGTGCACACCGGACAGTCCGGTGAATTATAGCGCGCTGTCCACCGAGACATCCCGAGAGCAAAGAGTTTGAAAGTCGAAGTCCTCTGGGCCGCACCGGACAGTCCGGTGCACACCGGACAGTCCGGTGCCTCCGGCCAGAGGAGCCCTCGGTTGTCCTTGCTGCTCCTTTGTTGAATCCAACATTTGATCTTTTTATTGGCTGAGTGTGAACCTTTTGCACCTGTATAACTTATGCACTAGAGTAAACTAGTTAGTCCAATATTTGTGTTGGGCAATTCAACCACCAAAATTATTTAGGAACTAGGTCTAAGCCTAATTCCCTTTCAATCTCCCCCTTTTTGTGATTGATGCCAACACAAACCAGAAGCAAATATAGAAGTGCAATAATTGAACTAGTTTTCATAATGTAGTGCAAAGGTTGCTTGGAATTGAGCCAATATAAATTTATATGATGCGCATGGATGGTTTTCTTTATTTTTCACATATTGACCACATTTGCACCAAGAGTTTTGTTTTCGCAAATTCTTTTGTAAATACTTTTCAAAGTCTTTTGTAAGATAGTCAAAGGTAAATGAATAAGATTTGTAAAGCATTTTCAAGATTTGAAATTTTCTCCCCCTGTTTCAAATGCTTTTCCTTTGACTAAACAAAAACTCCCCTAAATAATGTCTCCTCTTAGTGTTCAAGAGGGTTTTCCATTAATTTTGAAAACACTACTTGCTCCCCCTTTAGAACACAAAGAGATACCAATTTTGAAATTTATCATTGAAAATCATTAAATTTAAAATTAGGGTGGTGGTGCGGATTTAAAATTAGGGTGGTGGTGCGGTCCTTTTGCTTTGGGCTCATATTTTCTCCCCCTTTGGCATGAATCGCCAAAAACGGAATCATTAGAGCCCATGAAGTACATTCTTCCCCTTTGGTCATGAAATAAATGAGTGAAGGTTATACCAAAGTTGGAGAGGTGAAGTGGAGTGATGGCGAAGGATGAGTAGTAGAGTGGAGTGGAAGCCTTGTCTTCGCCGAAGACTCCTATTCCCTTTCAATATACCTATGACTTGGTTGAAATACACTTGAAAACACATTAGTCATAGCATATATATCAAAAGAGACATGATCAAAGGTATATTTATGAGCTATGTGTGCAAGACTAGCAAAAGAAGTTTCTCGAATCAAGAATATTGAGCTCATGCCTAAGTCGGGTAAAAGATTGTTCATCAAGCGGCTTGGTAAAGATATCGGCTAATTGATCTTTAGTATTAATGTAAGAAATCTCGATATCCCCCTTTTGTTGGTGATCCCGAAGAAAATGATACCGAATGCTATGTGCTTAGTGCGGCTGTGCTCGACGGGATTGTCGGCCATTTTGATTGCACTCTCATTGTCACATAGCAAAGGGACTTTGGTTAATTTGTAACCGTAGTCCCGCAGGGTTTTGCCTCATCCAAAGCAATTGCGCACAACAATGGCCTGCGGCAATATACTCGGCTTCGGCGGTGGAAAGAGCGACCGAATTTTGCTTCTTTGAAGCCCATGACACCAAGGATCTTCCCAAGAACTGGCAAGTCCCCGATGTGCTCTTCCTGTTAATTCTACACCCTGCCCAATCGGCATCCGAATATCCAATCAAATCAAAGGTGGATCCCCGAGGGTACCAAAGCCCAAACTTAGGAGTAAAAGCCAAATATCTCAAGATTCGTTTCACGGCCGTAAGGTGTGATTCCTTAGGGTCGGCTTGGAATCTTGCACACATGCAAACGGAAAAGCATAATGTCCGGTCGAGATGCACATAAATAAAGCAATGAACCAATCATCGACCGGTATACCTTTTGATCCACGGACTTACCTCCCGTGTCGAGGTCGAGATGCCCATTGGTTCCCATGGGTGTCTTGATGGGTTTGGCATCCTTCATTCCAAACTTGCTTAGAATATCTTGAGTATATTTCGTTTGGCTAATGAAGGTGCCCTCTTGGAGTTGCTTGACTTGGAATCCTAGGAAATACTTCAACTCCCCCATCATCGACATCTCGAATTTTTGTGTCATGATCCTACTAAATTCTTCACATGTAGATTTGTTAGTAGACCCAAATATGATATCATCAACATAAATTTGGCACACAAACAAATCATTATCAAGAGTCTTAGTGAATAATGTAGGATCGGCCTTGCCGACTTTGAAGCCATTAGCAATAAGAAAATCTCTAAGGCATTCATACCATGCTCTTGGGGCTTGCTTAAGCCCATAAAGCGCCTTAGAGAGTCTATAAACATGGTTAGGGTACTCACTGTCTTCAAAGCCGGGAGGTTGCTCAACATAGACCTCCTCCTTGATTGGTCCATTGAGGAAGGCACTCTTCACGTCCATTTGATAAAGCTTGAAGCCATGGTAAGTAGCATAGGCTAATAATATGCGAATTGACTCGAGCCTAGCTACGGGTGCATAGGTTTCACCAAAATCCAAACCTTCGACTTGTGAATATCCTTTGGCCACGAGTCGAGCTTTGTTCCTTGTCACCACACCATGCTCGTCTTGCTTGTTGCGGAAGACCCACTTGGTTCCTACAACATTTTGGTTAGGACGTGGAACTAAGTGCCATACCTCATTCCTCGTGAAATTGTTGAGCTCCTCTTGCATCGCCATCACCCAATCTGAATCTTGTAGTGCTTCCTCTACCCTGGTTGGCTCAATAGAGGAGACAAACGAGTAATGTTCACAGAAATGAGCAACACGAGATCGAGTAGTTACCCCCTTATGAATATCGCCGAGGATGGTGTCGACGGGGTGATCTCGTTGGATTGCTTGGTGGACTCTTGGGTGTGGCAGCCTTGGTTGTTCATCCTCCTTGTCTTCATCATTTGAATCTCCCCCTTGATCGTTGCCGTCATTTTGAGGTGGCTCATCTTCTTGATCTTCTTGTTCAACATCTTGAGCCTCATCCTCATCTTGAGTTGGTGGAGACACTTGCGTGGAGGAGGATGGTTGATCTTGTGCATTTGGAGGCTCTTCGGATTCCTTAGGACACACATCCCCAATGGACATGTTCCTTAGTGCTATGCATGGAGCCTGTTCTTCACCTATATCATCAAGATCAACTTGCTCTACTTGAGAGCCGTTAGTCTCATCAAACACAACGTCACAAGAAACTTCAACGAGTCCTGAGGACTTGTTAAAGACTCTATATGCCCTTGTGTTTGAGTCATATCCTAGTAAAAAGCCTTCTACAGTTTTAGGAGCAAATTTAGATTTTCTACCTCTTTTGACAAGAATAAAACATTTGCTACCAAAAACTCTAAAATATGAAATATTGGGCTTTTTACCGGTTAGGAGTTCATAAGATGTCTTCTTGAGGATTCGGTGAAGATATAACCGGTTGATGGCGTAGCAGGCGGTGTTGACCGCCTCGGCCCAAAACCGATCCGGTGTTTTGTACTCATCAGCATGGTCCTTGCCATGTCCAATAGAGTTCGATTCTTCCTCTCCACTACACCATTTTGTTGTGGGGTGTAGGGAGAAGAGAACTCATGCTTGATGCCCTCCTCCTCAAGGAAGCCTTCTATTTGAGAGTTCTTGAACTCCGTCCCATTGTCGCTTCTAATTTTCTTGATCCTTAAGCCGAACTCATTTTGAGCCCGTCTCAAGAATCCCTTTAAGGTCTCTTGGGTATGAGATTTGTCCTGTAAAAAGAATACCCAAGTGAAGCGAGAATAATCATCCACAATTACAAGACAATACTTACTACCGCCGATGCTTATGTAAGCGATCGGGCCGAATAGATCCATGTGTAGGAGCTCCAGTGGCCTGTCGGTAGTCATGATGTTTTTGTGTGGATGATGGACACCAACTTGCTTCCCGGCTTGGCATGCGCTACAAACCCTGTCTTTCTCAAAATGAACATCGGTTAGTCCCAAAATGTGTTCTCCCTTTAGAAGCTTGTGAAGATTCTTCATTCCAACATGGGCTAGTCGGCGGTGCCAGAGCCAACCCAAGTTAGTCTTAGCAATCAAGCAAGTGTCGAGTTCAGCTCTATTAAAATCTACCAAGTATAGCTGACCCTCTAACACTCCCTTAAAAGCTATTGAATCATCACTTCTTCTAAAGACAGTAACACCTATATCAGTAAAAAGACAGTTGTAGCCCATTTTGCATAATTGAGAAACGGAAAGCAAATTGTAATCTAAAGAATCTACAAGAAAAACATTGGAAATAGAATGGTCAGGAGATATAGCAATTTTACCCAAACCTTTGACCAAACCTTGATTTCCATCCCCGAATGTGATAGCTCGTTGGGGATCTTGGTTTTTCTCATATGAGGAGAACATCCTTTTCTCCCCTGTCATGTGGTTTGTGCACCCGCTGTCGAGTATCCAACTTGTGCCCCCGGATGCATAAACCTACAAAACAAGTTTAGTTCTTTGTTTTAGGTACCCAAACGGTTTTGGGTCCTTTGGCATTAGATACAAGAACTTTGGGTACCCAAACACAAGTCTTGGAGCCCTTGTGTTTGCCCCCAACAATTTTGGCAACTACCTTGCCAGATTTGCTAGTCAACACATAAGATGCATCAAAAGTTTTAAATGAAATGGCATGATCATTTGATGCATTAGTAGTTTTCTTTCTAGGCAACTTGGCATGGGTTGGTTGCCTAGATCTAGATGTCTCACCCTTATACATAAAGCATAATTAGGGCCAGAGTGAGACTTCCTAGAATGAATTTTCTTAATTTTACTCTCAGGATACCCGGCAGGGTACAAAATGTAACCCTCGTTATCCTGAGGCATGGGAGCCTTGCCCTTAACAAAGTTAGACAAGTTCTTAGGAGGAGCATTAATTTTGACATTGTCTCCCCTTTGGAAGCCAATGCCGTCCTTAATGCCCGGGCGTCTCCCATTATAGAGCATGCTTCTAGCAAGTTTAAATTTTTCATTTTCTAAGTCATGCTCTCTAATCTTAGCATTAAGTTGTGCTATGTGATCATTTTGTTTCTTAATTAAAGCTAGGTGATCATGGATAGCATCAACATTAATATCTCTACATCTAGTGCAAATGGAAATATGTTCAATATTCGATGTAGAGGGTTTGCAAGTTTTAAGTTCAACAACCTTAGCATGCAACATATCATTTTTAGTTCTAAGGTCGGAAATAGTAGCATTGCAAACATCAAAATCCTTAGCCTTAGCAATTAATTTCTCATTTTCATTTCTAAGGCTAGCAATGGAAATATTTAACTCATTAATCCTAGCAAGCAAATCAACGTTATCATTTCTAGGATCAATGCAAACATGAGAATCAACCTTAGCTAACAAATTTGCATTTTCTTTTCTAAGGTTGTCTAAAGTCTCATGACAAATACTTAGCTCACTAGACAATTTTTCACATTTTTCTCTTTCTAGAGCATAAGCATTTTTAACCTTAACATGTTTTTTGTTTTCCTTGATTAGGAAGTCCTCTTGGGAGTCCAAGAGATCATCCTTTTCATGGATGGCACTAATCAATTCATTTAATTTTTCTTTTTGTTCCATGTTAAGGTTGGCAAAAAGAATACGCAAATTATCCTCTTCATTTTTATCATCATCCTCATCACTAGATGTTTCATATTTAGTGGAGGACTTTGATTTTACCTTCTTTTTGCCGTCCTTGGCCATGAGGCACTTGTGGCCGACGTTGGGAAAGAGGAGGCCCTTGGTGACGGCGATGTTGGCGGCGTCCTCGTCGTCGGAGGAGTCGCTTGAGCTTTCGTCGGAGTCCCACTCCCGACAAACATGGGCATCGCCGCCCTTCTTCTTGTAGTACTTCTTCTTCTCCTTCCTCTTGCCCTTCTTGTCGTTGTCCCTGTCACTATCACTTGATAATGGACATTTAGCAATAAAGTGACCGGGCTTACCACACTTGTAGCAAACCTTCTTGGAACGGGATTTGTAGTCCTTCCCCTTCCGTTGCTTGAGGATTTGCCGGAAGCTTTTGATGATTAGGGCCATCTCCTCGTTGTCGAGCTTGGAGGCGTCAATTGGTTGTCTACTTGGTGTAGACTCCTCCTTCTTCTCCTCCGTTGCCTTGAAGGCCACGGGTTGCGCCTCAGATGTGGAAGGCTCATCAAGCTCGTTGATCTTCTTGGAGCCCTTAATCATGCATTCAAAACTAACAAAATTCCCGATGACTTCCTCGGGGGTCATTTGTGTATATCTAGGATTGCCACGAATTAATTGTACTTGAGTAGGGTTAAGGAAAATAAGGGCTCTTAGAATAACCTTAACCACTTCGTGGTCATCCCATTTTGTGCTCCCGAGGTTGCGCACTTGGTTCACCAAGGTCTTGAGCCGGTTGTACATGTCTTGTGGCTCCTCCCCTTGGCGAAGACGGAAGCGACCGAGCTCCCCCTCGATCGTTTCCCGCTTGGTGATCTTGGTGAGTTCATCACCCTCGTGCGCCGTCTTGAGTAGGTCCCAAATTTCCTTGGCGTTCTTCAACCCTTGTACTTTGTTGTATTCCTCCTTGCTTAGAGAGGCAAGAAGGATTGTTGTGGCTTGGGAGTTGAAGTGCTCGATTTGGGCTACTTCGTCCGTGTCATAGTCCTCATCCCCTACGGATGGTACCTGTACACCAAACTCAATAACATCCCATATACTTTTGTGGAGAGAGGTTAGATGAAATCGCATTAAATTACTCCACATAGCATAATCCTCACCATTAAAAGTTGGTGGTTTGCCTAACGGGACGGAAAGTAAAGGTGTATGTTTAGGAATGCGAGGGTAGCGTAGGGGAATCTTACTATACTTCTTACGCTCTTGGCGTTTAGAAGTAACGGATGCCGCGTCGGAGCCGGAGGTAGATGTCGATGAGGTGTCGGTCTCGTAGAAGATCACCTTCCTCATCCTTTTGTGCTTGTCCCCACTCCGATGTGGCTTGTGAGAAGAAGACTTTTCCTTCTTCTCCTTGTGGTGAGAAGAGGAAGACCTTTTCTCCTTCCGCTTGGAGGAGATCTTCTTCTTCTCCCTTCTCTTGGTGCGGGACTCTTCCGATGAAGTGCTCCCTTGGCTTGTAGTGGGCTTGTCGCCGGTCTCCATCTCCTTCTTGGCGGGTTCTCCCGACATCACTTCGAGCGGTTAGGCTCTAATGAAGTACCGGGCTCTGATACCAATTGATAGTCGCCTAGAGGGGGGGTGAATAGGGCGAAACTGAAATTTACAAAAATAATCACAACTACAAGCCGGGTTAGCGTTAGTAATAAAGGAACGAGTCCGCGAGAGAGGGTGCAAAACAAATCGCAAGCAAATAAGAGTGTGACACAAGGATTTGTTTTACCGAGGTTCGGTTCTCGCAAACCTACTCCCCGTTGAGGAGGCCACAAAGGCCGGGTCTCTTTCAACCCTTCCCTCTCTCAAACGATCCCACGGATCGAGTGAGCTTTCTCTTCTTCTCAATCAACCGGGAACAAAACTTCCCCGCAAGGGCCACCACACAATTGGTGCCTCTTGCCTTGGTTACAATTGGGTGATGATCACAAGAATAAGTGAGAAAGAAAGAAAGCGATCCAAGCGCAAGAGCTCAAAAGAACACGGCAAATCTCTCTCGCTAGTCACTAAGGGCTTGAGTGGAATTGGAGAGGATTTGATCTCTTTTGTTTGTGTCTAGAATTGAATGTCTAGCTCTTGTAAGTGGTTGAGAGTTGGA
The DNA here is from genome assembly GCA_029449295.1 of Zea luxurians. Lineage (NCBI taxonomy): Eukaryota > Viridiplantae > Streptophyta > Magnoliopsida > Poales > Poaceae > Zea > Zea luxurians. The sequence continues at coordinate 1,295,114 of JAOPSE010000119.1, forward strand.
AAACTTGGATAGCAATGAATGTGGGGTGGTTGGGGTATTTATAGCCCCAACCACCATAAGTGACCGTTGGCTGGAGTCCTCTGTTCGATGGCGCACCGGACAGTCCGGTGCACACCGGACAGTCCGGTGCCCCTGCCACGTCACGGTTGCCGTTGGATTCTGACCGTTGGAGCTTCTGACTTGTGGGCCCTCCTGGGTGTCCGGTGCACACCGGACATGTACTGTTTGATGTCCGGTGCACCGGCATGGGCGTGCCTGACGACTGCGCGCGCTGCGCGCGCATTTAATGCACTGCAGGGAGCCGTTGGCGCCGCAGAGAGCCGTTGCTCCGCTGGTACACCGGACAGTCCGGTGCACACCGGACAGTCCGGTGAATTTTAGCGGAGCGGCTGCCAAGCGAACCCGAGGCTGGCGAGTTCCAGGGACGGTGTTTCCTTGGAGCACCGGACATGTCCGGTGCACACCGGACAGTCCGGTGAATTATAGCGCGCTGTCCACCGAGACATCCCGAGAGCAAAGAGTTTGAAAGTCGAAGTCCTCTGGCCGCACCGGACAGTCCGGTGCACACCGGACAGTCCGGTGCCTCCGGCCAGAGGAGCCCTCGGTTGTCTTGCTGCTCCTTTGTTGAATCCAACATTTGATCTTTTTATTGGCTGAGTGTGAACCTTTTGCACCTGTATAACTTATGCACTAGAGTAAACTAGTTAGTCCAATATTTGTGTTGGGCAATTCAACCACCAAAATTATTTAGGAACTAGGTCTAAGCCTAATTCCCTTTCAAAAACTTGGATGGCAATGAATGTGGGGTGGTTGGGGTATTTATAGCCCCAACCACCAAAGGTGACCGTTGCTGGAACTCCTCTGTTCGATGGCGCACCGGACAGTCCGGTGCACACCGGACAGTCCGGTGCCCCTGCCACGTCACCATTGCCGTTGGATTCTGACCGTTGGAGCTTCTGACTTCTGGGCTCTCCCGGGTGTCCGGTGCACACCGGACATGTACTGTTTGATGTCCGGTGCACCGGCATGGGCGTGCCTGACGTCTGCGCGCGCTGCGCGCGCATTTAATGCACCGCAGGGAGCCGTTGGCGCCGCAGAGAGCCGTTGCTCCGCTGGTACACCGGACAGTCCGGTGCACACCGGACAGTCCGGTGAATTATAGCGCGCCGGCTTCCGAGAATTCCCGAGGGCGAAGAGTTTGAAGTCGAAGTCCTCTGGCCGCACCGGACAGTCCGGTGCACACCGGACAGTCCGGTGCCTCCGGCCAGAGGAGCCCTCGGTTGCCTTGCTGCTCCTTTGTTGAATCCAACACTTGGTCTTTTTATTGGCTGATTGTGAACCTTTTGCACCTGTATAACTTATGCACTAGAGTAAACTAGTTAGTCCAATGTTTGTGTTGGGCAATTCAACCACCAAAATTATTTAGGAACTAGGTCTAAGCCTAATTCCCTTTCAATCTCCCCCTTTTTGGTGATTGATGCCAACACAAACCAAAGCAAATATAGAAGTGCATAATTGAACTAGTTTACATAATGTAAGTGCAAAGGTTGCTTGGAATTGAGCCAATATAAACTTATATGATGCGCATTGATGGTTTCTTTGTTTTTGACATATTGGACCATATTTGCACCACGAGTTTTGTTTTTGCAAATTCTTTTGTAAATTCTTTTCAAAGTACTTTTGCAAGATAGTCAAAGGTAAATGAAAAAGATTTTGCAAAGCATTTTCAAGATATGGAATTTTCTCCCCCTATTTCCAAAGCCTTTCCTTTGACTAAGCAAAACTCCCCCTCAAATAAGGTCTCCTCTTAGTGTTCAAGAGGGTTTTAAGACATCAATTTTGAAAATACTCGTTACTCCCCTCTTAGAACACAAAGAGATACCAATTTTGAAATTTACCAATATAAAATTATCAAATTTATGAAATTAGGTGGTGGTGCGGTCCTTTTGCTTTGGGCTCATATTTTCTCCCCCTTTGGCATGAATCGCCAAAAACGGAATCATTAGAGCCCAATGAAGTACATTCTCCCCCTTTGGTCATGAAATAAATGAGTGAAGGTTATACCAACGTTGGAGAGATGATGCGGAGCGACGGCGAAGGATGAGTAGTGGAGCGGAGTGGAAGCCTTTGTCTTCGCCGAAGACTCCAATTCCCTTTCAATATACCTATGACTTGTTTGAAATACACTTGGAAACATATTAGTCATAGCATATATAAAAGAGACATGATCAAAGGTATATTCATGTGCTATGCGTGCAAGACTAGCAAAAGAAATTCCTAGAATCAAGAATATTAAGCTCATGCCTAAGTCGGGTAAAAGATTGTTCATCAAGTGGTTTGGTAAAGATATCGGCTAATTGATCTTTAGTATTAATATAAGAAATCTCGATATCCCCCTTTTGTTGGTGATCCCGAAGAAAATGATACCGAATGGCTATGTGCTTAGTGCGGCTGTGCTCGACGGGATTGTCGGCCATTTTGATTGCACTCTCATTGTCACATAGCAAAGGGACTTTGGTTAATTTGTAACCGTAGTCCCGCAGGGTTTGCCTCATCCAAAGCAATTGCGCGCAACAATGGCCTGCGGCAATATACTCGGCTTCGGCGGTGGAAAGAGCGACCGAATTTTGCTTCTTTGAAGCCCAAGACACCAAGGATCTTCCCAAGAACTGGCAAGTCCCCGATGTGCTCTTTCTATTAATCCTACACCCCGCCCAATCGGCATCCGAATATCCAATCAAATCAAAAGTGGATCCCCGAGGGTACCAAAGCCCAAACTTAGGAGTAAAAGCCAAATATCTCAAGATTCGTTTTACGGCCGTAAGGTGTGATTCCTTAGGGTCGGCTTGGAATCTTGCACACATGCAAACGGAAAGCATAATGTCCGGTCGAGATGCACATAGATAAAGCAATGATCCAATCATCGACCGGTATACCTTTTGATCCACGGACTTACCTCCCGTGTCGAGGTCGAGATGCCCATTAGTTCCCATGGGTGTCTTGATGGGCTTGGCATCCTTCATTCCAAACTTGCTTAGGATATCTTGAGTATACTTCGTTTGGCTAATGAAGGTGCCCTCATGGAGTTGCTTGACTTGGAATCCTAGAAAATACTTCAACTCCCCCATCATAGACATCTCGAATTTCTGTGTCATGATCCTACTAAATTCTTCACATGTAGATTTGTTAGTAGACCCAAATATGATATCATCAACATAAATTTGGCATACAAACAAATCATTATCAAGAGTCTTAGTGAATAAAGTAGGATCGGCCTTGCCGACTTTGAAGCCATTTGCAATAAGGAAATCTCTAAGGCATTCATACCATGCTCTTGGGGCTTGCTTGAGCCCATAAAGCGCCTTAGAGAGCCTATAAACATGATTAGGGTACTCACTGTCTTCAAAGCCGGGAGGTTGCTCAACATAGACCTCCTCCTTGATTGGTCCATTGAGGAAGGCACTCTTCACGTCCATTTGGTAGAGCTTGAAGCCATGGTAAGTAGCATAGGCTAATAATATACGAATTGACTCAAGCCTAGCTACGGGTGCATAGGTTTCACCAAAATCCAAACCTTCGACTTGTGAATACCCCTTGGCCACGAGTCGAGCTTTGTTCCTAGTCACCACACCATGCTCGTCTTGCTTGTTGCGGAAGACCCACTTGGTTCCTACAACATTTTGATTAGGACGTGGAACTAAGTGCCATACCTCGTTCCTTGTGAAATTGTTGAGCTCCTCTTGCATCGCCATCACCCAATCCGAATCTTGTAGTGCTTCCTCTACCCTGGTTGGCTCAATAGAGGAAACAAACGAGTAATGTTCACAAAAATGAGCAACACGAGATCGAGTAGTTACCCCCTTATGAATATCGCCAAGGATAGTGTCGACGGGGTGATCTCGTTGAATTGCTTGGTGGACTCTTGGGTGTGGCGGCCTTGGTTGTTCATCCTCCTTGTCTTCATCATTTGAATCTCCCCCTTGATCGTTGTCGTCATTTTGAGGTGGCTCATCTTCTTGATTTTCTTGTTCAACATCTTGAGCCTCATCCTCAACTTGAGTTGGTGGAGATGCTTGCATGGAGGAGGATGGTTGATCTTGTGCATTTGGAGGCTCTTCAGATTCCTTAGGACACACATCCCCGATGGACATGTTCCTTAGCGCTATGCATGGAGCCTGTTCTTCACCTACATCATCAAGATCAACTTGCTCTACTTGAGAGCCGTTAGTCTCATCAAACACAACGTCACAAGAAACTTCAACAAGTCCTGAGGACTTGTTAAAGACTCTATATGCCCTTGTGTTTGAGTCATATCCTAGTAAAAAGCCTTCTACAGTTTTAGGAGCAAATTTAGATTTTCTACCTCTTTTAACAAGTATAAAACATTTGCTACCAAAAACTCTAAAATATGAAATATTGGGCTTTTTACCGGTTAGGAGTTCATAAGATGTCTTCTTGAGGATTCGATGAAGATATAATCGGTTGATGGCGTAGCAGGCGGTGTTGACCGCCTCGGCCCAAAACCAATCCGGTGTCTTGTACTCATCAAGCATGGTTCTTGCCATGTCCAATAGAGTTCGATTCTTCCTCTCCACTACACCATTTTGTTGTGGAGTGTAGGGAGAAGAGAACTCATGCTTGATGCCCTCCTCCTCAAGAAAGTCTTCAATTTGGGAATTTTTGAACTCCGTCCCATTGTCGCTTCTAATTTTCTTGATCCTTAAGCCGAACTCATTTTGAGCCCGTCTCAAGAATCCCTTTAAGGTCTCTTGGGTTTGTGATTTTTCCTGCAAAAAGAATACCCAAGTGAAGCGAGAATAATCATCCACAATTACAAGACAATACTTACTACCGCCGATGCTTATGTAAGCGATCGGGCCGAATAGATCCATATGTAGGAGCTCCAGTGGCCTGTCGGTAGTCATGATATTTTTGTGTGGATGATGTATCCCAACTTGCTTCCCAGCTTGGCATGCGCTACAAATCCTGTCTTTCTCAAAATGAACATCGGTTAGTCCCAAAATGTGTTCTCCCTTTAGAAGCTTGTGAAGATTCTTCATTCCAACATGGGCTAGTCGGCGGTGCCAGAGCCAACCCAAGTTAGTCTTAGCAATCAAGCAAGTGTCGAGTTCAGCTTTATTAAAATCTACTAAGTATAGCTGACCCTCTAACACTCCCTTAAAAGCTATTGAATCATCACTTCTTCTAAAGACAGTAACACCTATATCAGTAAAAAGACAGTTGTAGCCCATTTGACATAATTGGGATACGGAAAGCAAATTGTAATCTAATGAATCTACAAGAAAAACATTGGAAATAGAATGGTCAGGAGATATAGCAATTTTACCCAAACCTTTGACCAAACCTTGATTTCCATCCCCGAATGTGATAGCTCGTTGGGGATCTTGGTTTTTCTCATATGAGGAGAACATCCTTTTCTCCCCGGTCATGTGGTTTGTGCACCCGCTGTCGAGTATCCAACTTGTGCCCCCGGATGCATAAACCTACAAAACAAGTTTAGTTCTTTGTTTTAGGTACCCAAACGGTTTTGGGTCCTTTGGCATTAGATACAAGAACTTTGGGTACCCAAACACAAGTCTTGGAGCCCTTGTGTTTGCCCCCAACAATTTTGGCAACTACCTTGCCGGACTTGCTAGTCAAAACATAAGATGCATCAAAAGTTTTAAATGAAATGGCATGATCATTTGATGCATTAATGGTTTTCTTTCTAGGCAACTTGGCATGGGTTGGTTGCCTAGATCTAGATGTCTCATCCTTATACATAAAAGCATAATTAGGGCCAGAGTGAGACTTCCTAGAATGAATTTTCTTAATTTTACTCTCAGGATACCCGGCAGGGTACAAAATGTAACCCTCGTTATCCTGAGGCATGGGAGCCTTGCCCTTAACAAAGTTAGACAAGTTCTTAGGAGGGGCATTAATTTTGACATTGTCTCTCCTTTGGAAGCCAATGCCGTCCTTAATGCCCGGGCGTCTCCCATTATAGAGCATGCTTCTAGCAAGTTTAAATTTTTCATTTTCTAAGTCATGCTCTCTAATCTTAGCATTAAGTTGTGCTATGTGATCATTTTGTTTCTTAATTAAAGCTAGGTGATCATGGATAGCATCAACATTAATATCTCTACATCTAGTACAAATGGAAATATGCTCAACATTAGATGTAGAGGGTTTGCAAGATTTTAGTTCAACAACCTTAGCATGCAACAAATCATTTTTAGCTCTAAGGTCGGAAATAGTAGCATTGCAAACATCAAAATCCTTAGCCTTAGCAATTAATTTCTCATTCTCATTTCTAAGGCTAGCAATGGAAGCATTCAATTTATCAATCCTAGCAAGCAAATCAACATCATCATTTCTAGGATCAATGCAAACATGAGAATCAACTTTAGCAATTAAATTGGCATTTTCATTTCTAAGGTTGTCTAAAGTCTCATGGCAAATACTTAGCTCACTAGACAATTTTTCACATTTTTCTCTTTCTAGAGCATAAGCATTTTTAACCTTAACATGTTTCTTGTTTTCCTTGATTAGGAAGTCCTCTTGGGAGTCCAAGAGATCATCCTTTTCATGGATGGCACTAATTAGCTCATTTAATTTTTCTTTTTGTTCCATGTTAAGGTTGGCAAAAAGAATACGCAAATTATCTTCCTCATTTTTATCATTATCCTCATCACTAGATGTTTCATATTTAGTGGAGGACCTTGATTTTACCTTCTTTTTGCCGTCCTTGGCCATAAGACACTTGTGGCCGACGTTGGGGAAGAGAAGGCCCTTGGTGACGGCGATGTTGGCGGCGTCCTCGTCGTCGGAGGAGTCGCTTGAGCTTTCGTCGGAGTCCCACTCCCGACAAACATGGGCATCGCCGCCCTTCTTCTTGTAGTATTTCTTCTTCTCCTTCCTCTTGCCCTTCTTGTCGTCGCCCCTGTCACTATCACTAGACATAGGACATTTTGCAATAAAATGACCGGGCTTACCACACTTGTAGCAAACCTTCTTGGAACGGGATTTGTAATCTTTCCCTTTCCGTTGCTTGAGGATTTGTCGGAAGCTTTTGATGATTAGGGCCATCTCCTCGTTGTCGAGCTTGGAGGCGTCAATTGGTTGTCTACTTGGTGTAGACTCCTCCTTCTTCTCCTCCATTGCCTTGAAGGCCACGGGTTGCGCCTCAGATGTGGAGGGTTCATCAAGCTCGTTGATCTTCTTGGAGCCCTTAATCATGCATTCAAAACTCACAAAATTCCCGATAACTTCCTCGGGGGTCATTTGTGTATATCTAGGATTGCCACGAATTAATTGAACTTGTGTGGGGTTAAGGAAAATAAGGGCTCTTAGAATAACCTTAACCACTTCGTGGTCATCCCATTTTGTGCTCCCGAGGTTGCGCACTTGGTTCACCAAGGTCTTGAGCCGGTTGTACATGTCTTGTGGCTCCTCCCCTTGGCGAAGACGGAAGCGACCGAGCTCCCCCTCGATCGTTTCCCGCTTGGTGATCTTGGTGAGTTCATCACCCTCGTGCGCCGTCTTGAGTAGGTCCCAAATCTCCTTGGCGTTCTTCAACCCTTGTACTTTGTTGTATTCCTCCTTGCTTAGTGAGGCAAGGAGAATGGTTGTGGCTTGGGAGTTGAAGTGCTCGATTTGGGCCACTTCGTCCGTGTCGTAGTCTTCATCCCCTACGGATGGTACCTGTACACCATACTCAACAACATCCCATAATCTTTTGTGGAGAGAGGTTAGATGAAATCGCATCAAATTACTCCACATAGCATAATCTTCACCATTAAAAGTTGGTGGTTTGCCTAAAGGGACGGAAAGTAAAGGTGTATGTTTAGGAATGCGAGGGTAGCGTAGGGGGATCTTACTATACTTCTTACGCTCTTGGCGTTTAGAAGTGACGGACGCCGCGTCGGAGCCGGAGGTAGATGTCGATGAAGTATCGGTCTCGTAGTAGACCACCTTCCTCATCCTCTTGTGCTTGTCCCCACTCCGATGCGGCTTGTGAGAAGAAGATTTTTCCTTCTTCTCTTTGTGGTGAGAAGAGGAAGATCTTTTCTCCTTCCGCTTGGAGGATTTCTTCTTCTTCTCTCTTCTCTTGGTGCGGGACTCTTCCGATGAAGATGAAGTGCTCCCTTGACTTGTAGTGGGCTTGTCGTCGCCGGTCTCCATCTCCCTCTTGGTGTGATCTCCCGACATCACTTCGAGCGGTTAGGCTCTAATGAAGTACCGTGCTCTGATACCAATTGATAGTCGCCTAGAGGGGGGGTGAATAGGGCGAAACTGAAATTTACAAAAATAATCACAACTACAAAGCCGGGTTAGCGTTAGTAATAAAGAAACGAGTCCGCGAGAGAGGGCGCAAAACAAATCGCAAGCAAATAAGAGTGTGACACAAGGATTTGTTTTACCGAGGTTCGGTTCTCGCAAACCTACTCCCCGTTGAGGAGGCCACAAAGGCCGGGTCTCTTTCAACCCTTCCCTCTCTCAAACGATCCCACGGATCGAGTGAGCTTTCTCTTCTTCTCAATCAAACGGGAACAAAGCTTCCCCGCAAGGGCCACCACACAATTGGTGCCTCTTGCCTTGGTTACAATTGAGTGATGATCTCAAGAACAAATGAGAAAGAAAGAAAGCAATCCAAGCGCAAGAGCTCAAAAGAACACGGCAAATCTCTCTCGCTAGTCACTAAGGGTTTGAGTGGAATTGGAGAGGATTTGATCTCTTTGTATGTGTCTAGAATTGAATGCCTAGCTCTTGTAAGTGGTTGAGAGTTGGAAAACTTGGATGGCAATGAATGTGGGGTGGTTGGGGTATTTATAGCCCCAACCACCAAAGGTGACCGTTGCTGGAACTCCTCTGTTCGATGGCGCACCGGACAGTCCGGTGCACACCGGACAGTCCGGTGCCCCTGCCACGTCACCATTGCCGTTGGATTCTGACCGTTGGAGCTTCTGACTTCTGGGCTCTCCCGGGTGTCCGGTGCACACCGGACATGTACTGTTTGATGTCCGGTGCACCGGCATGGGCGTGCCTGACGTCTGCGCGCGCTGCGCGCGCATTTAATGCACCGCAGGGAGCCGTTGGCGCCGCAGAGAGCCGTTGCTCCGCTGGTACACCGGACAGTCCGGTGCACACCGGACAGTCCGGTGAATTATAGCGCGCCGGCTTCCGAGAATTCCCGAGGGCGAAGAGTTTGAAGTCGAAGTCCTCTGGCCGCACCGGACAGTCCGGTGCACACCGGACAGTCCGGTGCCTCCGGCCAGAGGAGCCCTCGGTTGCCTTGCTGCTCCTTTGTTGAATCCAACACTTGGTCTTTTTATTGGCTGATTGTGAACCTTTTGCACCTGTATAACTTATGCACTAGAGTAAACTAGTTAGTCCAATGTTTGTGTTGGGCAATTCAACCACCAAAATTATTTAGGAACTAGGTCTAAGCCTAATTCACTTTCATAAATCAAACAGTAGCATCCGGTTTTGGCTCGAAGTCAGTCAAACGAACTTGCCCACAATCTGTCAGCAGAGATGGCGGAGCTGCCTCCGTGGGAGAACGTACGGGAGCGGCTCAGCGTCAGGGTCGGCTTCGGCGACCAGGGTGTAGGCTGGCTGGCCGACGAGCGCCGAGGTAGCTGAGGAAGGCGGCAGCCAGCACGCGCGACGGCACGAGCAGAAACGTGGATTGGAAGGAGTAAGAACGACGCAAATTTCCGCCGTGAGTGACAGTAAAACCCTACGCGCAGCAGGGAAGCCAAATCTCCCAAATCAACCTCCAAACACGACGCTCGCATCAGCCTATACCGAATCCGTTGAGAGCATGCTAAGCCCCCCGAACTTTCCCGACCACTCCGCCCCGAATCTGTACTCAGCTTCCACCGCCAGCCCGCCAAACCCGTACCGGATCGAAGGCAGTGGGCTCATCTCGACGCTGACGAGCCAGAGCACCCCCCAGCGCCAGCCGCGGGGCGGTGCCCCGGCCTCCATGTACGCAGCCGCCGCCCGCAGCGCCCCGCCACTCCCATTCACGGACTCGGACGCGACGCCGCGGCCGCGAGCCTCCGTGTCATCGCCTGAGCAATTCCGTCCCTCCGCCTGCGCCCGCCTTGAAGCCCGCGCCTCGCCGTCGTGGACGGGTCCCGCTGCGCGCAGAGACCCATGGGGACCTACGCGCGAAAGCGCAAGCGCAACCACCGCACAGCCGCCTCGGCGGTCGGCCGCTGGAGCGGATCGAGGCAGGTCCGCGCGGCGCGGCGCGACGCCGGAGTGATTAGGGTTTGGTGGGGGAGTTGGCTGCCCGCCCAACGCGCGCGGAGGACAGGGGAGGAGGCGACGCAGGCAGGTGAGGTGTGCGGGCAGGAGGGCAAAACAGGAAATGAAAAAAAGGCAGAACAAAAAATGGCAGGCTACCCTTATAGCCTTAATAAGTAGTAGAGATTAACAAGGTCAAATATAACCTGCACTAAAGTGCAAATTTAAACTTCCAATCCATCCCCACAAGCAACTTAAACGGTGCCTAGCATCTGGTGTCTACATCTTAGAGCAAACCAGAGTCAATGAGAGGCATAGATAGAACAGGAGTAGAACAAAAGCTGCAGTGCAGGATCTGCATGTGAGCAATGGATCAGCGACCTCGCCCCTCAGAACCACGGGAACCGATGGACAGGAGTCAACTCCAGCAGCACGTCCGCGGAAGCCCTCGGCCAGACACGGAGCTCCCTCCGGGCCGCCTCGAGCTTGGCTGCATGCTCCGGCCTGACCTGCGAGTGGTGGTACACGATGCTCATCCTCTTGAGGACCCTCGCGTTCATCACCAGGAACTTGCAGATGCCCTCGCAAGGGTGGCCTTCCAGGAGCGAGTCGGTGTAGAAGGTGACGCTCGCCAGGTGGTACAGAAACCCGTCCGCGGTTATCTTCTTCTCCCAGAACTCCGCAGCCAAGGGCACGGGGCTCCCCGGGTGCCGGAGCTCCTGATAACACAACACCAATGGTGAGCTGTTTTACGAGCGGTTAACATGAAACAGGACAGAATGGAAGGCATCAGCTGTATAGGAAGACTCACAATGATTCTGAGATCCTTGAGGTTGGGAGAGCTGTTCAGCAAGCATGAGACTAGAGTAGCAAGAACTGCATGGTTGTGGTCCAGAGTAAGGCTGAGTGATTTCAAGCCATGCAGGTACTTTTTCTTGGGCAAACTCGTCAATGTTGAAGCCTTGACCATGTCCAAAACCTGATCAAAACAGAAACTGATGAAAGTTCGCACCTTCTGTAAACTACTTTGTATCGAAAAGGATCGTTTAAATAGGGTCTCCAGTGACTATATGCTTTGTTGCAGTACTCGGTTCTTGTCATGTGAGCTGAATCAAGTGTTGATCCTAGAACAGATCGACTAGCCTAAACATTGGACATTGCTAGGATTATTACAAACTGCGAAGCAGAAAAAAAAATCAAAATTCGAAGTTTATTATATGAGAGTAGAAACAGCAAAGACAGACGCACTGTATGTATTATGGTGCCGTTTGGCTCACATATTACTAACGTAATGGATAACCGATAACGTTAAATCATGTTTGTTTAAGTCCAACCATAATCGGATACCAAACTAAAAATGGATACTGGTCTATTCAAATTTGTTACCGCCGATACTCAAGTCAAGTGTGAATCATTACCATTATCATTTACGTTACATTTCGTGAACTAAACGGCACCTATATTCTACATGATACCAGCCAAATATGGGGCATGCGTGAATTATGCTGAGGAATGATTTCTAAACTTAAAAGTTAGATATTGTCTGCAGAAAAATAAGAGAAATAAATACCAATGATCAAGTAATCTTATTACAATCAACATACGCTGACGACCTGGTGGAATGCTAGACTCACCAACACAGGTAACACCACGTTCTTCGTAGTAGGAATGATCACAAGCAACAACAAACAAGTCCAAGCCAATGGCTTGCAACAGGAAGTGCTTCAACATACCTCTTGTACCAAAAAAGGGGATCTTAAGTAAATTATTCTGAATGGTCATATTAAAAAACATATGTCTCCCATATAATTCTCAAATATATATACCTATGTGTGTGTGAGAGAGAAAAGATTAGGTTTTATTAGATAGCAGCCTGCCCTTGATCAACTAAAAGATTTTCGTTGTATTGAGCCATTGATGAGCAAGTAACAATTACAACAATTCAGGGCTCGCATCTGGTACTAGTACTAGTAGATATGTCATCTCTTCCACACCAGTATATAGATTGTAAGTGTATGTTATTGCAACATTAACTAGTAGCATCCTTGAGCTATCCACAATAGTTTTGTGGTGAGATGGAACAAGCTTGAACTGTGCCAATACTAGTGAAGGATGCATGATAGTAGCACACATTAAAATGAGGTGTGATATGCTGTCATTGCAGAAAAAAAGGAGGAATTATGACAAGCAATAGAGTATGGTAAAAGACTTGACCTTTTTGTCTCATCATCCAAGCTGCGATTTATGTAAGTAACAAAATCTTTCAGCTTGCAGTTTAACATTACCGCACTAAATGATAGTAGTAGTATTTAAAAGAGCCAAAAAGATGCACTCTGAGCCAAAACAAACTAACCTCGGAGTATTCAGTCGATAAGTGCAACTGGAGCGTCTTGGTGCAGCTGAGTGCAGTGAGGAATGTTTCCATGTTCTTGATCTCATCCGTCTGCCTGTGCTCCCTCTCGGCCATCTTCTTATAATCAAGCATATCCTCTATTTGATGAACGGAGTACTCTTTTTTGGTGTCCTTGGTGTCATGGAGGCTCCAAGAATGCTCAGGGTAGCCGTAGGAGAGGCTCAGCCTCACCATGTTCAGTGGCTGTGCCTTCGCCTTCTTCAGGGAGATGCAGAGCGGGCGATACGAGTAGATGTCTAGCCTCTTGAGGCATGGCGCGCGTATGACGATGTTTCGCGCCATGTGGATGCCGTGGATCTCCAGACGTTCTATCGCCGTGCACCGGCAGACGATGAGACGGATGTCGCTGTCCCTGGCGACCACGTTGCGGAGGCGGAGCGTCTGCAGGGCGCGCAGGGTCACCGCAGCGGCCCTGATCGGCACCTGGAGCCGGCAATTGTAGAGGTCCAGCGAGGTGAGCGTCTTGCAGGTGTAGACAGCGTCAGGCAGCGCGTAGCACTCTTTGTAGTCGGTGTTGGCGATGCTGAGCTCCAGGAGCCCGCCGCTGCCGCAGACCTCGCGGAAGACACAGCCGAACCACTCGCCGTACACGCACATGAATCCGCAGTCGACCTCGAAAGCCACGACCGGCGCGGCGCGGCGGTCGAGGACGCAGCGGAGGGCGCGAAGCCAGCGCGGCGGGTCCTCGCAGCGGTCCTCGTCGGGGAAGCCGCGGCGGTTGAATGTGGCGGGGCGGAGGACCAGGCGCGGGAGCGTGGCGAAGACGCGGGGCCAGCGGCGGGAGAGCACGGCCGTGGCCGCCGCGTCGCGGAGCGGCAGGCGCACGAGGATGGCGTGGAGGGTGGCGTCGTCGAGCGCGCTGAGCCGGTCCTCCGCGCCGGCCTGCGGAGGCGAGCGCCTCGCCCTCTTCGCCATCGGCGGCGTGCGTTCCTGGTCCATCGGAGGGGCGGAGTCCGGAGGGGAGGAATGAGAGGAAAGAGAGGGGGAACGGAGATTTTGCTGCTGCTGATGGCAGGCGTGCTTCCTTTTCCCGCCAGATTTTGCAATGCGCGCCCTTTTTCCGATCCATTTTTTGGAGAGGAGGAAAATGTGGAGAGCTCCGGTCGAAAAGCCACGTAGGCGGCAGGCAGGTCCGGTGGATCGGTGGCTCGGTGCACGCAGGCGCACGGTCGAGGGCGCAGCGCCGCGCCCGCGGGTCGGGGAGTCGCGGCGGCGGCGGCCTGGGCCATGGTCCGAAATTCAGGAGTGGGCTGAGCATCCGATCAGGTGTGATTTACTTATTGGGCTTGGACCACACAAGAACTTTTCAGATGGATGAAGGGGTCCAAGACTGGACAACGACGGTTATGCAAGCAGTCCTTCTGTGCAAGCGTGCAAACAAACTATCTGATCCATTAGATTACGGTTCAATTATAGATACAACCATGATTTGTTAGGGGGGTTTATAAAGATTATTGAGCTGGTGGTGGAAGAGTTTAAGTGTTAAATGTGACATACGGTTGTATCACGATCTAATGGATCAGATGGTTTGCGTGCACGCTTGCACAGAAAGACTGCTTGTATAGTAGTCGTTGTCTCACCTTTTTGAGAGAGAAAAAAAAACTCTTCAGATGATGAAGTGCAAGCACGATGGAGATGGTTCCTCCGCCGGTGTCCACCTGTCCAAGGAATTGAAGCAGCAGGCCAGCAGTGCAGCACAGGCCACGGTCGTGAGCTCTTTGAGCCTGTAGTGCGCAGGCCGCAGGGCAGCTGAGCAGGAGCGTGCCCACAGCTGCGGGAGGGGGAGGGGTCAAGAGTCAAGACGGCAAGTGGTGGGAGTGGGAGCTCGATCGGTGACGCCGTCGGTGAAAGGGTGGAGGAGGCCGGCGCCCGGCGGTGCTGGCGCTGTCGTTGTCCAGGTCCCGCAGCAGGAGGCCGTCGACGGAGTCGGTGGCGCAGTGGTCCTGGAGGAGCGGTTTTCTTCCGGGCGCGCACCATGCGCCCCGTGCATGTCGAGGTTGAGGAAGCGGGCGTGGCCGGGGTAGAGGCCGCGCGTGGCCGTCGGGGAGCATCATGCCATCATCCAGCGCCGCCGCGGGTGGAGACGCAGATCGGATATATATGTCGTCTCAAGCTCGTCCAATCGGCTGCACACAGACAGTGCAGCTTGTTGTCGGCATGGCAATCCTCACGGCCAAAACTGGTGATGGCAATGCGGCAATGCCACCTCGTTCTGGTTCGACGTTTTTCCTTGCGTGTACTCAGCTTGTAAAAGAGAAATTTGGAATTCTCAGAAGTGGGTTTCGTCACTTTATCATTAATTTGATGATGACAGTAACGGCAGCAGGACCAAAATTCACGGGAGGCTAAAAAATCACATTACAAAATTAAGCAAGACGGTAAAAACTATAGTTGCATAAAATTCAAGTTTCATATCTATCAATATAACATACAAGTTTAAAGAAGAGAAACAAACATACAACTAAGTTCTTTCTGACCGAATCAAGTCGTGCGTATGTTGTCAAATATCGATCTCCTCGAAGGGTGAGACAACGAGAAAGAGGCGGGGTTTGATGATGTCTCCTGCTAAGAGCCAGGGCTCGCTGGTTCGTCAAGCTCGCCAGTTGTCGGAGATGGATCACATCGTCGAGGCGAGCGAGGTCGGGTCTGCCAAGAGCGAGATGGTATCATGACGATAACGAGCGGACGAGGACGTTGGGAAGGAGCCAGGGTCAGGCGTCAAGAAGGAGGCGGTGGTGTCAAGAACGGAGTATCTGGGCGGATTGGCCCTGGCAGGTCGGGACGTCAGAAGAAATGGGACATGATGGATAGATGCGAGAACTAGACCAAAGAGGATGGAAGTTGAGAGAACTATTCAAGACAATTTTAGCCTATCCAAACCTTATTTTTTATATAATTTACAGTAGGTTAACATTAAGTATAAGAGGATATAAAAAATTGAGGGAGTCCTATGGTTCCGACAGCGTCGGGAAAAATGAGACTGGATGAATAGATGTGAGGATTAGACCAAGTAAAAGAACGAGAGTCGATAGAACTAGACTAATTCGACGAGAAGACCCATAATAGAACTGTTTTAGCCTATCTAAATCTTTATTTTTAAATATACTTAACAGTAAATAAATATAATATATAAAAGGTCATAAAAATTGAGGGGGACCATGGCCCACTTTGCCCCCCTCTGCGTCCGCCCCTGTCTAATCATGGTCCATCCGACCCACCAAAAAAACATATCTCGACCCGATCCGACTAATACAACGAATGGATACAGGTCATAATTTTTGACCCGTAATAATTCACGGCCCACGACCCGTGAATTTTGACCTAAAACCCGATCCAACCTAAAAAAATTCGACCCAAAGCTTAAAAAAACCCGACCCAACCGAAAACCTCCCGACCCGACACGTCAAAACAGGGAGGCACGGACCGCCCCGACCTATGTACGGATCGGGTACGGTCTGTGATAAATGACCCACGATCCGACCTTAACTCGATTCGATGTTTGAACAGGTCTAATTTGAAGGGCTTTATTAGAATACTATTATAGAATAAGTTGTACTCTCTATAATTAGTGAGGGACCTAGGATTCAAACTTAAGATAGTCTAGGACAATATTTTTGACGTATAATATTATATATAATTTGGTACCACATGTATATAATTTCCAATGATTTAATACACCAACAGCAAATAAACAAAATATCTTTTAATGCATTTAATTCATTAAATTAGGTTACAAGATGCATAATCTTTAGATCTAAACTATGAATACTAGTTTGTTTTTCGGCTAAATTTGGGGTAGTTGGAGGCCTACCTATAATGCCATTTTATCATTTAATAAAACAAAAAGGGAAGCAACAGAAGCACCCGCAGTCGGCGGCGGCGGGCGACGAACCAATCAAGCGTCACGTCCTCTGCCCTTCGCCGCCCTCTGCCTCGCACGGTCGCACCGGGAGATCGACAGCTCATGCCGCAGCTCCAGCAGCATCGCCGTGGGCACCGAGGACGACTGCGAGTGCTCGGTTGTGTTGCCTACTTGCCTCTCCTTCGTTTTATTAAATGGCAAAATTATATTATAGAGTGTGCGCGAAGCCCTTCAATACAATGTAAAGATCACTTTTAAGAGCTACATTAGAAACCCTATTTTCTTAAGAGATTTACATTTTATTAAAAAAAATAGTTCATTTTTCTTGGAAAAAATAGAAATATCTTGGAAAAATAGAGTTACCAAACTAGCCATAATAATAGCAAGATTCCAAATTTCCGCTTGAAAAACGAGTGAATTCTATAGGGAAGATTGTCTCAGTCATGAAGGGGCCTGCCCTAGGCACTCCCAGGCTGGTGCCAAGAAACTTAGAACGAATGAGGTCTCTTCCTGTCTGAAATTTCTTCTATGGATGAACCCTGAAGCAATGCTTCATTGTTCTGATACGGAAGTTGGCTTGAATTTTCAAAAAGAAAAAGGAACAAGTAAGATCAATGTGAGCAGACCAATCCATCTTCATGAAGGGGGGAAACATGCAGGAGGTACAAATACAATCAGTAAGGCCAGCACAACAGAGGTCACACCTGAACTTTCAGGGACTTGATAAATTAGGCATCAAAAAGATCAAAGTACAAAGGAAAGCACAAGCATCTTTCATTCACTCACAGAATTAACCATAAGAAAGATATAGAAGTTAGTAAAGACAGGAAGATCGAATCTCAAAATACCATGGCCATGATACAGCAAGAAATGATAAGCGCATAGAGAGAGAGAAAAAAATGCAAAATGTGCAAGCAAGCAGTTCAGGGGTGCTATTTTCAGGAAACGCTGGGTCAGTCATCATCTAGTACACAACAGCGATGGAAATGGCTTTCGGTCTCATCTCCACGCTTCGATCCGCTCAACTCTGGAGTTTATCCGGCTCACGATGCTCGCACCTCTTGATTTCTCAGCTGCAGGCGTGGTGCGCGTGCCAGACTGGCCCTTGCCCTTTCTAGTCCTCCTCCGGTTCAGGCTTCGGCTCCCCTTGCCTGCTTGGAGAGAATTTGTGGCTGTCGTGCCGGAAACATCAGCGATAGCAGCTGGGCCAGCAGGTGCAGGCTGTGAGCCACTACTAGTGGAGTCCTCCACACCCGTTGCTACCTCGCTTGTCTGGGCAGTGAAAGCAGCAGTGGCTCCTAAATCGGTGTTAGTTTCGTTAGACTTGTCATCAGTGCTGTGGCCAGGGCTGTTCAGGAGGGGCTCTTCCTTGGCGAAAGAAGGGCGCCTGGATCCTTCCTCGAGGAGAGAATCAAGTGTCACGGTGGGCTTCTGATGCCCGTTTTCATCAGATGGGTCCTTCTGGGGCAGCAAAGCATCCTCTGGGGTCGACTCCTCTCTATCCTTGAGGGTCTTTTGTACCAGCATCTTGAGAAAATTCATCACTTGGACTGCATACATCAGTGCAGTCAAAGGATCTGCCATCTGCATTGTAAGCGTGCTATAGTTAGCATCATTGCGATGGGTGAAGTATATATTGATAGTTTGCTAATCGCTATCTTATCAGCACAATGCAATACCTGAGTCATATTTGGTGCGAAAACCATAGCAATATTGCGATCGTTCATCTTGTTTATATGTTCTTCTTGGACTACGTCGGCCATTAGATTCACAGCCCAGTCAAGCAAAGCTGCTTCAGCTGGTGGAAGGCATTTCGCTACGCGAGCACAGTCCTCTTCAGATTGGCATTGCATCACCTGTTCAGGTGGGATAGGGTCCAGTACGCCCCTCGGCATTTCTCTAAACCAGGCCTGAAAAAAGATGAAAATTTGAATTGGATGAAAACATACTTTTTGTCTTGCCAAGAAGTGACTAGCTAGCGAGCAAAAAAAAAAACGTGCGGGGGTAAGAAAAAGACCTTCCCATACAGACCAAGAAAACCTCCAAACCTCTACCCCACCCTTACACAATGGCACCGTAGCCCATGTGAGAACGACTGGGACCGGGACCAAACCTTAGACCTATGCCGAGTCGAACTCAAGACCAAAGGAATGTACCCAGAACACCTAACCAACTCAACTAGAGGCCGTTGTGTCAAATAAGTTGTCCAACCATGCTCAAAAAACAAGATGACCAAAGTCCTTGACATCTCCAAAAGTAAGATCATGATCTACAACGAATACTGCTAAATGGCATGATCACAGACCACAATCACAAAAAAAAAAGTGAGGCAATATCACTGTACAAGTAAAAAGAGATGGGAATGTGAAGTCTGGATTCTCTGGCAGGCGTTGACATGCAATTCCACCAAAAAAAAGGTAAGCACGATCATTTAATAACTCTCTAATTACTAAACAGGTGATTAAGAAAAAGATGCTTCCAATAGAATGATTATGATTGTATAAGCTACATGAAAGAAATTAGCTTACTTTAATTAGACCTGCCAAACAGTGGACATCAATGCCATCTGGAACAATTCCACTATTTAGTTGGTCTCTCACAAACTCTTCCTGGCTATTTTCTGCATTTATACGGAAGATACCTTCTGCCTGACAGTACAAAATAAGGAAACACTTATTTGATCAGAAATAAGGCTTCCAAACACTGACGGCAACAGACTAAGAATCATAGGATGATAGGAGATCATAAAAGACACACCTGAAGACCACCCTGTTCATAAAGGCGTCTCTGCATCATCAAAAGGATTGTTGGGACACTGTTTCCTCGGGAATCATAGGAACACTGCATTGATTCTGTTGAAACACCGAAGACACTTGCACTGCATATCACGTTTTAATCAGCCAGTGAACAGGATTTGTCAAAGTAAACTTGTGATGGAAGTAACAATTTATGTTTTCATAAAATGCATATTAGCACTGAAAAACGAGCAAAATAGATGTGACTTTCAAGGTTAAGGATATGTTTACATGAACACAAGCACGGTCCTTCAATAATTCAAATTGTAAATGTATATGGTGCCAAGAATATGTCCAATTATCAGGTGATTTTTATTGATCATATATTAGCAATCCTTGAGTTTGAAGATTAGGTGTTAGGTGTTTGTGCCACTTTATCTTCTTTTGGAGCACTAGGCTCCCGTCCTCCTATAAAGGAGAACTAATATAGAACCCCTTTTTAATTCTTTTTAGCCTAATGCTGAAAACCGACACCTTGGAATTCACAATAAGAAATAAGGTACAAGATACCTATGTACTTTTCTTATACTTTGTACCCTGTTCCTATAATAAGTCAGATAGTATAGCAAAGTACAATAGAAATAATAAGGTCTACTATACAAACAATAGATCAAGGAGAATAAAAGATTAAAAACCAAAGTAATTTGCAAGTCTAGTGAAAAAATAACGAATAATCTAATCAAGACAAAATAGGCCATACATAAATCATGGAACCCCTGGCAACTTTTTTATCCTACTAATGACAGATGATGTAACAATCAACTTTATGTACCTAGTTCAATCGGAATAATTCCTAGATGAGGTAAGCAAGTACAGCAAAATCATGGATGCTAGAAGAGTGCATCAGAAAAAATGATTGACCAATTATTTGATATAACATGGGAAAAAACACGCAAAAAGTATTTATATGCAAATTGTGGTCCAAAGCATATCCACCATCAGAAGACATGTTCATTTCATCAATACTACAGTTCAAATCCTGCAAAGGCTGCCATAACAAAAAACCAACTTCATACTTTATAACATGATTTAGATGGAATTCAAACTCCAGCTAAAGTTTTGCTTTTTCAACAAAGCAGTTTATTTCAGATCAAAGCAGCATGGAGGTTGTAAGACTATGTCCAGCAGTTAGTTCACCCATATGGTCACCAAAAATATTGTTTTGCACTGTTCACAGAGTGGAGTTTAAATACGAGCAAGGATAAAGATCAAAACTATAGTACTGAAACAACCATACCATCAAAATGCAACTATTAACCACCTCCCGTGTCAAGCAAACATCATTTACATTTTACAACTTTCTAACAGAACAGAATCTAATACTTACTATCTGCAACTGTTGGAGCCAAAGCACCACATATATTTGGAATTATAAGAAGGGAGCAAAAAAAGGTGCAAACACCATCCAAGCGAAAATTTAAATTGGAGCAAACACCATCCATGTTATTGCATAAGTAAACTCTGAAAAAGAAAGCCAGATTTTCTGGAAGCGTGAACTCGATAGCAATTTGATGAGGGAGAAGAGACATACCTGGCACTGGGAGCACGGCGTGGCACTTCGGGCTCGAATTCAACGGGCAGGCCCAGGAATCCGTGGAACCTATCGAACGTGACGTGCGCCACGTGCTGCACGTCTGTGGGCAACCCAATCTCCATCCCGCAGCCGCCGTGTTCGCCTTCGCCGCCGCCCACCGTCCTGCACCCGAGCAACGACTTCCGCAGTAGCTCAAAGAGCAGCGCCAAGAAGGACCACCGCTCCTCTTCCTCCTCCGCCGCCTCTTGCCCGCGCAGTCCAAGGAGTCGTCGGCTCCCCGCAGATCCCGCAGTGCGCTCCGGGCTGCCGCTTCCTTGGAGCACGTCGCTGTCGGCATTGGCTAAATACCGCAGCGAAGAGGAGGGGGAGGGGGAGGGGGAGGCGGGGGCGCGGCTTGCGGTGGAAGCGAGGTTGGTCGGGCCCCGGAGGAGCGCCACCTCCGTCATTGCTCCCCTCCTTTCCGAATTCTCACTGGAATTATGAGCTGTGATCTGGTGCGGTGTAGGGCCGATTTAGGGGCGGGGGCGGATTCGGGATGAGTTTTCTTGGAGATTTCGGTGATGGTGGAGCGGGGCCAAATGCACCGAGAAATGATTGGGGATTCTCAGTGGAGTTCTTGGTGCGCCCCCCCTATTTAGGATTTCTGATGCTTGCTTCCCCTTCTTCCGGAGATTGGGATTGTTGAAGGGGGAGGAGGATTGGTTGTGGTGGTGCGCGTGGTCCAAATCCACGAATCCAAATCGGAAAGAAAAAAAAAACAATTGGCGCGTCGAGAAATGGACAACAGAAGGGGGATTTTTTTATAAAAAAAACTCCGGTAAGGAATCTTTAGATATAAAAGACGCAAATTTTTAGCAGGGGATGATGAGCTCTCGTCGTGGGGGCGTTTGGTGGAGAATGGATAGGATTTTTGTGGAGGTGGAGTTGGATTGAAGGGAGGGCTTGAGCTGGCGGCGATGGCACCATCATTCGTCTACTGCTCCTACTCCTCTCCCTTCTCCTTTATGGACACATGGATGCTCGTGCGCACGCTCTCCTCGCTTCTCGTTCACGCGTGCGGGCGTGCGTTTCTTCATCACTGTTCATGCTACACATCATCTCACTCATCAGACTCGGGGGGAAAAAAAAAGTCTAGCCTTTTGGTAACCGTCTCGAATTGCCTACGCCACCGGAAGTTTACGTGATGGACATACCAACCATGGCTTTCAGAGTACTCGAGTGATTTAACTGACTGTTAGGTGTTCAGTGTTCTTGTCTCCTTTTGGACCCTACTCCCTCCCTACAGTTTACGCAGCTTCTGCAAGTTTTGCAGTACAGTCATTATGTGATAATAAAGTAAATAAAAGGATAACTGGGAATGGGAGGCATGGATATTTTTTTTACTGATGTCAAGAAGAAAATTTTTGCTCGAACCAACGACTAAAAAGGAACTCAGAACGAGCGTTCTCACCTTCCAAATGGCGTCAAAACCGTGAAGTGGAAGGTATTCACCGTACGGTCCATTCTTGTCTCTTTTTTTCGCTCAATTTGCATCGCACAAAAGGTCGTAATTTGGTTCAGCTAAAGAGAAAGGCCCCGTTTGGCAGCTAGGGACGGGCAAAGGTTAAAACTTTATGGCTCCATAACATAATGCTGGGAATGCATTTTTAGCTGTTTTTCGTCTAGATTCTAGACCTTTATCCATTGTGTTGTGTGTGACGTGCAAGATCAAGAAGAGAGATGCCACACATGCCATGCCGTTCATCATCTGACGGCGCCATAAGTTTCACACTTCGTCAGGTGTCAGAGACAAGATCTGCTACCGCATTACAGGATAAAAATACACAGTATAGTACTCCATTGGTGTATAGGATTCCTTCTGCTGACCACGTGACGTGCATGTGCTCTTCCTTCTCAGTATTGAGCTCACAGCTGACGAGATCACGAGAGGAGGTTCTGGAGTTTAAATTCAGGTTTCAGACCTAAATTACAGCCAACAAGAGCTGATGAAACATTAAACTTTAGTTAAGCCCAATCATTTGACTAAGGCCATGTTTGAAAAACAACCCAGTTTTTAAGAAATTAGCTTTTATCTTTTAGCTAGGAGATATCAGCTTCTTGGTTTTAAAAAATTGAGAATCTAATTTACATAAACTGAGCTATAAATTGATATGTTTGCAACCACCTCAATTTCTATAAAAATAGTTTCTTAAAAACTGGCTGCTTCCAAACATAATAGTTTATGTCCCGGATTATAAAAACTTGATTCACAGTTCTTTAAAAATCAAGAAGCTAGCCTTTCTTAGCTAAAATTAGGGTCTGTTTGGAACCACCCAGTTTTTAAGAAATTGGTTTATAAAAACTGAGGTGGTTCCATACATACCAGTTTATGTCTCATTTTATAGAAATTGGATTCACAGTTTTTTAAAAACTGAGAAGCTAGCCTCTTCTAGCTAAAAAATAAAAAACTCGTTTCTTAAAAACTAGGTTGCTTCTAAATAGGACCTTAGTTTATAAAAATTAAAGTGGGTTCCAAACACTATAAACTAGTTTCATTCATAAGCCAGTTTCTAGAAACAAGAGATAGAACCTGGATTCTTAAAAACTAGGGTGCTTCTAAACATGATGCTATATTAATCCTTGCCAACGTAATTCATAAACCAGTTTATGGAAACAAGAGATTGAACTTGGATTCTTAAAAACTAAAGTGCTTCTAAACAGGGTGCCATATTAATCCTTGCCAACGCAATACACTTGCGTACATGTGAATTGAACCTAAACAACATTCTGTCATATCCTACCTCTAGTCACTACCGGAATCACGTTATTTGCCGAATGTCTAAAGGTCATTTCACACTCGGCAAAGACTTTGTCGAGTGTCAAACATTTTATCGACAAAGGGTTCTTTGACGAGTATTTTTTCGGACACTTGGCAAAGACTTTACCGAGTGTCGAAAAACATTCGACAAAGAAAAGCACTCGGCAAATTAAGAATCGGAAAACCCAAAAAACAGCAAAATATTTTTTAAATTATAGAAACAACTCTCCAACCACTACTTATTATCATACCCATCGCCCTAATCATTTTTCACTATTATTTTTTTAATCAAATTTACATGTTTTGTGAATGGTGAGATTCGAACTCGCAACCACCTCTCTCTCTCTCTCGCATACCCTACTATACCACTACACTACTATATCAATTATATCTGCATTACGTTTTCATTTCTCATGTAATGTAACCAACCGAGAGTAATTTGATTATTTAATGCACTAAATGAATTCATTTGAAAATATGACCAACTATAAAGTTGCATAACTTTTCAAGATCTACAAGTTCTATTTTGATACATCCGAGGTCGTTTACAAGATTTGAATTTCAAATTTGAAAACTTCACACAAATTTTTAATTTTTAAAATTCAGACATAGTTTTCGTTGACAAGATGACTTCAAATAAAAAAGGTTGTCAACTACAACATTCTATAACTTCTCAATATCTACAAAGTTTATTTTGGATGTTTAGTCATTTGTTCATCTCACATGATGATTCTAACAATATGCACAAATCTTATACATCTCTCTCGTAGTTTCATAAACTACGAGAGAGATATAGGTTTTATGAACAAATTTATTTTTATTTTATCATATGAAGAAATATTCAAAATATAAATTGTACATCATGATGAGTTATATAAATTTGTAGTTAAAATGTTTTTTATTTGAATTAATTTACTGCTTTAAAATATGATTTTAAATTGTCTTTGACTAGTGTTAAAAAACACTCGGCAAAGAACTCTTTGTCGGGTGTTATATTTTTGACATTCGACAAAGAAAGAAACTCTTTGCCGATTGTCAAAAATATAACACTCGGTAAAGAGCTTCTTCGCCGAGTGTTTTTCTTTTACCGAGAGTTTTTTGTGTGGCACTCGGCAAAGAGCTTCTCTGCTGAGTGCCCCAAAAAAATACTCGACAAAATATTTAGCACTCGACACAGAGCCAAATTCTAGTAGTGAGTAGGGCACACGGTGTCAAGAGCGAAAAGATGGCAGCATAATGCTACCGCAGTGATCAAGATGTTAGAGCAAATTAGCTTAGAGAGAAAAAGTGTTAGTGTCGTGTGTGCATATACTTCGACCATACATAATGTAAATGATGAAACTGTGGGCCTCGTCACTAATTTATATTTTCTGAAGTTATGCAACTGTTGCAGGGTAAGATACTCCCTGGGATTTTTGCTCTTCTAGCTTCGAAGGTGATCATGCATGTGGTTCATGTCCTTAGCTGATAAAAATAAATCAGTGGTTCAACATGTTGGATGTATTGTCTGACGTTGAACTACTAAACTGTGTGATAATCTGATATCGATGCCTTTTGTGTTTCATCGTTATCTATTAACTATGTATCATATAAGTCACTTTATTCTAAATGTGGACTTTAGTATAGTTATTGATTGATTTACTGTGGACTTTAAATGGCCATTATAAAAATGAAAAGGAAATACGACTAAAAACCATTTTCACCCTTGTTTTGGTAATTGACGACTATCACAATCAATTGAGCTAACTAGTCTACTAGTTTATGATTTCAGAACCTCAGAAGATACTTTAAAAAAGATTACCCCTCAAAATAGTACATCGTCCGTTCAAACCTCTATCACGGACTGTTCGGGATAACATAAACATGAGCTCCTTTTGAAAATATCATATAGGCTCGGACCGTCCGGGCCCTTCCGGTGGACCATCTGCGACACTTCAATGCACTTCAGACAGGAACAATGCCAAATACCCATTTCTACTACTGTCGGGGACCATAATTAGGGGTACCCTCAAGACGCCTAATTCTCAGTTGGTAACCCCCATCAGCATAAAGCTGCAAAGGCCTGATGGGTACGATCAAGTCAGGGATCAGTCCACACGAGTGACTCGATCACGCTTCACCCGAGCCTAGCCTCGGCCAAAACCAGCCGACCTCGAGAGACTTCCGTCTCGCCCGAGGCCCCCCTTTTAACGGCGGACACACCTCCGGCTCGCCCGAGGCCTTGGCTTCGCTTAGAAGCAACCCTGACTAAATCGCCGCGCCGACTGACCAGGTTGCAGGAGCATTTAACGCAAAGGTGGCCTGACACCTTTATCCTGACACGCGCCCCCCGGCAGAGCCGAAGTGACCGCCGTCACTCCACCGCTCCACTGACCAGTCTGACAGAAGGACAGCGCCGCCTGCGCCACTCCGACTGCAGTGCCACTCGACAGAGTGAGTCTGACAGGCAGTCAGGCCTTGCCAAAGGCGCCATAGGAAACTCCGCTCCGCCCGACCCCAGGGCTCGGACTCGGGCTAAGACCCGGAAGACGGTGAACTCCGCTCCGCCCGACCCCAGGGCTCGGACTCGGGCTGAGACCCGGAAGACGGCGAACTCCGCTCCGCCCGACCCCAGGGCTCGGACTCGGGCTAAGACCCGGAAGATGGCGAACTCCGCTCCGCCCGACCCCAGGGCTCGGACTCGGGCTAAGACCCGGAAGACGGCGAACTCCGCTCCGCCCGACCCCAGGGCTCGGACTCGGGCTAAGACCCGGAAGACGACGAACTCCGCTCCGCCCGACCCCAGGGCTCGGACTCGGGCTAAGACCCGGAAGACGGCGAACTCTGCTCCGCCCGACCCCAGGGCTCGGACTCGGGCTCAGCCCCAGAAGACGACGAAACTACGCCTCGTCCGACCCAGGGCTCGGGCTCCGCCCTGGCCTCGGCCAAACGATCTCCGCCTCGCCCGACCCGGGGGCTCGGGCTCGGGCTCGGCCACGGAAGACAGACTCGACCTCGGCTTCGGAGGAGCCCCCACGTCGCCTGACCTAGGGCTCGGGCCCGCCACGTCAACAGGAAGCGCCATCACCATCCTACCCGAGCAGACTCGGGTCACGAAGAACAAGACCGGCGTCCCATCTGGCCAGCTCCGCCAGATGGGCAATTGTAGGAAACGGGTGACACCTAAGAGGGGGGGGGGTGAATTAGGACTTCTAAAACTTTCTCTAAACTAGGCCACAATTAAATCCTAGAGCAAAACCTATGCAATTAAACAACTAGAATGTGCAAACTAGGTTTTGTCTAAGTGTTGCTATCTCTACCGCAAAGGCTAAGTTTCAATCTACTCTATATAAGTATGAATACTAGATTGAAACTTAAATGCTTAATATAAATGCGGAATCTTAAAGAGCAAAGTAGAGATGCAAACTCTCGTGGATGACGCCGGTATTTTTACCGAGGTATCCGGAACCACGCAAGGTTCCGACTAATCCTCGTTGGTGCCCCTACGCAAAGGGAAGCCCACGCGAGGGCCAAGCACCTTCGGTCGAGTAACTCCGTAGAGAGCCGCGGGCCTTCTCCACACGCAAGTGGTGCTCCGCTTCCGGCTCCTCTCGGACGCTCCCCGCCGTCTCCACTATCGAGCTTCCGGCCGAAACGCCGCGGGCCTCGTTCCCTCCGGTACACGGTGGCGGCCGTGACACAAACGCGGTTGTCACGGTCTCGCAAGACTCTCGCCCCACTCGGTACAATTACAACGACTCATGCAAGAGCCGAGGGGTTGTGTGGTTTGTCTAAACTCACTCAACTAACTAGGGTTCACCTAGAGCAAGCGCTAGAGCGGTCTAACTAACTTAAGCACTTCGCAAAGCACCTACGCTAATCACCGAATGATTCTATTAAGCACTTGGGTGTAAGAGCACTTGGGAATGTCTACAATATTGCTTGGTATGTTGCTTGGGCTCCCACACCTTCAAATGGCCGGTTGGGGTGGTATTTATAGCCCCCATACCCCCAACTAGCCGTTGGACAGAAAGCAGCAGCTTTCTGTCGTCGGGTGCACCGGACAGTCCGGTGCACCACCGGACACTGCACAGTAGATGTCTGGTGCACGCCACGTCAGCCGACCGTTGGCGCCTGTGGCAGTCGACCGTTGGATCCGACCGTTGTCGTCTGCCCGTGGCACACCGGACAGTCCGGTGCACACCGGACAGTCCGGTGCCACAGCCAGAGAGCGCCTATCTGCGGCCTCTCTGCGCAGACTGTCCGGTTGTCCCACCGGACAGTCCGGTGCACACCGGACAGGTGCTGTTCACTGTCCGGTGCGCCACCAGGCGCTGGCTGACAGCCCGCTTCTCGGATTTCTTCGTTGATTCCTTTGGGCTTCTTTTGTTCTTGAGTCTTGGACTTCTATGCATCTTCTTATGTCTTCTTTTGAGGTGTTGCATCCTCATTGCCTAGGTCCAATCCTCACTGCATCCTGTGAACTACAAACACAAATACTAGAAAGCTTATTAGTTCATGGATTGTGTTATTCATCAAACACCAAAACTCAATTAGCCAAGTGGCCCGGGGTCCATTTTCCTTACAATCTCCCCCTTTTTGGTGATTGATGACAACACAACCAAAGCAAGCAAATAGTACAAGTATTTGAATGTAAATATGCAATCTACTTGCTAGGATGCATGATTGTCCCCTTAACGTGATATTATGGACTTAAGCCTCCCCCTAAATCCATAATTCACTTACTTCCTATTTTTGGACCAAATAACCAAAACCACTTGAAAATCATTTTGGGATATAAAATTTTAAATTGGTGGTGTTTGGTGTTTGATATAGTTTCCATTGCTTTGGTCCCTAAACTTCTCCCCCTTTGGCATCAACCATCGAAAAGGAAGACATTAAAGGCATGTAGGAAGTAAATAAAAGCTTGCCCTCATCAAGAATTGAAACTCTTGTAGAACAAAAACATACTCCCCCTAAATGAGTGTTCTCTTTTAGAAAGAAATTTCTCCCCCTTTTTAGAGACGAAGAAATACTCCCCCTTACAGAGATCTTCTACTTAGGAAAAAGTATGTGAAAATGAGAGGTGCAAGACAAGATTTGAAAAGACTAACTTCCCGTGCATAGGTAACAGAATATGAGTTAACTACTTATGCATTTTTGCAACATGGAAGCATATGATATGGAAATTTAGTCTAATCAAATATTGGAGAAGACATGTAAATGATACTTGAGAGTTCTTGGAGATTTTGCAGTGGAAGATTGTTGTCTTTCTCCGGGGACTTCATTTTTCTTACAATGAGACTATCACATGAAATAGACTTGAAAAGGTGTTAGTCTCAAAGTCTTAGATTATAGAGTAATCTCCCCCTAAAAGTGTGCATACAAGTTTTGAATACTTGTAGGAGACATGCACTTTGATTTGATATCAAGAGGGGTAAACTATCTATAATCCGAGCTTTGGCACATATAAGTTAAATGATACAACTTGTAGAGATCAAAATTTTCAATTGATGCATCATTTACTATGGAGTGATATAAAAGCTATGTGCCATGCTTAAATAAATCATTTTAAGCCATGTAGGTTTGCTTAAGTAATGAGTTAAAAACAAGCAATCCTACCACATGATTCACCTAGTATGTAATTTTAAAACAAAGGTAAATAACAAATGTAGTACTAGGCAGGAAAGGTAAACTAGATACAAGGTAAATAGATACGCATATCTAAAAACAAGAAATACAAAAAAAAATCTAGTTACCTTAGTCATGGGTGGGAAATTTGGGCCCAAAATTTTCACTAACCCACTTGGCAAGAAACTTGATTCAATACGATGTATCCCATGATATACATCCCAATGTTGCCAAGTCTCCAAATTTCCCATTTCCCTTCGGTCCACTCACTTCCCTTTCGGGATCCAAACCTTCTTGGTGCTTCTCATGGTTGAAATAATTTCCTTTGGCACCCAGATGCGTTTGGCTCCCTTTCCTTTGTTGGCTTGCTTGTTTGCCTTGATCGCTATCACCTTTCCATTCTTTTTCTTCTTGATTAAATATGGTGTAGCAGTCTTTTTGTCCACCTTTTTGATGTAGGTGTTGGAGATTTTGCTTGATGGCTTTTGCTTGAGCTTTTGCCTTTGCTTATCCCCGGTCATCGTCTTGCATTGGAAAGACTTGTGCCCTTCCTTGTGGCATAACCTACAAATCATAGTTTCTCCCTCCATAGGCTTGTTCACTCCCGCAGTGGTGTTATCCTGTGGAGGTTGGATTTGTTTGGCTTTGCCTTTCTTTTCATACAAAGCCTTGCCAAGACGAGCCACTTCTTGCCTTAATTGTTCATTTTCCTTTGCAATCTCATCCGAACATGTTTCTACAACAATATTCTCAACAAAAACTTGGTTGCAGGGGTTAGAATCATCAATTAAATCAAAGCAAGAAGTAGAAGCATCCTTTTTAATAATTTCAGAAATTTCAACTAAAGATGCTACTGGGGTGCTACCAATGTTTTCTAGCTTAGTAGTTAGCTCATCATTGTGTATGCTAAGAATTTCCATTTTCTCTAGCAAATTTTCAATAGTATTTTGGGAGCTAGCTAACTTAGCCTTAAGTTTTTCATTCTTTTTAAAAAGGCCATCATCGGCAGCAGTGGATGGAGCACTAGACTCTAATAGCTCAATTTTAGTTGACAGCTCACTATTGAAGTTTGCAAAAGTTTCAAATTTTTCTAGCAAACCTTTGTAATCATTTTGGGAGCTAATCAACTTATTTTTCAAAGTTTTAAGTTGAGCTTTTTGCTTAGTGCAAACATCCTGGAAAAATTCAACGGCTTCCGCAAGCTCATCTACGGAGGGCTTTCCCTCACCTTCATCATCACTACTACTTTCATCACTAGAGGATGGAATGCTTTTGTTACCTTTTGCCATAAGGCATTTGTGTGATGACCGAGATGAGCGTGATGAGGACAGGTGGCTGCGCGTCCTTGGAGGTTCATCTTCACTTGAAGAGTCATCCCAAGTTCTAACACTTGTTAGCGCCTTGCCTTTGCTCCTCTCCTTTTTGGGTTTGGCCATAGTTGGACAGTTGTCCCTGAAGTGGCCCTTCTCCCCACATGCGAAGCATCCTCTCTTTCTTTGCTTTTTCCTGTCAATGTTAAAGAGAATATCTTCGACCTGCAGGGGCACACCCATTAGATTAATCTTACGGATCATCCCCATTACCTTTCCGACGCGTCGGATTGTTTCTTCGTCCTCGGAGGATGATGTGCACGGTTGATTATCTTCATCATCATCACTTTCTTCTTCTTCCTCTTCTTCACTTGAGGAACTTGGTGTGGAGGCCTTCTTTTTACCCTTCCTCTCATCACATGCAAAAGCATATGGCTTTGAGGAAGTTGGCTCCTCTCCCCGACACATTTTTCGCGACATTTCAAAAGCCGCGATTTTCCCAATCACAATGGTCGGGGTCATGTTGCTCAAGTCCTCCATGTTGTGAAGGATGGTGATGATGCTCCCATATCTTCGTTGAGGTAGCAGGGAGATAATCTTCCTCGCAATGTCCGCATCACCTAGCTTATTAATGCCAATAGAATTGAGCTCATTGATAATTAGATTCAAACGAGAATACATATCTCTAACAAGCTCATCATCTTTCATAGCAAAAGAATTGTACTCATTTAAGACTAGGCAATGTTTTTGCTCACGGACATTAGTTGTGTCGTCATGGAGCTCATGCAATTTTAGCCAAATCTCATTAGCAGTTTTCAAGGTAAATACTTGATTAAAAATATCCATGCTAAGAGATTCATATAAGCAATTTTTGGCTCTAGCATTTAAGTGAATTTCTTTTTCCTCACTCGTGGTTGGTTTCTCGGGATTCTTGAGGGGTTTCATCCCGTCACGAGTGACTCTCCAAACACCTAGATCAACGGCCTCTAGGTAGCAAGCCATTCTAGCACTATAATAGGGAAAGTTAGTGCCGTCGAAATGTGGTGGCCCATGGGTATCCATCCCTTCCTCTAAAAAGTGTCGGCTCTTTTAGCGGTGAAGCTAAAACGTTTCAAATGAGCCAAACCAGGCTCTGATACCACTTGTAGGAAACGGGTGACGCCTAAGAGGGGGGGTGAATTAGGACTTCTAAAACTTTCTCTAAACTAGGCCACAATTAAATCCTAGAGCAAAACCTATGCAATTAAACAACTAGAATGTGCAAACTAGGTTTTGTCTAAGTGTTGCTATCTCTACCGCAAAGGCTAAGTTTCAATCTACTCTATATAAGTATGAATACTAGATTGAAACTTAAATGCTTAATATAAATGCGGAATCTTAAAGAGCAAAGTAGAGATGCAAACTCTCGTGGATGACGCCGGTATTTTTACCGAGGTATCCGGAACCACGCAAGGTTCCGACTAATCCTCGTTGGTGCCCCTACGCAAAGGGAAGCCCACGCGAGGGCCAAGCACCTTCGGTCGAGTAACTCCGTAGAGAGCCGCGGGCCTTCTCCACACGCAAGTGGTGCTCCGCTTCCGGCTCCTCTCGGACGCTCCCCGCCGTCTCCACTATCGAGCTTCCGGCCGAAACGCCGCGGGCCTCGTTCCCTCCGGTACACGGTGGCGGCCGTGACACAAACGCGGTTGTCACGGTCTCGCAAGACTCTCGCCCCACTCGGTACAATTACAACGACTCACGCAAGAGCCGAGGGGTTGTGTGGTTTGTCTAAACTCACTCAACTAACTAGGGTTCACCTAGAGCAAGCGCTAGAGCGGTCTAACTAACTTAAGCACTTCGCAAAGCACCTACGCTAATCACCGAGTGATTCTATTAAGCACTTGGGTGTAAGAGCACTTGGGAATGTCTACAATATTGCTTGGTATGTTGCTTGGGCTCCCACACCTTCAAATGGCCGGTTGGGGTGGTATTTATAGCCCCCATACCCCCAACTAGCCGTTGGACAGAAAGCAGCAGCTTTCTGTCGTCGGGTGCACCGGACAGTCCGGTGCACCACCGGACACTGCACAGTAGATGTCCGGTGCACGCCACGTCAGCCGACCGTTGGCGCCTGTGGCAGTCGACCGTTGGATCCGACCGTTGTCGTCTGCCCGTGGCACACCGGACAGTCCGGTGCACACCGGACAGTCCGGTGCCACAGCCAGAGAGCGCCTATCTGCGGCCTCTCTGCGCAGACTGTCCGGTTGTCCCACCGGACAGTCCGGTGCACACCGGACAGGTGCTGTTCACTGTCCGGTGCGCCACCAGGCGCTGGCTGACAGCCCGCTTCTCAGATTTCTTCGTTGATTCCTTTGGGCTTCTTTTGTTCTTGAGTCTTGGACTTCTATGCATCTTCTTATGTCTTCTTTTGAGGTGTTGCATCCTCATTGCCTAGGTCCAATCCTCACTGCATCCTGTGAACTACAAACACAAATACTAGAAAGCTTATTAGTTCATGGATTGTGTTATTCATCAAACACCAAAACTCAATTAGCCAAGTGGCCCGGGGTCCATTTTCCTTACAGCATTGATGGCGCCCCACCAGCTCTGTGACGACGGCGGCTCTCAGCTCTCTTACGGAGGCAGGGCGACGTCAGCAAGGACTCGACCGCTCCTACAGCTGTCCCTCCGCCAGGCTCCGTTGCTCCTCCGACAGCCACGACATCACGCCAGCAAGGTGCCAAGACCTCTCCGGCTGCCACATTGGCATGTACCTAGGGCGCTAGCTCTCTCTCCGCTAGACGCGTAGCACTCTGCTACACCCCCCACTGTACACCTGGATCCTCTCCTTACAACTATAAAAGGAAGGACCAGGGCCTTCTTAGAGAAGGTTGGCCGCGCGGGGACGAGGACGAGACAGGCGCTCTCTTGGGGCCGCTCACTTCCCTCACCCGCGTGGACGCTTGTAACCCCCCTACTGCAAGCGCACCCGACCTGGGCGCGGGACGAACACGAAGGCCGCGGGATCTCCACCTCTCTCACGCCCGTCTCCGGCCACCTCGCCTCTCCCCCCTTCGCGCTCGCCCACGCGCTCGACCCATCTGGGCTGGGGCACACAGCACACTCACTCGTCGGCTTGGGGACCCCCCGGTCTCGAAACGCCGACAGTTGGCGCGCCAGGTAGGGGCCTGCTGCGTGCTGACGAACACCTTCCCGTCAAGCTCCAGATGGGCAGTCTCCAGCAACCTCTCCGGCCCGGGACGATGCTCCGTTTCGGGAGTCTTGAGTTCATGTCCTTCGACGGCAGCTACGACATGATACTCCTTCCACCGCCGCGCGACAACGACAATGGCGACCGACGACCCGCCCGCCGGCGGCGGAACCGACGACATCTTCCCCGCGCGGCGGAAGAACAACATTCGAGCTCGCTCCGTCCTCTCCCCCGCCAACGGAGGAGGAGGTGGGGCAACCAAGGCCAAGCGGGAGGCCGCGCTTCGTCAGCTGTCGAGCGAATCGACGCCCCCGACGCCCCGACGGAAGGCACGCTGGGCGTCGACCTCGCGTTCGAGACGAAGACAAGCGCCGTCCCCCCGCAACACGCCGATCACGAGCAAGAAGACGACGCCAGCGCGCTCGCGGAAAGCCTACAGGACGTCGCCCTCGTACCTGGGACGACGGTGCAACCAGTCCCCGATGTGACTACGTCGCTCCTCGTCGACCAAAAGGTACTGACTAACTCCCATCTTACGTCATTTCGACTCGGCCTCAACCTGCCAAGCGACCTCGCCTTGGCGGGCGCTCTCATTGAGGCGAGTGCAACCCCACTGGGGTTTCGTATGCGGTCGCCTTGGGACCGGTTGACGGACGTCTCGACCTACGGGCCCTCTGGGTCCGAGGAAGATGATGATCCCAGCATCTGTTGGGATTTCTCTGGACTTGGCAACCCCAGTGCCATGCGGGACTTCATGACCGCATGTGACTACTGCCTCTCCGACTGTACCGATGGAAGCCGCAGCCTCGACGACGAGGATTGCGGCCCAAGCCGCGAATGTTTCCACGTTGAGCTGGGGTATCCCTCCGAAGGCAACCATCTTGGCATGCCGGAGGACGGTGATTTTCCTAGGCCCGTGCCTCGCGCCGACATCCCGCGGGAGCTAGCTGTGGTCCCCGTTCCGGCGGGGGGTCACGACCCACAGCTCGAGCAAGTCCGCGGGGCGCAGGCCAGGCTCGACGAGGGAACAGGAGTGCTTGAGACGATCCGCCGGGACGTCGGGCAGGTATGGGCGGGCCAACCCCCGGCCGGAGAAATACTTCACCTGCCCCAAGGTCTCCAGCACCACGTCGCCAATGATGTCAGGGTCAGACCGCCGCCCGCATCCAGCGGGGTTGGTCAGAACCTGGCAGCCGCAGCGATGCTCCTCCGCGCGATGCCGGAGCCATCAACCACCGAGGGTCGGCGAATCCAGGGGGAGCTCAAGAATCTCCTGGAAGGCGCTGCGGCCCGACGGGCCGAGAGCACTGCCTCCCGAAGGCAGGGATACCCCTCGGAACCTCATGCCGCGACTTCCCGATTCATGCGGGAAGCCTCGGTCTACGCCGGGCGCACGCGCAACACTGCGCCTGCGGCCCCGGGCCACCTCGGCAACGAGCACCATCGACGCGACCGTCGGGCCCACCTCGACGAAAGGGTGCGCCGAGGCTACCACCCCAGGCGTGGGGGACGCTACGACAGCGGGGAGGATCGGAGTCCCTCGCTCGAACCACCCGGACCGCAGACCTTCAGTCGGGCCATCCGACGGGCGCCGTTCCCGACCCGGTTCTGACCCCCGACTACTATCACGAAGTACTCGGGGGAAACGAGACCGGAACTGTGGCTCGCGGACTACCGCCTGGCCTGCCAACTGGGTGGAACGGACGACGACAACCTCATCATCCGTAACCTCCCCCTGTTCCTCTCCGACACCGCTCGCGCCTGGTTGGAGCACCTGCCTCCGGGGCAGATCTCCAGCTGGGACGACTTGGTCCAGGCCTTCGCCGGCAATTTCCAGGGCACATACGTGCGCCCCGGGAATTCCTGGGACCTTCGAAGCTGCCGGCAACAGCCGGGAGAGTCGCTCCGGGACTACATCCGACGATTCTCGAAGCAGCGTACCGAGCTGCCCAACATCACCGATTCGGATGTCATCAGCGCGTTCCTTGCCGGCACCACCTGCCGTGACCTGGTGAGCAAGCTAGGTCGCAAGACCCCCACCAGGGCGAGCGAGCTGATGGACATCGCCACCAAGTTCGCCTCTGGCCAGGAGGCGGTTGAGGCTATCTTCCGAAAGGACAAGCAGCCCCAGGGCCGCCCATCGGAAGAGGCTCCCGAGGCGTCTACTCCGCGTGGCGCCAAGAAGAAAGGCAAGAAGAAGTCGCAATCGAAACGCGACGCCGCTGACGCGGACCTTGTCGCCGCCGCCGAGTACAAGAACCCTCGGAAGCCCCCCGGAGGTGCTAACCTCTTTGACAAGATGCTCAAGGAGCCGTTCCCTTACCATCAGGGGCCCGTCAAGCACACCCTCGAGGAGTGCGTCATGCTTCGGCGTCACTTCCACAGGGTCGGGCCACCCGCCGAGGGTGGCAGGGCCCGCGACGACGACAAGAACGAAGATCACCAAGCAGGAGAATTCCCCGAGGTCCGCGACTGCTTCATGATCTACGGAGGGCATGCGGCAAATGCCTCGGCTCGGCATCGCAAGCAAGAACGCCGGGAGGTCTGCTCGGTGAAGGTGGCAGCGCCAGTCTACCTAGACTGGTCCGACAAGCCCATCACTTTCGACCAGGCCGACCACCCCGACCGCGTGCCGAGCCCGGGGAAATACCCGCTCGTCGTCGACCCTGTCATCGGCAATGTCAGGCTCACCAAGGTCCTGATGGATGGGGGCAGCTGCCTCAACATCATCTACGCCGAGACCCTCAAGCTCCTGCGCGTCGATCTGTCCTCCGTCCGGGCAGGCGCTGCGCCCTTCCACGGGATCGTACCTGGGAAGCGCGTCCAGATCCTCGGACGACTCGACCTCCCCGTCTGCTTCGGAACGCCCTCCAACTTCCGAAGGGAGACCCTGACGTTCGAGGTGGTCGGGTTCCGAGGAACCTACCACGCTGTACTGGGGAGGCCATGCTACGCGAAGTTCATGGCCGTCCCCAACTACACCTACTTGAAGCTCAAGATGCCGGGCCCCAACGGGGTCATCACTGTCGGCCCCACGTACAAACACGCGTTCGAATGCGACGTGGAGTGCGTGGAGTACGCCGAGGCCTTCGCCGAGTCCGAGGCCCTCATCGCCGACCGGGAGAATCTCTCCAGGGAGGTGCCAGACGTGAAGCGTCACGCCGGCAACTTCGAGCCAGCGGAGACGGTTAAGGCCGTCCCTCTCGACCCCAGCGGCGACACCTCCAAGCAGATCCGGATCGGTTCCGGGCTCGACCCCAAATAGGAAGCAGTGCTCGTCGACTTTCTCCGCGCAAACGCCGACATCTTTGCGTGGAGTCCCTCGGACATGCCCGGCATACCGAGGGATGTCGCCGAGCACTCGCTGGATATTCAGGCCGGAGCCCGACCCGTCAGGCAGCCTCTGCGCCGATTCGACGAGGAGAAGCGCAGAGTGATTGGCGAAGAGATCCACAAGCTAATGGCAGCAGGATTCATCAAAGAGGTGTTCCATCCCGAATGGCTTGCCAACCTTGTGCTTGTGAGGAAGAAAGGGGGGAAATGGCGGATGTGTGTTGACTACACTGGTCTCAACAAAGCATGTCCGAAGGTTCCCTACCCTCTGCCTCGCATCGATCAAATCGTGGATTCCACTGCTGGGTGCGAAACCCTGTCCTTCCTCGATGCCTACTCAGGGTATCACCAAATCCGGATGAAAGAGTCCGACCAGCTCGCGACTTCTTTCATCACGCCGTTCGGCATGTACTGCTATGTCACCATGCCGTTCGGTTTGAGAAATGCGGGCGCGACGTACCAGCAGTGCATGAACCATGTGTTCGGCGAACACATCGGTCGCACAGTCGAGGCCTACGTCGATGACATCGTAGTCAAGACAAGGAAGGCTTCCGACCTCCTCTCCGACCTTGAAGCGACATTCCGATGTCTCAAGGCGAAAAGAGTTAAGCTCAATCCTGAGAAGTGTGTCTTCGGGGTACCTCGGGGCATGCTCCTAGGGTTCATCGTCTCCGAGCGAGGCATCGAAGCCAACCCGGAGAAGATCGCAGCCATCACCAGCATGGGACCCATCAAGGACTTAAAAGGCGTACAGAGGGTCATGGGATGCCTCGCGGCCCTGAGCCGCTTCATCTCACGCCTCGGCGAAAGAGGTCTGCCTCTGTACCGCCTCTTAAGGAAGACCGAGTGTTTCGCTTGGACCCCTGAGGCCGAGGAAGCCCTCGAGAACCTGAAGGCGCTCCTTACAAAGGCGCCTGTCTTGGTGCCCCCAGCTGATGGAGAAGCCCTCTTGGTCTACGTCGCCGCCACCACTCAGGTGGTTAGCGCCGCGATTGTGGTCGAGAGGCAAGAGGAAGGGCATGCACTGCCCGTTCAGAGGCTAGTCTACTTCGTTAGCGAAGTACTGTCCGAGACCAAGATCCGCTACCCACAAGTTCAGAAGCTGCTGTATGCTGTGATCCTGACGAGGCGGAAGTTACGACACTACTTCGAGTCTCATCCGGTAACTGTGGTGTCATCATTCCCCCTCGGGGAGATCATCCAGTGCCGAGAGGCCTCGGGCAGGATCGCAAAGTGGGCGGTGGAAATCATGGGCGAAACAATCTCGTTCGCCCCTCGGAAGGCCATCAAGTCCCAGGTGTTGGCGGACTTCGTGGCCGAATGGGTCGACACCCAGCTGCCGACGGCTCCGATCCAACCGGAGCTCTGGACCATGTTTTTCGACGGGTCGCTGATGAAGACAGGAGCCGGCGCGGGCCTGCTCTTCATCTCGCCCCTCGGAAAGCACCTGCGCTACGTGCTGCGCCTCCATTTCCCGGAGTCCAACAATGTGGCCGAGTACGAAGCTCTGGTCAACGGGTTGCGAATCGCCATCGAGCTAGGGGTCAGACGCCTCGACGCCCGTGGTGATTCGCAGCTCGTTATCGACCAAGTCATGAA
The DNA here is from genome assembly GCA_029449295.1 of Zea luxurians. NCBI lineage: Eukaryota > Viridiplantae > Streptophyta > Magnoliopsida > Poales > Poaceae > Zea > Zea luxurians. The sequence goes on from JAOPSE010000119.1 coordinate 1,333,814, forward strand.
GAACTCCCACTGCCGCGACCCGAAGATGGAGGCCTACTACGATGAGGTTCGGCGCCTGGAAGACAAGTTCTTCGGGCTCGAGCTCAACCACATCGCTCGGCGCTACAACGAGACTGCAGACGAGCTGGCTAAAATAGCCTCGGGGCAAACGATGGTCCCACCGGACGTCTTCTCCCGGGATCTGCATCAACCCTCCGTCAAGATCGACGACGCGCCCGAGCCCGAGGCGCCCTCGGCTCGGCCCGAGGCACCCTCGGCTCGGCCCGAGGTACCCTCGGCTCAGCCCGAGGTACCCTCGGCCCCCGATGCCGAGGCACTGGACGTCGAGGAGGAGCTGAGCGGGGCCATGCCTGATCGAAATTGGCAGGCCCCGTACCTGCGATATCTCCGCCGAGGAGAACTACCCCTCGACCAAGCCGAGGCTCGACGGGTAGCACGACGCGCCAAGTCATTCGTCTTGCTGGGCGATGAGGAGGAGCTCTACCACCGGAGCCCCTCGGGCATCCTCCAGCGATGCATCTCCATCGCCGAAGGTCAGGAACTCCTGCAAGAAATACACTCGGGGGCTTGCGGCCATCACGCAGCACCCCGAGCCCTTGTCGGGAACGCTTTCCGGCAAGGCTTCTACTAGCCAACAGCGGTGGCTGACGCCACTAGAATTGTCCGCACTTGCGAAGGGTGCCAATTCTATGCGAAGCAGACCCACCTGCCCGCTCAGGCTCTGCAGACGATACCCATCACCTGGCCCTTTGCTGTATGGGGTCTGGACCTCGTAGGTCCCTTGCAGAAGGCGCCCGGGGGCTACACGCACCTGCTGGTCGCCATCGACAAATTCTCCAAGTGGATCGAGGTCCGACCCCTGAACAGCATCAGGTCCGAGCAGGCGGTGGCGTTCTTCACCAACATCATCCATCGCTTCGGGGTCCCAAACTCCATCATCACCGACAACGGTACACAGTTCACCGGCAAAAAATTCTTGGATTTTTGCGAGAATCACCACATCCGGGTGGACTGGGCCGCCGTGGCTCATCCCATGTCGAATGGGCAAGTAGAGCGTGCCAACGGCATGATTCTACAAGGGCTCAAGCCTCGGATCTACAACGGCCTCAACAAGTTCGGCAAGCGATGGATGAAGGAACTCCCCTCGGTGGTCTAGAGCCTAAGGACGACGCCGAGTCGTGCCACGGGTTTCACACCGTTCTTCCTGGTCTACGGGGCCGAGGCCATCTTGCCCACTGACCTGGAGCACGGCTCCCCGAGGACGAGGGCCTACACCGATCAAAGCAACCAAGCTAGCCGAGAAGAATCGCTGGACCAGCTGGAGGAGGCTCGGGACAAGGCCTTACTACACTCGGCGCGGTACCAGCAGTCCCTGCGACGCTACCACGCCCGAGGGGTCCGGTCCCGAGACCTCCAGGTGGGCGATCTGGTGCTTCGGCTGCGGCAAGACGCCCGGGGAAGGCACAAACTCACGCCCCCCTGGGAGGGGCCATTCGTCATCGCCAAAGTTCTGAAGCCCGGAACATACAAGCTGGCCAACAATCAAGGCGAGATCTACGGCAACGCTTGGAACATCAAACAGCTACGTCGCTTCTACCCTTAAGATGTTTTCAAGTTATTCATATACCTCGCACCCACACAAAGTTTAGTCATCAAGGAAGGGTCGGCCTCGCCTCGGCAAAGCCCGACCCTCCCTCGGGGGCTAAAAAGGGGGAGACCCCCTCTGCGTCGAATTTTTCCTCGAAAAAAGATCTCTTTTTAGCAGAATTTCTTTCGTGCTTTTTGACTACTTCGAAAAGCGGATCCTAGAAACGACGGAGTACACGTAAGCAGCCAAGGCTGACCGAGCCGAGGGACTCCTACGCCTCCGGGATACGGATACCTCACTCATCACCTTCTGCGATAAGTAACTCGCGTTCGGATAAAGCGACTCCGTGGACCGAACAAGTCTTCACGTTCGGAAGCTCTTCTGCCAAAGCGGTCCTTCAAGCTTTCTCGACTAAGTCGGGGATAGGGCCTCATGGGCGGGTGAAAGTACGCGTAAGCGGCAAGGCCGACCGAGCCGAGGGACTCCCACGCCTCTGGGATACGGATACCTCACTCATCACCTTCCGCGAGAAGCAACTCTCGCCCACACAAACATCCCTGTTACCGACGGAAAGTCCAGATGCTCGAAATAAGAGGAAAGAAGACGCGGCTTTACAACGGAGCGAGGGTGTGTTTTCTGGCCTCGGTGGCCGCAGAAGGCACACGCTACAAGACAATCTGATCCTGCAGGCTCGGGTCTTCACGCTGAAGGGGGCCGCAACACCCTCGGCATCGACGACGTCTTCAGCAAGGTCCGACCCAGCCTCGGACGGCGACGCGGTCCGGGGACTTCTCCCGGAATCCGGCCCGAGCAGGCGGCTCGGCCGGTTACCCTTGGGGCCTCGGCCAAGCATCTTCCAAGGGCGCCGACCCGACCCGAGGCCTCGGCTGATCGACTCCGACGTCGACCCCCGCTGACGGGCAACCCGGCTAGGCTCCGGCCAACCAGGTTCCCATTTTCGAGCCAACTCCGCCTCCGCTCGTGCTGATATCGCTACCCCTGGCCTCGGCTCATCGAAGAGCGGCCGAGGGGTCTCTTTAACTAAGCTGGAGCAGCCTCAGACAACAAGGCCGATCGAGCCGAGGGATTCCTACGCCTCCGGGATACGGATACCTCACTCGTCACCTTGACCCAGGGCGACTCATGCTTGGTGAAGCGATTCAGATAATCAACAGGCGAGACTTAGCGCTCGAAAATGAGGAGAAAACACGGCTCCGTGCCGAAATTACATACATGTTCAGGCCCCGACAGCCGCAATGAACAAACACTCTGGCATTCGAAGTGCCATTACGAACGGAACTCCGGTTCCCCCTCCGCAGGTACGAACGACCCCACTCCATGGGGAAGGCCTGCGGAGCAACAGAAGACTGACGGGCGGCTCGCCGCCGCCCGTTCTAATTACAACGACAACGACCCCCGCGCCAGATGGCCGAGCCACAGCAGTGCAGGCCCCAGGGTGGGCGCTGCTGCAATCTTGCCCTCGCCCACGCCGACGCTCGAGGGGCGAGGACAAGTACAAAGAACCGGAGGCCCGGGGCGCGGGTGGTGGCAGTGATCCCGTCGGCGACGGGGACTTCTCGAGCCGCCTCCGCCTCGGCGCTGATAGCGGGGGCCACCGGCCCCCCGGCAGGTCCCCACTCAAATCCTCCCAGACGAGTGGGGCGCCGGCCTCTGCCGGCGGGCGCCATCCCGGTGCAAAAGCAGGGCCACCCCAGAACACGAACGCCGCCCTAGCAGCGCGCGACATCGTGGGTGGTCCTCCCGTGCTCACGGCGCGGCAGCCGCCCCCGGCAGGAGGGGCCGCCGGGAGCCAGGCCGACGACTCCGACACGCTGGAGGTGACGACGCTCGCCGTCGATCAGCCCCACGCTGTCCAAGTCCGCGCCGCCCGCAGGGCCAGTGAGCGCCTCCTCCCTCGAACGCCGCGGGAGAGGGTGACTCGCAGACCCGCGCGGGAGGTAGAGCGCCGGCTCAGCCTGGACCCCACCCCAGCGAGGATGATGAACATCCTTGAAGCTGAGGGTGGGACCAAGATCGCAGCCCGGCTTGCTCTTCCCCACCCAGGAAGTGGTGGTCACCATCTTGGGTGACCACCGGCGTGGGGGTGCAGCCGGGCCGGCTGATGAAAATCCTTGAAGCCGAACGATGGCTGAAAGGTACCAACTCCCACGGAGTTGCGTTCCTCCATCGAGGGGGCAGAAAGACGGCGGATACCCCCCATCTGGGGGCTTGGAAGATGGAAAGACACGACGCATAAGGGAGGAAGAAGACATGGTTGCCTTCCGAAAAGGGTCGCCCTCCTTTTAAAGGCGACTCTCCCTACGTGCGCCCCCAAACGCCACGGGCCGAGTCTTCTCCAACACGCTCCAAGGCCCTCCCCTGCGGCGTGGGGGCTGGGTCCCGCATGTCATGCAAACCGGCTCAGAAGCAGAAGAAGCCAAACCGTCGCGCGCGGTGCACATAACCGCCCAGCGGTTACAAGCGATTCCCCACTCTCGCCCAGACCAACGGGCGAAAGGGGCGGGCAGCCATGCAGGCGGCATGCAACCGCGCCAGGTGGACGCGCTTCTCCGACTTCTAACACGCCAGCTTGGAGGCCCAGGCCCACGCGTCGCGCAACCAGCGCGCCAGTTGCTGCATGCAAGCAACCGCACCGACACTTGTGCCACCGTCGCACCTCTTCGGTTGCGGAGCCTATGCTGCGACTCGAGGCGACCCAGCAGCGCCAGCCTGGTGCGACGGTCAAAGCGACCGAAAGTGGGCCGGCAGTAATGGCGGTGGCAGGCGGGCGGGCGCAGCAGTCACGTCGTCAGCCGGGCTCACGTCCCATCCTGGAACAGCAAGAGAGCCTCCTCCCACGGCGTGAAGACGGTGCACCCGTGATCCGTTCCTCGAACGGCTCGCGCACGCGCAACGGCCGCCCCGCCAACCACTCGCCCCGTCGCATTAACTCCGCGGCGGGACAGGCGGCGCCTCTGGCAGGAGAAGCGGACGACGCTTCGCCTTCGCCGTAACAACCGCGCCAAAAAAGGTACGCCACGACGTTCGATTTCGTATCCTTTTCCTTTTTTCCTCTTTCTCTATCTCTTGCAACAGGGACCGGAAAAGGGGGATACCCCGAAAAGGATCCTTCCCTGTGAAGGAACCGGGCTCCGAGCCCCCCTACTGATCAGAGGTTCGAAGACTGGCCCTCCGAAGGGTTCAACAGTCGCCTCAGATCGCGTGGGCCCGACACCCACTACTGGTCAGGGGTTCGAAGGCCAGCCCCCCGAAGGGCTCCATGGCCGCCTCAGGCTACTCGGGCTCCGCGCCCATTACTGATCAGGGGTTCGAAGGCTGGCCCCCGAAGGGTTCACAGTCGCCTCAGACACCGAGCGAGGGATGACCAGGGGTACGTTCGATACATAACCGAGGCTCGGGCTGCGCTCCCGAGGTACCCTAGGACATTTCCGAGACCAGCGGGAGCGATCTTGTAACGGAATCCTATCAGAGGGAGGCATCGAGCCCTCGGACCCCGTCGCCAGAGGACCGGTTCCGGCAGATCACCCGCAGGTACTTTTGGGCGTGCCTCTGGGCCCCTAGCCGACCCCCAACGAACGGGGCACGGACGTCCACTTGGATTACCCGCTTGCAGCTCACCGGAGACACCATGTTCGGTGCCCATCGAGGGTAACATGGCGCTCTCCCCCCCTCCTCCTTGCGGAAAGGCGACGTAGGGGCGTATGTAAAAAAGCCGAGTCTGTCCCTAATCGTCCTCTCGCCCTGTGCGGAGGCTCGGGGGCTGCTCTCGCAAACCCGGCTCCGGCCAAACCGTTGACAGCGTCAACATACCAGCCCGAGAGCTTGGGCCCCGACCGTGCACCCGGGCTACGGCCAGTTCGCATGAGGGAACAACCAGACCAGCCGAAGCATTACGCAAGGCATTAAGACCTCGAAGGAGTGTAACCACTCCTCCGAGGCCTCGGGGGCTACACCCGGCGGGTGCGCTCGCGCGCACCCACCGGAACAAAATGCAACCGAGAAAGGCTGGTCCCCTTGCAAAAAAGTGCGACGAAAGCCTCCAAGCGAGTGCTAACACTCCCTTCGAGGCTCGGGGGCTACTGTCGGGGACCATAATTAGGGGTACCCTCAAGACGCCTAATTCTCAGCTGGTAACCCCCATCAGCATAAAGCTGCAAAGGCCTGATGGGTACGATCAAGTCAGGGATCAGTCCACACGAGTGACTCGATCACGCTTCACCCGAGCCTAGCCTCGGCCAAAGGCAGCCGACCTCGAGAGACTTCCGTCTCGCCCGAGGCCCCCCTTTTAACGGCGGACACACCTCCGGCTCGCCCGAGGCCTTGGCTTCGCTTAGAAGCAACCCTGACTAAATCGCCGCGCCGACTGACCAGGTTGCAGGAGCATTTAACGCAAAGGTGGCCTGACACCTTTATCCTGACACGCGCCCCCCGGCAGAGCCGAAGTGACCGCCGTCACTCCACCGCTCCACTGACCAGTCTGACAGAAGGACAGCGCCGCCTGCGCCACTCCGACTGCAGTGCCACTCGACAGAGTGAGTCTGACAGGCAGTCAGGCCTTGCCAAAGGCGCCATAGGAAACTCCGCTCCGCCCGACCCCAGGGCTCGGACTCGGGCTAAGACCCGGAAGACGGCGAACTCCGCTCCGCCCGACCCCAGGGCTCGGACTCGGGCTGAGACCCGGAAGACGGCGAACTCCGCTCCGCCCGACCCCAGGGCTCGGACTCGGGCTAAGACCCGGAAGACGGCGAACTCCGCTCCGCCCGACCCCAGGGCTCGGACTCGGGCTAAGACCCGGAAGACGGCGAACTCCGCTCCGCCCGACCCTAGGGCTCGGACTCGGGCTAAGACTTGGAAGACGGCGAACTCCGCTCCGCCTGACCCCAGGGCTCGGACTCGGGCTCAGCCCCAGAAGACGACGAAACTACGCCTCGTCCGACCCCAGGGCTCGGGCTCCGCCCTGGCCTCGGCCAAACGATCTCCGCCTCGCCCGACCCGGGGGCTCGGGCTCGGCCTCGGCCACGGAAGACAGACTCGACCTCGGCTTCGGAGGAGCCCCCACGTCGCCCGACCTACGGCTCGGGCCCGCCACGTCAACAGGAAGCGCCATCACCATCCTACCCCGAGCCGACTCGGGTCACGAAGAACAAGACCGGCGTCCCATCTGGCCAGCTCCGCCAGATGGGCAATGATGGCGCCCCACCAGCTCTGTGACGACGGCGGCTCTCAGCTCTCTTACGGAGGCAGGACGACGTCAGCAAGGACTCGACCGCTCCTACAGCTGTCCCTCCGCCAGGCTCCGTTGCTCCTCCGACAGCCACGACATCACGCCAGCAAGGTGCCAAGACCTCTCCGGCTGCCACATTGGCATGTACCTAGGGCGCTAGCTCTCTCTCCGCTAGACGAGTAGCACTCTGCTACACCCCCCACTGTACACCTGGATCCTCTCCTTACAACTATAAAAGGAAGGACCAGGGCCTTCTTAGAGAAGGTTGGCCGCGCGGGGACGAGGACGAGACAGGTGCTCTCTTGGGGCCGCTCGCTTCCCTCACCCGCGTGGACGCTTGTAACCCCCCTACTGCAAGCGCACCCGACCTGGGCGCGGGACGAACACGAAGGCCGCGGGATCTCCACCTCTCTCACGCCCGTCTCCGGCCACCTCGCCTCTCCCCCCTTCGCGCTCGCCCACGCGCTCGACCCATCTGGGCTGGGGCACGCAGCACACTCACTCGTCGGCTTGGGGACCCCCCGGTTTCGAAACACCGACAACTACGGACCGTCTGAAAGATAAGTGAGTATCGTATGACACCATACGCGGACCGTTCGCCCGTTGTAAATCAGACAAACCCGAAGGTACCAGGTTTGGAAAATTGAATTATAGCGTCCACACGGACCGTCCGGAGGCACAATCTAACCATTCGCATAATACTTTATCTAACATCTGACGACACGTTTAATGTGATTACAGATGTTAGAATTGACCGTTGCAATCTAGCTATTGATCTTGCTGGGGTGGACCGTCCGGACCAGGAGCGTGGACCGTCCACGGTTGACAGAATTGAAGCAACGACTAGAAGGTGGTTGGTGGCTATAAATACAACCTGAACCATCCCCTTCAATGCATCCAAACTTCCACAACTCTCATTCATTGCAAAGATTGAGTCTTCAATTCAAGCCACTCTCAAAAGACTCAAAACTCCTCCGAGTGACATAATTGTGATTTATAATCTTTAGTGATTAGTACATTGGAGAGACACTAGAGAGTGTGTGACCTTGTGTTTTCTTAGTGCTCTTGTTGTTTGGTTTTCTTGATCGTGTTTTTTTCTCTTCTTCTAAATTCTCATTGGCTTGTAAAGCTATCAAGAGACACCTAAGTGTGTGGTGATCATTGCGGGGTCTAACTGACCCACGAGATTAAGGAAAAGCACTCAACCGATCTAAGTGGCCGCTTGAGAGAGGAAAAGGGTTGAAAGAGACCCATCCTACGTGAACCCCTCAACGCGGAGTAGTTTTTTTGGAACCGAACCTCGGAAAACAAATTATCCGTGTCTTTGTGTCAACCTTGCTTTGAGATTTGATTCTTCCTCTCCCCTCTTTCTAGTTCTCTTACTTACGATCGATTTGAGTTACTTACCAAAGTTATCCGCATTGATTGAGTAACTCTAAGCAAGAAGAATTCTACTTCCGTACTCCAATTTCATTAATACTCGTTCTAGTGCAAACCTCGGAAAAGATTTATGTTTAAATATTGTAATTTTCAGGTTTCGCATATTCACCTCTACTAGGCGACTTTTAAAAAAACGAGAAATAATTTGTTCCAATTGTGTCCTTTTTTCTCGAACGTATAGACAAACTAGATACAAATAATATACAATGGTGTATATATTTACTTCAGCAGGTCAATACATATAAAATTATCGATTGAGTTACCGCGTTAACTAGTTCAGGTGCCAACTATTAAGGAAAGATCATCAAGGTCAGCAATCCAGTATATCTTCATCAATGTCTACCACGATCGCCTCTGCCCGTGACTGTGCCACGATCATTTTGGGACGACTCCACGCTACGATGAAGTATTTAATTGTTTTAGCATCGTGTAGTATATTATTGTTTTAATATTACGCCAGTAGAATAATGAAACCTACGTCTCATCTGTTTTGGGTCGTCACTTCTCAGGTGTGTCACATCCCTGATAATTATCGGTTTGGAATTGTCCCTTTTTGGAAAAAAAAGTAATTGATATAACATATGGTATTTATGACAAGCTATGTGATTTGAACGAATTTTTGATGGTATAACCTACGTTGTTCTCTACCACACTATATTCGATGAATTAGCCCTGACGACCTGTTGGGCATCAAAATGAGCGGACGGTCCAGCCCTTGGGCCCGGACAGTCCGCGTGTCCCAAGATGAGATTAACTCGGATATTTATCCTTATCTCGTGCGTGGTTATCCATCTAATCACGTGGAAGTTTGTTGGCTATCTCTTAGGAAAAGATCCAGACCTCCTCCCCTATAAATATAAAGGGGTACGACCGATTGAGAACCCCCGAACACATTCCAATCGAACCAATTACCTTATTTACTTTTCCTGCTCTAGGAGTAGATGTAGCATAGTTCTAGTTGTAGTCATCCACATATCCACCTCCATCCCTATTCGACTCTACATCGTCTAGATCCATTTTGGGTGGCCTGCCGATCCCAAGACGACCCCAGGATCTCACCCCTCCCGAGGGGCAAGATCTAGTTGTCCATCCAAGACCTCTTCCTCGAATTGATCTCTTAATTCCTAGGCGACTCCACGTCGTCTGGGGACGCCCTGGGTGACCTGTCAACCCAGAGCACCTTAAGATCTTTTCCCCCTAGGGGACGAGATCTAGATTCCAGCAAGGAGGAGGAAGGCGACTCTGTCGCCAGGTCGCGGACCGTCCGGTCCTAGGCGCGGATCGTCCGGCCGTCAGGCAGGGAATCTTAGCATCGCGCCAGGTCGCGGACCGTCCGGCCCTGTGCCGCGGACCGTCCGCGCCTGACCAGAGAGCACCACCGCCTCGTGCCAGGTCGCGGACCGTCCGGCCCTGTGCCGCGGACAGTCCGCGCCTGACCAGAGAGCACCGCCGCTGGTTCTTGTTGAGTGATTGGCGCCCCAAAAAGGTGCCAACATACTTTTTGACGACTCCGCTGGGGACGAAGTTGCAGATCTACAAAATCAAGCTTACATGGCCGATTCTAAAGATCTCAACGGTGCTTCTCCAAACAGCAACAAAAGGCTGACTAATTTATCGGCCGCTGAGTATAAAAGATTAGAAGATGACATGAAGAAAATAGACGAGGAGGCCCACCGACAAAAGGATCAGGTGCTCAAGGTGGCGGATAAGTGGTACCTCTCGCACTTCAGGGTAGACTGCCACCAGAAGACCGTCCAAGAAAGGGAGATAAACACCGAGTATATGTTAGCCGTGCTGCAACAGCTCCCCACGATAGGTGATGCCAGGTCAGCCGATGATATTCCATATATTAAAATTTCTTTTGATAATCGGATTAAAAGTATTACGGAGGATATAGAGAGGATGGCACATGCATTAGGAAAAACTCACATGCCTGATTTTTTATCACATAAATTAGGCGCTGAAACAATTGTGCCAAACACATCGGCGACAAATGGGTTTTCCCAGCCATATTCTGGTGTGCCGATGGACTCATATCCAGAACGACCGTCACCACCATCTTCGCTAAATGGTGAGTCAACCCTGAGCACGGCCGGACCGTCCGCACACAATCGCGGACCGTCCGGCACCCTACGCCGGACAGTCCGGAGTTACACAGAGCCCACCGCAAGGGTCACAGGTGTTGCCTTACGTGACCGGACAATCCGAGGATAGTACCGGACCGTCCGATCCACCCGCAGACCGTCCGACTGTGCAGGTCGGACCGTCTAGAGCACCAGAAGTCACCTGTGATCCATCTAGTGTGGAAGGCCGGCGTACATATAACCGGCCACCCAAGCCCCAAGAACCAAAAAAGTCACATGTCCCTGAGTTTGTTTGGCCCACTAAGGCCAACCCTTCTGTTCGCTCTCACCCGCACTCGACACAAAAGGAAAAGGTTAAGTTCACATTTAATATTACTAAGTGTGATAAAATATTTGATGAGTTGCTTAAACATGGTAATATTAAACTATCTGTCGGCGTTTCGAGACCGGGGGGTCCCCGAGCCGACGAGTGAGTGTGCTGCGTGCCCCAGCCCAGATGGGTCGAGCGCGTGGGCGAGCGCGAAGGGGGGAGAGGCGAGGCGGTCGGAGACGGGCGTGAGAGAGGTGAAACGTCCCGCGGCCTTCGTGTTCGTCCCGCGCCCAGGTCGGGTGCACTTGCAGTAGGGGGGTTACAAGCGTCCACGCGGGTGAGGGAAGCGAGCGGCCCCAAGAGAGCGCCTGTCTCGTCCTCGTCCCCGCGCGGCCAACCTCCTCTAAGAAGGCCCTGGTCCTTCCTTTTATAGTTGTAAGGAGAGGATCCAGGTGTACAATGGGGGGTGCAGCGGAGTGCTACGCGTCTGGCGGAGAGGGAGCCAGCGCCCTGGGTACATGCCAATGTGGCAGCCGGAGAGGTCTTGGCACCTTGCTGGCGTGATGTCGTGGCTGTCGGAGGAGCAACGGAGCCTGGCGGAAGGACAGCTGTAGGGGCGGTCGAGTCCTTGCTGACGTCGCCTTGCCTCCGTAAGAGAGCTGAGAGCCGCCGTCGTCATAGAGCTTGTGGGGCGCCATCATTGCCCATCTGGCGATGCTGTCCAGATGGGACGCCGGTCTTGTTCTTCGTGACCCGAGTCGGCTCGGGGTAGGATGGTGACGGCGCTCCCTGTTGGCGTAGCGGGCCCGAGTCCTAGGTCGGGCGACGTGGGGGCTCCTCCGAAGCCGAGGTCGATCCTGTCTTCCGCGGCCGAGGCCGAGCCCGAGCCCCCGGGTCGGGCGAGGCGGAGATCGTTTGGCCGAGGCCAGGGCGGCGTCCGAGCCTCGGGGTCGGGCGAGGCGTAGTTTCGTCGTTGAGTCCGAGCCCTGGGGTCGGGCGGAGCGGAGTTCGCCGTCTTCCGGGTCTTAGCCCGAGTCCGAGCCCTGGGGTCGGGCGGAGCGGAGTTCGCCGTCTTCCGGGGCCTTAGCCCGAGTCCGAGCCCTGGGGTCGGGCGGAGCGGAGTTCGCCGTCTTCCGGGTCTTAGCCCGAGTCCGAGCCCTGGGGTCGGGCGGAGCGGAGTTCGCCGTCTTCCGGGTCTTAGCCCGAGTCCGAGCCCTGGGGTCGGGCGGAGCGGAGTTCGCCGTCTTCCGGGGCTTTAGCCCGAGTCCGAGCCCTGGGTCGGGCGGAGCTTCCTATGGCGCCTTTGGCAAGGCCTGACTGCCTGTCAGTCTCACTCTGTCAAGTGGCACTGCAGTCGGAGTGGCACAGGCGGCGCTGTCCTTCTGTCAGACCGGTCAGTGGAGCGGCGAAGTGACGGTGGTCACTTCGGCTCTGCCGGGGGGCGCGTGTCAGGATAAAGGTGTCAGGCTACCTTTGCGTTAAATGCCCCTGCGACTCGGTCGGTCGGCGCGGCGATTTAGTCAGGATTGCTTCTAAGCGAAGCCAAGGCCTCGGGCGAGCCGGTGGTACGTCCGCCGTTAAAAGGGGGGCCTCGGGCGAGACGGAAGTCTCTCGAGGTCGGCTGCCTTTGGCCGAGGCTAGGCTCGGGTGAAGCGTGACCGAGTCACTCGTGTGGACTGATCCCTGACTTAATCGTACCCATCAGGCCTTTGCAGCTTTTTGCTGATGGGGGTTACCAGCTGAGAATTAGGCGTCTTGAGGGTACCCCTAATTATGGTCCCCGATAGTAGCCCCCGAGCCTCGAAGGGAGTGTTAGCACTCGCTTGGAGGCTTTCGTCGCACTTTTTTGCAAGGGGACCAGCCTTTCTCGGTTGCATTTTGTTCCGGTGGGTGCGCGCGAGCGCACCCGCCGGGTGTAGCCCCCGAGGCCTCGGAGGAGTGGTTATACTCCTTCGAGGTCTTAATGCCTTGCGTAATGCTTCGGCTGGTCTGGTGGTTCCCTCATGCGAACAGGCCGTAGCCCGGGTGCACTGTCGGGGCCCAAGTTCTCGGGCTGGTATGTTGACGCCGTCAACGGTTTGGCCGGAGCCGGGTTTGCGAGAGCAGCCCCCGAGCCTCCGCACAGGGCGAGAGGACGATCAGGGACAGACTCAGCTTTTTTACATACGCCCCTACGTCGCCTTTCCGCAAGGAGGAGGGGGGGGAGAGCGCCATGTTACCCTCGATGGGCACCGAACATGGTGTCTCCGGTGAGCTGCAATCGGGTAATCCGAGTGGACGTCCGTGCCCCATTCGTTGGGGGTCGGCTAGGGGCCCGGAGGCACGCCCAAAAGTACCTGCGGGTGATCTGCCGGACCCGGTCCCCTGGCGACAGGGTCCGAGGGCTCGTTGCCTCCCTCCGATGGGATTCCGTTACAGGATCGTTCCCGCTGGTCTCGGAAATGTCATAGGGTACCTCGGGAGCGCAGCCCGAGCCTTGGTTATGTATCGAACGTACCCCTGGTCATCCCTCGCTCGGTGTCTGAGGCGACTGTGAACCCTTCGGGGGGCCAGCCTTCGAACCCCTGATCAGTAATGGGCGCGGAGCCCGAGTAGCCTGAGGCGGTCGTGGAACCTTTCGGGAGGCCGACCTTCGAACCTCTGACCAGTAGTGGGTGTCGGGCCCACGCGATCTGAGGCGGCTGTTGAACCCTTCGGGGGGCCAGCCTTCGAACCCCTGATCAGTATGGAGGCTCGGAGCCTAGTTCCTTCACGAGGAAGGATCCCTTTGGGGGTATCCCCTTTCCCGGTCCCTGTTGCAAGAGATAGAGAAAGAGGAAAAAGGAAAAAAGGATACGAATTTGAACGACGCGGCGTACCTTTTTTGGCGTGGTTATTTTGGTGAAGGCGAAGCGTCGCCGGTTGCTCCTGTCAGAAGCGCCGCCCGCCCAGCCACGGAGTTAATGCACCAAGGTGATTAGCTGGCGGGGCCACCGCTTCGTGCGCGAGCCGTTCGAGGAACGGCCGTTTTGTTCCGCGTTTTTTGAACCCCGCGTCCGGTCCGGGCGGAGCGCTGAAAACGGTTTCGCCCCGGCCTTCATATACTCGAGAGGGAGTCTGGTGACGGTTCTTTGCTCTGCTTCCTTCCTCTCCCCTTAGGTTTTCGCAACCCGGGAAACTTTAGTCGGAGGAGAGAAAAAACCGCCCTTCCTGCCCCCCGCGCCGCCATTTCTTCCATTTTGGTGATGGCGGATCGAGTGACCATAATCCCCCCGCGCGATCCGTGGCCTTTTTCCACGGTGACGGCGAGCGACCTGGAGGAGCTGGTCGGCGAGGGTTTGCTCCGCCCCCTTACCGATAAGCAGCGACCAGAGTGGATTCCTCCCGTGGGCGGAGCCGCTCCATCCCCACCGCCGGGGTACGTCGTGAGCTTTGTCTCCTTCCACGAGCGGGGATTCGGTGTGCCGACGGGCCGCTTTATGCGGGCCATCCTGTTCCACTACGGGGTGGAGTTGCACAACCTCACCCCCAACTCCATCTCGCAGGCCGTCATCTTTGTAGCGGTATGCGAAGGGTACTTGGGGATCGCCCCCCATTGGGATCTGTGGACTCATCTCTTCCTCGCCGAGCCTTTCGCCTTGCCAACGGGGGAGAGGAGGATCCGTGCGGCGGTGCGGGCCGGCGGCTGCACCCTTTTGCTGAGGCAGTCGCGGGCGTCACAGTACATTCCCGCCGTTCTTGCGTCCTCGAACAAGGGGTGGCAGCGCCGGTGGTTCTACCTTCGGAATGACGGTGAGTTGCTCCCACCGTTCTCCCAGTGAGTAGTTACTGCCGCCACCGACGCCTGGCGCCACGGGACCCCCCACGAGAGACAGAAGAATCTCGAACCCCTTCTTCAGGCCCTGAAGGAGTTGCGGGAGGGGGGACTTACTGCTGCGGGGGTGATCGCCGCTATCCACCGTCGGAGGGTGCTTCCTTTGGCGGAGCGGCGGCTACCGCTCTGGGAAATGACCCCAGAGGCTGACTGGGAGGGCTCGCGAATGTCCCCTGATCCCCTTCCCTTCAGCGTCCTCCAATGGCGGGTATCGGCTGCAATGGGGAAGCCGGACCCCCACGCATACTCCCAGCCTCGGATGCGCCCTGACCAGGGGTGTGTAACTTTGGTGAGTTGTTCGCTCTTTCCTTCTTCGTACATCGGGTTGCCCCGGGTCCTTATGTCTGGGTTCCTTTCTCCCCTTCTTTTAGGATGTGGGGTGGCACAAGCCCTCCCTGCCACGGGTCCTGGAGGACGCGGCGGACCGTGCAGCGCGGCGGGTCGCCGCGGAGGAGAAGAAGAAAAAGAAGGACGCGGAGAAGGCCCGGGCCCGCGAGCGGAGGCGGGCTCGGGACGCCTTGGAGAAGCGCCGTCGCCAGCAGGAGAGGGAAGGACTCCCGAGGGAGCCGTCGCCAGAGACGCCCGACGACGACGACGATGACGATGATGAGGAGGAGGACGACATGGCCGCCCGTCTTGGCCTCGGTCCCAGCCCGGGGTGTGGCCAGGAGTCGTCGAGCCGGCCCCCGCGCGGGTCGGCTAGCATCAGTCCCCGGAGTTGGGGAGTCGGGGTCCCAGCCCGAGGCACGGGGGCGACCCGAGGTGTCACCCGTTCCCTCGGCCGGAGGAGCCGAGGTGGCTCCGGAGGGCCAGGTCGAGGCGTCCGCTCCCCAGGGGTCGCCATTCGTACCGGTGGTGCATGGGGGTGACTCCCAGGCCACCGCGACTGCGCCCAGGCAATCTACTTCCCGGGCGTCCGCGGCGAGGGCGGCGCCGAAGATGCCGGCGAAGCGGACCTTGGCGGCCGTCTTGGGAGCCGGAACCCAAGAAACCTCCCCCCAGGCGCGGTGGGTAATGGCCCGGAGTGGGTGAGTATCTCGGAATGTCTTTGTCTTGACTTCCCATTCATATGTCTCGGCCGTGATCTTTATTTCCTCCCTTCTTCTCCTTTCTTTCTTTTGTATCCAGCAAGCGGAGTCACGGCCAGACCGACCTGGCACCCCGGAAGGCCCTCAAGACGGCGCCGGATTGTGTGGCCAGCACCGCCCCGGGCTGTAACACCCTGAATTTGGGGATACAAAATTTCTTTTCTAATATCCACCAAATTCGGGTGTTACCCTCTCTTTTCCTTGCTATTCTTTTCTTTTGCCTAAATAGTGGAGGAATATTTTGTTTTGTGTCTATTTGTAAGTGTGTAAGCATAGTAAAATAAAATCTTAAGAGGTGCTCTAATTTTGAATCATGCCGGAGCATACTTTTATTTTGTTGGATGGGTGATTTTGTGGAGCATCCGTTTAATAGGGAATTTGATTTGAAATGGTGGAAAGAATAGAAAAGAATAGGAAAGAAATGGAAAAGGCCTAGCTTTCCCATCGGCCAGACCCAGCTCGCGGCCCAGCTGCCTGACCCTCCCCTGGCCCGCCAAGCGCGCAGGCGCGCCCCTGCCCAGGCCGCCAGGCCAAATCGGCCCAGCTCACGCTCACTCGGCCAGCTGCGCGCGCAGCCCAGCAGCCAGGCACTCGCGCGCCCTTGGCCCAGCGCACGCATGCCGCTTGCCCAGCGCCGTCGCTCGTTCGTCCAGCCGCCATGGTTTTCCCCCAGCCCCTGTAGTTCTTCCCCAACCACCCATCCATCTTTCACGCACCCACGACGCGAGAACCCGGCAATCATGTGCCCAGCGTCTCTGCTCCTCCCTCATCCCTAGTGTGCAACCATGGAGGCCGCCAGCCTCGGCCTCCGATCCCCGGCGTAGCGCGAGGCCAGCCAGCGCGGCCCACCAGCGCAGTCTTCCTTCGGCGAGTCTTCTTCTCTGGTAAGAAATTCTCTCCTCCCCTCTCCCCCCTAGCCTTCTTCCCCGTCGCTACCTGCGCAGCAAGTGCTCAGCCCCTCCTCACGCAGCTTTTGTCCATGGTCGTGCGTCCGCCTCTCGCCCGTGTCCGAACTCCGAAGCAGCGCCGGCAGGCCAACCCACGCTACGCAAGCCTTAGCCCCGGCTCCAGCGAGCCGCGCCGCCCTGTCCGCCGGCGTGCGGTGTGCGTCCCCGGCCTGCGAGGGCTAGCCCTGCGTGACCCCAAACGACTTGCCGCTGCTCCGTTTCGTTCATTGTGTGCGATCGTGCGTTGAAGGATAAACCACCATATGGGACCCTCCTGCATGCACTCCCGTGCGATTTGCATGCTGTGAAAGCACCTAGCCCCACATGCATGGCGTGCGATATGGTATTCATGAATTCCTGCATGCAGCCAACAAATGAAACCACCTCCCTCATAGTGAATCATGGATCTTTTGCGGGTACTCTTTATATGGTCCTTCATGTGGCAAGCCTCGAGCCAATCAAATGACGACACATCAAATATTAAATATTTAATATATCGCTTGCGCTACAAATTCATTTCGACTAGTTTTAGTTGCGTTAACTTTACAATAATATCATGCGATAATAAAAAAATATTAATTTATCGTAACACATATTTTAGTTAACTAATTAATTATTTAATTATCTGTTGGTTATTTAAAATAACTTCTGATTAAAACTATTTCATAGTTTCTACCTTGCGCTTTTATAAATAAATGTCAATTTGATTAATGCCAACTTGAATACTTTTTATTTAATACTTGTTTATTATAAACACATTATTTGTTAGCGGTTATCTCGTGTCGCGCGCGTCGTCGCGCTGTCCGTGTGCTGTTCATACGCGTTGTCACGCATCGTTCGTGCTATGTCGCGCGTATCCGCACGTCGTTCGCACATTGTCGTGTTGTTTCGCCCGTCATAAATTCGTCTCGCTTAGGATTCTCGCTTTAATTAAATTACTGGTTTAACTGACAGCCGTTAGCGTAGCAAATTTAATCAAAACTAAATAGAAAGTTATAATTTATATTTGATAATGTCGAATTAAATGTCTTGACTATTACTTGCGTAGCGTAAACATTATAACTTCTCGATCGTAGCTTCAACCGACGTGTTTCTTATTCTCGCGTAACCATAGAGACGCCCTCTATTTTATATTGCTCGCTTTTATAACATTTTATCTTGTATGGTGTAATGTTCTTATGCATATGTATATGTTTGTTTGCTTGTGCCTGTCCATCTTCGCTTCGCGTTGCGATTAGATCGCGATTCGTTTCTAAGCTTCGAGGAATCGACGGTCAAGCTTCGGCGACCAAATGATCCAGTTCTTCGAGTTCTACAAGGCTGAAGATCCTGAGCATCTGTTTGGTGAAGGCAAGTGTCCTCTGACCCATTATGTCCCATTTACTTTATAATACACTGTCCCGCATACTATGAACAACCTAAGAATTTAATAGCTTTCTATTTACCTTGTCCTTGATTTACCTTTTGGGTTACTATGGTTAGCTACATGCTAGCGCTTTACTTTAATCAATGAACATGATGAGATACAATGATGATACTATGATTTCATTCTGGATATGATGATATACTTGTGGCATTTAGGGGACTCGGGCTGTTTCCCGAGTACCTCTCCGTAAGGACCTGTTCGTTGAGAGACAACCCGGGATAACAGTGCAACCATGAGGGTGGAATGGGACGCCCTTAGCTGATTAATTAGAGGAACCAGAGGAGTAGTTGGCTTCGCTGTAGGGCCGTCAATGGGGTCCAGGCACAGTACTTGCTCTGCCGAGGCTGGTTGCAGAGGTTCTTGATTTGGTTTTGTTAGTCACCCTTCCTTTGGGGAGATGTACTGTGTTTATCAAACTGGAGAAACCTAACGGGCGGCTATGACCTCTGGGAAATCTTTGTAAAGGCTACGTAGTGATACCCTGCTAGGCCACCTAGGTAGTGGTCAATGGGGATTAGCTCTCCCCGGGCAGAAAGGGAATCATGACTCGTGGGTAAAGTGTGCGACCTCTGCAGAGGGTAATGAAACTGATATATCAGCCGTGCTCACGGTTAAGAGCAGCCTTGGGATCCTCTTTGATTAGAGATACAGCTGGTTCGAGACTCAATGGTTCTATTAATGTTTTTGGTTCGATGATGATCATGATGTTCCTCGAGGAGGAAGCTGTTCACGGGTTGGCTATTACTAAAACTTGGCTTCCACTAATAATAAATACCTGACCAACTAAAAGCAACTGCTTGAGCTTAACTCCACATAAAGCTAGTCCACCTCAGCCAAACGGGACATTTGCTGAGTACGTTGATGTGTACTCACCCTTGCTTTCACGAAACACTAGGTTGCCTTTGGTGCAATCTATGCTCAGGTAAAGAAGAAGGCGTCGAGGCGGACCTCCAGGAGTTCCAGGACGTTGATGAGTTCGAGGATTAGGCTAGCGACCTCCCCCAGTCAGCTGCCTGTGGTGGGTTGTTTACGTTGGCTACGTTTCGATTTTGCGTACTTTGATTTTATATTATGTAAATGACTCTAGTCTGTAATATTATTACTTACTCTTTATTGTAATTCGAAGCATTGTGCTATGATGAGTCATTTATGTAATCGCTATGTACGTGAATTTCTGATCCTGGCACGTACATGGTTCGCATTCGGTTTGCCTTCTAAAACCGGGTGTGACATAAGTGGTATCAAAGCCGTGCTGACTGTAGGACCGCTGACCTAGAGTAGCATTGGCCGTTTTAAGGACTTCTTGACTGTTACTTCACCTCATCCTTGATTCTGCTTCAAAATTTCAGTCATATCGACTAATTCTATGTTGTGCTCCTATATGCCCCCTTGTCAAAAGTATTTTATTTTAGTATGGTATATACTTCTCTCAATCTATTAGATCTGATCTCACTCTTGTGCTTGTGACATCTTTGTAGATGCCCCCTAACCATAACCTTTTTGTCTGTTGGGATTCTTCCTTCTTCCGTCATTAAATTTCTACCCTTTGACTATCTTTGTTCTCTTAATATTAACATGCTCGTACTCATAGATTTTTCAATACTCTTGTTTCAAATACTTACATCTGAATTTCCACTGCCTACTTAGACATTTCAGTTTATATGTCCGTGAAGTTCTTGTCTCCCGAGACCCCTTTCTATTCCGTTGTGAAGCCGTTATCTTTTAGCTTTTCATATTTCCTTGGTCTTGGTACGCTCGTACCATTGGAATCTTGCATACTAATATTTTTATATATGCTTACCTTCATATCCCAATGATTGTTCAAAACCTTTCGGTTAATATGCCTTTGATCACCCTTGCTTCTTGATGGTCCATGAGCGACCATTCTATTTCACACATCCTTGATGATCTCACCGCTTCTTCATAACTTCCCTCGGTAATAATTTCTGTTACTTCAACCCTTCTGTTGGAACCTTACCTATCTTACCCATGATTGTTTTCTCCACCTTGTCGTTTCTCGAGTCTTGCCTTAACTATATCCTTTGTCATGCTTTTAGTTATTATCATATGCACCCTTGACACCTCTATATCCTACATTGATGGTTGTCTCATACCTGCCCTTTAAAACCGCCCCTCTTCCGTCTCATACCTTCCTTCTCTTGGTCGTATCCTCTTCTTTGGCTCGCGAGTTTGTAACCTCATCCTTTGTTGTGCTTTTGTTTCTTATTGCCTTTACCCTTCTCATCTCTCAATCTTACCTTGGCGATTACGCTATGTTCATTATCTAAAACCTCCAATCTCACACCTTAGTTCAAGCGTGGTCTCTTACTTATCTCACCTGTGGATATATCCTACACTTTACCACTTGCAAGACTTATCTTAACTCTATTTTTGGTTGTACCTAGATTCCTATTTTTTATGCACATTTACCTCTTCCTTTATATCCTTGCCTATTATCACCTTTGACCCTTGACCTCTCTCCATACTTACCATGATGTTTACCTATTTTTCTTAGCCTCACTTATTCCATTTCAATCCGAGAGTGTTGTTTTCCCTATCCCGCTCTCGTTCGTTTCCTTTCCCTTTGTCGCTTTGCAATCTTGCCTCACCTTAACTTCATCCTTTGTTGAGCTTTTGTTTGATATCATCCTTACCTTTGTAATCTGTAGATCTTGCCTTGATACTTATCTTAGGTCTGCTTGTTGAAATCCCCTCTTTTCGATCTCAATTCGAGAGCTATGTTTTACTTATCTCACCCTTGGCTATATCCTCTTCTTTACCGCGTAAGCCTTGACATACCTCCATTCTTTGTTGTACTTATCCACTGGCTCTTCTATGCTTTTGTCTTTTCCCTTATGCCCTTATCTATTATTGCCTTTGACCCTTATGATATTGAGGCCTTCTACCTAAATGTTTACTTTGAACTTATCCTTTAAAAGTCTCCCCTTTCTTTCAACCCAGTTTGAGAGCTGTGAGTTACCTATCTCTCCCTTGATTTCTTTTCACTTCTTGTCGCCTTACAAGTTTTGTCTTAATTCCATCCTTTGCTATGTGTTTTATTTGCTATCACCATCTCCTTGTCATCCATCGATCTTGCCTTGATACTCATCTTTATTCTGGCTCTTTAAAATCTCATCTCTTCCACCTCAAATTATGAGTGGCAGTTTACCTATCTGGCCCATGGACGTACCCTCTCCTTTTCCATTTGCAGGTCTTGTCTTAACTCCATCCTTTGTGGTATTTATATTCTTGGTTCTTATGCACATTTACCTCCTCTCCTACATCCATTTCCGTTATCACCTTTAAACCCTCGTGATACCTATGCCCTTGCCACATGCCTACTTTGAACCTACCCTTTAAAGCCATCTATTTTTCATCATTGTTTGAGGATAATGCCTCACCTACTTCACCATTGATTGCTTCCCCTTCTTTGATGCCTCACAAGTTTTGTCCAAAATACCTCCTTGGTTATGTTGGTCTGTTATCACCTTAACCCTTGTCATCCCTTGAACTTTACCATGATGCTTATCTTGCACCTGCATTTTAAAGCCTCCCCTCCCATTTCAGTTCAAGAGTGTTGTCTTACCCCTCCCCGCTCTTGGTCGTTCCATTTTCCTCTACCGTGTTGCAAGTCTTAACTTTCATTGGATATCACCCTTACCTCTGTAATCACTATATATTGTTGTGATCCTTATTAGATCTGCTTTTTGGGATATCCTCTTTTCTATCTCAACTCGAGAGTGTTCTACCCATTATGCCCTTGGTCGTAACCTTTTCCTAGTCGCTCACAATGCTTGCTTTAACTCCATCCCTTATTATGCTCATGCCCCTATCCTGCATGTCTTATCGTTTTCCTTGGCTTTCGATGGTCTTAGAGTAGTTTCCCCTTAGTAAGGAAAGGCCACCATCTAGTTAACATTAACGTATAACAATGAGATGTTTGTTGTTGTATGCCTGTGCTGTTTGTCTTTGTGTGATGACTGATTTGCTTCTTTGTGATGAGTGTTGATGTGTTGTGGCCTTTAGTCCGCAATGACATCAGTTTACTAGCTGAGTGCCATAGGGTTAGGAAGCTGGGTGCTCTCCCTTTTCTCTCTTTAATCTATCTAGGCTTACCTTTTCTATCTATACCCTTTTCTCTTGCACCTGTCCGGTCGGCAACCTCCAACCTCTCTTAATTAGTCAAGATCAGAGTTGGCTGCACCTTCATCAAGTGTGTATCAACGCTCCTGTTAAGGGGGTTAGCCGCTAACCCCAATGAAGACAATGCGACCAACATCAACCAACAAGATCAGAGTGGCGCATCGAAAGTGTGTGTGGGTCCTAACCCACAGGTTCAAGAGATCCTCAAGAGTTGCATCAATCGGTCTCAAGCATCTGAAGGTCAAATCAACCAGTCCGCAAGTTAAAGTTGGCGGAGTCAAAGTTGAGTTAGGAGAAGCCATGAAAGACCGATGAACCAATCTCATTTTCTTGCTAGCCTCTTCTTGAATCTCGAGGGCGAGATTCCTGTTAAGTGGGTTAGATTTGTAACACCCTGAATTTGGGGATACAAAATTTCTTTTCTAATATCCACCAAATTCGGGTGTTACCCTCTCTTTTCCTTGCTATTCTTTTCTTTTGCCTAAATAGTGGAGGAATATTTTGTTTTGTGTCTATTTGTAAGTGTGTAAGCATAGTAAAATAAAATCTTAAGAGGTGCTCTAATTTTGAATCATGCCGGAGCATACTTTTATTTTGTTGGATGGGTGATTTTGTGGAGCATCCGTTTAATAGGGAATTTGATTTGAAATGGTGGAAAGAATAGAAAAGAATAGGAAAGAAATGGAAAAGGCCTAGCTTTCCCATCGGCCAGACCCAGCTCACGGCCCAGCTGCCTGCCCCTCCCCTGGCCCGCCAAGCGCGCAGGCGCGCCCCTGCCCAGGCCGCCAGGCCAAATCGGCCCAGCTCACGCTCACTCGGCCAGCTGCGCGCGCAGCCCAGCAGCCAGGCACTCGCGCGCCCTTGGCCCAGCGCACGCATGCCGCTTGCCCAGCGCCGTCGCTCGTTCGTCCAGCCGCCATGGTTTTCCCCCAGCCCCTGTAGTTCTTCCCCAACCACCCATCCATCTTTCACGCACCCACGACGCGAGAACCCGGCAATCATGTGCCCAGCGTCTCTGCTCCTCCCTCATCCCTAGTGTGCAACCATGGAGGCCGCCAGCCTCGGCCTCCGATCCCCGGCGTAGCGCGAGGCCAGCCAGCGCGGCCCACCAGCGCAGTCTTCCTTCGGCGAGTCTTCTTCTCTGGTAAGAAATTCTCTCCTCCCCTCTCCCCCCTAGCCTTCTTCCCCGTCGCTACCTGCGCAGCAAGTGCTCAGCCCCTCCTCACGCAGCTTTTGTCCATGGTCGTGCGTCCGCCTCTCGCCCGTGTCCGAACTCCGAAGCAGCGCCGGCAGGCCAACCCACGCTACGCAAGCCTTAGCCCCGGCTCCAGCGAGCCGCGCCGCCCTGTCCGCCGGCGTGCGGTGTGCGTCCCCGGCCTGCGAGGGCTAGCCCTGCGTGACCCCAAACGACTTGCCGCTGCTCCGTTTCGTTCATTGTGTGCGATCGTGCGTTGAAGGATAAACCACCATATGGGACCCTCCTGCATGCACTCCCGTGCGATTTGCATGCTGTGAAAGCACCTAGCCCCACATGCATGGCGTGCGATATGGTATTCATGAATTCCTGCATGCAGCCAACAAATGAAACCACCTCCCTCATAGTGAATCATGGATCTTTTGCGGGTACTCTTTATGTGGTCCTTCATGTGGCAAGCCTCGAGCCAATCAAATGACGACACATCAAATATTAAATATTTAATATATCGCTTGCGCTACAAATTCATTTCGACTAGTTTTAGTTGCGTTAACTTTACAATAATATCATGCGATAATAAAAAAATATTAATTTATCGTAACACATATTTTAGTTAACTAATTAATTATTTAATTATCTGTTGGTTATTTAAAATAACTTCTGATTAAAACTATTTCATAGTTTCTACCTTGCGCTTTTATAAATAAATGTCAATTTGATTAATGCCAACTTGAATACTTTTTATTTAATACTTGTTTATTATAAACACATTATTTGTTAGCGGTTATCTCGTGTCGCGCGCGTCGTCGCGCTGTCCGTGTGCTGTTCATACGCGTTGTCACGCATCGTTCGTGCTATGTCGCGCGTATCCGCACGTCGTTCGCACATTGTCGTGTTGTTTCGCCCGTCATAAATTCGTCTCGCTTAGGATTCTCGCTTTAATTAAATTACTGGTTTAACTGACAGCCGTTAGCGTAGCAAATTTAATCAAAACTAAATAGAAAGTTATAATTTATATTTGATAATGTCGAATTAAATGTCTTGACTATTACTTGCGTAGCGTAAACGTTATAACTTCTCGATCGTAGCTTCAACCGACGTGTTTCTTATTCTCGCGTAACCATAGAGACGCCCTCTATTTTATATTGCTCGCTTTTATAACATTTTATCTTGTATGGTGTAATGTTCTTATGCATATGTATATGTTTGTTTGCTTGTGCCTGTCCATCTTCGCTTCGCGTTGCGATTAGATCGCGATTCGTTTCTAAGCTTCGAGGAATCGACGGTCAAGCTTCGGCGACCAAATGATCCAGTTCTTCGAGTTCTACAAGGCTGAAGATCCTGAGCATCTGTTTGGTGAAGGCAAGTGTCCTCTGACCCATTATGTCCCATTTACTTTATAATACACTGTCCCGCATACTATGAACAACCTAAGGATTTAATAGCTTTCTATTTACCTTGTCCTTGATTTACCTTTTGGGTTACTATGGTTAGCTACATGCTAGTGCTTTACTTTAATCAATGAACATGATGAGATACAATGATGATACTATGATTTCATTCTGGATATGATGATATACTTGTGGCATTTAGGGGACTCGGGCTGTTTCCCGAGTACCTCTCCGTAAGGACCTGTTCGTTGAGAGACAACCCGGGATAACAGTGCAACCATGAGGGTGGAATGGGACGCCCTTAGCTGATTAATTAGAGGAACCAGAGGAGTAGTTGGCTTCACTGTAGGGCCGTCAATGGGGTCCAGGCACAGTACTTGCTCTGCCGAGGCTGGTTGCAGAGGTTCTTGATTTGGTTTTGTTAGTCACCCTTCCTTTGGGGAGATGTACTGTGTTTATCAAACTGGAGAAACCTAACGGGCGGCTATGACCTCTGGGAAATCTTTGTAAAGGCTACGTAGTGATACCCTGCTAGGCCACCTAGGTAGTGGTCAATGGGGATTAGCTCTCCCCGGGCAGAAAGGGAATCATGACTCGTGGGTAAAGTGTGCGACCTCTGCAGAGGGTAATGAAACTGATATATCAGCCGTGCTCACGGTTAAGAGCAGCCTTGGGATCCTCTTTGATTAGAGATACAGCTGGTTCGAGACTCAATGGTTCTATTAATGTTTTTGGTTCGATGATCATCATGATGTTCCTCGAGGAGGAAGCTGTTCACGGGTTGGCTATTACTAAAACTTGGCTTCCACTAATAATAAATACCTGACCAACTAAAAGCAACTGCTTGAGCTTAACTCCACATAAAGCTAGTCCACCTCAGCCAAACGGGACATTTGCTGAGTACGTTGATGTGTACTCACCCTTGCTTTCACAAAACACCAGGTTGCCTTTGGTGCAATCTATGCTCAGGTAAAGAAGAAGGCGTCGAGGCGGACCTCCAGGAGTTCCAGGACGTTGATGAGTTCAAGGATTAGGCTAGCGACCTCCCCCAGTCAGCTGCCTGTGGT
Organism: Zea luxurians; assembly: GCA_029449295.1. Lineage (NCBI taxonomy): Eukaryota > Viridiplantae > Streptophyta > Magnoliopsida > Poales > Poaceae > Zea > Zea luxurians. The sequence continues at coordinate 1,359,591 of JAOPSE010000119.1, forward strand.
GGGTTGTTTACGTTGGCTACGTTTCGATTTTGCGTACTTTGATTTTATATTATGTAAATGACTCTAGTCTGTAATATTATTACTTACTCTTTATTGTAATTCGAAGCATTGTGCTATGATGAGTCATTTATGTAATCGCTATGTACGTGAATTTCTGATCCTGGCACGTACATGGTTCGCATTCGGTTTGCCTTCTAAAACCGGGTGTGACACGGGCCTTGTCATCTAGCCGACCCTTTCGCAGGGTACTTCACCGCAGAGGGCTCGGGCGTCGCCGATCCCGGAGGTGCGGGCTCCCGAGGCCGGCTCTTCTGCCGAGGCGGCCATCGTGATTGAGGAGGCGGCTGACGCCAACGTGGCCCTGAGCCCGCCTGTCGTGCCGGCCATGCCGGCGCCCGTCACCGCCGAGGTTGCCGCCGTCCCTGTCGAAGGGCGACCAGTTGCCGCCAGCGTCGGGATGGCTGATGCGTCGGCGCCCAAGGCCTCAGAAGAGGTGGGCGTGGACGCGCGATCCGTCCGGCCGGGCGATAGCCTCATCGCTGTGCGGCGGAGCCCCGAGGCCCGGTGCCCGTTGCTCCGATTCCGGACCCGCGAGGCCTCGGACCCCGTCTTCGTTCTCGACGATGAGCAGGAGGACCAGTCCTGGGATGAGCTCCGCGAATGTGCTGAGGCAACGGTGGGGTCGCTCCGGTCGTCGCTGGAGGTTTTCTGCAGAGACGTCCCCAAAATCCTCCAGGTAGCGGCTTCGGGCATACCTTTTTCCTTCTGTGAACGAGACGTTCGTCGTGACGCCCTGTTTCCTTTCCCCAGGATCTGACAGACCGGAGCGCCGCCAAGTCGTCATTCATCCGCCGCGAGGTCGATGTCTGGAGCTCGCTGCGATCCCTGAGGTCTTCGCTTGCCGGGGCTACCGCGCGCCTTTCTCAGCAAGATGCCAAGGTGGCGGACCTCCAGCTGCTCTGCGCCGACCTGAGAGCCGAGGCGGCAGCAGCGCGCGTGGAGGCGCAACGGCAGCGATCGGAGCTCGTCCAGGTCGTCGAGGAGCGGGATCAATCTCGGGGCCGGGCTGCCGAGGCCGAAAGCCGAGCAGAGACGCTCGCGGCCGACCTAGCCATGGCCCAGGTTGCGGCCTCGGAGCATCGTGCCCGAGCCGGAGGTACGTCTTGGTCCTGCCTGGCTCCTGTTCTTGTCTGTTTCCTTCGCTTGTGCTTGAGGTATTCCTCCTGGTTGCTCGCAGAGCTTGAGTCCGCCCTTGACGAATCCGCCAAGGCGCTCGCCGAGGCGCTCGCTGGAGCTGCCGAGCAGAGGGAAGCTGACCTCGCGGCCATGTCCGAGGCCGTCTCGGACTTTTATCGTCCCCTTGGCTCCGGCGACGTCCCTTCAGGAAGCTCTCCTCAAAGCCGCCTTCGAGCCTTGGGTGATCACGCGCGCGGCAGAGTCCGCGAGGCGCTGCACCACGGCGTCCGGTGGGCCTTCGCCGTGCTCGCCTACCACTACGTTGTGGACCTGGAGCGAGTTAGTGAGGGGTACTGTCTTCCTGACGAAGACGATGCTGCCCTGGCAGAGGTCCAGCGGCTCGACGCGGTCGCCGCGGGCCCGAGCGCGGCGCTGGCGACCACTTTTGAGGCGGAGGTCCTTCCCCCCGCGCCATCACCAGGGGCCGAGATGGACTTCACCGACGGCGGGGATGGAGCTGAGGGCGCGGCTCCTTCCCAAGGCGGCGCCTGATTCTTGTTTGAACAATCTTTTGTTGGATGTGCGTGTCACCACGGCCGCTGAGGCCTGAACACTTTGTCTTTCTTGCATGAAATCGTACTCCCCTTTCTTTCCATCCGGAAGCACAGGGGTTCCCTTTTTTGATTTGAAAATTTTCAACGCGGGGAAGTATGCCCAATTTCGACTCAGAGGGGTGCCCTCTTTTCTAGCCCCCGAGGGAGGGTCGGGCTCTGCCGAGGTGAGGCCGACCCTTCCTTGATAACCGAGGCACAGAGGCTGCCTGACGGATCAGACTCAGGTCCGAAGATCCAGCGAGTGCTCGGCGACATCCCTCGGTATGCCCGGCATGTCCGAGGGCCTCCACGCAAAGACATCAGCGTTTGCGCGGAGAAAGTCGACGAGCGCTGCTTCCTACTTGGGGTCGAGCCCGGATCCGATCCGGATCTGCTCAGAGGCGTCGCCACTGGGGTCGAGAGGGACGGCCTTAACCGTCTCCGCTGGCCCGAAGTTGCCGGCGTGACGCTTCACGTCTGGCACCCCCTTGGAGAGATTCTCCAGGTCGGCGATGAGGGCCTCGGACTCGGTGAGGGCCTCGGCGTACTCCACGCACTCCACGTCGCATTCGAACGCGTGTTTGTACGTGGGGCCGACGGTGATGACCCCGTTGGGGCCCGTTCAGGTAGGTGTAGTTGGGGACAGCCATGAACTTCGCGTAGCATGGCCTCCCCAGTACAGCGTGGTAGGTTCCTCGGAACCCGACCACCTCGAACGTAAGGGTCTCTCTTCGGAAGTTGGAGGGTGTCCCGAAGCAGACAGGAAGGTCGAGCCGTCCGAGGGGCTGGACGCGCTTCCCAGGGATGATACCGTGGAAGGGCGCAGCGCCTGCTCGGACAGAGGACAGATCGACGCGCAGGAGCCTGAGGGTCTCGGCGTAGATGATATTGAGGCAGCTGCCCCCATCCATCAGGACCTTGGTGAGCCTGACGTCGCCGATGATGGGATCGACGACGAGCGGGTACTTCCTCGGGCTCGGCACGTGGTCGGGGTGGTCATTTCGGTCGAAGGTGATGGGCTTGTCGGACCAGTCTAGGTAGACTGGCGCCGCCACCTTCACCGAGCAGACCTCCCGGCGCTCTTGCTTGCGATGCCGAGCCGAGGCATTCGCCGCATGCCCTCCGTAGATCATGAAGCAGTCGCGGACCTCGGGGAATTCTCCCGCTTGGTGATCCTCATTCTTGTTGTCGTCGCGGGCCCTGCCACCCTCGGCGGGTGGCCCGGCCCTGTGGAAGTGACGCCGAAGCATGACGCACTCCTCGAGGGTGTGCTTGACGGGCCCCTGATGGTAGGGGCACGTCTCCTTGAGCATCTTGTCGAAGAGGTTGGCACCCCCAGGGGGCTTCCGAGGGTTCTTGTGCTCGGCAGCGGCGACAAGGTCTGCGTCGGCAGCGTCGCGTTTCGCTTGCGACTTCTTCCTGCCTTTCTTCTTGGCGCCGCGCGGGGTAGACGCCTCGGGAGCCTCCTCCGAGGGACGGCCCTGGGGCTGCTTGTCCTTTCGGAAGATGGCCTCAACCGCCTCCTGGCCGGAGGTGAACTTGGTGGCGATGTCCATCAGCTCGCTCGCCTTGGTGGGGGTCTTGCGACCCAACTTGCTCACCAGGTCACGGCAGGTGGTGCCGGCAAGGAACGCGCCGATGACATCGGAGTCGGTGATGTTGGGCAGCTCAGTGCGCTGCTTCGAGAATCGTCGGATGTAGTCCCGGAGAGACTCTCCGGGCTGCTGTCGGTAGCTTCGGAGGTCCCAAGAATTCCCGGGGCGCACGTACGTGCCCTGGAAATTGCCGGCGAAGGCCTGGACCAAATCCTCCCAGTTGGAAATCTGCCCCGGAGGCAGGTGTTCCAACCAAGCGCGAGCAGTGTCGGAGAGGAACAGGGGGAGGTTGCGGATGATGAGATTGTCGTCGTCCGTTCCACCCAGTTGACAGGCCAGGCGGTAGTCCGCGAGCCACAATTCCGGTCTCGTTTCCCCCGAGTACTTTGTGATAGTAGTCGGGGGTCGGAATCTGGTCGGAAACGGCGCCCGCCGAATGGCCCGGCTGAAGACCTGTGGACCGGGTGGTTCGGGCGAGGGGCTGCGATCCTCCCCGCTGTCGTAGCGTCCCCCACGTCTGGGGTGATAGCCTCGGCGCACCCTTTCGTCGAGGCGTGCCCGACGGTCGCGATGAGGGTGCTCGTTGCCGAGGTGGCCCGGGGCCGCAGGCGCGGTGTTGCGCGTGCGCCCGGTGTAGACCGAGGTTTCCCGCACGAGTCGGGAAGTCGCGGCTCGAGGTTCCGAGGGGTACCCCTGCCTTCGGGAGGCAAAGCTCTCAGCCCGCTGGGCCGCAGCGCCTTCCAGGAGGTGCTTGAGTTCTCCCTGGATTCGCCGACCCTCGGTGGTCGATGACTCCGGCATCGCGCGGAGGAGCATCGCCGCCGCTGCCAGGTCCTGACCGGTTCCGCCGGATGCGGGAGGCGGCCTGTCCCTGGCATCGTTGGTGATGCGGTGCTGGAGTCCTTGGGGCAGGTGATGTATTTCTCTGGCCGGGGGTTGGCCCGCCCATACCTGCCCGACGTCCCGGCGGATCGTCTCAAGCGCTCCTGTTCCCTCGTTGAGCCTGGCCTGCGCCCCGCGGACTTGCTCGAGCTGTGGGTCGTGACCCCCCGCCGGAACGGGGACCACAGCTAGCTCCCGCGGGATGTCGGCGCGAGGCACGGGCCTAGGAAAATCACCGTCCTCCGGCATGCCAAGATGGTTGCCTTCGGAGAGATCCCCCAGCTCAACGTGGAAACCTTCGCGGCTTGGGCCGCAATCCTCATCGTCGAGGCTGCGGCTTCCATCGGTACAGTCGGAGAGGCAGTAGTCACATGCGGTCATAAAGTCCCGCATGGCACTGGGGTTGCCAAGTCCAGAGAAACCCCAACAGATGCTGGGATCGTCATCTTCCTCGGACCCAGAGGGCCCGTAGGTCGAGACGTCTGTCAACCGGTCCCAAGGCGACCGCATACGAAACCCCAGTGGGGTTGCACTCGCCTCAATGAGAGCGCCCGCCAAGGCGAGGTCGCTTGGCGGGTTGAGGCCGAGTCGAAATGACGTAAGATGGGAGTTGGTCAGTACCTTTGGGTCGACGAGGAGTGACGTAGTCACATCGGGGACTGGTTGCACCGTCGTCCCAGGTACGAGGGCGACGTCCTGCAGGCTTTTCGCGAGCACGCTGGCGTCGTCTTCTTGCTCGGGATCGGCGTGTCGCGGGGGGATGGCGCTTGTCCTCGTCTCGAACGCGAGGTCGACGCCCAGCGTGCCTTCCGTCGGGGTGTCGGGGGCGTCGATTCGCTCGGCGGCTGACGAAGCGCGGCCTCCCGCTTGGCCTTGTTTGCCTCGCCTCCTCCTCCGTTGGCGGGGGAGAGGACGGAGCGAGCTCGAATGTTGTTCTTCCACCACGCGGGGAAGATGTCGTCGATTCCGCCGCCGGCGGGCGGGTTGTCGGCCGCCATTGTCGCTGTCGCGCGGCGGTGGAAGGAGTATCATGTCGTAGCTGCCGTCGAAGGACATGAACTCGAGACTCCCGAAACGGAGCACCGTCCCGGGCCGGAGAGGTCGTCGGAGACTGCCCATCTGGAGCTTGACGGGAAGCTGTTCGTCAACACGCAGCGTGCCCCTACCTGGCGCGCCAACTGTCGGCGTTTCGAGACCGGGGGGTCCCCGAGCCGACGAGTGAGTGTGCTGCGTGCCCCAGCCCAGATGGGTCGAGCGCGTGGGCGAGCGCGAAGGGGGGAGAGGCGAGGCGGTCGGAGACGGGCGTGAGAGAGGTGAAACGTCCCGTGGCCTTCGTGTTCGTCCCGCGCCCAGGTCGGGTGCGCTTGCAGTAGGGGGGTTACAAGCGTCCACGCGGGTGAGGGAAGCGAGCGGCCCCAAGAGAGCGCCTGTCTCGTCCTCGTCCCCGCGCGGCCAACCTCCTCTAAGAAGGCCCTGGTCCTTCCTTTTATAGTTGTAAGGAGAGGATCCAGGTGTACAATGGGGGGTGCAGCGGAGTGCTACGCGTCTGGCGGAGAGGGAGCCAGCGCCCTGGGTACATGCCAATGTGGCAGCCGGAGAGGTCTTGGCACCTTGCTGGCGTGATGTCGTGGCTGTCGGAGGAGCAACGGAGCCTGGCGGAAGGACAGCTGTAGGGGCGGTCGAGTCCTTGCTGACGTCGCCTTGCCTCCGTAAGAGAGCTGAGAGCCGCCGTCGTCATAGAGCTTGTGGGGCGCCATCATTGCCCATCTGGCGATGCTGTCCAGATGGGACGCCGGTCTTGTTCTTCGTGACCCGAGTCGGCTCGGGGTAGGATGGTGACGGCGCTCCCTGTTGGCGTAGCGGGCCCGAGTCCTAGGTCGGGCGACGTGGGGGCTCCTCCGAAGCCGAGGTCGATCCTGTCTTCCGCGGCCGAGGCCGAGCCCGAGCCCCCGGGTCGGGCGAGGCGGAGATCGTTTGGCCGAGGCCAGGGCGGCGTCCGAGCCTCGGGGTCGGGCGAGGCGTAGTTTCGTCGTTGAGTCCGAGCCCTGGGGTCGGGCGGAGCGGAGTTCGCCGTCTTCCGGGTCTTAGCCCGAGTCCGAGCCCTGGGGTCGGGCGGAGCGGAGTTCGCCGTCTTCCGGGGCCTTAGCCCGAGTCCGAGCCCTGGGGTCGGGCGGAGCGGAGTTCGCCGTCTTCCGGGTCTTAGCCCGAGTCCGAGCCCTGGGGTCGGGCGGAGCGGAGTTCGCCGTCTTCCGGGTCTTAGCCCGAGTCCGAGCCCTGGGGTCGGGCGGAGCGGAGTTCGCCGTCTTCCGGGGCTTTAGCCCGAGTCCGAGCCCTGGGTCGGGCGGAGCTTCCTATGGCGCCTTTGGCAAGGCCTGACTGCCTGTCAGTCTCACTCTGTCAAGTGGCACTGCAGTCGGAGTGACGCAGGCGGCGCTGTCCTTCTGTCAGACCGGTCAGTGGAGCGGCGAAGTGACGGCGGTCACTTCGGCTCTGCCGGGGGGCGCGTGTCAGGATAAAGGTGTCAGGCTACCTTTGCGTTAAATGCCCCTGCGACTCGGTCGGTCGGCGCGGCGATTTAGTCAGGATTGCTTCTAAGCGAAGCCAAGGCCTCGGGCGAGCCGGTGGTACGTCCGCCGTTAAAAGGGGGGCCTCGGGCGAGACGGAAGTCTCTCGAGGTCGGCTGCCTTTGGCCGAGGCTAGGCTCGGGTGAAGCGTGACCGAGTCACTCGTGTGGACTGATCCCTGACTTAATCGTACCCATCAGGCCTTTGCAGCTTTATGCTGATGGGGGTTACTGTCACACCCGGTTTTTAGAAGGCAAACCGAATGCGAACCATGTACGTGCCAGGATCAGTTATTCACGTACACAGCAGTTACATAACATGGACATCATCACACAGTGCTCAAATAGTATTAAAAGGGGGAAATAATAGTCGATTACATCATACGTCTGAGACGTCCATATAGTTCTTACAATAAATCAAAGTACGGAAAAGAAACGTAGATAACGCGGCCTTCACAGGCAGCCGACTGGGGGTTGCCGCTAACCCACACCTAGAACTCGTCGTAGTCTTGGAACTCCTGGAATTCTCCTTCCACAGCTTCATCTTCTCCTGAGCAGTGGTTGCAATGCTGACAACCTGGGGGGGGGTTTGGTGTGTAGAGCAAGGGTGAGTACACATCAACATACTCAGCAAGTATCCTGTTTGGCTGTAGTGGACTAGCTTTATGTGGGGATAAGTCAAGCAGTTGCTTTTAGTTGGTCAGGTTATTACTTACTAGTAGAAAGCCAGGTTTTAACATTAACCCAAGTTATTAGCCCAATGTATCCTTTCCAAACGGAAAGAATACCACTTACCAATACCATAATCATAATCAGAACCATCAATCTCATTGCCACCTGTACCAAAATATCTCTGATCAAGTATCACTAATCTCTGGAGCTCCCTTGGCCGCTCATAACCGTGAGCACGGCTGATATATCAGTTTCATAACACTCTGCAGAGGTTGCGCACTTTACCCATAAGCCGTGATTCCCTCTCTAGCCCGGGCTTGCAAGACCCTTATTCACTCCCAAGGTGAATGGCTAGGGATTCACTACAAAGCCTTTACAAAGATTCCCCGAGGCTGTAGCCGCCCGTTAGGTTTCCTAAATGTACCGCACTCCTCCCCAAGGGACAAATCAACCTTGGCAGAGCGAGCCGCATACACCGAGCCCAATTGACGGCACAACGGCTAAGCGGACTACACCCCAGTTCCTCTAATTATTCAGCTAAGGGCGTCCCATTCCACCCTCATGGTTGCACTGTTTTCCCGGACGGTCATCCATTGAACAGGTCCTTACGGAGAGGCACTCGAGAAACCGCTCGAGTCCCCTTAAATGCCACAAGTATAATCATAAATAAGAAGGGAAAACAACGTATCATAGATAATCACATCATGTTCATTGATTAGAGTTGAGCAATAGCATCAAACTAAGCAGTAATAATCTGACCCAAATAGGTAAACAAGGACATGGATAACAAAAGCTAGTCAATCCTTAAGTATAAATGTGTAATGCGGGAGGTGAATTAAAGAATGAATAGGACAAAGATGGGTCAAAGGACACTTGCCTCCACCAACCGACTGCTGCTCAGGGGCTTCTCCTGCGAATTCCTCGGGCTCTTCGACCGGAACGTTCTCTATGCGAGCGCAAACATACATACATCCACATATTTAATACAAAAGAACAGTACACCATACAAGAGAACAAGTAAAACGAATATGCATCAAGTATGACGTTCGATATCGCATTTATTATGGTTAGAAAGAAACGGAAAAGATCTCGCAGGGGGTTAAAGTTTATGCACTAATGATTAATTACAATTGGTTCTTAACAAAAGAATTCTGCTATACATATACTGATGGAAACCTAATCATTTTTAGTTGATCAACATTGCACGGGTTAAACAATTAACTACGTGAATCAATAGCATAACGGAATTTTAAATTAAATTTCCTATTTTCCATAGCATGAACAATGATCATTCTACCTAAAATAAAGTAATTATGATCACAGAAAGTAAATAAAATAAAATAAAAAAAATAAAAAAAAAACAGGGGGGGCGGTTGAACCGGCCCTAGGGCGGTTGAACCGGCCCTGGGCTGGGCGGCCGAGCTGGGGCGGGCGCGCGGGGGAGGGCGGCCGAGCTGGGGCCGGGCGGCTGAGCCGGCCGGTTGAACCGGCGGCCAGGCGGCTGAACCGGCCCCGCGCGGGGGGCGCGGCCAGGGGGCCAGGGCGGCCGAGGGCGCGGGCTGGGGGGCGGCAGCGGCCGGCCGGGGCCGAGCAGGGGGCGGCCGGGGCGCGGCTGGGCGCGGCCGGGCGGCCGGGCGGCGCGGCCAGGCGGCCGGGCGCGGCCAGGGGCCAGCGGCCAAGGGCGGCCAAGGGGAGAGGAGGGGAGAGGGAAGGAGAGAGGAGGGAGAAGGGGGAGGGGGAGGGGGCTCACCGGCGGGGGTGGCCGACGGCGGGGGGCGGCGGCCGAGGGCGGCGGCGCGGCGGCCTAGGGCAGGGGCAGGGGCGGGTAGGGGCGGCGGCTAGGGTGAGGAGGGAGAGGGAAAATGAGAGGGGAGAGAGAGAGGAATTGGGGAAAAAGAGGAGGTGGGGGGGGCGGCTGGGCCTCTTGGGCCCAAGAGGGGGGCGCCAGGGGCGGCTGGGCCGGCCGGGGTCGGCCCAGGGCGCGGGAGAGAGGGAGAAAGAGGAGGGAGAAAGAGAGAGAAAAGATTATTTCCCTGTTTTCGAAATCCGATCTTTCTAGATGAATGCAATTGCACTTTCAAAACAATCGAAAAATGCATGGTTCGGCATGGTGCATCAATCATAAAGTATTTTTAGAGTTTTTCTTACACGGGAAATCCAAACCGAGTCCCGCTAGAACTTTGGAAAAGATCAAGGTTTAGCGAGGGAAAAGGAAAAGGAAAAGGTAACGCCCGAATTTTGGCGAGTAAAGAAAAGAAAAAATTCAACTGCAAAAATTCGGTGCGTTACAAACCTATCCCCCTTAAAAGAATCTCGCCCTCGAGATTCAGGGCTGGCTAGCAAAGAGCTCTGGGTACTTGGCCATCAAATCATCTTCACGCTCCCAGGTTGCTTCTTCCTCAGAGTGGTGACTCCATCTGACTTTGCACATTCTGATGGTCTTCCTTTGGGTGACTCTATCTGCAACCTCAAGGATCTGAGCTGGCTTCTCAACATAGGTCAAGTCCTCCTGGACTTCCAGACCTTCCACTGGCAACTGCTCTTCTGGCACACGCAAGCACTTCTTCAACTGAGACACATGAAAGACATCATGCACAGCTGACAAATTCTCTGGCAGACTGAGCTGATAGGCCACTTCTCCACGCTTTGAGAGGATCTGGTACGGACCAATGTAGCGGGGTGCTAGCTTGCCTTTGATTCCGAACCTTCTGACTCCTCTGATCGGTGACACTTTCAAATAGACAAAGTCTCCGACTTCAAAACTCAGCTCTCTTCTTCTTGTGTCTGCATAGCTTCGCTGCCTCGATTGCGCTATCTTCAGATTCTCTCGGACCATCTTGATGTTCTCTTCGGCTTCGAGCAAAATGTCTGGCCCAAACACTTGCTTCTCTCCAGGCTGATCCCATTGCAACGGAGTTCTACAACTCCTTCCATAGAGCGCTTGAAATGGTGACATCTTCAAACTGGCCTGGTAACTGTTGTTATAGGAAAACTCTGCATAGGGCAATCGCTTATCCCATCCGGACTGATCTTGCAACGCACAGGCTCTCAACATGTCTTCAAGAATTTGATTGGTTCTTTCAGTCTGACCATCTGTCTGCGGGTGATAAGCTGAACTGAAATTCAGATGCGTGCCCAAAGCTTCATGCAACTGCTGCCAGAAATGAGAGGTGAACTGCGTTCCTCTGTCTGACACTATCTTCTTTGGCACACCATGAAGACAAACGATCCGAGACATGTACAGCTCTGCCAATACTGCACTGCTGTAGGTGGTCTTGACAGGTATGAAGTGGGCTGACTTGGTCAAACGGTCCACTACTACCCAAATGGAATCGTAGCCGGCTCGAGTGCGAGGCAATCCGACTATGAAATCCATACCGATTTCATCCCATTTCCACTGAGGAATTTGCAACGGTTGCAACAATCCAGCTGGTCTCTGGTGCTCTGCCTTAATTCTTCAGCAACTATCGCACATAGCCACATGCTCTGCGATTTCCCTCTTCATTCCGTACCACCAGAATTTCTTCTTCAGATCCTGATACATCTTCTCACTGCCAGGGTGAATCGAATAAGCTGTCTCATGAGCTTCCTTGAGAATCAACTCCCGAATGGACTGGACATTGGGAACACACAAGCGGTCTTTGAACCATATCACGCCTTCTGCATCTTCTCGAAAATCTTTGCCTCTGCCATCTAGAATCAGTCGCCGAATCTCACTGATCTTTTCATCATTCTTCTGCGCTTCTTTGATCTCGCGCTCCAAGGTAGGTTCCAATTCAACTGTGACTCCTCGCGAATTGTTCAGAAATCCGAGACTCAACCTGTCGAACTCTTTGGCCAACTCATAAGGCATCGGACGAGCGACCATCAGATTGACTTGACTCTTTCTGCTCAAAGCATCTGCCACTACGGTTGCTTTGCCTGGATGGTAATGGATCTCCAACTCATAGTCTTTGATCAACTCTAACCATCTTCGCTGCCTCATATTCAATTCTGACTGAGTGAATATGTACTTCAGACTCTTGTGGTCTGTGTAAACATCGCATTTCTGTCCATACAGATAGTGTCTCCATGTCTTCAGTGCGTGAACCACTGCTGCCAACTCTAGATCATGGATTGGGTAATTCTTCTCATGAACCTTCAGCTGTCGGGACGAGTAAGCCACAACTCTTCCCTCTTGCATCAATACGCATCCCAAACCTGTGTAACAAGCATCACAGTACACAGAGAAGGGCTTGTGCACATCAGGCAAGACTAGGACAGGCGCTGTTGTCAACTTCTCTTTCAGCGCTTCGAAGGCCTCTTGACATTTCTGGGTCCACTTGAACTCAACCTTGTTGCCTAGCAACGCTGTCATTGGTTTCGCAATCTTCGAAAACCCTTCAATGAATCGCCGATAATATCCGGCCATTCCAATGAAGCTCTTGATTCCTCGAGCATCCGTTGGCGCTTTCCAGTTCAGAATGTCTGCCACTTTCTTCGGATCCACAGCCAATCCTTCTTTGTTGATTATGTGACCCAAGAACAGGACTTCACTGATCCAGAACTCACACTTGCTCAACTTTGCATACAACTGGTGCTCTCGCAATCTCTGCAATACCATCCTCAAATGATCTGCATGTTCTTCTTCGCTTTGAGAATAAACCAGAATGTCATCAATGAATACCACCACAAACTTATCAAGATAATCCATGAATACACTGTTCATCAAGTTCATAAAGAACGCTGGTGCATTGGTCAAACCAAAAGACATCACGGTGAACTCATACAAACCATACTTGGTAATGAATGCCGTCTTCGGGATGTCCGAAGGTCGGATCCTGAGCTGATGATAACCTGACCTCAGATCAATCTTGGAGAACACACTGGCTCCTCTCAACTGGTCGAACAGATCTTCTATTCTGGGCAAGGGATACTTGTTCTTGATCGTGACTTCATTCAAAGCTCGATAATCGATACACATCCTCTTGGTGCCATCTTTCTTCTCCACAAACAGGACAGGGGCGGCCCAAGGCGAGGTGCTTGGCCGGATGTAACCTTTCTCTGACAGCTCATCAATCTGCTTCTTAAGCTCAACCAACTCTGGTCCAGATATTCTGTAAGCTCTCTTAAAGATAGGGGCGGTTCCAGGAAGAAGCTCTATGGCAAACTCAACTTTCCGCTCTGGTGGCATACCCGGTAAGTCCTTTGGAAACACATCTGGGAATTCAGACACAACCTTGATACTCTCAATTGGGTCTGCTTCACTGTTATCGACAGCCATCTGATAACAACTTCCTTTCTTTGGCTCAGGCGGGACTAACTCGGTCACCACTTCCTCTCCTAGTGGGGACACCAACTTGATTGTCCTTTTATCACAACTGATAACTGCCTGATACTTATCTAGCCAATTCATCCCTAGGATGACATCTATTCCCTGAGTACCCATTACTATAAGGTTAGCGGGAAATGCTATCCCCCTTATTTCCACACTTACATTCAAACATATGCTATCAGCTCGAATTCTACCACCAGCTGAGTCAATTTGAATGGGGGTTGACATGGCAGTAATTGGAAGATTATGCGCTTCTACCCATGATGCAGTAATAAAAGAATGCGTTGCTCCAGTATCAAATAACACTTCTGCAATATGGGAATCGACTGGGAACATACCTACTGTCATGCCGGGGGTCTCCTGAACTGCTTCAGCCTCCAAGTGGTTCAATCTTCCATGATTATAGCGCTGCTGAGGGCGGTTGCCTGCTCCAGACTGAGACGCATTCTGCTTCGCTGGGGCATTGGGGCCTGACTGCTGCTGGGCTGCCTTCTTCGGACATTGCATCACCCAGTGGCCTTGCTCTCCACAGTGGAAACATGCTCTGTTTCCAACCTGAGCTGGTGCTGCCTGATTGTTCTACTGAGTTGCGGGGGCAGGAAGACGAGGTGTCTGCTGATTCTGCCTCTGAAACTGACCTCCTGACTGATTGCTCTGACGGCTCTGGTACTGATGCTGAGGATACTGCCTTTGGAACTGCTGATACTGCTGACGCTGCTGATGCTGCTGAGGTGGACGCTGGTTCTGCCTGAACTGCTGAGGTTGATTGCCTGAAAAACGAGGGCGGCTGCTGCTTCCAGGCTGGGGTCCACTGATCTTGCGCTTACGATCTTCCATCTCCTTACGCTTCCTTTCTGTCATGATTGCTCTGTCAATCAGGTGCTGGAATGTCGGGAAGGTATGATTCATCAGCTGATACTGCAGAGGGTCAACCAAGCCTCTCAAGAAACGGTACTGTCGCTTGGCGTCGGTGTTGACATCCTCAGGAGCGTAGCGAGACAACTGCAGAAACCTGTCTCGATACTCACTGACAGATGATGACCCTTGCTTAAGGGCCAGGAACTCCTCCTTCTTCACTGTCATCAGACCTGCAGGCACATGGTACTGACGAAAGCTACCTCTGAATTCTTCCCAGGTGATGGTGTCGGGGTCGGCATGGGTGGCGAGGTAAGACTCCCACCATGATTGGGCTGCTCCTCTCAACAGACGGGGACCATACAAGACTTTCTCCCTGTCATCACACTGAGCGGTATGCAACTCCCGCTCCACAGTGCGCAGCCAATCTTCAGCATCCATGGGGTCAGAAGAGTGAGCGAACGTTGGGGGATGACCTCTCATGAATTCAGCACGCTTGTCTCTAGGCATCTGAGGCATCTGAGGCTGGGGTGGAGCTTGCTGCTGCTGCTGCTGAATGGCGGCCAGAGTCTGACCGATGGCCTGAACTGCTTGAGTCTGCATCAGAAACATCTGCTCGATGGACATCGGGGGCGGGGGCGGCAGCTGCTGCTGCTGGGCTGCCTCATCCTGCGGGGCGGCTTGCTCCTGCTGAGCACGCCTTCCTCCTCTGCGCCTGTTCTCTGACATCTGCAGAACGCAACCACACATCAGAACTGATCTGGCAAATCTTGCAGCATAAGAAAAGAGTATAGAATTCTCCAACAGCACTGAACAGATGAGCATCTTCACTGATCTCCAACACAGACCACACAGCTTCTCGGATAAAGAGGAAAGTGGAATAAAGGTTTTCCCAACTATATAACTAACTCCATTAACATAATAGGTAAACCAAAATGCAGGGGATACCCACACTCTGGTGACAATCATTACAAAGATCCAAACCAAACATAGTTCATCATGACAAACATAAATGCACAGGATATAGCAAACTACCCTGTCTAACTAAGACTAACTAAGACCGAGACTAACGCTAAGACCGAAGCTTCTATGTATATATATTTCGTATTAATTACAAGATCCAACTCTAACGAGCTATGGTTCTAGATTGATCTTGGTCTTGCAGTCGGGATTGCCATAAGACTGGAGTCCACGCCAAGGTGAGCGATACGGGTGCTGAGTCCCAACGGGGGCGGGGGAACCATCATCCAAGTGACGACGCTCCGCGCGCTCAGCCCGCAGCAAGGCGATCTCAGCACGAGCCCTACTCAGCTCGTCTAATGCATGGTCCAGCTCCGTGTTTAGCACGGCGGCTAGGTTGACTGTGCTGCTCAACCTAGGATTGTCCTCACCAGCAGGTGAAACAATCACGCCTCCTGTGCTGCCAGATGGACGGCGGGGGTAATACTTCAGGTCGAGACCGTCAGCTACCCCACCGAGAACCGAGCAGTAGTGCGAAAGCGCACGCCGTGCAGCATCCTGCATGGCTGCCTCAGCTGAGTCCCGCTCAGAGATAGAATAGTGCTCTGAGCAAGCCTCCGCGCCCTGGAGACTGTTCTCCGGACGGCGCACCAAGCAGGTCGCCTCCCAGCGGTCCGGGTAGACCCCGCGACTATGCTGGTAGACCACACAGCGATACTCGATGGACCAAGTACGCCGGTCAAGTGCCCGACGTAGCAGGGTGTCGAGCGCGTCGTGGAAGTGACACCCGCGAGCAGCGTCGCGAGTGATGGGTCGAGCAACCCATCCTTCCGGCTCATGGTTAGAGAGGTCGAGGTCGTGGCTCAAGCTGTCGTCGCCATCTCCGTCGTCTGGGTCTCCTCCAGCAGCTACTCCAGAAGCTGGGACGCCCAGTGGTGGTGCAGGGGGCGCCTCCAGGGGAAGCACAGGAGAGCAGCTCCTCACAGACTCTATCTCCTGCTGGAGCGAGAAGGAAGAGCCCTGCTGCTCCTGTCGTCGACGTTCCTGCTCCTCATGCAGGCGGTGGTGCAGTCTCTCCAAGTGGCTGGACTGTCCGGCCACGGGACGGCGAAGCGGACGCTCAGCAAGGCGGGAGGGTAAGAAGGGGATGACGGACTTTCGTGCAGTGTGTCTAAGTCGAGCCATCTACAAAAGACATCGCAAGCAAAAGGGTGAGAACAGAATTAATATGACCAGCAAATAATGAATCACAAATAAATGAAGGATCAGAATAATAATGAATCATAAATAAATGAAGGATCAGAATAAAACAAAATTTTCAGCAAGGTATAATATATAGTAGAACATAGATTTGGTCAGTAGGACCAACTTTTGAAGGGGTACCAAAGTCAAGGCAGGGACAGAGGTCTATAGTCCTTAAAACGACCATTCTACTCTAGGTTAGCGGTCCTACAGTCAGCACGGCTCTGATACCACTTATGTCACACCCGGTTTTTAGAAGGCAAACCGAATGCGAACCATGTACGTGCCAGGATCAGTTATTCACGTACACAGCAGTTACATAACATGGACATCATCACACAGTGCTCAAATAGTATTAAAAGGGGGAAATAATAGTCGATTACATCATACGTCTGAGACGTCCATATAGTTCTTACAATAAATCAAAGTACGGAAAAGAAACGTAGATAACGCGGCCTTCACAGGCAGCCGACTGGGGGTTGCCGCTAACCCACACCTAGAACTCGTCGTAGTCTTGGAACTCCTGGAATTCTCCTTCCACAGCTTCATCTTCTCCTGAGCAGTGGTTGCAATGCTGACAACCTGGGGGGGGGGGGGTTTGGTGTGTAGAGCAAGGGTGAGTACACATCAACATACTCAGCAAGTATCCTGTTTGGCTGTAGTGGACTAGCTTTATGTGAGGATAAGTCAAGCAGTTGCTTTTAGTTGGTCAGGTTATTACTTACTAGTAGAAAGCCAGGTTTTAACATTAACCCAAGTTATTAGCCCAATGTATCCTTTCCAAACGGAAAGAATACCACTTACCAATACCATAATCATAATCAGAACCATCAATCTCATTGCCACCTGTACCAAAATATCTCTGATCAAGTATCACTAATCTCTGGAGCTCCCTTGGCCGCTCATAACCGTGAGCACGGCTGATATATCAGTTTCATAACACTCTGCAGAGGTTGCGCACTTTACCCATAAGCCGTGATTCCCTCTCTAGCCCGGGCTTGCAAGACCCTTATTCACTCCCAAGGTGAATGGCTAGGGATTCACTACGAAGCCTTTACAAAGATTCCCCGAGGCTGTAGCCGCCCGTTAGGTTTCCTAAATGTACCGCACTCCTCCCCAAGGGACAAATCAACCTTGGCAGAGCGAGCCGCATACACCGAGCCCCATTGACGGCACAACGGCTAAGCGGACTACACCCCAGTTCCTCTAATTATTCAGCTAAGGGCGTCCCATTCCACCCTCATGGTTGCACTGTTTTCCCGGGCGGTCATCCATTGAACAGGTCCTTACGGAGAGGCACTCGAGAAACCGCTCGAGTCCCCTTAAATGCCACAAGTATAATCATAAATAAGAAGGGAAAACAGCGTATCATAGATAATCACATCATGTTCATTGATTAGAGTTGAGCAATAGCATCAAACTAAGCAGTAATAATCTGACCCAAATAGGTAAACAAGGACATGGATAACAAAAGCTAGTCAATCCTTAAGTATAAATGTGTAATGCGGGAGGTGAATTAAAGAATGAATAGGACAAAGATAGGTCAAAGGACACTTGCCTCCACCAACCGACTGCTGCTCAGGGGCTTCTCCTGCGAATTCCTCGGGCTCTTCGACCGGAACGTTCTCTATGCGAGCGCAAACATACATACATCCACATATTTAATACAAAAGAACAGTACACCATACAAGAGAACAAGTAAAACGAATATGCATCAAGTATGACGTTCGATATCGCATTTATTATGGTTAGAAAGAAACGGGAAAGATCTCGCAGGGGGTTAAAGTTTATGCACTAATGATTAATTACAATTGGTTCTTAACAAAAGAATTCTGCTATACATATACTGATGGAAACCTAATCATTTTTAGTTGATCAACATTGCACGGGTTAAACAATTAACTACGTGAATCAATAGCATAACGGAATTTTAAATTAAATTTCCTATTTTCCATAGCATGAACAATGATCATTCTACCTAAAATAAAGTAATTATGATCACAGAAAGTAAATAAAATAAAATAAAAAAATAAAAAAACAGGGGGGGCGGTTGAACCGGCCCTAGGGCGGTTGAACCGGCCCTGGGCTGGGCGGCCGAGCTGGGGCGGGCGCGTGGGGGAGGGCGGCCGAGCTGGGGCCGGGCGGCTGAGCCGGCCGGTTGAACCGGCGGCCAGGCGGCTGAACCGGCCCCGCGCGGGGGGCGCGGCCAGGGGGCCAGGGCGGCCGAGGGCGCGGGCTGGGGGGCGGCAGCGGCCGGCTGGGGGCGGCAGCGGCCGGCCGGGGCCGAGCAGGGGGCGGCCGGGGCGCGGCTGGGCGCGGCCGGGCGGCCGGGCGGCGCGGCCAGGCGGCCGGGCGCGGCCAGGGGCCAGCGGCCAAGGGCGGCCAAGGGGAGAGGAGGGGAGAGGGAAGGAGAGAGGAGGGAGAAGGGGGAGGGGGCTCACCGGCGGGGGTGGCCGATGGCGGGGGGCGGCGGCCGAGGGCGGCGGCGCGGCGGCCTAGGGCAGGGGCAGGGGCGGGTAGGGGCGGCGGCTAGGGTGAGGAGGGAGAGGGAAAATGAGAGGGGAGAGAGAGAGGAATTGGGGAAAAAGAGGAGGTGGGGGGGCGGCTGGGCCTCTTGGGCCCAAGAGGGGGGCGCCAGGGGCGGCTGGGCCGGCCGGGGTCGGCCCAGGGCGCGGGAGAGAGGGAGAAAGAGGAGGGAGAAAGAGAGAGAAAGAGAGAGAAAAGATTATTTCCCTGTTTTCGAAATCCGATCTTTCTAGATGAATGCAATTGCACTTTCAAAACAATCGAAAAATGCATGGTTCGGCATGGTGCATCAATCATAAAGTATTTTTAGAGTTTTTCTTACACGGGAAATCCAAACCGAGTCCCGCTAGAACTTTGGAAAAGATCAAGGTTTAGCGAGGGAAAAGGAAAAGGAAAAGGTAACGCCCGAATTTTGGCGAGTAAAGAAAAGAAAAAATTCAACTGCAAAAATTCGGGGCGTTACAGTTACCAGCTGAGAATTAGGCGTCTTGAGGGTACCCCTAATTATGGTCCCCGACACTATCACATATAATTCCTCCGGTTGAAGAATTAAAAGGGCGTATATATTGTAAATGGCATGGCTCCTTTCTTCATAACACCAATGATTATGCTGTCTTTCGTCGGCAAATACAATCGGCTATAAACGAAGGCCGGTTGAGGTTTCAAAAGGAGGTGAGGATTGACAGGCCACCTGTCCCTGCCACCACATTAGAGCCGACAAGCAAAAAAGTCATAGTTCGGCCCTGTGCGGCCGATAAAAGCAAAGATAAAAATATCGTCATTGGTGATCCCTGTACACCAAATATGTCACGCATGATGGTTACTCGGAAGACTCCGGACAAAAGAAAGACCGGAGGCACCGGAGGGCAAGCACGATCGGACACCCGACCACGGTCACCTGTCCTGCGTACGCCAGACGATCCGAGTACTAAGGCCGAACAGTCCGAGACAGTAGCGGACGGTCCGGTTATAATGGTCGGACAGTCCGCACACAGTCAGAAGCAGCAACCTCAGACCACCGGACCACAAGATTCCAAAATAAGTGTTAGGAAACAAAATACTATTAAGACGTCTGGACGACTCAGTAGAGTCAGCCCTACTTTTGGTCAGTTGCTTGCCAAATATACGAAGAAGGCCGTTCCACACAACCGGCCAATAAAGCAGACGAAGTCAAAAGGGCGGTCTGTGCGAAAGCAAAAGCCGACTAAACGGGTCCAAAAGGTAGCACAACCAAGATCGCCTTGTCATCCTCCTCCAGGGATAGCATGGTGCATCCCGTTCTATCCATCACCGATGTGTTGTCCTGCTCATGTGTGGGGTGGTACGACGATGAATTCGTATTACTGGCCCAATCCGTTTGCTTATTTGGGCTGGGGGGCACCACAAGTTTTTGCCTATTGACAGGTTGATCAGGTAGACATGGCCGAAGAGGATGCGATCCGAAACGGCCTCTGTGCATTAAAGTTCCATCAATTATTTATATTATCTGATCGCAAGAGCCGATGACTTGCATCGAGCTGAGTCCTTACATCGGGAACAAAAGCTCACGAGGTCAATTATTTCCGAAGTTTTCACTGATGCTTTTGGTTCGCCAAGCTCCACCAAAAGGCAGGGGGCATATGTTGGGCACCAAAATGAGCGGACGGTCCGGCCCTTGGGCCCGGACGGTCCGCGTGTCCCGAGATTAGATTAACTCGGATATTTATCCTTATCTCGTGCGTGGTTATCCATCTAATCACGTGGGAGTTTGTTGGCTATCTCTTAGGAAAAGGTCCAGACCTCCTCCCCTATAAATATAAAGGGGTACGGCCGATTGATAACCCCCGAACAGATTCTAATCGAACCAATTACCTTATTTACTTTTCCTGCCCTAGGAGTAGATGTAGCATAGTTCTGGTTGTAGTCTTCCATATATCCACCTTCATCCCTATTCGACTCTACGTCGTCTAGATCCGTCTTGGGTGGTCTGCCGATCCCAAGACGACCCCAGGATCTCACCCCTCCCGAGGGGCAAGATCTAGTTGTCCATCGAAGACCTTTTCCTCGAATTGATCTCTTAATTCCTAGGCGACTCCCAGAAAAAAAACTAAATCAATTGAGCTACGTTCAATTTTTTTACAAATTGCCTTTTTTTTCTTCTTCTCGGCCGGCTCTACAAATAATTTCCCCGTCCTGATCGTAGCATGTCTTGTTATTAGCTGGCGAGGAAAACAAAAGACCAAGCTGACGTCGATGTCAAGTACAGCATGCCCCTGCCGTCTACTGCGTTGTTTGCATGCCCACCAGACATTGCAAACGCAGCGCAGTCTGCTGCCGTTGGAACGTCCCTCTGCCTAGTGCCCCCGCGTTCCAAAAGTCGCTCACACGGCACCATCCGACTAGTGTGCGTCCAAAATTCCAAATACAACAGAATGTCACGTTCTTGGAATTGTGCACAACAGCATACCGGCATCAGGAGGTACCACTGATACAGAATTGATCTGTCCCTGTGCCAGTGATTTTCCTTCGCTGGCGGTTCATATACGTATGAGACGCCACTAGTACCAAAATCTATGGGTTCATGTTAACTGTTAAGAACGGTAAATGTACATCATGTAATTTTTACTCTGTCAGTTGACGACACGATCAACAATCTTTCTAGTAGTATATGATTACGGGAGTGAGGTTTGATGCACATCGACGGAAACATTAAACTTAATGGTTAACGCGGCACACGATTTAGGCAAGTTCAGACAGTTGAACATCATAATACCTTATGGCTTGTATGTTAGATTGCCTTGCATTTAATTGTTGAATATGATCTCTTACAATGCCTTACATTAGATTGTTCAATATGGTCTCTTACAAGAAGAGTACACGTCTCTCTTTATATAGTCTGCAGGGCAGATGTGATAGAAGAGTTCTAATCCTATGACAAAGATTGTCCTCCCTATAGTCGACTAGGCCGCTTTTTCTTGCCGGGGAAACCACACCACCTTGTTTCGTGCCTTCCTAGTAGTTCATGGATCAACCTTTCTTCTTATCGGATACTTGGTACTATGAAAACCCTTTAGAATCTTAACCCATCAAGCCTCCAAACTCTTCATAACTGAACATTAAAGTCTTCTTGAACCTTCATTCATTGCCAAGTATAATGAAGTGATATCTAAGTACCCTTCTCGAGAGAAGCCATGAAGTGTTCTTCGAATCTTTATTCCGATAGTGTATGTTTTCTTGCAAAGCACACCATCAAGCCCCATCGAATCTTTATTTGATTTTTCTGATTTCAATAAGTTCATTTTCATAACAGTTTAAATGCATCTGCTGAAGACATGTCTCATAGCCCTGGGTCTAAAACTTAAGTACCGAGCATACAAATTCATCTATTAGGGTCTTAGACATCCTCGGGGTGCTGAAGAGTTGGTTGTCATTAAGTAGTTTGTTGTCTCTGAATTACATATGTATAGTGGTAAAAACCTTTGATCCCATTCGCTACGATGATATAATGCACCTAGTGAGCTTATGAACCCACTAAAATCTTGTGGAGATTGTTCACTGAGCAAGTCGATGAACGTATCAAAGTTTCGAATTCCACTTTGGATTCATAATAAAAAGGAGAGTGGAAGACTACAAATGAAGGAAAAGACAAGTAAATTGGAAAATGATGAGTGTAAATGAAACCAAACACAACCTGCTACCTATAAAGTGGATTTAAAAAAAACTAAAATCTAAATATTTAAAATGGTGCTAAAGTCGCTACGTAAGACGAGTTTCGGCACCTGCTGATGAATGGTCGATAACGACCGTGTAGATTCGCCCGACCGATCGCCTAACCGGTCGGTACTGATCGTGTTAGAGCCAATCGATCGATACCTACTGTGTTAGAATCAAACTAGTTGGTATCGATCATCGTATTGGATGCACCAATCATTTATGATCGTCTCTAGTGGGATGGCGTATCCTCATTGATCCTTGTGTGTGCCACATCAAGCGATTATTTTAACATTTGGAGTTTAAAAATAAAAAAACCATAAAATCTACTTTATAAATGATATTTTATTTGTGAATCATCTATGTTTTATGTTTAAGTTTTGTAATTTTAGTTATAAATTATGTATTTTTATTATTGTGCTCTAGCTATGTAATTTTTAATTGTTGTTATGAATTATATAATTTCATTCGTGTAGTTACATAACCATGTGTATTTGAATTTTAAGAAAACGTAGTGTTTCGTGTTAAATAAAGGTCTATAAAATAAAAAAAATGTTGGGACGAACCCACCAAAGCTAACCTATGTGCGAGACTATCAGTTCCGACCGGGCCTCATCCACGGCGGCCGCGCACGATCGACGCCGGAACGCGCCGACGCCGGCTCATCTCGAATTGCACCGGTGGACACGCAGCTGTAGGATACCGAGGGGGGCTGGGGAGGCTGAGCAGGCCTTCGGGCCAGCGCCGCCTAGCGGAAGAAAGAAATACGGGCTACAAACGGCCCAAGAACAAATGTGCTACAAAATTTCTGAAAATTTATGTAAAATCCAGAGATGTAAGCGAAGGGCTACAAACGGGCCAAGAACGAATGGGCTACAAAATTTCTGAAAGATTTATGTAAAATCTAGAAATATAAGCGAAAGGCTACAAACGGGCCAATAACGAATGGGCTACAGCTACAATGATCAGATACGGAGTCTAGCAAAATACTACTTTGTTCCTCACTAATTAATTAGTTCGTTTGTTAACTTGCTTAATTTTCTCAAATGTGTATTTCGGAAATACATGTATACACGCAACTGATTTCCGTTACAAGTTCATGAGCTTTACTCCCTCCGTTTCTTTTTATATGTCGCTGGATAGTGCAAAATTGCACTATCCAGCGACATATAAAAAGAAACGGAGGGAGTATTTGGCAAGACCATGTCCAAAAGACTTGCATGGAAGAGATTTAAATGACATGCATAGGGTTAAGGAATGTAAACTACCTAATAACTTGAGATAAATTTTAAACCTTGGATACCTTGTATTCCCTCCATTCCAATTTACAACTCGTTTGAATTTTTTTACTCTAAATTTAATCAACTCGTCTTGTTAAAAAAAATCATAACTATTATTAATTTTTACCGTGACATCATTTAACATATAATATACTTTAAGTATAGCTTTGCATTTTCCATTTTTTCTAAAAAATTGAATAAGATGAGTCGGTCAAACTTGAAAAAAAACAAACGAATTATAAATTAAAACTGACGGGTATTCAGTTCTTAGGGAGTATATATAATAAACCTGGAAAGTCTTTGCAGCCCTTGAAAGAAAGAAAAATGTCCTATGAGGTTTGTTTACCTAATAACATGTTCTTTTCAATTAGCTCTCTCATATTTTCGTACAATCTTCTAAATTTTTCTCTACACATTTATTTCAAAATATTATATATTTATCGTTCACTAGTTTAATTTTAAGCTAAACTGTGACAAATAAAGAGAACAGAGGGAGTACATCACTCCACTCAGTTTTGGGCTCGACGGTGCGAACTTTTCTGTTGTTTTTACAACGATTATTTCAGTCTTTTGTGCTGTGATGCCGGTGACTCTGTGACACCACTGTGTCCAAAGTTGGTTTGTCTGTTTGTTCCACAGACAAGCTTTGTGTGATACCCTCATACACTTGGCCCGCTAGATCCACAGCTCACCATGCATATCGCTTGTTGGTTTCCTCCAAACACAAAGGAACGTACGATGTCCACACATCGCGACTACGGCAGGTACGTAGCACCACTTGGTAGGCATTCAACCAAGCATATTTTAAGTGTGCCACAAGTCGCATGTGTGTGTTTTTATCATTATGCGTGCGACCTAACAGGATGACGTGTTACTTAACTTTATTATAGCTTTTGGAATATGTATTTTTTAAAAAAAATAGCCTTAAATTAATTTACCATCAATTTGCTATAATTATACCCTAATAATAAAAAAACGACGTTCACGTTTGTGCTGTCTAATAAGTAGTATCTAGTAGGAGTATGTTAAAGTTTCTCATTGACATCGCACTAGTGAAAAAAAATTACTGACGTGATCTTGTGTGGCGTTATTTGGTAAAATGACACAATCAGGTACTAGTAAATATGATAGTGAAAACGAGATATTACACGGATCATTTTGTATATTTATTTTTTTTCACGGAAACAAGAGTCCCTAAACATATTTGACTCGAAAGACCTGAGGCATCTAACTATTTAATGTTGCGTTAGTACGTGATAACTATGTTGATGGCACGTTAGATTGAAAAGCAGACCGCTGTGCTATAAACACACGCACATTTTGTATGTGCACGTTATTATATTCAACAATGGAAAAACTATTCAAAACATTATATTCAGTACGTTAGTCCATTCATAGTGTGCAATTTTCCACTTTTAAGATGAAAGGCTCATGGCTGCTTTTCCTGCCTATGAGTATATATTGTTGACCCATTGCAAATATCGACTTTATGTAGCTAATCCATTGTATATTTTCATTTTCATCTCGGACTTGTCGAGATCATCAATGACCAAAGGTTAACGATCTATTTACTACTTTTCACCATACCAAAACTAGCTCCATGGTATATGTTGGAGCTAGTTGCCTATGTAATGTACTTTATTTGTACTTCAGTGTCAACGCTTCCTTTGTATTGAACATAGTTTGTTGTGTACATGCATATAGAACTTGTTTGGTTCGAGGCCTAGACTAGTTGCCTATGTAAAACTACCGCCTAGAGATAGCTTGACAACCTATGGAAAGTCAGACAAACATGGGAGAATATTGTTGGGTTGAATGCACACCATTAAAGATATACTAAAAAGTGAGGGGGTGCTGCCTAATTGGCTCCACCAAGACTTGACAACATGCCTCCACCAAGCAGCGAAACAGGTTTCCAACCCAACAATGCATAGGCATACCCAACATGACATCAAAAGAATATTTTCTTATTGGGGCGATGAGACAGATTTTCTTTCTTTCGGCTCAGGAGGAATATGGTTGGGCGGCAATGATTTGAATCCCTCGCGTAAAATTATGAAAACACCCACATTGAATCCTCTTTTTTACGTTTAAGCTACATATCATGAGAAATTCACTTTTACATTTCTCTATATTTAAGATAATTCTTTTAAATTGTTTGCACTATGATCCCTATTACTAAAGATCGGTGGTGACCGTTGGCTAGCAAATGCTTGCCCAATAGTGGCCTAGGTGCCTATGATCAAGCTTAGATGCAAGGTAGGCCATAGTCAGGACTAGCCAACTAGGGCGATAGAGGCAGTGGTTAGGCCTAGGTTGGTTCATAATGGTGCATGTCTTGGCTGAGCAAACCCAATCCTTAGTGGTGGCACCAAAGAAGAGTAAGGAAACCAATATATTGTGCGAAGGCCCTTTAAATGCTGAGTGATACTATGACCAAGGCATTTTGGATAGAAAAAATGATGTTGGCCAATCGAGCATCACCAGTTCAATCCATTCTATCTATCACCTTATCCTTGAAGGGGTCTTGGTGGGCACATTGCGAAGATTCTGTTGGGACCACGCTTCGTCGCCGAAGGTCCTGCAGAAAGAAATAGCTTCGGCTGAAGCTGCTTGTACGTGACGCCGAAGGCATCATTCATGAAGCTTCGGTATTATAACATTTCCGAAGATGAAGGATCGAACCGACTTAAAGATGGAATGACCTTTTAGCTCATAGGGGTCTGAGTCATTGTTGTAAACTTTTATGAGGGGCATGACTGTAATTCTTCACAGGCTATGTCCTGTGCCTATAAATAGTGAACAGTATTCCTTTACTGTTCACGCATTCCTGTAATTGCTGACGCATCACACTGGAATTATTGTTTTCCGTCAAGGAAAAGGTATAAACGTATCCAAATATCACGTTTTAATATTCAGATCCATATAATGAAATATATTAATAATGTTATCTGTTTCTGACATATGTTTTACATGTTATACTTCACTTTACATTATTATATAAGTCTAATCATGAAGGTATGACCTTCGTGATATTTTGCCCGCGACCTTTGTCCGAAGTTCATTAAATCCTTGGGGAGATAATGCTTCAGCGGACGAAGGGCGTTAACATTTAACATCTTTATGTTGCCTTGTTCTTAATTCATAGCATTTGAGAACAAGTCCCCAACATTGGCGCCCACCGCCGGTCAACACACTTCCACTTTTTTGAGCTGATGGCTTCGTTTAACGATCAAGCTGGAGCTGCTTCGGCCCCGAAGCTGGTACTCCCGATAACAGGCGGTTCATGCTCAGAACCAGCCAACAAGAAGCAGAAGAAGGAAGCACAGAGAAGGGTACAACACGTCGGGGTGCAAGGACCCTTCATCAAGTCAAGATGGTCTCATATTCCAATTACCTTCTCCCAAGAGGATCTTCAACTCAAGGATTACCCACACAATGATGCTATGGTTATCTCTTGTGTGATCAAAGGATTTCTGGTCCATAATGTTTTGGTTGATACAGGCAGCGCAGCTGATATCATATTTGCTAAAGCTTTCAGACAAATGCAAGAGCCCGAAGACAAGATCCATGATGCTACGCACCCTCTTTGTGGCTTCGGAGGACGACAAATTGTAGCACTTGGGAAGATCACCATGCTAGTAACCTTCGGGTTTGTTAATAATACAAGGACTGAGCAAATTGTGTTTGACATTGTTGACATGGAGTATCCTTACAATGCTATCATTGGTCGTGGTACTCTCAATGCCTTCGAAGCAATTCTTCATCCAGCTTACCTTTGCATGAAGATACCTTCGGACCAAGGGCCCATCGCTATTCATGGAAGTCAGGAAGCTGCCAGAAGGGCCGAAGGAAATTGGACAGATTCAAAAGCGATCCATAACATAGATGGAGCTGAAGCTTGTGAGCAGTACAAGTACAGAAGGGAAAAAGCTGCTTCGGCTGATCAGCCGAAACCCATGCTCTTATGTGAGGACATAGCAGAGCAGAAGATGCTATTGGGATCTCAATTGTCCGAAGAGCAGGAGAAAACCTTGATACGGTTTTTGTTCAACAATAAAGATGTTTTTGCTTGGTCAGCTAATGATCTTTGCGGAGTTAACAGGGATGTTATTGAGCACTCGCTCAATGTTGACCCATCTTTCAGACCCAGAAAGCAGAGACTTCGGAAGATGTCTGATGACAAGGCCGAAGGTGCTCGGAATGAAGTGAAAAGACTCCTCAGTGCTGGAGTTATTAGAGAGGTAAAATACCCAGAATGGTTGGCTAACACTGTTATGGTGAAGAAGGCCAATGGTAAATGGAGAATGTGTATCGATTTTACTGATCTCAATAAGGCCTGTCCGAAGGACGAGTTTCCATTGCCAAGGATAGATTCTTTGGTTGATGCAGCAGCCTCTTCAGAGCTTATGAGTCTATTGGATTGTTATTCAGGCTATCATCAAATCTGGATGAAGAAGGAGGATGAACCGAAGACCAGCTTCATAACCCCTAGTGGAACATATTGTTACCTTTGGATGCCTGAGGGGCTTAAGAATGCTGGAGGAAGCTTCAGCAGAATGACAGCTAAAGTTCTCCATTCTCAGATAGGCAGGAATGTGCTAACTTATGTTGATGATATCATTGTAAAAAGCACGAAGCAAGATAATCACATTGCTGATCTGCAGGAGACCTTCGCTAATTTTAGACAGGCTGGTTTAAAGCTAAACCCAGAAAAATGTGTCTTCGGAGTGAAGAAGGGGAAATTTCTTGGTTGCTTAGTTTCAACAAAAGGAATTGAGGCTAATCCAAACAAAATCGAAGCTATCCTTCGAATGGAACCACCAAGTACGAAGAAAGGGGCTCAAAGATTGACAGGAAGACTGACATCTCTCAACAGATTCATATCCAGATCAGTAGAGAGAAATTTGCCATTTTTCGAAGTGCTGAAGTCAGCTGAAGTTTTTCAGTGGGGACCAGTCTAGCAGAAAGCCTTCGAAGAGCTAAAGCAATATTTAATAGATCTAACAACATTAACTCCACCAACGCCAGGGGCTCCTTTGTTATTATATGTGGCAGCTTCGCACTCAGCGGTAAGTGCAGCACTTGTTCAAGAGAAACTTGAAGGCCAAGTCAAAAAGCAGGCCCCAATATACTTTGTGTCCGAAGTTCTTAGTTTATCAAAGAAAAATTATACAGAATTGGAGAAGGTACTGTATGCTGTTTTGATGGCCTCCAGGAAGCTTCGACATTATTTTCAAGCTTACAACATAATTGTTCCTTCTTCACAACCTTTGAAGGATATTATAAGAAACCGAGAAGCTACTGGAAGGATTGGAAAATGGGCTGCAGAGCTCAATGAATTTTGTATTGATTATGTCCATAGATCTTCGATTCAGTCCCAAGCGTTGGCAGACTTCATTGCTGACTGGACGCCAGGAGCTCAGGAAGAAGAAATGAATAAAGATGCCGAAGCATGGACAGTGTTCTGCGATGGGTCTTGGGGAACCTTCAGAGCAGGAGCAGCTGCTGTGTTGGTTTCACCTTCCAAAGTTAGAACTTGTTATGCGGTAAGACTTGATTTCAGTTGCACAAATAATATTGCTGAGTACGAAGCTCTGCTCTTGGGTCTTCGGAAATTAAAGGCAATGGGGATCAAAAGGGCTATTCTTAAAAATGACTCCCAAGTTATTTCTGGTCATATTGACAAGAGCTATAAAGCAAGAGATTCGAAGCTTGAAAAATATCTAGATACAGTCCGAAGGATTGAGGCTTCCTTTGAAGGATTCTCTGTCAAAAACATTCCTCGCGGAGAAAATGAATATGCTGATCTGTTAGCCAAGTCAGCGGCACAGGGGGCTGCCTTTACCTTCGGATGTATTTTTTGAAACAATAAAAGCACCTTCGGTTGAGCTTCTTGAAAGAGCGGTCCTCAACATATCCCCTGTCTATAGTGAAGATTGGAGAACTGAAATCATCTCTTTCCTTCAGGGTAATTTTCTTTCGGATGACGAAGCTTACAACAGAAGGATAGAAGCAAGAGCTCGACCATATGTTATTATAGAAGGGGAATTATATAAGTGTGGGGTCTGTTCCCCGTTGCTCAAGTGTTTGTCCAGAGCCGAAGGTATAGAATTGATGAAGGAAATACATGCAGGCCTGTGTGGATCTCATATCGGATCTAGGCCTTTGTTGGGAAAAGTTTTTCGCCAAGGATTTTATTGGCCAAAAGCAGCTTCGGATGCAGTGGAACTAGTGCAAAAGTGCGAAGGTTGTCAGAAATATGCAAGAGATCAAAAAACAACCTTCGTCTCTAACTCAGTTAATACAACTGAGAGCACCTAGAGGGGGGGGGGTGAATAGGTGATCCTGTGAAACTTGAAAACTTAAGCCACAAAACTTGGTTAATCGTTAGCACAATAATTGCCAAGTGGCTAGAGAGGAATCCTCAACAAGACACAATAACCAACAAGAATCAATCACAGAGATGGCACGGTGGTTATCCCGTGGTTCGGCCAAGACCAACGCTTGCCTACTCCACGTTGTGGCGTCCCAACGGACGAGGGTTGCAATCAACCCCTCTCAAGCGGTCTAAAGACCCACTTGAATACCACGGTGTTTTGCTTGCTTTTTCTCAATCCCGTTTGCGAGGAATCTCCACAACTTGGAGCCTCTCGCCCTTACACTTGAAATTCACAAAGAACACGGAGCAAGGGAGGGATTAGCAATGCACACAAGACACAAGAATCAGAGTGTCAACACGCACACAAGTCGCAACAAGAGCTCGCAACACAACTCAATGAGTTCACAACTCCACTAGAGCTCTATATGCTATCACAATGAAACGAATGCGCGAAAACGATGTCTTGGTGCTTAGGAATGTTGTAGGAATGCTTGGTGTACTCCTCCATGCGCCTAGGGGTCCCTTTTATAGCCCCAAGGCAGCTAGGAGCCGTTGAGAGCAAACTAGGAAGGCTGATCTTGCCTTCTGTCGACTGGCGCACCGGACAGTCCGGTACAGACCGGACACTGTCCGGTGCCCGATTTCCTTCCATAAATGGCGCAGTCGACCGTTGGCAGCCTGAGAGCCGTTGGCGCACCGGACAGACCGGTGCCCCCTTCTAGCCGTTGGCTCGGCCACGTGTCCCGCGCAGATCTCGCGGCCGACCGTTGGCCCTGCCGACCGTTGGCTCACCGGACAGTCCGGTGCACACCGAACAGTCCGGTGAATTATAGCCGTATGTCGACGATGAATTCCCGAGAGCGACGAGTTCGCCTGTGAACGGCCCATCGGACAGTCCGGTGCACCACCGGACAGTCCGGTGAATTATAGCCGTACACCACCGTCGAAGTCCCGAGAGCAGCCTTTTCCCTCGAGCCAGCCTGGCGCACCGGACACTGTCCGGTGCACCACCGGACACTGTCCGGTGCACCACCGGACAGTCCGGTGCACCCAGACTGAGCAGACTTTGGCTGCTCGAGCCATCTCTTCTCCAACTCGATTTTTTCTGTTTCCAGCACTTAGACACAATACATTAGTCCATAAAACAATGTACTAAGTCTGAGAAACATACCTTTATCCTTGATTTGTACTTTGTCCACCTTTTTACAATTAGGCACTTGTGTTGGACACTAAATCACCAAAATACTTAGAAATGGCCCAAGGGCACATTTCCCTTTCAATCTCCCCCTTTTTGGTGATTTATGCCAACACAACATAAAGCAAGTAGAACAAGTACAAAATCACCTCAAATAAGAACTCAAATTATTTTGATTCAAATTTGACATATATGGATCACTCTATGCCACCACTTGGTTTGTTTTTGCAAATCAAACTCAAATTCCTATCTCTAAGTCAAAACCACTTGTAGAGACATAAAGAGAGGTTTTCCAAAGAAATTTGATTAAGGATTTCAAAAACTCCCCCTTTTTCCCATAATCAACACTTCTCCCCACAAGAGGCACCCTTTTTCCCATAATCAACACTTCTCCCCACAAGAGGCCAACTTTTGACATAAGAGACAATAAAAGAGTTTTGACAAACCAAAAGCTCTAATCTACTATTTTCAAAATTTCTCAAGTGGTAGCTGATCCATCTATTGCTTTGGCCTTTATTTTCTCCCCCTTTAGCATCAAGCACCAAAACGGGATCAATCTTGGCCCTTAAACCCCATTGCCTCACCAAAATCTTCAACTAAGAGCAAATAGGCAATAAGAGTATAAAGATGAACTTGGAAAAGTTACTCTTTTCATCGGAGTGCAGTGGAAGTCTTGCATGGTCCAAGTCCACCTTTTCCCTTTCAATCCTCCTTTGAGACTCAAACAACCAAACTCAAGTACATGGTTAGTATCAAAGGGTCAAGTTGTAGCACAGCTCCCCCTAAATATGTGCATCACTTGCAAAAAGGACTTGTGAGGTCCAGGGAGTGTTTGTACAACTTGAGCACCACAATAAGCAACAATATGCAGAATGAACATGATCAAAGGCATAAACACATGTATGCTATAATTCAATCCAAGTTCCGCGAATCTAAGATATTGAGCTCACTACGCAGCCTGCAAAAGGTCTTCTCATCTAGAGGCTTGGTAAAGATATCGGCTAGCTGGTTCTCGGAGCTAACATGAAACACTTCGATATCCCCCTTTTGCTGGTGGTCTCTCAAAAAGTGATGCCGGATGTCAATGTGCTTTGTGTGGCTGTGCTCAACAGGATTTTCCGCTATTCGGATAGCACTCTCATTGTCACATAGGAGTGGGATTTTGCTCAGATTGTAGCCAAAGTCCCTGAGGGTTTGCCTCATCCAAAGTAGTTGCGCGCAACACTGTCCTGCGGCAACATACTCGGCCTCAGCGGTGGATAGGGCAACGGAAGTTTGTTTCTTAGAATTCCATGACACCAGGGACCTTCCTAAGAATTGGCACGTCCCCGATGTACTCTTCCTATCGACCTTACATCCAGCATAGTCGGAATCTGAGTACCCAATCAAGTCAAAGTTAGACCCCTTTGGATACTAGATCCCGAAGCAAGGCGTAGAGACTAAATATCGAAGAATTCGCTTCACAGCCACTAAGTGACACTCCTTAGGATCGGATTGAAATCTAGCACACATGCATACGCTAAGCATAATATCCGGTCTACTAGCACATAAATAAAGCAGAGAACCTATCATGGACCGGTATGCTTTTTGATCAACGGACTTACCTCCTTTGTTGAGGTCGGTGTGTCCGTCAGTTCCCATCGGCGTCTTTGCGGGCTTGGCGTCCTTCATCCCAAACCGCTTTAGCAAGTCTTGCGTGTACTTCATTTGGGAGATGAAAGTGCCGTCCTTGAGTTGCTTCACTTGGAACCCAAGGAAGTAGTTCAACTCGCCCATCATCGACATCTCGAATTTCTGCATCATCACCCTGCTAAACTCTTCACAAGACTTTTGATTAGTAGAACCAAATATTATGTCATCGACATAAATTTGGCACACAAAAAGATCACCATCGCAAGTCTTAGTAAAAAGAGTTGGATCGGCTTTCCCAACCTTGAAAGCATTAGCAATTAAAAAGTCTCTAAGGCATTCATACCATGCCCTTGGGGCTTGCTTAAGTCCATAGAGCGCCTTAGAGAGCTTACACACGTGGTCGGGGTACCGTTCATCCTCGAAGCCAGGGGGTTGCTCCACGTACACCTCCTCTTTGATCGGCCCGTTGAGGAAAGCGCTCTTCACATCCATTTGGTACAACCTGAAAGAATGGTGAGCGGCATATGCTAGCAAGATACGAATTGATTCTAGCCTAGCCACAGGAGCGAATGTCTCCTCAAAGTCCAAACCTACGACTTGGGCATAACCTTTTGCCACAAGCCGAGCCTTGTTCCTTGTCACCACCCCGTGCTCGTCCTGTTTGTTGTGGAACACCCACTTGGTTCCCACAACATTTTGGTTGGGGCGAGGCACCAGTGTCCAAACTTCATTGCGCTTGAAATTGTTGAGTTCCTCCTTCATGGCCAACACCCAGTCCGGATCTAGCAAGGCCTCTTCTACCCTGAAAGGCTCAATAGAAGAGACAAAAGAGTAATGCTCACAAAAATTAACTAATCTTGAACGAGTTGTTACTCCCTTGCTAATATCACCCAATATCTGGTCGACGGGATGATCCCTTTGAATCGTCGCTCGAACTTGGGTTGGAGGTGCCTGAGGTGCTTCTTCCTCTTCAACTTGAACATCCTGTGCTCCCCCTTGATCATGCGCCTCCACTTGAGGTACCTGTTCGTCATCTTGGATTGGGGGATGCACCATAGTTGAGGAAGACGGTTGATCTTGCTCCAAATGTTCCTGAGGCCGTACATCTCCAATCGCCATGGTGCGTATTGCGGCCGTTGGAACGTCTTCTTCATCTACATCATCAAGATCAACAACTTGCTCTCTTGGAGAGCCATTAGTCTCATCAAATACAACGTCGCTAGAGACTTTAACCAAACCCAATGATTTGTTGAAGACCCTATATGCCTTTGTATTTGAATCAGAACCTAATAGAAACCCTTCTACAGCTTTGGGAGCAAATTTGGAATTCCTACCCTTCTTCACTAGAATGTAGCATTTACTCCCAAATACACGAAAGTACGATACATTGGGTTTGTTACCGGTTAGCAGCTCATATGAAGTCTTCTTGAGGAGGCGGTGAAGGTAGACCCTGTTGATGGCGTGGCAAGCCGTGTTCACGGCTTCCGACCAAAAGCACTCGGGGGTCTTGAACTCTCCAAGCATAGTCCTCGCCATATCAATGAGCGTCCTGTTCTTCCTCTCTACCACACCATTTTGCTGAGGTGTGTAGGGAGCGGAGAACTCGTGCTTGATCCCCTCCTCCTCAAGGAACTCCTCCACTTGAAGATTCTTGAATTCGGACCCGTTGTCGCTCCTTATCTTCTTCACCTTGAGCTCAAACTCATTTTGAGCTCTCCTGAGGAAGCGCTTGAGGGTCCCTTGGGTTTCAGACTTATCCTGCAAAAAGAACACCCAAGTGAAGCGGGAAAAGTCATCAACAATAACTAGACCATACTTACTTCCTCCTATGCTCAGATAGGCGACGGGTCCGAAGAGGTCCATATACAGCATCTCCAAGGGTCTTGATGTTGTCATCACATTTTTTGTGTGATGAGAGCCTCCCACCTGTTTCCCTGCTTGACAAGCTGCACAAGGTCTATCTTTTTCGAATTGCACGTTAGTCAAACCTATCACGTGTTCTCCCTTTAGAAGCTTGTGAAGGTTCTTCATCCCCACATGTGCTAAGCGGCGATGCCACAGCCAGCCCATGCTAGTCTTAGCAATTAAGCATGTATCTAGACCGGCCTCCTCTTTTGCAAAATCAACCAAATAAAGTTTGCCGTCTAGTACACCCTTAAAAGCTAGTGAACCATCACATTTTCTAAAGACAGACACATCTACATTTGTAAATAGACAATTATATCCCATATTACATAATTGACTAACATATAGTAAATTATAACCAAGAGACTCAACTAAAAACACATTAGAGATAGAGTGCTCATTAGATATTGCAATCTTGCCTAAACCTTTCACTTTGCCTTGGTTCCCATCACCGAATATGATTGAATCTTGGGAATCCTTATTCTTGACGTAGGAGGTGAACATCTTCTTCTCCCCCGTCATATGGTTTGTGCATCCGCTGTCGATAATCCAGCTTGAACCCCCGGATGCATAAACCTGCAAGGCAAATTTAGGCTTGGGTCTTAGGTACCCAACTCTTGTTGGGTCCTACAAGGTTAGTCACAATTTCCTTAGGGACCCAAATGCAAGTTTTATCACCCTTGCATTTTGCCCCTAATTTCCTAGCAACTATCTTCCTATCCTTTCTACAAATAGCAAAGGAAGCATTTAAAGCATGATAAATTGTAGAGGGACCATTCATAACTTTTCTAGGAACATGATGAATATTTTTCCTAGGCACATGATGAATATTTTTCCTAGGCATATCTCTATCATGCATATAGGAAGAACTGGGAGCAAACATGGCATACGAATCATAGGCATGTGAATCAAAAGCATTACAACTCCTATGAGACTGTCTTATATCAAAGTACATAAAAGCATGGTTCTTTTTAGTACTACTTGCCATAGGGGCCTTCCCTTTCTCCTTGGCGGAGATGGGAGCCTTATGGCTTGTTAAGTTCTTGGCTTCCCTCTTGAAGCCAAGCCCATCCTTAATTGAGGGGTGTCTACCAATCGTGTAGGCATCCCTAGCAAATTTTAGTTTATCAAAATCACTTTTGCTAGCCTTAAGTTGGGCATTAAGACTAGCCATTTCATCATTTAACTTTGCAATAGAAGCTATGTGTTCACTACAAGCATCAATGTCAAATCTTTACATCTATTGCAAATAACAACATTTTCTACACAAGTTGTTGATTTCCTAGCTATTTCTAACTTAGCATTCAAATCATCATTAATGCTCCTTAAGCTAGAAATTGTCTCATGGCAAGAAGATAATTCACAAGAAAGCATTTCATTTCTTTTAACTTCTAAAGCATGAGATTTTTGTGCTTCTATAAATTTGTCATGTTCTTCATACAACAAATCTTCTTGTTTTTCTAGAAGCCTATTCTTATCATTCAAGGCATCAATCAATTCATTAATTTTGTCTACCTTGGTTCTATCTAAGCCCTAAATAGACATGAATAATCTATTTCATCCTCATCACTAGATTCGTCCTCACTTGAAGAAGCATAAGTAGAGTGTCGAGTACATACCTTCTTCTCCCTTGCCATAAGGCATGTGTGACGCTCGTTGGGGAAGAGGGATGACTTGTTGAAGGCGGTGGCGGTGAGTCCTTCATTGTCGGAGTCGGAGGAGGAGCAATCCGAATCCCACTCCTTTCCTAGATGTGCCTCGCCCTTTGCCTTCTTATAGTTCTTCTTCTTCTCCCTCTTGTTCCCTTGGTCCTGATCACTATCATTGTCGGGACAGTTAGCAATAAAATGACCAAGCTTACCGCATTTGAAGCATGAGCGCTTCCCTTTGGCTTTGGTCTTGCTTGGCTGTCCCTTGCGACCTTTAAGCGCCGTCTTGAATCTTTTGATGATGAGGGCCATCTCTTCATCATTAAGTCCGGCCGCCTCAATTTGTGCCACCTTGCTAGGTAGCGCCTCCTTGCTTCTTGTTGCCTTGAGAGCAAGGGGTTGCGGCCCGTTGATTGGACCATTCAAAGCGTCGTCCACGTACCTCGCCTCCTTGATCATCATCCGCCCGCTCACGAATTTTCCAAGGACTTCTTCGGGTGACATTTTGGTGTACCTGGGATTCTCACGAATATTATTCACCAAATGAGGATCAAGAACAGTAAAGGACCTTAGCATCAGTCGGACGACGTCGTGGTCCGTCCATCGCGTGCTTCCGTAGCTCCTTATTTTGTTGATAAGGGTCTTGAGCCGGTTGTATGTTTGAGTTGACTCCTCGCCCCTTATCATCGCGAACCGTCCAAGCTCGCCCTCCACCAACTCCATTTTGGTGAGCAAGGTGACGTCGTTCCCCTCATGAGAAATCTTGAGGGTGTCCTAGATCTGCTTGGCGTTATCCAAGCCGCTCACTTTGTGGTATTCATCCCTGCACAATGAAGCTAGAAGAACAATAGTAGCTTGTGCATTCTTATGAATTTGTTCATTAATGAACATGGGACTATCCGAACTATCAAAGTGCATTCCACTCTCTACAATCTCCCATATACTAGGATGGAGAGAGAATAGGTGACTACGCATTTTGTGGCTCCAAAATCCGTAGTCCTCCCCATCAAAGTGTGGAGGCTTGCCGAGAGGAATGGAGAGCAAATGTGAATTTGAACTTTGCGGAATACGAGAGTAGTCAAAAGAAAAGTTCGAATTAACCGGTTTCCTTCTCTCGTAGTCGTTGTGGTCGTCGTCCTTTTGGGAAGAAGTAGACTCATCACTGTCGTCGTAGTAGACAATTTCCTTGATGCGCCTTGTCTTCTTCTTCTTCCCATCCTTCCGTCTATGGCCCGAGCCGAAGTCGGTAGGCTTGTCATCCTTCGGCTCGTTGACGAAGGATTCCTTCTCTTTGTCGTTGATCACGATTCCTTTCCCCTTAGGATCCATCTCTTCGGGCGGTTAGTCCCTTTGTGAAGAGAACGGCTCCGATACCAATTGAGAGCACCTAGAGGGGGGGTGAATAGGTGATCCTGTGAAACTTGAAAACTTAAGCCACAAAACTTGGTTAATCGTTAGCACAATAATTGCCAAGTGGCTAGAGAGGAATCCTCAACAGGACACAATAACCAACAAGAATCAATCACAGAGATGGCACGGTGGTTATCCCGTGGTTCGGCCAAGACCAACGCTTGCCTACTCCATGTTGTGGCGTCCCAACGGACGAGGGTTGCAATCAACCCCTCTCAAGCGGTCCAAAGACCCACTTGAATACCATGGTGTTTTGCTTGCTTTTTCTCAATCCCGTTTGCGAGGAATCTCCACAACTTGGAGCCTCTCGCTCTTACACTTGAAATTCACAAAGAACACGGAGCAAGGGAGGGATTAGCAACGCACACAAGACACAAGAATCAGAGTGTCAACACGCACACAAGTCGCAACAAGAGCTCGCAACACAACTCAATGAGTTCACAACTCCACTAGAGCTCTATATGCTATCACAATGAAACGAATGCGCGAAAACGATGTCTTGGTGCTTAGGAATGTTGTAGGAATGCTTGGTGTACTCCTCCATGCGCCTAGGGTCCCTTTTATAGCCCCAAGGCAGCTAGGAGCCATTGAGAGCAAACTAGGAAGGCTGATCTTGCCTTCTGTCGACTGGCGCACCGGATAGTCCGGTGCACACCGGACACTGTCCGGTGCCCGATTTCCTTCCATAAATGGCGCAGTCGACCGTTGGCAGCCTGAGAGCCGTTGGCGCACCAAACATGTCCGGTGCACACCGGACAGACCGGTGCCCCCTTCTAGCCGTTGGCTCGGCCACGTGTCCCACGCAGATCGCGCGGCCGACCGTTAGCCCTGCCGACCGTTGGCTCACCGGACAGTCCGGTGCACACCAGACAGTCCGGTGAATTATAGCCGTACGTCGACGATGAATTCCCGAGAGTGACGAGTTCGCCTGTGAACGGCCCATCGGACAGTCCGGTGCACCACCGGACAGTCCGGTGAATTATAGCCGTACACCACCGTCAAAGTCCCGAGAGCAGCCTTTTCCCTCGAGCCAGCCTGGCGCACCGGACAGTCCGGTGCACCCAGACTGAGCAGACTTTGGCTGCTCGAGCCATCTCTTCTCCAACTCGATTTTTTCTGTTTCCAGCACTTAGACACAATACATTAGTCCATAAAACAATGTACTAAGTCTGAGAAACATACCTTTATCCTTGATTTGTACTTTGTCCACCTTTTTACAATTAGGCACTTGTGTTGGACACTAAATCACCAAAATACTTAGAAATGGCCCAAGGGCACATTTC
Organism: Zea luxurians; assembly: GCA_029449295.1. Lineage (NCBI taxonomy): Eukaryota > Viridiplantae > Streptophyta > Magnoliopsida > Poales > Poaceae > Zea > Zea luxurians. Next base: position 1,398,395 of record JAOPSE010000119.1, read on the forward strand.
CCTTTCAGCAACCCACTTGGCCGTTACAAAGGCGGGGCCTTGATTTGTTAGGTCCGCTACCACCAGCACAAGGAAATTTAAGATATGTTGTAGTGGCAGTGGAATATTTTACTAAGTGGATTGAGGCAAAGCCTTTAGCCACAATAACTTCGGTCACCGTCCAAAAGTTTTTCTGGCAAAACATTGTTTGTCGCTTCGGAGTACCGAAGGCCATTACTGTGGACAATGGAACGCAGTTTGACTCCGAAGCTTTCAGAGAGTTTTGTGACCAAATTGGCACGAAGATCCATTTTGCGTCAGTTCGACATCCAGAATCAAATGGACTAGTCGAAAGAGCCAATGGGATCATAATGACAGGAATAATGAAGTCAATCTTCAATCAGCCCAGGGGAAAGTGGCCAGAAGAATTAATCAAAGTGGTGTGGAGCCATAACACAACAGCGTCAAGATCAACAGGCTTTACGCCATTTAAACTATTGTTCGGCGACGAAGCAATAACACCGGAAGAAGCCAAAGCAGGATCTATAAGAACAATAGCTTCGGTAGAAGGCGAAGATGAAGCTGATCGCTCTATGGAAAAGGATGCTATAGAGGGCATCAGGCTTCAGGCTGTGGAAAACATCAATAAATACCAAGCCGAAACAATAAAATGGTGTGACAGAAAGGTTCGGTTGAAGAACATCAAGCCAGGACATTTGGTGCTTCGGAGAGTGGCCAACCCAGACACAATAGGCAAACTACAGCTGAAGTGGGAAGGCCCTTTCTTGGTAGTATCTTTGTCAAGACCCGGTTCCTACAGATTAAAGGATATGGACGGCAACGACATCCCTAGATCGTGGAACGTGGATGAGCTTCGGCGATATTATGTTTAGCTTGATGTAATTTTTTTATTCCTTTTTTCTGGCACCCTTTTCCTTTCCAAAGGGGGAGAAAGGTTTTTAATGGGGCCATAACATGTAATTTTCCTTATTTCAATTCTATAAGAATGATATCCCCCAAAGATGTAAATGTAAATGCAAAGGAAAAAGAAAAGAAATCAGGGAAAAGCTCAAAAGTCGTTCCTAAGGGAATGTAGAGCTTACAGCAAAAAATCAACGCTGATTCCGCTGAAAGTAAAAGACGAAGAAGCTCCCAAGGGAGGCTTACAGCGAAAAGTCAACGCTGATACACCGAAAAGTAAACGGTGAAGCCGAAAAGTAAACGACAAAAAGATTCGAATCGTTCCTAACGGGATGAAAGGGCTGTGATCATGATTTTTGTACATGTGTCTCAATATTCATTTGCACAATACATTCCATCATGTCATTTGCATTCATAAACATTCATTTAGACATATATAGAATCATCATCATATCACACGAAAAAGACAGGTGCTTCGGCAATGAGAAAAAACTTCGAAGGAAAAATTTTTATGCTTCGTTGTGTACGAAAAGAAGGGAAGGTGTTTTTCGCCTTCGGCTCAAAAGAGGAGTTTCGTCCACAGCAAAGCAGATTGGATAAAGATAACGGAACCAAAATATATTACAAGGTTTGTACAAATTTACATGAGTTGTTCCATAATTATATTACAAAAGTCTCTCCAGAATTTTTGCAGGAAAGTATGGTGAAGCAACTATCAAGCTTCAGGTTAGATTTCGTCAAAACTTCAGCTTCATCATACTTCAGCTTCGTCATCCTGCGTATATCAAAAATCAGAATAAGAAAGGTGCAAATTTCAAGGAGAAGGTAAAGGTAACAAATATAAGTTTCTTACTGGCTTAAGATGACTTCGAGCTTCGTCACCTGCCATTTTTCGCCCCTCATTTACCCAGATCTGGGTCATGAATCTATTTCCAATGCTTCGGGCCAGGCTTGGGATATCTATCAGATCTGACGCTGATAAGCTGAAGTTTGGTCTATTCACAATATTTCCATGCATGCAGCCAGCCTTCAGAAAAGCGGCAGCTGTGCCCCGAGAAGCTACCATGGCGCAGAAGTCGGCATGCCCACCAATAACTTCGTCAAGAGCATCAACCTCACCTTCAATATATTCTAATGTGCTGGGCAGGTTTGCAGTCGAAGGTGTAAATTTTTCAGAGCTGGCTCCGATAGAATGAAACACATCCTTCAGTCGCTGCACGCATCGGCTGCCGAAGCTTAGACATTTCTCTTGAAGTTCTTTCAAGGATGTTTGCAAATTTGAATTTTTATCCATCTCAGTTTTAAGACTTGTTTCAAGGTGTTTCTTTTCCTGCTCAAATTTTTCTGATTGTTTAAGCAATTCATTCTTTAAGCTGTCGTTCTCAGCTTGGACTTCAGCCAAGGAGCCTTCCATAGACTGAATAACAAAGTTCTTCTTTTCCAATGCACCTTCGTGCTCTTTAGCCATGATTTCAAGATCTTGGATGGTGAAGTCCTTCTTTTTCAGAATAGCTTCGTAATTTTCAACTTTTTCTTCCAAATCTTTGATGATAACCCTGTTCTTCTCTTCTTCGAGATCTTGTTGCATTTTTAGAACCTTACTTAATAGTATACTCTATAAAAACAGTCTTCATTAGAAAACGACCCAAAAAATTAATAATAATAAAATGGTAATAATGATTTTTACCTTGAAATTAGCATAAAGCAAGCTTCCAGCGATATGATGTCGCTGGTAGCGGCAAAGGTCAGTTTCTAGCTTTGGCAGGCCAATGCTTTTCGAGAGAGTTCTAATAATTTTAGCTTCGCTGCGGTTTCGAAGGCATCTCAGTTTTCCTTCGTTAACTCCACCAAATAGCATAGCCCCAGGCTTATATCCACAGGATACAACATATTTTTTAAGCTCTTCTTTTTCAGCATCTGTTAATTCCTGTCCAAGTAAATCTTGAAATTTAAAATCTCCCTCTTCCAAAACGTCTTCAACTTGCTTTTTCTCCTTTTCAGTAGCTGCGCTTGCCGTGACTACAGCAGCTTCTTCTTCAGCCATTTTCAGGAGTATATTATCAATAACTTCAAGTGTGTTTTCTAGGTTTGGATCTTCTGTGGCCCCGGTTTCGGCCCCGGTAGTTTTGGCTTTGCCGGTTTCAGCTTCGGGGGTTTCCACTCTGGTGGCTTCGGCTGTGGCACCTTCGGCGGCCTTGGCAACAACAATTTTTGACACCGATGTCGGTGACGGTGTCCCATGAATCACATCGGTCACTTGAATGATTCTTCATTTTTTCGGCTTCACAGGACTTTCAGCTGCCGAAGTCTCTTTGTCCTTCTGTAAAGACTTTGTCAGTTCCGGTGCCAACGGACTTAACTTGACAGGCAGAGATTCAGTCATTACCTTCAAAATTTCTTCCACTTCGGCAGCAGAAGGTGCCACAGACACTCCTTCATCTCGGGCTAATATCTCTGGTTCTGGAGATGCTGGCTCCGGAGATGTAGCCTTCGGAGATGTAGCCTTCGGAGATGCAGCTTTTCTCTTTCTTGAAGTAATTGCTTTCGGTTCAAGTTTTTCTTTCTTCTTTTCTGGTTGATCTTCGGCATTTTTAGTTAGAACGCTGGTCACTCGTTTTCTTTTTTTGCCCTTCAGCACCCTTGTCTAGCCGTTCGTAGTCAGGGTATTCAAAACCTATAGCATCAAGCACTCTGTTTAGTCTTCGTTTCGGCCGGGTGCCGAAGGCTGCTGTCATCAATTGATCTTCTTTTTTAGAATAATTTCCAAGAATTTCAGTACTCATTGCTTCAATTGTTTCGAACCATTCTTGGCAGGGTTCTTTAAAATATTTCTTGAACTTGTAATGGTAGGGCAGGCGGACAAGTTCCCCCTCTTTCTTCTCTTTTTTGAGCTTCGGCATAGCCCATTCCTTCTTAGTTGGAAATATTTTGAACGACAGAAATTCCTGCACAAGATCTCTAGTGCCAATGTGCTCAGCAATAGTCCTGAATTCGGCTAACGCGATTTGAGTTGGACCTTCTGGTGTCATATTGCAGTGGGGTCTGGTCTCTCCGAATATCAATTCAAGCGGGCTCTGTACTAGCTTCTCCTTGTCATCGTCAACTTTGACGTAGAACCATTCTGACTTCCAGCCTGCCGGCCACTTGCTTCGATAGCTGATTACAGGAAATTTCGTAGTCTTCCGATAGGACAAATTATAACAACCAAAATTTTCATGTAACCCATCTTTTCTGGCCTTAGTTTGATAATGTAGCTCGTGTACCCGGCAGAAACCTTCGGCAAATGGCTCCACCCCTGGCTTCGGAGAGCCCAAATATAAACACTAAGCCTAACAATAGCATTAGGAGTTAATTGATGAAAATAGATACCAAACTTTTTTAGCACGTCGACAATCATCCTATTCAAAGGAAATCTCAAACCAGCTTTGAGGAAACTCTTGAAAATCACTATTTCATCCTTCTCTGGCTTCGGGGTAGTTTCCTCTCCTCCGAAGCGGATCAGCTTCTTCTCATCTTCGCTAAAGTATCCCGATTTTACCATCTTCGGGAAATCAGCCTTGGAGATTGTTGACTTTCCGAAGTCCAGGTGGCTAGGCTTGCTTGGTATTGCGATAGTGTGATCATCCTCAGAATCAGTCTCTTCAATATCTGCTTATTCTACCTCGGCAGCGGGGACGATCTCCGATGTCACCAATCCACTTCGCCTCATCGCTTCCGAGATAGGGACAGTTTCCGCAGCTTTGGCTTCGTCTCCTTCGTGCTCAGCCCTAGCAGTAGAGCGCACTCTGGCCATGTGATTTTTGAGTATCTTGAAAATTGCTCAGAAATTAATAACCTCTTTCCCGAAGCCCTTCCACTGACGAAGCAGACACCAAACTAGAGCTTCGTTCGAATACGAAAATCAAGCTTCGGCTATGGTTAAAAATTTTGGCAGCAAAACAGTGCAGTAGCAATGAATGCTGTGGTAACTTCACACCTACCCGTCTGTTTATATAGTGTTGCAGGAAGGAAGGTGAATCATCAGGATTTTTACACCAAGCAAACGATTGCTCGCACCCGCTGAACGGTGGACCGCAAAAACCAGAATAGTGAACCCACATGGTGGAATCGCTACGCGCTCGAAAATTGTATCGTTTCTCGACAACGAGCTCAGGGAAGGTGTTTTTCGGACCTTCGGCTTCTTGAAGCCTAAGAGACTTTTTTTCACGGATCAAGCTCGTTACGAAAAACGATCTAGCACCGTGAAGGGGCTACTGTTGGGACCACGCTTCGTCGCCGAAGGTCCTGCAGAAAGAAATAGCTTCGGCTAAAGTTGCTTGTACGTGACGCCAAAGACATCATTCATGAAGCTTTGGTATTATAACATTTCTGAAGATGAAGGATCGAACCGACTTAAAGATGGAATGACCTTTTAGCTCATAGGGGTCTGAGTCATTGTTGAAACTTTTATGAGGGGCATGACTGTAATTCTTCACAGGCTGTGTCCTGTGCCTATAAATAGTGAACATTATTCCTTTATTGTTCACACATACATGTAATTGCTGACGCATCACACTGGAATTATTGTTTTCCGTCAAGGAAAAGGTATAAACGTATCCAAATATCACGTTTTAATATTCAGATCTATATAATGAAATATATTAATAATGTTATCTGTTTCTGACATATGTTTTACATGTTATACTTCACTTTACATTATTATATAAGTCTAATCATGAAGGTATGACCTTCGTGATATTTTGCCCGCGACCTTTGCCCGAAGTTCATTAAATCCTTGGGGAGATAATGCTTCAGCGGACGAAGGGCATTAACATTTAACATATTTATGTTGCCTTGTTCTTAATTCATAGCATTTGAGAACAAGTCTCCAACATTTAGTATTAGGGATGATGTCATTGGGCGGCCACTCTATTTGAAGGAGAGAGAGAGAGAGAGAGTTGGAGGGTAGAAGGCAAAAATTACTGTGAAGAAATATAACATGTGTAATTAATGATAGTGCTTGAGAGCACTCCCAACGCTCCAGCTCATATGGTTTCCATATAATTTATTAGACTGCCATGTCAGTTTTTTGATGATGTGGCAAGAGATTTATTGTGGAAAGAGATGGAACCGGTTTCTCCCCTGAGAAACCAAGTCTGCTCTCGCACCAATACACTGGAAACGATGAAAATAGTGTTGAGCCCCGTCGGTGGTTTCCATCCTCGTTTTCTTCCCCTCCCCCCCCCCCCCCCCGATCTGTTGCTCCGGTGGCTCCTTCCCCACGCGTGCCAAATCTTTGCCGCGAAATCCTTCCCCGCGCACACCAAATCCCAACCACGAAAGCCTTCCCCCGCGTGCTTTTCTCCCTTGTGTGCGGCTGCCGAACTACATCGCCTGCTCCTCCCCAACGGCGCAGGTCATCCCCAAGCGTGCGGCTCCTCCCGATCTTCGTTGCCTGCTCCCAGGTTTGCCTCCACTGACCCGTGCCTGATCCTTGCCCAATGCACCACACCAAATCCTAACACCCAATTCATTCCCAATCCATCTATAGGGTAGCCGATTCGTGTTTGTGATGGATCCCTTAGGTCAGCAAGGTTCACATCAAAAGAGATCAAAGAAGGCCTCTTGAACACTACCTCTCGCTCCATAGTCTGAACACTTCCTGGTTATTTGACTATATATACAGCGCCCTCTCCTCGATATCGCTTGACTATTCCTTGTTCCATATCCTCTCATTCTAATCGTACCATCATGTCCAACCAATATGGAGATGAGGCTAGTAGCATAGATCCAATGGACCTGTTCCCAATGGATGAGGTGAGTAATATATTAGGTGATATTGCTGATCATGTAGCTGCTGAACTGAAGTCCGAAATTGAAGGCTTAACACCAACCAGGCGAAGTGGAACAAGAAGGTATGTTGAGAGGCCTTATGCTGAATCTGAACAAGGGCTATTGAATGACTACTTTGTAGATGAGCCAATATACAACGACACAATCTTTCGTAGAAGATTTAGAATGAGGAAACACGTGTTCTTAACCATTGTTGAAGATTTAGGCAATTGGAATAAGTATTTTACTTTGAGAATGGATGCTCTTAACCGTCCTGGGTTATCTCCATTGAAAAAATGCACTGCCGCTATTCGCCAATTAGGAAATGGCAGCCCTGCAGACCAACTTGATGAGTATCTCAAGATTGGAGAAAGTACTGGAGTGGAGTGCTTGAAGATGTTTGTCCAGGGTGTGATTGAAATCTATGGTGAAAAATATTTACGACGACCCACTGTAGAAGATGTTGAACGCTTAGTGCAGATTGGTGAGTGTCATGGGTTTCCTGGCATGTTAGGAAGTATAGATTGCATGCATTGGCACTGGGAAAAATGTCCTGTGGCATGGAAGGGAATGTATACCCGTGGTGATCAAGGTGTTCCTACAGTCATTCTAGAAGCAGTAGCTTCGCATGATCGTTGGATATGGCATGCCTTCTTTGGAGTTCCTGGATCCAACAATGATATCAACGTCTTTAATCAATCACCTTTGTTCGTTCAACAACTGAGGGGGGGAAGGGCCTCAGGTGCAGTACATTGTGAATGGAAGGCAATACAACACCGGTTATTACCTTGCGGATGGCATATATCCGGAGTGGGCTGCTTTTGTAAAGTCAATACGCTCACCACAATCAGAAAAGCACAAATTATTTGCAGAACACCAGGAAGGGGCAAGGAAAGATGTTGAGTGCGCTTTTGGAATTTTGTAATCTCATTTTAGTATTTTAAAATGACCTACATGTCTTTATGAACAAGGGGATCTTGAGAATATTATGCTAGCTTGTATCATCCTTCATAACATGGTAATAGAAGATGAGAAGGATTTGGAAGAGATTCCTATAGATTTAAATGAGGCAGCAAGCACATCTACAGTGCAAGAAGCTAGTATTTCTCAAGGACCTAACCCATTGATGGAACAAGTGATAGAAAGAAATGTCGCTATTCGTGATCGTAATACACATAAGCAACTTCAATCAGATCTGGTTGAACATGTATGGCACAAGTTTGGAAATTCAAATGTAATTCTTGACATCATTATTTTAGTGGCACTATTACAACATCTTGTAATTCTTTCTGATTTTTTTACAACTAACAAAGCTTTTTTCCCCTGTAGTAGGAGCTTGAAGGGAGAGACTGGTGTGCATGAAGAGACTGGATATGTGCTTGGAAATACTGGAGCTGGCTATCCATGGATTAAGAGCAGTTTGCTTGTAACACCCGGCTTTAAGGAACAAAGCCAGGTGCATCTCATACATGCGCCAAGAAGACAACATATATAATAACAGAGTGTATAGAGATAAATGTCAATAACATCAGAGTACTTATTACATAGCAGAAGTCTTATTACAAAATAAAGGAATAACCATAAAACGAACTAAGGATCGTCAGCGCCAATGTCAACTGAGAAACGCCACCTAGATCAGATCATACTCCTCGCCTTGTGGCTCCTCCTGAACCACCTGTTCTTCTCCTGTGGGGGGGGGGGTGAGACAGCAAGGGTGAGCTCACACATGATCATAGCTCAACAAGTTGTGGGGAACCAGTGGACATAAACTCACAAAGGTTTGAGTTCATGTGATGTGTAAGGCTAATCAATGATAGGGGTTAAAGCTGAGCATTGCTTTTAAGTAGTTGGTCAAAATTTTATTAGCAGTTACTAAGTGTAAGTAAATACCAAACCTTAAGTAAAAGTATTAGAACAAAATTAAGAATAATCCCATGCAATGCAAATGACAAAATTGAAGTTAAGTTCCATAATTTAAACATCAGAGAGTCCTGAGCTGCTCATGACCGTGAGCTCGGCTAGTATACCAGTTTTACACTCTGCAGAGGTTGTACCCTTTACCCACAAGTCATGTTACCCATCTGCCAAGGGGTCGCGACTCCCATACACCTCTACCTAGGAAGCGCGGCAGGGCAACACTACGAGGCCTTTACAAAGTTCCACTAGCTTCCGAAAACCCGCTACAGTTTATGGGAAGAGCACTTGCAAGAATCCCCCGTCTGACCGCCATCGCAGCTAAATCAACCCGAGAACCTCCTTGCATGCAACTTTCCTACTGCCTTTGCCCCTTTCAGGTAAGGTAGTCTTCCACTAGCTTTCCTAATTAGTCAGCCAAGGGCGTCCCATTAAACCCTTGTGGTGGCACGTGGTTCTCAAGTTAAGCTCTATGTTCCAATTAACATTAATGATCTTAACATGAACATAAATAGAATAACAAAAGAATTGGAACATAGATGTAATAAATGATTATCCCAAAACCATGTAAAGCAATAGCAAACTACCCAAGTGAATCAGGGTAAACAAGGTAATGAGATAAACAATCTAGGGTGACCTATCGGGTCCCATCAAAATTAATCTATGCATGGAATAAATGATATTAAAGAACATTATTGGGTAAAAAGTGGTCAAGGGCACAACTTGCCTTCAATGAGCTCCTGCTCAGCTACTTCAGCCTGCTGCTCACCAGGATCCTCAGCAACGGGCTCTTCTACTCGCCACAATACAAACAAGCATAGTGTATATAGAGGAATTAACATCACACCAAACATGTAAACAAAATACACAGCAAAAATCTACATATTAAAACAGAATCCTAGGAACAGGAATCATAATTTTTGGAGTTATAGATTTTAAGTTATGAATTTTCAAAGGTCTCATGTGTTTTAAATAGGATTAAGTGAGAAATAAATTTTCTTAGTGTTTTCATGACAAAACAGAGACTCTAAGTGCTAGAGAATGAAATTACAAAATTTTAGGAAGTGGAATGGAGTAATTTAGATCAAAAATGGAATTTCTATGAGTTTTACAAGTTATAGCACTTATTTTCATATTAAATATTCAATTTCTAATTCATTTATAACATTTAAATGAGCTCTGGACCGGGCGCAACATTTGCAGAAAATACAGGGGTCTTGGGGGAACTTTCCCAAGACACAGCGCACAGCACCAATGGATGGTGGGTTATTTTCTCGGATCTAGAGGGTTTCATGCGTAAACATGCTAGGCCGAAGGGGTACCACTGCACATTGGCCATCGGATCGGACACGAACGACCCAGATTAGGTGGGTGCACTTAAGTGATCGGTCTGCCACGCGAGCCCTTGGATTGGGAGTCTACGGTCCGACACCCCAGCGACATCCAAACCGTTCGTCCACTGATCTACGGCCAGATCAAATCACGGCGAAAAAGGTACGCCAACATCTAATCCCGGTTGTCCATAATCAAACCGACGATCACCCTTTCTCCCCCAAATGCCAGCAGCTGAGTGCGGAGGCGCCCAAGCTACACGGTGGCGCATCGCCGGCGCTGAAGTGGCGCAGCGATCCGAGCACTAATTCCACCCCGCACATGGTGATTTGGAGTGAGACTACAAGGGTGACACAGCACGGTTCACGCCTACGGTGATTGATGGAGCAGACAATTCTACCCACGACGGCGGACAGTGCCGAACCTGCGCCATCGTCGACCATCACCCACAGTGTGGAAATCCTGCCCCCAATTCGCGACTATCGTATACTATGCAGAGAAGAACAGTATGCGATCCATACCGAGGGTGCTCTTACCGGAATTAGGGCGATTGTGATCGGAGAACGACTGAGCACGGCGGAACCGGGGCAGAGCACCACTCCGGCGAGAAATTCACAATGACTCCGCTGTCCACCGCGCGATTACTTGCTGGTACCAACTCCGCCACACACCAACGATCACCAGTCCAGCGCACCCGAATCAACCGAGACACCACCCTGCCCGACGCCAGCGGCGATTCCCGCGCCAACGCAACGCTCCGTGAACACGACGATGGCGGACAGTTCTAGGAGAGATGGAGGGTTGCGGCTAGGTTAACGGCGTGGGGACCCAGACTCCTTATATGTGCGCGGGAGCCAGACGCACGCAGTCCTCCATGCCAGGAAACTCGTCGATCGTTGCGTGAGTTCGGTGAAGGAGAAAGTTCTGACGGTCCGGGCCCGTGAGTCAGTGACCGGATGCACAGGGAGTGAGATGGCGGGAGCGCAGGTCCCACAGCGCAGCGGCAGAGCAGTGAGGAGCGCGCGCGGAGGCTGGTTCGCGGACCCAGTGGTCAGGTGCGCGCGTGGATGTTCATGCGGCGTGTGGGTCAAAAGAGGTAGTGGGCTGAATTGGGGGTTGTGGCCCAACAGTGGGATTTCTTTCCTTTTATATATTTTCTTTCTCCTATTATGTCTCTTTCTTTTATTTTGAATCCCAATTTGAATTTGAGACCTTTTATGGGAGTTTCACCATTGAGTTAGATAAACACATTCGTCTAATATATTTTATTATATATACATTTATACTCATTTGCACTCACATAATACTTTTCTTCTTCTCTTTTCTAAATTCTTGGATTTTTCCTTTAGGTTTTAAATTCTATTTTTTTTGAATTTTTGATCTATTTCTTTTCACCCGACTTTCATATTATGTCACAAAATGCACACCGTATAAAACCTCAGCATGATGCACCATTTATTTGTGTCTCTTGTTAATTATTTATTTGTGTAAGTAATGTGTTCACATGAAATGATAGATAGAAATGTCACACTCATGTATACAAAAGGGATATAATTTTCTCCTTTTCGATTCTCTTACAAAGTGGGTGTTACAAATCCTACCCCCCTTAAAAATAATCTCGTCCTCGAGATTTAGGAAGATCTAGGGAAAAGATGGGGAAAATCTATGCGAAGTTCTTCTTCTCTTTCCCATGTTGCTTCATCTTCGCCATGGTGACTCCATTGCACTTTACACATCTTTATCACCTTATTTCTTGTAACTTGAGTCAATGTATCCAAAATCTTGATCGGGTACTCCGTGTAAGTCAAATCACCCTGAACACTGAGCTCTTCCATTAGTAATTGTTCTTCAGGGACACGGAGACACTTCTTAAGTTGAGACACGTGGAACACATTATGCACATCCAATAGATTAGCAGGTAACTCGAGTTGGTATGCCATCTCCCCAACTCGCCTAAAGATCAAGAATGGTCCAATATAGCGAGGGGACAATTTGCCCTTGACTTTGAATCTCCTCATTCCATGAAGTGGTGACACCTTGAGGTACACATAATCTCCTTCTTCAAATTCCAGTGGTCTCCTTCTATTATCAGCATAGCTCTTTTGCCTAGTTTGAGCCACCCTCAAATTCTCTCGAATTATACGGACTTGTTCTTCTGCTTCTTGAATCAGTTCAGGCCCAAAAAACTGTCTTTCTCCAGTTTGATCCCAATACAAAGGAGTCCTGCATTTCCTGCCATACAGAGCTTCAAAAGGTGACATCTTCAAACTGGCCTGATAACTATTATTATATGAGAACTCAGCATATGGTAGACTTTTATCCCAACTTCCTCCATGCTGAAGGGCACAAGCTCTCAACATATCTTCCAATACTTGATTAGTCCTTTCACTCTATCCATCAGTCTGAGGGTGATAAGCTGTACTGAAATTCAACTTCGTACTCATATTCTCATGAAAGTGAAAGGGAAATGTGCCCTTGGGCCATTTCTAAGTATTTTGGTGATTGAGTGCCAACACAAGTGCTTTTGTGCTAATCTATGCAAAGTGGTGGACAAAGTGAAAATCATGTCAAAAGGTATGTTTCTAGACTTAGTACATTGTTTTATAGACTAATATATTGTGTCTAAGTGCTAGAAACAGGAGAAATTGAATTGGAAATGAGATGGCTTTGTTCAGCCAAAGTTTGCTCAGTCTGAGTGCACCGGACTGTCCGGTGGTGCACCGGACAGTGTCCGGTGCGCCAGGCTGGCTCTGGCGAACAGGCTGCTCTCGGGACTTCGACGGCAGTGTACGGCAATAATTCACCGGACTGTCCGGTGGTGCACCGGACTGTCCGGTGAGCCGTTCACAGGCGAACTCGTCGCTCTCGGGAGATGATTAACGGCGTACGGCTAAAATTCACCGGTCTGACCGGTGGTGCACCGGACTGTCCGGTGAGTCAACAGTCAGCCGGGGCAACGGTCGGCCGAGGATTCCGCGCGTGACGTGTGGCTGAGCCAACGGTCACATTGGTGCACCGGACTGTCCGGTGTGCACCGGACAGTGTCTGGTGCACCAACGGCTCTCAGACTCCAACGGTCGGCTTCACCTAATAAGGAAGGATATCTGCACCAGACAGTGTCCGGTGGTGCACCGGACTGTCCGGTGCGCCAGTCGACAGAAGGCAAGATCTGCCTTCCAGGATTGTTCTCAACGGCTCCTAGCTGCCTTGGGGCTATAAAAGGGACCCCTAGGCGCATGGAGGAGAACACCAAGCATTCCTTGAGCACTCTTGATCACTCACACTTCATTCTTGCGCACTTGTTCGACATTCTAGTGATTTGAGCTCCGTTCTAGTGTGCTAGTCTCTTGAGCTTAAGTCTGGGTCTTGTGTGTGCGTATTTGCTGTGATCTTTGTGTCTTGTGTGAGTTGCTAATCCCTCCCTTGCTCTGTGCTTCTTTGTGAACTTTAAGTGTAAGGGCGAGAGGCTCCAAGTTGTGGAGATTCCTCGCAAACGGGATTAAGAAAAGCAAAGCAAAACACCGTGGTATTCAAGTGGGTCTTTGGACCGCTTGAGAGGGGTTGATTGCAACCCTCGTCCGTTGGGACGCCACAACGTGGAGTAGGCAAGCGTTGGTCTTGGCCGAACCACGGGATAACCACCGTGCCATCTCTGTGATTGATATTTTTGTGGTTACTGTGTTTTGTTGAGACTCCTCTCTAGCCACTTGGCGATTATTGTGCTAACACTTAACCAAGTTTTTGTGGCTTAAGTTTCAAGTTTTACAGGATCACCTATTCACCCCCCCCCCTCTAGGTGCTCTCAATTGGTATCGGAGCCTTTCTCTTCACAAAGGGACTAATCGCCCGAAGAGATGGATCCTAAGGGGAAGGGAATCATGATCAACGATAAAGAGAAGGAGTCCTTCGTCAACGAGCCTAAGGATGACAAGCCTACCGACTCGGGCTCGGGCCACAGACGCAAAGATGGAAAGAAGAAGAAGAAGACGAGACGCATCAAGGAGATCGTCTACTACGACGACAGTGATGAGTCCACTTCTTCCCATAAGGACAACGACGACAACGACTACGAAAAACAAAAGACGGTCAACTCAAACTTTTCTTTCGATTATTCGCGTATTCCTCAAAGTTCAAATTCACATTTGCTCTCCATTCCTCTCGGCAAGCCTCCACACTTTGATGGGGAGGACTACGGATTTTGGAGCCACAAAATGCGTAGTCACCTGTTCTCTCTCCATCCAAGCATATGGGAGATTGTTGAGAATGGAATGAAATTTGATAGCTCGGATAGTCCTATTTTTATTAATGAACAGATTCATAGAAATGCACAAGCTACTACTGTGTTGTTAGCCTCCTTGTGCAGGGACGAGTACCATAAGGTGAGCGGCTTGGACAATGCCAAGCAAATCTGGGACACCCTCAAGATCTCTCATGAGGGGAATGACGTCACCTTGCTCACCAAGATGGAGTTGGTAGAAGGCGAGCTCGAAAGATTTGCGATGATAAGGGGCGAGGAGCCAACCCAAACATACAACCGGCTCAAGACCCTTATCAACAAAATAAGGAGCTACGGAAGCACGCGATGGACGGACCACGACATCGTCCGCCTAATGCTAAGGTCCTTTACCGTTCTTGATCCACATTTGGTGAATAATATTCGTGAGAATCCCAGGTACACCAAGATGTCGCCCGAAGAAGTCCTTGGGAAGTTCGTAAGCGAGCGAATGATGATCAAGGAGGCGAGATACGTGGACGATGCGTTGAACGGTCCAATCCATGAGCCTCAACCCATTGCTATCAAGGCAACGAGGAGCAAGGAGGCGTTACCTAGCAAGGTGGCGCAAGTTGAGGCGGCAGGGCTCAATGATGAAGAGATGGCCCTCATCATCAAGCGCTTCAAGACGGCGCTTAAGGGTCGCAAGGGACAGCCAAGCAAGACCAAGACAAAGGGGAAGCGCTCATGCTTCAAATGTGGTAAGCTTGGTCATTTTATTGCTAACTGTCCCGATAATGATAGTGACCAGGAAAAAGGAAACAAGAGGGAGAAGAAGAAGAATTACAAGAAGGCCAAGGGCGAGGCACATATCGGAAAGGAGTGGGATTCGGATTACTCCTCCGACTCCGACAATGAAGGACTCGCCGCCACTGCCTTCAACAAGTCATCCCTCTTCCCCAACGAGCATCACACATGCCTCATGGCGAAGGAGAAGAAGGTATGCACTCGGGATACCACTTATGCTTCTTCAAGTGATGATGATTCTAGTGATGACGATGAGATAGACTATTCTAGTTTATTTAAAGGTTTGGATAGAATTAAAATTGGCAAAATTAATGAGTTAATTGATGCCTTGAATGACAAGAATAGGTTACTAGAAAAGCAAGAGGATTTGTTGTATGAAGAGCATGATAAATTTGTCAGTGCACAAAATTCACTTGCTTTAGAAGTTAAACGAAATGATATGCTTTCTTGTGAAATATCTACTTGCCATGAGACAATTTCTAGCTTAAAGAGCATAAATGATGATTTAAATGCTAAGTTAGAAAAATCTAGTAAATTAACATCTTGTGTAGAACATGTTGTGATTTGCACTAGGTGTAAAGATTTTAATGTTGATGCTTGTAGTGAACACCTAGATTGCATTTCTAAACTAAATGATGAAGTAGCTAGTCTTAATGCTCAACTTAAGACTAGCAAGAGTGAATTTGACAAACTAAAATTTGCAAGGGATGCCTACACAATTGGTAGACACCCCTCAATTAAGGATGGTCTTGGCTTCAAGAGGGAAGCCAAGAACTTGACAAGCCATAAGGCTCCCATCTCCGCCAAGGAGAAAGGGAAGGCCCCTATGGCTAGTAGTGTGCAAAAGAACCATGCTTTTATGTACCATGATAGGAGACAATCTAGAAATACTTATAGGAGTTGTAATGCATATGATACTTTTGATTCTCATGCCATGTTTGCTTCTAGTTCTACCTATGTGCATGATAGAAATGTTGGTAAGAGAAATGTTGTTCATAATATGCCTAGGAGAAATGTTGCTAATGTTCCTAGGAAAGTTAATGAACCTTCCACAATATATCATGCTTGCAATGCTTCTTTTGCCATTTATAGAAAGAATAAGAAGGTGATTGCTAGGAAGTTAGGGGCAAGATGCAAGGGAGATAAAACTTGCATTTGGGTCCCTAAGACAATTGTGACTAACCTTGTAGGACCCAACAAGAGTTGGGTACCTAAGACCCAAGCCTAAATTTGCCTTGCAGGTTTATGCATCCGGGGGTTCAAGCTGGATTATCGACAGCGGATGCACAAACCACATGACGGGGAAAAGAGGATGTTCTCTTCCTACGTCAAGAACAAGGATCCCCAAGATTCAATAATATTCTGTGATGGGAACCAAGGCAAGGTAAAAGGGTTAGGTAAAATTGCTATTTCATCTGAGCACTCTATTTCTAATGTGTTTTTAGTTGAGTCGCTTGGATATAATTTGTTATCTATTAGTCAATTATGCAAAATGGGATATAATTGTCTATTTACAAATGTAGATGTGTCTGTCTTTAGAAGATGTGATGGTTCACTAGCTTTTAAGGGTGTACTAGATGGCAAACTTTATTTGGTTGATTTTGCAAAAGAAGAGGCCGGTCTAGATGCATGCTTAATTGCTAAGACTTGCATGGGCTGGCTGTGGCATCGCCGCTTAGCACATGTGGGGATGAAGAACCTCCACAAGCTTCTAAAGGGAGAACACGTGATAGGTCTAACTAATGTACATTTCGAAAAAGATAGACCTTGTGCAGCTTGTCAAGCAGGGAAACAGGTGGGAGGCTCTCATCACACCAAAAATGTGATGACCACATCAAGACCCTTGGAGATGCTTCATATGGACCTCTTCGGACCCGTCGCCTATCTAAGTATAGGAGGAAGTAAGTATGGTCTTGTTATAGTTGATGATTTTTCCCGCTTCACTTGGGTATTCTTTTTGCAGGATAAATCTGAAACCCAAGGGACCCTCAAGCGCTTCCTCAGGAGAGCTCAAAATGAGTTTGAGCTCAAAGTGAAGAAGATAAGGAGCGACAACGGGTCCGAATTCAAGAATCTTCAAGTGGAGGAGTTCCTTGAGGAGGAGGGGATCAAGCACGAGTTCTCCGCTCCCTACACACCTCAGCAAAATGGTGTGGTAGAGAGGAAAAACAGGACGCTCATCGATATGGCGAGGACTATGCTTGGAGAGTTCAAGACCCCCGAGCGTTTTTGGTCGGAAGCCGTGAACACGGCTTGCTACGCCATCAACAGGGTCTATCTTCACCGCCTCCTCAAGAAGACTTCATATGAGCTGCTAACTGGTAACAAAACCAATGTGTCTTATTTTTGTGTATTTGGGAGCAAGTGTTATATTCTTGTGAAGAAAGGTAGAACTTCTAAATTTGCTCCCAAAGCTGTAGAAGGGTTTTTATTAGGTTATGATTCAAATACAAAGGCGTATAGGGTCTTCAACAAATCATCGGGTTTAGTTGAAGTCTCTAGCGACGTTGTATTTGATGAGACTAATGACTCTCCAAGAGAGCAAGTTGTTGATCTTGACGATGTAGATGAAGAAGACGTTCCAACGGCCGCAATGCGCACCATGGCGATTGGAGATGTGAGGCCACTGGAACTAAAGGAGCAAGATCAACCTTCTTCCTCAACTATGGTGCATCCCCCAACCCAAGATGACGAACAGGTACCTCAAGTGGAGGCGCATGATCAAGGGGGAGCACAGGATGTTCAAGTTGAAGAGGAAGAAGCACCTCAGGCACCTCCAACCCAAGTTCGAGCGACGATTCAAAGGGATCATCCCGTCGACCAAATATTAGGTGATATTAGCAAGGGAGTAACTACTCGTTCAAGATTAGTTAATTTTTGTGAGCATTACTCCTTTGTCTCTTCTATTGAGCCTTTCAGGGTAGAAGAGGCCTTGCTAGATCCGGACTGGGTGTTGGCCATGCAGGAGGAACTCAACAACTTCAAGCGCAATGAAGTTTGGACACTGGTGCCTCGTCCCAAGCAAAACGTTGTGGGAACCAAGTGGGTGTTCCGCAACAAACAGGACGAGCACGGGGTGGTGACGAGGAACAAGGCTTGACTTGTGGCAAAAGGTTATGCCCAAGTCGCAGGTTTGGACTTTGAGGAGACGTTTGCTCCTGTGGCTAGGCTAGAATCAATTCGTATTTTCTAGCATATGCCGCTCACCATTCTTTCAGGTTGTACCAAATGGATGTAAAGAGTGCTTTCCTCAACGGGCCGATCAAGGAGGAGGTGTACGTGGAGCAACCCCCTGGCTTCGAGGATGAACGGTACCCCGACCACGTGTGTAAGCTCTCTAAGGCGCTCTATGGACTTAAGCAAGCCCCAAGAGCATGGTATGAATGCCTTAGAGACTTTTTAATTGCTAATGCTTTCAAGGTTGGGAAAGCCGATCCAACTCTTTTCACTAAGACTTGCGATGGTGATCTTTTTGTGTGCCAAATTTATGTCGATGACATAATATTTGGTTCTACTAACCAAAAGTCTTGTGAAGAGTTTAGCAGGGTGATGACGCAGAAATTCGAGATGTCGATGATGGGCGAGTTGAACTACTTCCTTGGGTTCCAAGTGAAGCAACTCAAGGACGACACCTTCATCTCCCAAACGAAGTACACGCAAGACTTGCTAAAGCGGTTTGGGATGAAGGACGCCAAGCCCGCAAAGACGCCGATGGGAACCGATGGACACACCGACCTCAACATAGGAGGTAAGTCCGTTGATCAAAAGGCATACCGGTCTATGATAGGGTCTTTACTTTATTTGTGTGCTAGTAGACCAGATATTATGCTTAATGTATGCATGTGTGCTAGATTTCAATCTGATCCTAAGGAGTGTCACTTAGTGGCTGTGAAGCGAATTCTTCGATATTTAGTCGCTACGCCTTGCTTCGGGATCTGGTATCCAAAGGGGTCTAAGTTTGACTTGATTGGATATTCAGATTCCGACTATGCTGGATGTAAGGTCGATAGGAAGAGTACATAGGGGATGTGCCAATTCTTAGGAAGGTCCCTGGTGTCGTGGAATTCTAAGAAACAAACTTTCGTTGCCCTATCCACCGCTGAGGCCGAGTACGTTGTCGCAGGAAAGTGTTGCGCGCAACTACTTTGGATGAGGCAAACCCTCCGGGACTTTGGCTACAATCTGAGCAAAGTCCCACTCCTATGTGACAATGAGAGTGCTATCCGAATAGCAGAAAATCCTGTTGAGCACAGCCGCACAAAGCACATTGACATCCGGCATCACTTTTTGAGAGACCACCAGCAAAATGGAGATATCGAAGTGTTTCATGTTAGCACCGAGAACCAGCTAGCCGATATCTTCACTAAGCCTTTAGATGAAAAGACCTTTTGTAGGTTGCGTAGTGAGCTAAATATCCTAGATTCGCGGAACTTGGATTGATTTATAGCATACATGTGTTTATGCCTTTGATCATGTTCCTTATGCATTTTGTTGCTTACTACGGTGCTCAAGTTGTACAATCACTCCCCGGACCTCACAAGTCCTTGTGCAAGTGATGCACATATTTAGGGGGAGTTGTGCTACAACTTGACCCTTTGAGACTAACCGTTTGCTTGAGTTTGCTTGATTTAGTCTCAAAGGGAGGTTTGAAAGGGAAAAGGTGGACTTGGACCATGAAAGACTTCCACTGCACTCCGATGAGAGGGTAACTTATTCCAAGTTCATCTCATGTCCTCTTATTGCCTTTGTACTCTTATTTGAAGATTTTGGTGAGGCAATGGGGTTAAAGGGCCAAGATTGATCCCGTTTTGGTGCTTGATGCCAAAGGGGGAGAAAATAAAGGCCAAAGCAATAGATGGATCAGCTACCACTTGAGAAATTTTGAAAATAGTAGATTAGAGCTTTTGGTTTGTCAAAACTCTTTTATTGTCTCTTATGTCAAAAGTTGGCCTCTTGTGGGGAGAAGTGTTGATTATGGGAAAAAGGGGGAGTTTTTGAAATCCTTAATCAAATTTCTTAAAATAGTCTCTCGAAGGCTTTCAATATCAGGAACACACATCCTGTCCTTGAACCATACAGTGCCTGGCTCATCTTCCGTGAATTCCGGAACTTGACCTTCAGTAATCAGATCCTTAATCTCTTTTATTTTAGCATCACCAATTTGACCTTTGCGGATTTCTTGCTCCAAGGTAGGTTCCACATCAATAGTAACTCCTTCAGTATGAGCAACTATCCCCAGGTTAAGTCTCCTGAAATCCTCAACAATCTCGTCGGGTAGCTGGGCAACAATAGCTGAATGAACATGCTCCTTGCGACTCAAGGCATCCGCAACCAAATTTGCCTTGCCCGGGTGATAGTGAATCTCCAAATCATAATCCTTAATAAGCTCCAACCAACGACGTTGCCTAAGGTTGAGATCCTTCTGAGTGAATATATACTTCAAACTCTTATGATCCGTGTACACTTGGCACTTGGTCCCCATGATATAATGTCTCCAAATCTTAAGCGCATGCACAACGGCTGCTAATTCCAAGTCATGAGTGGGGTACTTCAATTCATGTTTCCTTAACTGCCGAGACGCGTAGGCAATCACATGTCCTTCCTGCATGAGCACACATCCTAAGCCTTGGCCACATGCATCACAATAGATATCAAATCCTTTCTGTAAGTCTGGCATAACCAAAACTGGTGGCGACATCAACCTCTTTTTCAATTGCTCAAAGCTGTCTTGTGTAGCATCCCAAAAATTCAAATCTTGAAATTTTCTCAAACTCTCTCTAAGTTCAAAATGAATTTCAAATTTCATTTCAAAATGTTTGTTTGCGAGTTGATATCAGCAAATAAAATATAGTGGTCTATATTCTCTCTAAAATCCTCCTCAAAATATCCTACAAATGTTTCTCCAATGATCCCCCTCAAACTCTTTCAGAAATACTGCCCAAATATTCCACCGATATATCTCCAAGTATTTTCTCCTTGAGAAATACCTTCAGAATCATTTTTAAAGTCCCCACAAATATTTTCTTCATAACTTTCCTCATGCCCATACGTATACGTATGCCTCCGGTGTCATACGGTGAGCTCTACAAGCTAATTACACTCATATAAGACAAATCCATGCTAATCTCCCACTAATCCTCTCATCCTCCCACTAATCCTCTCATCCCTCCCCCTAATCCCCCCACCATGGCTATAAATAGAGGGGCAAGGGCCTCCTCTCATCCCACCCCAAGCCATTTCATGGCAACTCTCTTCCCCCCCCCACACACACCCACTCCATGTTCCCACACAAGCACACACTAGCACAAGGATCGTTCGATCGTTCTTCGATCGTTCGTCCCCCTGTTCTTAGTTTGTTCGTTCGTTCGTCCGATCGTTCATGGTTCGTTCGTCCGTTCGTCCGATCGTTCGTCCGTTCGTTCATCCAAATAATCTTTTTCCTGCCATTATGCTGCCGAAATTCCAATCGTTCGTCCAATCGTTCGATCGTTCGTTCGATCGTTCATGGTTCGTTCGTCCGATCGTTCGATCGTTCGTCCGTTCGTTCGTCCAAATAATCTTTTTTCTGCCGTTATGCTGCCGAAATTCCGATCGTTCGTTCGTTCGATCATTCGATCGTTCATCGTTCGTTCATAGTTCCTATCCATCGTTCGTTCATACGAACTATTCACCATCACTATTTACCGTTACTATTTACCGTTACTATTTACCGTTACTATTTACCGTCACTATTTACCGTTACTATTTACCGTTACTATTCACCGTTACTATTCATTGATCATCCAATCACCCTAAATTTCAACTACTCATCCATCATGTTGTCCAGTCCACCTAAGACCAGCCAGACCCATATTCCAGTCATACGAACTCCGGTGACTGTGATTTTCATTCCAGTAGGGAACTTCCCATCTGGTCACCCATCCCAGGTTTCTCCAAGTTGAGCACACTTAACTTTGAGATTCCTTCGAACCAGGCTTCCAAACTCCGATTCCAATAATTCTTGTTTCTAAATTCTTATCGAATTATTCCCTATCCAACCATGTCATCCCTTAAGCATGGTTCATGTTCCAGAAAAATTCCAAAATACTATTGTCCCATATTCTGCCTATAACTCTCCTGTTCATACTAAGTCAGACAATTCATTCGTCACTATTCTCACCAACAGTGAACTTCACTGTGCTACACCACATGCACCCAGTTATAAATACGCCCAGCTACCCTCTCCCTCTCCACACACACTCAACACCCTCAGCCAAGGCAAACACCCCACCCACTCAGTTACTCTGCTCTGTCGGCTACACGCATAGTGTCGCTTCGCCCCCAGTCCACCCTCCTGGTAAGCACCTCCGCTCCACCACAAGTAGTATCTCAACACCACATGACGCAGATTCTACTCAAGACTCTACCCATCCATATATCTCTATTCTGGCCACTATACTAAATATTTGTTGGTATACTTGCTTGTTTGTATGTTTGCTTGTTCATATTGCATAGTTATCGGAGCATTCGTGCCGTCTCGTGGAGGCCCGATCTGCAAGTCTACGCCAGGCAGTGGAGCTAGAAGCCAGTTCCGCGAGCTCCCCTTCCCCCTTCGCCGAATAAGCATGGCAAGCTCACTGGATCCCTTTGATGCATAAATTACCTATGCTTTTACAACCACAACCCTCAGCCTGTTATTTTATGCATGATATGATTTTGAGACAAGTTATTATGGCCACCCAGCCGCTTGCCGCAATCAATACTTGATATATTTGTTACAAATGGTTTGAGAAAAGATGTGAGTTTTTAAAAGAAAATGCTTTTCAAAAAGTGTATGATGAAGGGTTTCCACCCTTATCACCTTTGAGTAGGGATGATCAGGGACTCCCTGGTTTAGGGGAGGGCCTAAGGTGATGGCTCAGCTGGTTTAGGCATGAGCAGAAGGATTGTCCCCTCATATAAGGACCGGTTTGTCATCCTTCACTACCTGTACTCATGATAAGTACAACCACTCGAGACTGTGTGGGCAGTCACTCAATCTGAACTCGTACGGTCCAACCCCAGGGTTATGAAGGCTGGGGAGCACCAGGAGGATAAGGAGGGGGAATGTTTTGTCCGGTTTGGACATGGTGGTGGCCTGACTCCTTCTGGTATAACCATTAAGGTTAGGACGTGCGGGGAAAGAAAGAGATTCGGATTCGGGTCTCACTAGCTATGAGATCGCAGAGCCGGACTCGTGGGTAAAGTGTACACCTCTGCGCAGAGTTTGAAAACCTATTCAAATAGTTCATGTCCACAGGAATGGACGAGTCTGGTATGGTATGGCAATTAATGTTTTGTTTTCAAAAAGGGGTGCATTTGAGAAAAATGGTTTTTAAAAGGTCCCGCGGTTGAGCCGTGAGCTATGATGGACGGGAAGTCCAGTGGCTGTTGTTGAAAATGAAAACCAGTGGGAAACTGCTAAGATACCTGGATGGTTTAGTCTAGGGGATTTTGTTCTAATACTGAAAAACTTCCTGCTCCTTTTGGAGAGGATGCGCTTTGCAAAATACAAAATGTTTTTCAAAACAACCCTGCATAAAATATTGTTGTTTCTGCAAAATATCCTAAGCTCCACATATTCCATGCATTATATCTGATTTCCCCATTCCGCGGGTGAAGGTGGGCTGCTGAGTACGTTTGTACTCACCCTTGCTTATTTATTTTTTTTCAGAAAAAGGAGATCGGGTAAGAGTTACGACTGTTCCCAACCTTGCCTGTGGCTGTTGGACCGCTGATTTGCTTCGCTGCGTATATTGGGCTGCTTCAGCCCCACTCTTAAAGTTGATCGCCACCTTTATAGGTTTGTCCCGAGTTGTGGACCAACTCTTAAAGTTGATCGCCACCTTTATAGGTTTGTCCTGTTTAAGCAGATCTGAAAATCATCTATTGTATAAATGTGTTTACTAGCCTCCTAGGACTAGTAATTGTATCACATTTGAGTCCCAGAGGATTGGGGCGCTTCAGGTGGTATCAGAGCTGTTAGGTTGGCCGCAGGACGTAACCCTTAGCCTGATCCAAAAGTTTTTGAGTCCAAACTATTTTTTTTTAAAAAAAAAATCTTGCTCTCATCCCTTCATTTCAAAAATGCTTTCCCCTTTTCCTTCTCTCAGAAGTTAGATGGAGGTTCGCTGCCAAACCAGCTTTTGCCAGAATGAAGATGGTTTTCCCAAGTTGCTGAAAGCATGCACAGTCCGCCTTGGAATCAGGAGCCAGCCAGAGTATGATGGTCGTGAATTCGTCGAGCATGGCACAGAGAAGTGTGTCGTGACTGTATACATTGGATCCAGTCCGCACCATGTGGAATGGAGTGTCACTGCTGCAGGGCACAGATTCAAAGACACCTACCAAGTCATCGCCCGCAAGGCATTGAGGGCCCTGTGTCAGATTTATGAAGAAGAAGTGGCCGACACCCCGCTCAGATTCTTTTCGCCCTTTCAGAGAAACCATCCAGTTTGGATGGCCAGGATGCGTGCATTGGAAGGGAAGCAGCTGCTTGAGGACGACCCCACAATCGTGTACCTCACTGCATACCTGCTCACCCTAGATGCGTAGTATGATTTCTTGGCTCGGCACCACCGTCAGATGATTGCCCGAGCAGAAGATGCAGAGAAGCTCAACCGTAAGCTCCATGTGGATATCACCATAGCTCAAGCCCGTGTAGCTGCCTTGGAAAGTCGTGAAGTCATTGCTGTTGAAGCCCTGAAGCAAGCCAAGGATGAGCACGTCCAGAAGTTGATGGAGGCCTACTTGGTAACCCATAACCAACGTAGAGCCCTGCGGATCCAAGAGCCTGCTTCATCCAACCCAGTTCAACCCATGAGAGCTGAAGATCCCCAAATTCTTGAAGGTCAACCAGTCTCTATCAGAGGAGAGAAGAAGGCTTGGGAACTACCGGAAGGAGCCATAGTCTTGGAAGGAATTCCAGTCTTCCCTCAGGCTATGGATAAGCAAGAGCACCCTGAATCCTCCCAAGATCCCCCGTCAGAGTTGTTTGAGCCCCTCACCACGAAGAAGATTCCAGCACCATCCTGTGAGATCAAAGAAGAAGCTGCAAGCACCCCGCTAGCACCGCCGCCCTCTGAGGAGCTACAAGAGCCAGTCCCGCTTGAAGAAGAGTTCAACCCCGTCTTGCCATCTCAGTCGCCGCCAGAAGAAGTCATCAACATCAGCTCCCTCTTGACCCATCCAGGAGATGCCTCAGATTGAAGTTGTGCGCCAGCCTTGCTAGAAGAGAAGCTGTCTGGTCTGAAGTTAGTTATGCCCAGTCCTCTGCATGCATTGGGTAGTGAAGTTTTTCTTCACTTTGGCTAGAGCCCTGCATGTATGAGAGGTAATCGTGTAGTCTCGTGTTTTGAAAAACTCTAATTGTGTGGCCCCCTAGGGCATTTCAAAATGAATTTCGCTTGATGTTTTCTTCCCTTTTGAGTGCATATGTGATGCTTTAACGTTAGTGCTCATAAGTTGCATTTAGCATAGTTCTCAATTCAGGAGCCAAGCAATAGTAGTTATGCTTAGCCCCCGAATCTGAGTAGTCTGTGCTTTGGAAAAACTCTATTCTTTCCTTATTCAAAACATTTGATTTGTTTGTGCTTATCATTGCTGAGCTTGTGTGTTTTCTTTTTGTTTTTCTTAAAAAGGTTTTCTCTAAAAACATAGATAACAAATTAGAGCTAATCCTCACCTTATGCTTCCATTCTCATCTTAACCCATCTCAAGAGAAAAGCACCTTACCGAAGAAGATACCAGGAAGCTTACCCTTGAAGCCTGGAATAATCTACAGAAGAAACCAGTCCAGCCGCTCAGTCAAAAGGACCGACCGTGAGAATCAAAGCATCGCCCCTGAGTCAAAGTAAACAGGAAAAGAGGACAAAAGGAGTTATTACCATACAAAGAGGCAAAGATTCTTGGAACCAGAGACCACAAACATCAGGGTCATTGACCCCACCACTCACCCGTGCCCCTCGCACGCGTGCCCGCCTCCATGCGCACTACCACCACCCCACACCCCCTTTGCTGCGCATTACCGTTGCCCCACACCTCCTTTGCAGCGCACCCACCGCCACCATCATCGCCGGCAGCAACCCCCTCCCCTTGTCGTGTTTGCTGCCGTGTAGCACCTGCTCCATCACCACCACTCCGCACCCGAGCACCCCCGCTCGCCTATAAAACCCCCCACCAGCTCCCTCAGTTCCTATTCCGCTGAAAGCAAAACACTCCCGATAAAATTCCCTCTGCTAAATCGCAAGCAACTCCATTTTCCACTCCCTCGCCCCTGAGATCACAATGCTTGGTGATTCTTGGGTTGAAGACTGTTGTATATGGTTCAACATCTTTGGTTTCCTCCTCTGTATGATGGTAATACTCATCGATAGAATCCTCCAGTGGGAAGAGCAAAGAGAAAGAAAGAGGCAGTAAGAAGAGAAAAGAAAAGGCGAAGAGAAGATAAGAAGAAGGTTCTCCCAGAATCAACCCTGTGTCAGTCATCTCTCTGTAGCCTGGTCAAGCAGCAACAGCAGAAGAAGGCCCCGTAACACCCTTGTTATGAAGTACTTCAAGGAGTTCAAATCCCCAAAATTCAAGAGTTCTACCCTCATTCTTTTTAAGTGGGGTAGTGTTCCAGTAAGGTTCCTGCTATGGAGAAAAAGAAGAAGGCCTGTGAATGTAGCAAGTTTGTCGAGGACCAGATCGTCAAAGCTTATAAGTTTCTGGATGAGAAGTGGTCACCCAAGTTCTGTTGATGAAGCACCAGAAGACCAATCAAGGAAGGAATCCATGTGGAAGTTCGCAAGAGAAAGGTTTGTGTGTTGGCATCGATGCTCCCTCAATAAGCTAGCTGCCAAGTGAAAGCTAGAAGCCTGAAGATGATCTTGAGTAGCTAGAATCAGCGTTTGCAATCGGCAACCAGATGCTCCTCAAAGGCCAAATTTTGTTGAAGTTCCATCTCCTCGAAGAGTCTGCAAAGTGAAGATATGTAGCTAAAGTAAAGCTATACCCATAACCCTTCTAAGCCGAATCTCGAGGACGAGATTCCTTTTAAGTGGGGTAGATTTGTAGCATCCCAAAAATTCAAATCTTGAAATTTTCTCAAACTCGCTCTAAATTCAAAATGAATTTCAAATTTCATTTCAAAATGTTTGTTTGCGAGTTGATATCAGCAAATAAAATATAATGGTCTATATTCTCTCTAAAATCCTCCTCAAAATATCCTACAAATGTTTCTCCAATGATCCCCCTCAAACTCTTTCAGAAATACTGCCCAAATATTCCACCGATATATCTCCAAGTATTTTCTCCCAGAGAAATACCTTCAGAATCATTTTTAAAGTCCCCACAAATATTTTCTTCATAACTTTCCTCATGCCCATACGTATACGTATGCCTCCGGTGTCATACGGTGAGCTCTACAAGCTAATTACACTCATATAAGACAAATTCATGCTAATCTCCCACTAATCCTCTTATCCTCCCACTAATCCTCTCATCCCTCCCCCTAATCCCCCCACCATGGCTATAAATAGAGGGGCACTCTCATCCCACCCCAAGCCATTTCATGGCAACTCTCTTCCCCCCCACACACACCCACTCCATGTTCCCACACAAGCACACACTAGCACAAGGATCGTTCGATCGTTCTTCGATCGTTCGTCCCCCTGTTCTTAGTTTGTTCGTTCGTTCGTCCGATCGTTCATGGTTCGTTCGTCCGATCGTTCGTCCGTTCGTTCATCCAAATAATCTTTTTCCTGCCATTATGCTGCCGAAATTCCAATCGTTCGTCCGATCGTTCGATCGTTCGTCCGATCGTTCATGGTTCGTTCGTCCGTTCGTCCGATCGTTCGATCGTTCGTCCGTTCGTTCATCCAAATAATCTTTTTTCTGCCGTTATGCTGTCGAAATTCCGATCGTTCGTTCGTTCGATCATTCGATCGTTCATCGTCCGTTCATAGTTCCTATCCATCGTTCATCGTTCGTTCATACGAACTATTCACCATCACTATTTACCGTTACTATTTACCGTCACTATTTACCGTTACTATTTACCATCACTATTTACCATCACTATTCACCGTTACTATTCACCGTTACTATTCATTGATCCTCCGATCACCCCAAATTTCAACTACTCATCCATCATGTTGTCCAGTCCACCTAAGACCAGCCAGACCCATATTCCAGTCATACGAACTCCGGTGACTGTGATTTTTATTCCAGTAGGGAACTTCCCATCTAGTCACCCATCCCAGGTTTCTCCAAGTTGAGCACGCTTAACTTTGAGATTCCTTCGAATCAGGCTTCCAAACTCCGATTCCAATAATTCTTGTTTCTAAATTCTTATCGAATTATTCCCTATCCAACCATGTCATCCCTTAAGCATGGTTCATGTTCCAGAAAAATCCCAAAATACTCTTGTCCCATATTCTGCCTATAACTCTCCTGTTCATACTAAGTCAGACAATTCATTCGTCACTATTCTCACCAACAGTGAACTTCACTGTGCTACACCACATACACCCAGTTATAAATACACCCAGCTACCCTCTCCCACTCCACACACACTCAACACTCTCAGCCAAGGCAAACACCCCACCCACTCAGTTACTCTGCTCTGCCGGCTACACGCATAGTGTCGCTTCGCCTCCAGTCCACCCTCCTGGTAAGCACCTCCGCTCCACCACTAGTAGTATCTCAACACCACATGACGCAGATTCTACTCAAGATTCTACCCATCCATATATCTCTATTCTGACCACTATACTAAATATTTGTTGGTATACTTGCTTGTTTGTACGTTTGCTTGTTCATATTGCATAGTTATCGGAGCGTTCGTGCCGTCTCGTGGAGGCCCGATCTGCAAGTCTACGCCAGGCAGTGGAGCTAGAAGCCAGTTCCGCGAGCTCCCCTTCCCCCTTCGCCGAATAAGCATGGCAAGCTCACTGGATCCCTTTGATGCATAAATTACCTATGCTTTTACAACCACAACCCTCAGCCTGTTATTTTATGCATGATATGATTTTGAGACAAGTTATTATGGCCACCTAGCCGCTTGCCGCAATCAATACTTGATATATTTGTTACAAATGATTTGAGAAAAGATGTGAGTTTTCAAAAGAAAATGCTTTTCAAAAAGTGTATGGTGAAGGGTTTCCACCCTTATCACCTTTGAGTAGGGATGATCAGGGACTCCGTGGTTTAGGGGAGGGCCTAAGGTGATGGCTCAGCTGGTTTAGGCATGAGCAGAAGGATTGTCCCCTCATATAACGACCGGTTTGTCATTCTTCACTACCTGTACTCATGATAAGTACAACCACTCGAGACTGTGTGGGCAGTCACTCAATCTGAACTCGTACGGTCCAACCCCAGGGTTATGAAGGCTGGGGAGCACCAGGTGGATAAGGAGGGGGAATGTTTTGTCCAGTTTGGACATGGCGGTGGCCTGACTCCTTCCGGTATAACCATTAAGGTTAGGACGTGCGGGGAAAGAAAGAGATTCGGATTCGGGTCTCACTAGCTATGAGATCGCAGAGCCGGACTAGTGGGTAAAGTGTACACCTCTGCGCAGAGTTTGAAAACCTATTCAAATAGTCCGTGTCCACAGGAATGGACGAGTCTGGTATGGTATGGCAATTAATGTTTTGTTTTCAAAAAGGGGTGCGTTTGAGAAAAATGGTTTTTAAAAGGTCCAGCGGTTGAGCCGTGAGCTATGGTGGACGGGAAGTCCAGTGGCTGTTGTTGAAAATGAAAACCAGTGGGAAACTGCTGAGATACCTGGATGGTTTAGTCCAGGGGATTTTGTTCTAATACTGAAAAACTTCCTGCTCTTTTTGGAGAGGATGCGCTTTGCAAAATACAAAATGTTTTTTCAAAACAACCCTGCATAAAATATTGTTGTTTCTGCAAAATATCCTGAGCTCCACATATTCCATGCATTATATCTGATTTCCCCATTCCGCGGGTGAAGGTGGGCTGCTGAGTACGTTTGTACTCACCCTTGCTTATTTATTTTTTTCAGAAAAAGGAGATCGGGTAAGAGTTACGACTGTTCCCAACCTTGCCTGTGGCTGTTGGACAGCTGATTTGCTTCGCTGCGTATATTGGGCTGCTTCAGCCCCACTCTGATGATATGTCCCGAGTTGTGGACCAACTCTTAAAGTTGATCGCCACCTTTATAGGTTTGTCCCGTTTAAGCAGATCTGAAATCATCTATTGTATAAATGTGTTTACTAGCCTCCTGGGACTAGTAATTGTATCACATTTGAGTCCCAGAGGATTGGGGCGCTTCATCTTGGCACTTCTTGTCCCACTTAAATTCTCTTCCTTTCTCCAGAAGCGAAGTCATAGGCTTAGCAATCTTAGAAAACCCTTCAATAAATCTCCGATAATAGCCTGCTAATCCCAAGAAACTCTGAATCTCAGTAACTGTAGTGGGTACTCTCCACTCCATTATCTCCTTAACTTTAGCAGGATCCACTGAAATTCCTCCATTAGAAATAATATGACCAAGAAATGGCACCTCGCCAATCCAAAACTCGCACTTGCTGAACTTGGCATATAGCTGGTTATCTCATAGCTTCTGTAGCACCAACCTTAGATGTTTCTCATGATCGCTATCACTCTTGGAATAAATAAGGATATCGTCGATGAACACCACGACGAATCTGTCCAAATACTCCATAAACACCTTGTTCATCAAATTCATAAAATAAGCTGGTGCATTGGTTAATCCAAACGACATAACAGTGAACTCATATAATCCATATCGAGTCGAGAAAGCCGTCTTGGGAATATCCGATGGTCTAATCCTCATCTGATGGTATCCTGATCGGAGATCAATCTTCGAAAATACTCTAGCACCTCTCATCTGATCAAATAGATCCTCAATACGGGGCAACGGATACTTGTTCTTCACAGTAACATCATTAAGAGATCTATAATCCACACACATCCGCTGTGATCCATCCTTCTTCTGTACAAACAGAACCGGCGCTCCCCAAGTTGAGGAACTCGAACGAATGTACCTAGCCTCTTGTAACTCAGTTAACTGCTTCTTAAGTTCCTTCAACTCCTCTACGGACATCCTATATGGCCGTTTAGAAATAGGGGCGGTTCCAGGTAGGAGATCAATAACAAACTCAACTTCTCTATCAGGTGGCATCTGAAAGGGAATTAGGCTTACACCTACTTCCTAAATTGATTTTGGTGGTTGAATTGCCCAACACAAATAATTGGACTAACTAGTTTGCCCAAGTTTATAAGTTCTACAGGTACCAAAGGTTCACAATAAGCCAATAAAAAGACCAAAAATGGGTTCAATAAAAGAGAGCAAAGGGACAACCGAAGTGTGCCTTGGTCTGGCGCACCGGACTGTCCGATGCACCACCGGACAGTGTCCGGTGCACCAGGGGACTTCAAGCTGAACTTCGCACCTTCGGGAATCTTTAGAGGTGCTTCGCTATAATTCACCGGACTGTCCGGTGCTCCAGAAAAGAGTGACTCTGAACTCGCCAGCTTCGGGAATTCGCTCCGCTATAATTCACCGGACATGTCCGGTGCACACCGGACTGTCCGGTGTAACGGCGGAGCAACGACTAGTCTGCGCCAACGGTCACCTGCAACAGCATTAAATGCGCGCCAGCGCGCGCAGAGGAGCAGAGCACGCACGGGTGGCACACCGGACAGCCTACAGGGGATGTCCGGTGCACCACCGGATAGCTAGGCGGGCCCACACGTCAGAGCTCCAACGGTCGAACCCTAACGGCCGGGTGACGTGGCTGGCGCACCGGACACTGTCCGGTGACGTACCAGACTGTCCGGTGCGCCCGTCGACAGCAGCCTTCACCAAACGACTAGTTTGGTGGTTGGGGTTATAAATACCCCCAACCACCCCACATTCAAGTTATCCAAGTTTTCCACTCTTCAACACCTTACAAGAGCTAGCATTTAATACAAGACACAACAAAGAGATCAAACCCTCTCCAATTCCACACAAGGCTTTAGTGATTAGTGAGAGAGATTTGTTGTGTTCTTTTGAGCTCTTGCGCTTGGATTGCTTCTTTCTTTCTCATTTGTTCTTGTGATCAAAACTCAATTGTAACCGAGGCAAGAGACACCAATTGTGTGGTGGTCCTTGCGGGGAAGTTTTGTTCCCGGTTGATTTGAGAAGAGAAGCTCACTCGGTCCGAGGGATCGTTTGAGAGAGGGAAAGGGTTGAAATAGACCCGACCTTTGTGGCCTCCTCAATGGGAGTAGGTTTGCGAGAACCGAACCTCGGTAAAACAAATCCTTGCGTCTCACTTCTTCACTCACTCACGATTTGTTTTTACGCCCTCTCTCGGACTCATTTCTATTTCTAACGCTAACCCGACTTGTAGTTGTGATTAAGTTGTTAAATTTCAGATTCGCCCTATTCACCCCCCTCTAGGCGACTTTCAATTGGTATCAAAGCCCGATGCTTCATTAGAGCCTAACCGCTCGAAGTGATGTCGGGAGATCACGCCAAGAAGGAGATGGAGACCGGCGACAAGCCCACTACAAGCCATGGGGAGACTTCATCGGAAGAGTCCCGCAACAAGAGGAAGGAGGAGAAAGACTCCTCCAACAAAGGGAAGGGGAAGGAGAAGAAATCCTCTTTCCACAAGTCGCATCGGAGAGGCGACAAGCACAAGAGGATGAGGAAAGTGGTCTACTACGAGACCGACACTTCATCACCATCGACCTCTGGCTCCGACGTGCCGTTCGTAACTTCGAAGCGCCATGAGTGCAAGAAGTTTAGTAAGATCCCCCTACGCTATCCCCACATTCCTAAACATACACCTTTACTTTCCGTCCCATTAGGCAAACCACCAACGTTTGATGGTGAAGATTATGCTAGGTGGAGTGATATGATGCTATATCACCTAACCTCACTCCACAAAAGTATATGGGATGTTGTTGAGTTTGGTGTACAGGTACCATCCGTAGGGGATGAGGATTATGATGAAGACAAAGTGGCCCAAATCGAGCACTTCAACTCCCAAGCCACAACTATACTCCTCACTTCTCTAAGTCGAGAGGAGTATAATAAAGTGCAAGGGTTGAAGAGCGCAAAGGAGATTTGGGACGTGCTAAAGACCGCGCACGAAGGAGATGAGGTGACCAAAATCACCAAGCGGGAAATGATCAAGGGGGAGCTCGGTCACTTCCGTCTTCGCCAAGGGGAGGAGCCACAAGACATGTACAACCGGCTCAAAAACTTGGTGAATCAAGTGCGCGACCTCGAGAGCAAAAAATGGGATGACCACGAAGTGGTTAAGGTTATTCTTAGATCACTTGTTTTCCTTAACCCTACTCAAGTTCAATTAATTCGTGGTAATCCTAGATATACACAAATGACCCCCGAGGAAGTTATAGGTAATTTTGTGAGCTTTGAGTTGATGATCAAAGGCTCAAAGAAGATCAACGAGCTTGACGGCCCCTCCACGTCCAAAGCACAACCGGTCGCATTCAAGGCGACGGAAGAAAAGAAGGAGGAACCCACTCCAAGTCGAACACCCATCGACGCCTCCAAGCTCGACAATGAGGAGATGGCGCTCATCATCAAGAGCTTTCGCCAAATCCTCAAGCAACGAAAGGGGAAGGATTACAAATCCCGTTCCAAGAAGGTTTGCTACAAGTGTGGTAAGCCCAGTCACTTTATTGCTAAATGTCTATTATCAAGTGATAGTGACAGGGACAACGACAAGAAGGGGAGAAGAAAGGAGAAGAAGAGATACTACAAGAAGAGGGGCGGCGATGCCCATGTGTGCCGCGAGTGGGACTCCGAGGAGAGCTCCTCCGACTCCTCCTCCGACGAGGACGCCGCCAACATCGCCGTCACCAAGGGTCTTCTCAACCCAACGTCGGCCACAAATGCCTCATGGCTAAGGACGGTAAAAGGAAGAAGGTAAAATCAAGATCCTCCACTAAATATGAAACCTCTAGTGATGAGGGTAATGCTAGTGATGAGGAGGATAATTTACGCACCCTTTTTGCCAACCTTAACATGCAACAAAAGGAAAAGTTAAACGAATTAATTAGTTCTATTCATGAGAAGGATGACCTCTTGGATTCTCAAGAGGACTTCCTAATTAAGGAAAACAAGAAGCATGTTAAGGTGAAAAATGCTTATGCTCTAGAAGTTGAAAAATGTGAGAAACTAACTAGTGAGCTAAGCACTTGCCATGACACTATTGCCAACCTTAGAAATGAAAATGCTAGATTAATTGCTAAGGTTGATTCACATGTTTGTGATGTTTCAATTCCCAATCTTAAAGATGATAATGTTGATTTACTTGCTAAGATTGAAGAATTGAATATCTCTCTTGCTAGCCTTAAGATTGAAAATGAGAAATTAATTGCTAAGGCTAAAGATTTTGATGTTTGCAATGTTACTATTTCTAACCTTAGAAGTGAAAATGATATATTACATGCTAAGGTTGTAGAATTAAAATCTTGCAAACCCTCTACATCTACCATTGAGCATACTTCTATTTGCACTAGATGTAGAGATATTGATATTGATGCTATTCATGATCATATGGCTTTAATTAAACAACAAAATGATCATATAGCTAAACTAGATGCTAAAATTGCCGAGCACGAACTTGAGAATGAAAAATTTAAATTTGCTCGTAGTATGCTCTATAGTGGGAGACGCCCTGGCGTCAAGGATGGCATTGGCTTCCAAAAGGGGGACAATGTCAAACTTAATGCCCCTCCTAAGAAATTGTCTAATTTTGTTAAGGGCAAGGCTCCCATGCCTCAGGATAACGAGGGCTACATTTTGTACCCTGCCGGTTATCCTGAGAGCAAAATTAGGAGAATTCATTCTAGGAAGTCTCACCTGGCCCTAATCATGCTTTTATGTATAAGGGTGAGACATCTAGCTCTAGCAACCAACCCGTGCTAAGTTGCCTAAGAAGAAAACTCCTAGTGCATCAAATGATCATGACATTTCATTCAAAACTTTTGATGCATCATATGTTTTAACTAACAAATCCAGCAAGGTAGTTGCCAAGTTTGTTGGGGGCAAACACAAGGGCTCCAAGACTTGTGTTTGGGTACCCAAAGTTCTTGTGTCTAATGCCAAAGGACCCAAAACCGTTTGGGTACCTAAAGTCAAGAACTAAATTTGTTTTGTAGGTTTATGCATCCGGGGGCTCAAGTTGGATCATCGATAGCGGGTGCACAAACCACATGACAGGGGAGAAGAAGATGTTCTCCTCCTACGAGAAAAACCAAGATCCCCAACGAGCTATCACATTCGGGGATGGAAATCAAGGTTTGGTCAAAGGTTTGGGTAAAATAGATATATCTCCTGACCATTCCATTTCCAATGTTTTTCTTGTTGATTCATTAGATTACAACTTGCTTTCTGTTTCCCAATTATGTCAAATGGGCTACAACTGTCTATTTACTGATGTAGGTGTCACTGTCTTTAGAAGGAGTGATGATTCAATAGCATTTAAGGGAGTGTTAGAGGGTCAGCTATACTTGGTAGATTTTGATAGAGCTAAACTCGACACTTGCTTGATTGCTAAGACTAACATGGGTTGGCTCTGGCACCGCCGACTAGCCCATGTTGGGATGAAGAATCTTCATAAGCTTCTAAAGGAAGAACACATTTTAGGATTAACAAATGTTCATTTTGAGAAAGACAAGATTTGTAGCGCATGCCAAGCTGGGAAGCAAGTTGGTGTTCATCATCCACATAAGAACATCATGACGACTGACAGGCCACTGGAGCTTCTACACATGGACCTATTCTGCCCGATAGCTTACATAAGCATCGGCAGGAGTAAGTACTGTCTAGTTATTGTGGATGATTATTCTCGCTTCACTTGGGTATTCTTTTTGCAGGAAAAATCTCAAACCCAAGAGACCTTAAAGGGATTCTTGAGACGGGCTCAAAATGAGTTCGGCTTAAGGATCAAGAAAATAAGAAGCGACAACAGGACGGAGTTCAAGAATTCACAAATTGAAGGCTTCCTTGAGGAGGAGGGCATCAAGCATGAGTTCTCTTCTCCCTACACCCCACAACAAAATGGTGTAGTGGAGAGGAAGAATCGAACTCTATTGAACATGGCAAGAACCATGCTTGATGAGTATAAGACGTCGGATCGGTTTTGGGCCGAGGCGGTTAACACCGCTTGCTACTCCATCAACCGGTTATATCTACACCGAATCCTCAAGAAGACATCATATGAACTCCTAACCGGTAAAAAGCCCAACATTTCATATTTTAGAGTCTTTGGTAGCAAATGCTTTATTCTTGTTAAAAGAGGTAGAAAATCTAAATTTGCTCCTAAGACAGTAGAAGGCTTTTTACTAGGATATGATTCAAACACAAGGGCATATAGAGTCTTTAACAAGTCCTCTGGACTAGTTGAAGTTTCTTGTGACGTTGTGTTTGATGAGACTAACGACTCTCAAGTAGAGCAAGTTGATCTTGATGAGATAGGTAATGAAGAGGCTCCGTGCATCGCGATAAGGAACATGTCCATTGGGGATGTGTATCCTAAGGAATCCGAAGAGCCTCCAAATTCACAAGATCAACCATCCTCCTCCACGCAAGCATCTACACCAACTCAAAATGAGGACGAAGCTCAAGTTGATGAAGGAGAAAATCAAAATGATGAGCCACCTCAAGATGATGGCAATGATCAAGGGGGAGATGTAAATGATCAAGACAAGGAGGATGAAGAACCAAGGCTGCCACACCCAAGAGTCCACCAAGCAATCCAACGAGATCACCCCGTCGACACCATCCTCGGCGACATTCATAAGGGGGTAACCACTCGATCTCGTGTTGCACATTTTTGTGAGCATTACTCTTTTGTTTCCTCTATTGAGCCCCACAGGGTAGAGGAAGCACTCCAAGATTCGGATTGGGTGATGGCGATGCAAGAGGAGCTCAACAACTTCACTAGGAACGAGGTATGGCATTTAGTTCCACGTCCTAATCAAAATGTTGTAGGAACCAAATGGGTCTTCCGCAATAAGCAAGATGAGCATGGTGTGGTGAGAAGAAACAAAGCTCGACTTGTGGCCAAGGGATACTCCCAAGTCGAAGGTTTGGATTTTGGTGAAACCTATGCACCCGTAGCTAGGCTTGAGTCAATTCGCATATTATTGGCCTATGCTACTTACCATGGCTTCAAGCTTTACCAAATGGACATGAAGAGTGCCTTCCTCAATGGACCAATCAAGGAAGAGGTCTACGTTGAGCAACCTCCCGGCTTTGAAGACAGTGAGTACCCTAACCATGTCTATAGGCTCTCTAAGGCGCTTTATGGGCTTAAACAAGCCCCAAGAGCATGGTATGAATGCCTAAGAGATTTCCTTATTGCTAATGGCTTCAAAGTCGGAAAGGCCGATCCTACTTTATTTACTAAAACTCTTAACAATGATTTGTTTGTATGCCAAATTTATGTTGATGATATTATATTTGGGTCTACTAATGAATCTACATGTGAAGAATTTAGTAGGATCATGACACAGAAATTCGAGATGTCAATGATGGGGGAGTTGGAAGTATTTCTTAGGATTTCAAGTGAAGCAACTCCAAGAGGGCACCTTCATTTGCCTAACGAAGTATACTCAAGACATTCTAAACAAGTTTGGGATGAAGGATGCCAAGCCCATCAAGACACCCATGGGAACAAATGGGCATCTCGACCTCGACACAGAAGGTAAATCCATCGATCAAAAGGTATACCGGTCGATGATAGGTTCATTACTCTATTTATGTGCATCTCGACCGGACATTATGCTTTCCGTATGCATGTGCGCAAGATTCCAAGCTGACCCTAAGGAATCTCACCTTACGGCCGTAAAACGAATCTTGAGATATTTGGCTTATACTCCTAAGTTTGGGCTTTGGTACCCTCGGGGATCCATATTTGATTTAATTGGTTATTCGGATGCCGATTGGGCGGGGTGTAAAATTAATCGAAAGAGCACGTCGGGGACTTGCCAGTTCTTGGGAAGGTCCTTGGTGTCTTGGGCTTCAAAGAAGCAAAATTCTGTGGCTCTTTCTACCGCCGAAGCCGAGTACATTGTCGCAGGACATTGTTGCACACAATTACTTTGGATGAGGCAAACGCTGCGGGACTATGGTTACAAATTAACCAAAGTTCCTCTTCTATGTGATAATGAGAGTGCAATCCGCATGGCGGATAATCCCGTTGAGCATAACTGCACTAAACACATAGCCATTTGGTATCACTTTCTTAGGGATCACCAACAAAAGGGGGATATCGAGATTGCATACATCAATACTAAAGATCAATTAGCCGATATCTTTACCAAGCCACTAGATAAACAAACTTTTACCAAACTTAGGCATGAGCTAAATATTCTTGATTCTATAAATTTCTTTTGATGTCTTGCACACATAGCTCATAAATATACCTTTGATCATGTCTCTTTTATATATGCTATGACTAATGTGTTTTTAAGTGAATTTCAAACCAAGTCATAGGTATATTGAAAGGGAATTGGAGTCTTCGGCGAAGACAAAGGCTTCCACTCCACTCCATCACTCATCCTTCGTCGTCGCTCCGAGCAATTCTTCGTCTTTGGTATAATCTTCACTCATATATTTTATTTGTCAAAGGGGAGAAAATAGTTAGCGAAGGGCCTATATTTCACTCTAAGTATCCGTTTTTGGCGATTCATGCCAAAGGGGGAGAAAGTATTGGCCCAAAGCAAAAGGACCGCACCACCACCCTAATTTTAAAACTTATGATTTTCAATTGGTAAATTTCAAATTGGTATCTTATTGTGTTCAAAAGGGGGAGAAAGTAGTATTTTCAAAATTGTTATCTTAAAACCCTCTTGAACACTAAGAGGAGAATTTATTGAGGGGGAGTTTTGTTTTAGTCAAAGGAAAAGCATTTGAAACAAGGGGAGAAAATTTCAAAACTTGAAAATGCTTCGCAAAATCTTATTCATTTACCTTTGACTATTTGCAAAAGGACTTTGAAAAGAATTTACAAAAAGAATTTGCAAAAACAAAACATGTGGTGCAAGCGTGGTCCAAAATGTTAAAAATAAAGAAACAATCCATGCATATCTAGTAAGTAATATTTATTGGCTCAATTCTAAGTAACCTTTGCACTTACATATGCAAACTAGTTCAAATTATGCACTTCTATATTTGCTTTGGTTTGTGTTGGCATCAATCACCAAAAAGGGGGAGATTGAAAGGGAATTAGGCTTACACCTACTTCCTAAATTGATTTTGGTGGTTGAATTGCCCAACACAAATAATTGGACTAACTAGTTTGCCCAAGTTTATAAGTTCTACAGGTACCAAAGGTTCACAATAAGCCAATAAAAAGACCAAAAATGGGTTCAATAAAAGAGAGCAAAGGGACAACCGAAGTGTGCCCTGGTCTGGCGCACCGGACTGTCCGGTGTGCCATTGGACAGTGTCCATTGCACCACCGGACAGTGTCCGGTGCACCAGGGGACTTCAAGCTGAACTTCGCACCTTCGGGAATCTTCAGAGGCGCTTCGCTATAATTCACCGGACTGTCCGGTGCACCATCGGACAGTGTCCGGTGCTCCAGAGGAGAGCGACTCTGAACTCGCCAGCTTCGGGAATTCGCTCCGCTATAATTCACCGGACATGTCCGGTGCACATCGGACTGTCCGGTTTAACGGCAAAGCAACGGCTAGTCTATGCCAACGGTCACCTGCTACAGCATTAAATGCGCGCCAGCGCGCAGAGGAGCAGAGCACGCGCGGGTGGCACACCGGACAGCCTACAGGGGATGTCCGGTGCACCACCGGACAGCCAGGCGGGCCCACACATCAGAGCTCCAACGGTCGAACCCTAACGGCCGGGTGACGTGGCTGGCGCACCGGACACTATCCGGTGGCGCACCGGACTGTCCGGTGCGCCCGTCGACAGCAGCCTTCACCAAACGGCTAGTTTGGTGGTTGGGGTTATAAATACCCCCCAACCACCCCACATTCAAGTTATCCAATTTTTCCACTCTTTAACACCTTACAAGAGCTAGCATTTAATACAAGACACACCAAAGAGATCAAACCCTCTCCAATTCCACACAAGGCTTTAGTGATTAGTGAGAGAGATTTGTTGTGTTCTTTTGAGCTCTTGCACTTGGATTGCTTCTTTCTTTCTCATTTGTTCTTGTGATCAAAACTCAATTGTAACCGAGGCAAGAGACACCAATTGTGTGGTGGTCCTTGCAGGAAAGTTTTGTTCCCGGTTGATTTGAGAAGAGAAGCTCACTCGGTCCGAGGGGTCGTTTGAGAGAGGGAAAGGGTTGAAATAGACCCGGCCTTTGTGGCCTCCTCAACGAGGAGTAGGTTTGCGAGAACCGAACCTCGGTAAAACAAATCCTTGCGTCTCACTTCTTCACTCATTCGCGATTTGTTTTTACGCCCTCTCTCGGACTCATTTCTATTTTTAACGCTAACCCGGTTTGTAGTTGTGATTAAGTTGTTAAATTTCAGATTCACCCTATTCACCCCCTCTAGGCGACTTTCAGCATCCCTGGTAACTCCTCTGGAAAGACATCCGGAAAATCTCTAACCACACGGATGTTGTCACCAACAAACTCCTCAGGTATAAAGAACATTGCAAGTTTGGATGAGGTTGGCACTGCAATATTAACTTGAAATCTTTCTCCTTAAGTGGTAGTGAGTTCTATGGTACCTCTACCACATGCTATAATGGCCTTTGCCTTTCTTAACCATGACATACCAAGGATCAGATCTATACTGCTTGACTCTAATATTATAGCAGTAGCTCCAAATTCTCTACCCATAATTGTTAATGTCAATCTACGTGTCATTTGATTCGTCTCAACAGGCCCTTTAGGTGTAATTACTATCATGGGTTTTCTCATTTTTAGCAGTGGTATTTCATTTGTGTTGGCATATCTAGCAGACATAAATGAATGTGTAGCACCAGAATCAAATAAGATGGTTGCAGGAATAGCATTAACGTAAAACATACCAAGTACGATGTCAGCACCATCCGGAGTAGCATCAACGCTGACTTGATTAACCTTGGCAATAGAATATCCCTTGCCAGATCCTGGAGTTTGCTGCCTATTCTGAACTGGAGTAGTAGCAATCCTCTGTGGGCAGACATTTGCATAGTGACCAGTCTTCCCACACTTGAAACACGTAGTGCCTGGACTCTGTCCTGAGAACTTCGTCGGGGTGCCAGTGGGGGTAGCCTGTCGAGGAGGTGGAGTCCTCAGAGGTGATTGCTGAACTGGGCGCTGGCCTCCGCCAGTGCGAACTGGTGTTCCCTGGGGGGAACTGTAGCGAGGACGAACACTGCTGCTTCCTTGTCCTTGAGATATAGCCTTTCTCTTCAAATCTCCCAGCTGAACCCGCTTGTGTTCAATAGCTAGGGCCTTATCAAGTAGCCTTTGAAATGACGGGAATGTATGTGCTACCAGAGCATACTGTAGAGGTCCATTAAGTCCTTCAATAAAATGCTCTTGCTTCCTCTCATCTTCAGCAACTTCACCAGGGGCATATCTGGATAACTGGATAAACTTGTCGCGGTACTCGCTGACTGACATACTTCCTTGCTTCAGTGACAGAAATTCCTTCTTCTTAATCTTCATCAATCCAGCTGGTATATGATAATTCCGGAACTGTGTACTAAACTCTGCCCAAGTAATAGTATCAGCAGCATCGTGGGCAACAGTATATGAATCCCACCAGTCAGCAGCAGGACCTGTCAGACGTCCAGAAGCATATAGAACCTTCTCCCGGTCGGTGCATTGTGCAATATTCAACATCTTTTCCACAGATTTCAGCCAATCATCTGCATCCAGTGGATCAGGTGAGCTAGCAAATGTAGGTGGCTTATGACTCATGAACTCTCTATGCTTATCCCGGGGTGGAACTGGTGGTGGAGGTGGAGGCAGTGGTGCTTGTTGCTGTTGCTGCTGTTGCTGTTGTTGTTGCATTTGTTGTTGCAGCTGTTGTTGCGCCCTCCTTTCCTAGCGTATCTCCTCTCGCTCCTGGCGCAACTCCTGTCGTATCTCTTCTCTTTCTTGGCGCATCTCCTGGCGTTCTTGCTGCATCTAAGCACGAATATCTGCCATGGTGTCCGCCATCTGTTGCATCATC
Source organism: Zea luxurians (assembly GCA_029449295.1). Classification (NCBI taxonomy): domain Eukaryota; kingdom Viridiplantae; phylum Streptophyta; class Magnoliopsida; order Poales; family Poaceae; genus Zea; species Zea luxurians. The sequence continues at coordinate 1,440,534 of JAOPSE010000119.1, forward strand.
CTCATCTAAGCTGCAATCAGTGGATCAACTCCGCCTGGTGGAGGATTAGGAGGATTATCTCTACTGGATGTGGCTGGGGTTGTCTATATATCCACCGAGTGTGTCGATTAGGAGGCAAATCAATTCCACCACCCCGCCTGGTATTGACCATCTGAGTTAGATACATATGGTAAGAGAATAGTAGACAAGGCAGGTATTTACAAATCAGGTTACTTTGGGGGATTTTATTAGCTAAGCAGATTGATATCTTACCTACCATAGCTAATTCAATACCTTATGTTGGTACATGCTAAGATGTCCATATATAATATATCAATCAATCAAAGAAGCAAATCAGACATTATCATCAGAACAATCAACCAACATTTTTTTAATAGAGAAAATAGTTATTTTTTGTCTTAGGTTCCCTATCCCTTAAAAAGATCATAGTGGTAGGATTCCAAGGTGTGAAATCCATCTTGTCTTAGAGTAGAAAAGATATGATTAATCAGAGTAGAGTAGCAAAAGGTGAGACAAGATCAAGATGAGATGAGTATAGCATGAGTCAGAGTAAGGTAAGTAGGAAAGGGTTTGTCCATTTCTATCTAGGTCTCGTCCTACAGTCAACATTTGCTCCGATACCACTTCTGTACACACCCGGCTTTAAGGAACAAAGCCAGGTGCATCTCATACATGCGCCAAGAAGACAACATATATAATAACAGAGTGTATAGAGATAAATGTCAATAACATCAGAGTACTTATTACATAGCGGAAGTCTTATTACAAAATAAAGGAATAACCATAAAACGAACTAAGGATCGTCGGCGCCAATGTCAACTGAGAAACGCCACCTAGATCAGATCATACTCCTCGCCTTGTGGCTCCTCCTGAACCACCTGTTCTTCTCCTGGGGGGGTGTGAGACAGCAAGGGTGAGCTCACACATGATCATAGCTCAACAAGTTGTGGGGAACCAGTGGACATAAACTCACAAAGGTGTGAGTTCATGTGATGTGTAAGGCTAATCAATGATAGGGGTTAAAGCTGAGCATTGCTTTTAAGTAGTTGGTCAAAATTTTATTAGCAGTTACTAAGTGTAAGTAAATACCAAACCTTAAGTAAAAGTATTAGAACAAAATTAATAATAATCCCATGCAATGCAAATGACAAAATTGAAGTTAAGTTCCATAATTTAAACATCAGAGAGTCCTGAGCTGCTCATGACCGTGAGCTCGGCTAGTATATCAGTTTTACACTCTGCAGAGGTTGTACCCTTTACCCACAAGTCATGTTACCCATCTGCCAAGGGGTCGCGACTCCCATACACCTCTACCTAGGAAGCGCGGTAGGGCAACACTACGAGGCCTTTACAAAGTTCCACTAGCTTCCGAAAACCCGCTACAGTTTATGGGAAGAGCACTTGCAAGAATCCCCCGTCTGACCGCCATCGCAGCTAAATCAACCCGAGAACCTCCTTGCATACAACTTCCCTACTGCCCTTGCCCCTTTCGGGTAAGGTAGTCTTCCACTAGCTTTCCTAATTAGTCAGCCAAGGGCGTCCCATTAAACCCTTGTGGTGGCACGTGGTTCTTAAGTTAAGCTCTATGTTCCAATTAACATTAATGATCTTAACATGAACATAAATAGAATAACAAAAGAATTGGAACATAGATGTAATAAATGATTATCCCAAAACCATGTAAAGCAATAGCAAACTACCCAAGTGAATCAGGGTAAACAAGGTAATGAGATAAACAATCTAGGGTGACCTATCTGAAAGGGAAATGTGCCCTTGGGCCATTTCTAAGTATTTTGGTGATTTAGTGTCCAACACAAGTGCCTAAGTGTAAAAAGGTGGACAAAGTACAAATCAAGAATTAAGGTATGTTTCTCAGACTTAGTACATTGTTTTATGGACTAATGTATTGTGTCTAAGTGCTGGAAACAGGAAAAATCCAATTGGAAATGTCTTGGCTCGAGCAGCCAAGAATCTGCTCAGTCTGGGTGCACCGGACTGTCCGGTGGTGCACCGGACAGTGTCCGGTGCGCCAGGCTGGCTCGAGCAAAGTGGCCGCTCTCGGGATTTCACCGGCGACGTACGACTAAAATTCACCGGACTATCCGGTGTGCACCAGACAGTCCGGTGAGCCAACGGTCTGCCGGGCCAACGGTCGGCCGCACAATCTGCGCGGGACACGTGGCCGAGCCAACGGCTAGAAGACGGCACCGGACTGTCCGGTGTGCACCGGACATGTCCGGTGCGCCAACGGCTCTCAGGCTGCCAACGGTCGGCTTCGTTATTTAAGGAAGGAAATCGGTCATCGGACAGTGTCCGGTGTGCACCGGACTGTCCGGTGCCCCCGACGACAGAAGGCAAGAATGGCTTTCCAGATTTGTGCTCAACGGCTCCTAGCTGCCTTGGGGCTATAAAAGGGACCCCTAGGCGCATGGAGGAGTACACCAAGCAACCTTAGAGCATTCTTGATCATCCACACTCAGTCTTTGCGCATTCGTTTGTCATTCTCAGTGATTCGAGCTCCGTTCTAGTGAGAACTTTGAGATAGTCTTTTGAGCTCGATTCTTGGCCGTGTGTGCGCGCATTTTGCTATGGATTTGTGTGTGTTGCTTTCCTCCCTTACTCCGTATTTCTTGTGAATCTCAAGTGTAAGGGCGAGAGGCTCCAAGTTGTGGAGAATCCTCGCAAACGGGATATTGAAAGGCAAAGAAAAACACCGTGGTATTCAAGTTGGTCTTTGGACCACTTGAGAGGGGTTGATTGCAACCCTCGTCCATTGGAACGCCACAACGTGGAGTAGGCAAGCGTTGGTCTTGGCCGAACCACGGGATAAACCACTGTGTCATCTCTGTGTTTGATCTCTTGTGGTATTGTGTTTTGTTGTGACTCCTCTCTAGCCACTTAGCGATTATTGTGCTAACACTTAACAAGTTTTTGTGGCTATAAATTTAAGTATCACAGGATCACCTATTCACCCCCCCCTCTAGGTGCTCTCAATTGGTATCAGAGCCGTTCTCTTCACAAAGGGACTAACCGCCCGAAGAGATGGATCCCAAAGGGAAGGGAATCGTGATCAACGACAAGGAGAAGGAGTCCTTCGTCAACGAGCCCAAAGATGACAAGCCTACCGACTCTGGCTCGGGTCATAGACGAAAGGAAGGGAAGAAGAAGAAGACAAGGCGCATCAAGGAGATCGTCTACTACGACGACAACGATGAGTCTACTTCTTCCCAAAAGGACGACGACCACAACGACTACGAGAGAAGGAAACCGATTAATTCGAACTTTTCCTTTGACTACTCTCGTATTCCGCAAAGTTCAAATTCACATTTGCTCTCCATTCCACTCGGCAAGCCCCCACACTTTGATGGGGAGGACTACGGATTTTGGAGCCACAAAATGCGTAGTCACCTATTCTCTCTCCATCCTAGCATATGGGAGATTGTAGAGAGTGGAATGCACTTTGATAGTTCGGACAGTCCCATGTTCATTAATGAACAAATTCATAAGAATGCACAAGCTACTACTGTCCTTCTAGCTTCTTTGTGCAGGGATGAATACCATAAAGTGAGCGGCTTGGATAACGCCAAGCAGATCTAGGACACCCTCAAGATTTCTCATGAGGGGAACGACGTCACCTTGCTCACCAAGATGGAGTTGGTGGAGGGCGAGCTTGGACGGTTCGCGATGATAAGGGGTGAGGAGCCGACACAAACATACAACCGGCTCAAGACCCTTATCAACAAGATAAGGAGCTACGGAAGCACGCGATGGACGGACCACGACGTCGTCCGACTGATGCTAAGGTCCTTTACCTTTCTTGATCCTCATTTGGTGAATAATATTCGTGAAAATCCCAGGTACACCAAAATGTCGCCCGAGGAAGTCCTCGGAAAATTCGTAAGCGGGCGGATGATGATCAAGGAGGCGAGATATGTGGACGACGCTCTAAACGGTCCAATCAATGAACCTCAACCCGTTGCTCTCAAGGCAACGAGGAGCAAGGAGGCGCTACCAAGCAAGGTGGCGCAAGTTGAGGCGGCCGGGCTAAATAATGAGGAGATGGCCCTCATCATTAAGCGCTTCAAGACGGCGCTTAAGGGTCGCAAGGGACAGCCAAGCAAGACCAAGACAAAGGAGAAGCGCTCGTGCTTCAAATGTGGTAAGATTGGTCATTTCATTGCTAACTGTCCCGATAATGAAAGTGACCAGGAAAAGGAGAACAAAAGGGAGAAGAAGAAGCATTACAAGAAGGCAAAGGGCGAGGCACATCTAGGCAAGGAGTGGGATTCGGATTGCTCCTCCTCCGACTCCGACAATGAGGGACTCGCCGCCACTGCCTTCAACAAGTCATCCCTCTTCCCCAACGAGCGTCTCACATGCCTTATGGCAAGGGAGAAGAAGGTATGTACTTGAGACTCTACGTATGCTTCTTCAAGTGAGGATGATTCTAGCGATGAGGAAATAGATTACTCTAGCTTGTTCAAGGGATTGGATAGAAATAAAATTGATAAAATCAATGAATTGATTGATGCCTTGAATGAAAAGGATAGGCTTTTAGAAAAGCAAGAGGATTTGTTGTATGATGAACATGATAAATTTATAGAGGCACAAAAATCCTATGCTTTAGAAGTTAAGAGAAATGAAATGCTTTCTTATGAACTATCTACTTGTCATGAAACCATTTCTACTTTACAAGGTGTTAACAATGATTTAAATGCTAAATTAGAAGTAGCAAATAAATCTAATTCTTGTGTAGAACATGTTATGATTTGCACTAGGTGTAAGGATTTTGATATTGATGCCTGTAGTGAACACCTAGTTTCAATTTCGAGATTAAATGATGAAGTAGCTAGTCTTAATGCCCAACTTAAGACTAGCAAAAGTGATTTCGATAAGCTAAAATTTGCAAGGGATGCCTACACGATTGGTAGACACCCCTCAATTAAGGATGGACTTGGCTACAAGAGGGAAGCCAAGGACTTGACAAGCCATAAGGCTCCTATCTCCGCCAAGGAGAAAGGGAAGGCTCCTATGGCTAGTAGTACTAAAAGGAACCATGCCTTTATGTATCATGATAGGAGACAAACTAGAAATGCTTATAGGAGTTATAATGCTTATAATGATTTTGACTCTCATGCCATGTTTAGTTCTTTCTATATGCATGATAGAAATATGTCTAGGAGAAATGCTATTCATCATGTGCCTAGAAAGAATATTATTCATGCTCCTAGGAAAGTAGTGAATGAACCTTCTACAATTTATTGTGCTTTAAATGCTTCCTTTGCTATTTGTAGAAAGGATAGGAAGATAGTTGCTAGGAAGTTAGGGGCAAAATGCAAGGGAGACAAAACTTGCATTTGGGTCCCTAAGGATATTTGCACTAACCTTGTAGGACCCAACATGAGTTGGGTACCTAAGACCCAAGCCTAATTTTGCCTTGCAGGTTTATGCATCCGGGGGTTCAAGCTGGATTATTGACAGCGGATGCACAAACCATATGACGGGGGAGAAGAAGATGTTCACCTCCTACGTCAAGAATAAAGATTCCCAAGATTCAATAATATACGGTGATGGGAATCAAGGCAAGGTAAAAGGGTTAGGTAAAATTGCAATCTCAAATGAGCACTCTATATCTAATGTGTTTTTAGTAGAGTCTCTTGGATATAATTTGCTATCTGTTAGTCAATTATGCAATATGGGATATAACTGCTTATTTACAAATGTAGATGTGTCTGTCTTTAGAAGATGTGATGGTTCACTAGCTTTTAAGGGTGTACTAGACGACAAACTTTACTTAGTTGATTTTGCAAAAGAAGAGGCCGGTCTAGATGCATGCTTAATGGCTAAGACTTGCATGGGCTGGTTGTGGCATCGCCGCTTAGCACATGTGGGGATGAAGAACCTCCACAAGCTTCTAAAGGGAGAACACGTAATAGGTCTAACCAATGTTCATTTCGAAAAAGATAGACCTTGTGCAGCTTGTCAAGCAGGTAAACAAGTGGGAGGAGCACATCACAGCAAGAATGTAATGACCACGTCAAGACCTCTGGAGCTGCTGCATATGGACCTCTTCGGACCCGTCGCCTATCTGAGCATAGGAGGAAGTAAGTATGGTCTAGTTATTGTTGATGACTTTTCCCGCTTCACTTGGGTGTTCTTTTTGCAGGATAAGTCTGAAACCCAAGGGACCCTCAAGCGCTTCCTAAGGAGAGCTCAAAATGAGTTTGAGCTCAAGGTGAAGAAGATAAGGAGCGACAACGGGTCCGAATTCAAGAACCTTCAAGTGGAGGAGTTCCTTGAGGAGGAAGGGATCAAGCACGAGTTCTCTGCTCCCTACACACCTCAGCAAAACGGTGTGGTGGAGAGGAAGAACAGGACACTCATAGATATGGCGAGGACTATGCTTGGAGAGTTCAAGACCCCCGAGTGCTTTTGGTCGGAAGCTATGAACACAGCTTGCCACGCCATCAACAGGGTCTACCTTCACCGCCTCCTCAAGAAGACTTCATATGAGCTGCTAACCGGTAACAAACCCAATGTATCGTACTTTCGTGTATTTGGGAGTAAATGCTACATTCTAGTGAAGAAGGGTAGGAATTCCAAATTTGCTCCCAAAGCTGTAGAAGGGTTTTTATTAGGTTATGATTCAAATACAAAGGCGTATAGGGTCTTCAACAAATCATCGGGTTTGGTTGAAGTCTCTAGCGACGTTGTATTTGATGAGACTAATGGCTCTCCAAGAGATTAAGTTGTTGATTGTGATGATGTAGATGAAGAAGATGTTCCGACGGCCGCTATACGAACCATGGCGATTGGAGAAGTGCGGCCACAGGAACAAGATGAACGAGATCAACCTTCTTCCTCAACAACGGTGCATCCCCCAACTCAAGACAATGAACAGGTTCATCAAAAGGAGGCGTGTGATCAAGGGGGAGCACAAGATGATCACGTGATGGAGGAAGAAGCGCAACCGGCACCTCCAACCCAAGTTCGAGCGGTGATTCAAAGGGATCATCCCGTCGACCAAATTTTGGGTGACATTAGCAAGGGAGTAACTACTCGATCTCAATTAGTTAATTTTTGTGAGCATTACTCCTTTGTCTCTTCTATTGAGCCTTTCAGGGTAGAGGAGGCCTTGCTAGATCCGGATTGGGTATTGGCCATGCAGGAGGAACTCAACAACTTCAAGCGCAATGAAGTTTGGACACTGGTGCCTCGTCCTAAGCAAAATGTTGTGGGAACCAAGTGGGTGTTCCGCAACAAACAGGACGAGCACGGGGTGGTGACGAGGAACAAGGCTCGACTTGTGGCAAAAGGTTATGCCCAAGTCGCAGGTTTGGACTTTGAGGAGACTTTTGCTCCTGTGGCTAGGCTAGAATCAATTCGAATCTTGCTAGCATATGCCGCTCACCATTCTTTCAGGTTGTACCAAATGGATGTGAAGAGCGCTTTCCTCAACGGGCCGATCAAGGAGGAGGTGTACGTGGAGCAGCCCCCTGGCTTCGAGGATGAACGGTACCCCGACCACGTATGTAAGCTCTCTAAGGCGCTCTATGGACTTAAGCAAGCCCCAAGAGCATGGTATGAATGCCTTAGAGACTTTTTAATTGCTAATGCTTTCAAGGTTGGGAAAGCCGATCCAACTCTTTTTACTAAGACTTGCAATGGTGATCTTTTTGTGTGCCAAATTTATGTCGATGACATAATATTTGGTTCTACTAACCAAAAGTCTTGTGAAGAGTTTAGCAGGGTGATGACGCAGAAATTCGAGATGTCGATGATGGGCGAGTTGACCTACTTCCTTGGGTTCCAAGTGAAGCAACTCAAGGACGGCACCTTCATCTCCCAAACAAAGTACACACAAGATTTGCTAAAGAGGTTTGGGATGAAGGACGCCAAGCTCGCAAATACGCCGATGGGAACCGACGGACACACCGACCTCAACAAAGGAGGTAAGTCCGTTGATCAAAAAGCATACCTGTCCATGATAGGTTCTTTGCTTTATTTATGTGCTAGTAGACCGGATATTATGCTTAGCGTATGCATGTGTGCTAGATTTCAATCCGATCCGAAGGAGTGTCACTTAGTGGTTGTGAAGCGAATTCTTCGATATTTAGTCGCTACGCCTTGCTTCGGGATCTGGTATCCAAAGGGGTCTAACTTTGACTTGATTGGGTACTCAGATTCCGACTATGCTGGATGTAAGGTCGATAGGAAGAGTACATCAGGGACGTGCCAATTCTTAGGAAGGTCCCTGGTGTCATGGAACTCTAAGAAACAAACCTCCGTTGCCCTATCCACCGCTGAGGCCGAGTACGTTGCCGCAGGACAGTGTTGTGCGCAACTACTTTGGATGAGGCAAACCCTCAGGGACTTTGGCTACAATCTGAGCAAAGTCCCACTCCTATGTGACAATGAGAGTGCTATCCGAATAGCGGAAAATCCTGTTGAACACAGCCGCACAAAGCACATTGACATCCGGCATCACTTTTTGAGAGACCACCAGCAAAAGGGAGATATCGAAGTGTTTCATGTTAGCACCGAGAACCAGCTAGCCGATATCTTTACCAAGCCTTTAGATGAGAAGACCTTTTGCAGGTTGCGTAGTGAGCTCAACATCTTAGATTCGCGAAACTTGGATTGAAATGTAGCATACATGTGTTTATGCTTTTGATTATGTTCATTCTGCATTTTGTTGCTTATTGTGGTGCTCAAGTTGTACAAACACTCCCTGGACCTCACAAGTCCTGGTTGCAAGTGATGCACATATTTAGGGGGAGCTGTGCTACAACTTGACCCTTTGAGACTAACCATGTACTTGAGTTTGGTTGTTTTAGTCTCCAAGGGGAGATTGAAAGGGAAAAGGTGGACTTGGACCATGCAAGACTTCCACTGCACTCCGATGAGAAAGAGTAACTTTTCCAAGTTCATCTTCATACTCTTTGCCTTTGTGTTCTTATTTGAAGATTTTGGTGAGGCAATGGGGTTAAAGGGCCAAGATTGATCCCGTTTTGGTGCTTGATGCCAAAGGGGGAGAAAATAAAGGCCAAAGCGATAAATGGATCAGCTACCACTTGAGAGATTTTGAAAATAGTAGAATAGAGCTTTTGTTTTGTCAAAACTTCAAAACTCTTTTGTTGTCTCTCTTGTCAAAAGTTGGCTTCTTGTGGGAAGAAGTATTGATTATGGGAAAAGGGGGAGTTTTTGAAATCTTAAATCAATTTCTCTTAGAATGACTCTCTTTATGTCTTAACATGTGTGTTTGACTTAGAGATAGAAATTTGAGTTTGATTTGCAAAAACAAACCAAGTGGTGGCATAGAGTGATCCATATATGTCAAAAGTGAATCAAAACAATTTTGAGTTCTTATTTGATTTGATTTTGTACTTGTTCTACTTGCTTTATGTTGTGTTGGCATAAATCACCAAAAAGGGGGAGATTGAAAGGGAAATGTGCCCTTGGGCCATTTCTAAGTATTTTGGTGATTTAGTGTCCAACACAAGTGCCTAAGTGTAAAAAGGTGGACAAAGTACAAACCAAGAATTAAGGTATGTTTCTCAGACTTAGTACATTGTTTTATAGACTAATGTATTGTGTCTAAGTGCTGGAAACAGGAAAAATCCAATTGGAAATGTCTTGGCTCGAGCAGCCAAGAATCTGCTCAGTCTGGGAGCACCGGACTGTCCGGTGGTGCACCGGACAGTGTCCGGTGGTGCAGGCTGGCTCGAGCGAAGTGGCCGCTCTCGGGATTTCACCGGCGACGTACGGCTAAAATTCACCGGACTATCCGGTGTGCACCGGACAGTCCGGTGAGCCAACGGTCTGCCGGGCCAACGGTCGGCCGCGCAATCTGCGCGGGACACGTGGCCGAGCCAACGGCTAGAAGACGGCACCGGACTGTCCGGTGTGCACCGGACATGTCCGGTGTGCACCGGACATGTCCGGTGCGCCAACGGCTCTCAGGCTGCCAACGGTCGGCTTCGTTATTTAAGGAAGGAAATCGGTCACCGGACAGTGTCCGGTGTGCACCGGACTGTCCGGTGCCCCCGACGACAGAAGGCAAGAATGGCTTTCCAGATTTCTGCTCAATGGCTCCTAGCTGCCTTGGGGCTATAAAAGGGACCCCTAGGCGCATGGAGGAGTACACCAAGCAACCTTAGAGCATTCTTGATCATCCACACTCAGTCTTTGCGCATTCGTTTGTCATTCTCAGTGATTCGAGCTCCGTTCTAGTGAGAACTTTGAGATAGTCTTTTGAGCTCGATTCTTGGCCGTGTGTGTGCGCATTTTGCTGTGGATTTGTGTGTGTTGCTTTCCTCCCTTACTCCGTATTTCTTGTGAATCTCAAGTGTAAGGGCGAGAGGCTCCAAGTTGTGGAGAATCCTCGCAAACGGGATATTGAAAGGCAAAGAAAAACACCGTGGTATTCAAGTTGGTCTTTGGACCACTTGAGAGGGGTTGATTGCAACCCTCGTCCGTTGGGACGCCACAACGTGGAGTAGGCAAGCGTTGGTCTTGGCCGAACCACGGGATAAACCACTGTGTCATCTCTGTGTTTGATCTCTTGTGGTATTGTGTTTTGTTGTGACTCCTCTCTAGCCACTTAGCGATTATTGTGCTAACACTTAACAAGTTTTTGTGGCTATAAGTTTAAGTTTCACAGGATCACCTATTCACCCCCCCCCCCTCTAGGTGCTCTCACTATCGGGTCCCATCAAAATTAACCTATGCATGGAATAAATGATATTAAAGAACATTATTGGGTAAAAAGTGGTCAAGGGCACAACTTGCCTTCAATGAGCTCCTGCTCAGCTACTTCAGCCTGCTGCTCACCAGGATCCTCAGCAACGGGCTCTTCTACTCGCCACAATACAAACAAGCATAATGTATATAGAGGAATTAACATCACACCAAACATGTAAACAAAATACACAACAATAATCTACATATTAAAACAGAATCCTAGGAACAGGAATCATAATTTTTGGAGTTATAGATTTTAAGTTATGAATTTTCAAAGGTTTCATGTGTTTTAAATAGGATTAAGTGAGAAATAAATTTTCTTACTGTTTTCATGACAAAACAAAGACTCTAAGTGCTAGAGAATGAAATTACAAAATTTTAGGAAGTGGAATGGAGTAATTTGGATCAAAAATGGAATTTCTATGAGTTTTACAAGTTATAGCACTTATTTTCATATTAAATATTCAATTTCTAATTCATTTATAACATTTAAATGAGCTCTAGACCGGGCGCAACATTTGCAGAAAATACAGGGGTCTTGGGGGAACTTTCCCAAGACACAGCGCACAGCACCAATGGATGGCGGGTTATTTTCTCAGATCTAGAGGGTTTCATGCGTAAACATGCCAGGCCGAAGGGGTATCACCGTACATTGGCCATCAGATCGGACACGAACGACCCAGATTAGGTGGGTGCACTTAAGTGATCGGTCTGCCACGCGAGCCCTTGGATTGGGAATCTACGGTCCGACACCCCAGTGACATCCAAACCGTTCGTCCACTGATCTACGGCCAGATCGAATCACGGCGAAAAAGGTACGCCAACATCTAATCCCGGTCGTCCATAATCAAACCGACGATCACCCTTTCTCCCCCCAAATGCCAGCAGCTGAGCGCGGCGGCGCCCAAGCTACGCGGTGGCGCATCGCCGGCGCTGAAGTGGCGCAACGATCCGAGCACTAATTCCACCCCGCGCATGGTGATTTGGAGTGAGACTACAAGGGTGACACAACACGGTTCACGCCTACGATGATTGATGGAGCAGACAATTCTACCCACGACGGCGGACAGTGTCGAACCTGCGCCATCGCCGACCATCACCCACAGTGTGGAAATCCAGCCCCCAATTCGCGACTATTGTATACTATGCAGAGAAGAACAGTATGCGATCCATACCGAGGGTGCTCTTACCGGAATTAGGGCGATTGTGATCGGAGAACGACTGAGCACGGCGGAACCGGGGCGGAGCACCACTCCGGCGAGAAATTCACAATGACTCCGCTGTCCACCGCGCGATTACTTGCCGGTACCAACTCCGCCACACACCAACGATCACCAGTGCACCCGAATCAACCGAGACACCACCCTGCCCGATGCCAGCGGCGATTCCCGCGCTAACGCAACGCTCCGTGAACACGACGATGGCGGACAGTTCTAGGAGAGATGGAGGGTTGCGGCTAGGTTAACGGCGCGGGGACCCAGACTCCTTATATGTGCGCGGGAGCCAGACGCACGCAATCCTCCATGCCGGGAAACTCAGCGATCGTTGCGTGAGTTCGGTGAAGGAGAAAGTTCTGACGGTCCGGGCACGTGAGTCAGTGACCGGATGCACAGGGAGTGAGATGGCTGGAGCGCGAGTCCCACAGCGCAGCGGCAGAGCGGTGAGGAGCGCGCGCGCGGAGGCTGGTTCGCGGACCCAGTGGTCAGGTGCGCGCGTGGATGTTCATGCGGCGCGTGGGTCAAAAGAGGTAGGGGGCTGAATTGGGGGTTGTGGCCCAACAATGAGATTTCTTTCCTTTTATATATTTTCTTTCTCCTATTATGTCTCTTTCTTTTATTTTGAATCCCAATTTGAATTTGAGACCTTTTATGGGAGTTTCACCATTGAGTTAGATATACACATTCGTCTAATATATTTTATTATATATACATTTATACTCATTTGCACTCATATAATACTTTTCTTCTTCTCTTTTCTAAATTCTTGGATTTTTCCTTTAGGTTTTAAATTCTATTTTTTTTTGAATTTTTGATCTATTTCTTTTCACCTGACTTTCATATTATGTCACAAAATGCACACCGTATAAAACCTCAGCATGATGCACCATTTATTTGTCTCTTGTTAATTATTTATTTATGTAAGTAATGTGTTCACATGAAATGATAGATAGAAATGTCACACTCATGTATACAAAAGGGATATAATTTTCTCCTTTTCGATTCTCTTACAAAATGGGTGTTACATTGCTACCAATATATTAAGAGCAGTTTGCTCTAATTACATATTATTACGTACTATGAACTTGCTTTTCTTCTCAGCATGGATATCATTTCACTACGGATCAATATTATATAACCTATGTTTTGATATCATATTTTTGGTTGCTATATGTTCTGTGATTTAAACTGTGGCAACAAGAAGTATACGAAGTTCATTGCCATAGCCGACCAAGTCTTTTTCTGCTTCTTTTGTGAAGTCATTAAATGTGTTCTCTGCATAGAAACTGCTTTAAACCATTTGCATTGAGAAGATTAGTTTCTATAAGTGGTTCCTTGATTAGGTGGCAGCTATGGAAACCACTGAGCAGTTTCTGGGTTGGGAGTGCTCTGATAGTTACCGTTACTAGTGTTTTTGTTAGCACCCATGAAAAGATTCACAAATAGTTAATACATAATTACTAACAGCTCATAGCTCCTAACTAAGGTGGTTGGATAGCCGAGGTCCATATTGATCGACCTACTAATATGTGGTTGGATAGTTAAAGTCTCTCCGGATCCGACGTAGCTAATATAAACAGCTGTTAGAAAAGTACTCAATGTTTTATTTAGAGCCTCAACAAATAAGTCAACTAATGTATTATTGTCATCTAGCTAAAACTTTTTTGACAAAGATAAATCCTGCTTTTATAGGAAGCAATCACACATAAACCGTTCGAGTTGCTAGGATACCGACTTTATTTTGGCACAGTTTTACTATTCTATTGGTAACCATTCCCTTTGTTCTATACTATTAGACCCACCTAGCGAACAACTAGCTAGTCTTTTTTTTTTCTCTAGCTAATACTGCAACCAATAATTAGCTTGACGAATTAGTTGGAACAATACATGAACGATTGTCACCTCTCCTCTACTGACGAACTAATCTCAAATCTCCACGTGAATTTGAGCACTAGTGGATTCAAAATGGCTAAGGTACTGTTGGTTTTTTACGGATTGGAGGTCCAGAATAATTTCTAGCTGGACTATTTTTCTAATTTATATAAATTTTGATGAGCTAGAACTAATCTGGGTTCATTCCTGGGCAAGCGAACGGGCCCTAAGACGGAGGTAGGCCCAGATTTGATATTTTTTTTCTTGTGAAACTGTTCTTTTTTTTTGTTTGTCTTACAATCTAGGGAGGGTAGCTGATTTTTATTTTTATTTTTGGAACGAGATGCATGCGCTGAACGTAGGAGGTCGCTCAACGTGGTTGGTGGAACCGTCCGCTCCTCCACCGACCCCCACGGGTTCCCAGAGATTCTTTGGCGGTAGGTGATGGATCCAAACCCGACAAAAAATCATGTCCCCACCGGAACACTGACCAAGCATCCATCCAATCCACCAAACCCAACGCAAACCAACCCGCGCGCCCATCACCACCACCGCATCCGTCCAGTCCACCTGCCGCCGCTACGGCTACCGGCTACCCGGCGTGCTGTGCCGGTGGGGGCTAGAATCCGGCCCGCAGATCCCCGTCGCGGTCGGCAGCACGGCTTTGCCAACTTCGACAGGCATCAGCGACGAGGCAGCGGGCGCCGCAAAAACTAGAGGACGCCACGGCGCGCTCGGCGAAAACCTTGTGCAGCCGGCGGAGCGGAGGGCCGTCGTGCTCCTCGTCCATCCAAACGCCATCCGCGTCCTGTTGCCGATCACGTCAGCGTCCACGTCACCCACTATTAAAGCACCCATCCCGTGTTTTTCCTTGTGCGTGCTGACTCCACCTCCACTGTACTGGCAGCTTGGCGCAGTCAGGCAGGCTGTGACAGCTGCTCCTGCACCTCATCGCCTCCCTCGCCGCCGGACCGGATGATGCATTACTAGCCAACCAAATCGGTCGCTGAGCCAGGCTCCAGGCCCAGGCACGCCGCTCTTCTCGGCAGTAACGGAAGCCGAGTCCTCTCCCACCCCGGGGCGGGACTCGCCACTTCCCATTCCTGCGCCTGCCTCGCCTCGCCTCGCACTACCCACACCCCACCAGCCACCACCACCACCACCACCACCACCAACCAGATGGAGCGCGCACGCCGCCACGCCAGCCGCGCGCTGCTGCGCCGCCTGCTCGCGGCGGCCGCGGCCTCGCCCGCCGCGTCCCCGGCCACGTCGTCCCGCGGCATCTCCACCCTGTCGCCGCCGCCGCCAGCCGCGGGGAAGCAGCAGCGCCGCTGCCCTCCACCCCGCGGCGCGCACCAGCACGCGCAGGCGCGGGCGGTGTCGGTGTCGGCGCTGCAGCCGAGCGACACCTTCCCGCGGCGGCACAACTCCGCGACGCCCGCCGAGCAGGAGGCCATGGCGTCCGCGTGCGGCTTCGGCGGCGTCGACGCGCTGGTCGACGCCACGGTCCCGCCCGCCATCCGCGCGCCGCCGATGCGGTTCCCCGGCAGGTTCGACGCCGGGTTCACCGAGTCGCAGATGCTGGACCACATGCGGCGCCTGGCGTCCATGAACAGGGACTTCAAGTCCTTCATCGGGATGGGCTACTACGGCACCCACGTCCCCGCGGTGGTGCTGCGCAACCTCATGGAGAACCCGGCCTGGTACACCCAGTACACCCCGTACCAGGCCGAGATCGCGCAGGGCCGCCTCGAGTCGCTGCTCAACTACCAGACCATGGTCGCCGACCTCACCGGCCTCCCCATGTCCAACGCCTCCCTCCTCGACGAGGCCACCGCCGCCGCCGAGGCCATGGCCATGTGCAGCGCCATCCTCAGGGGCAAGAAGAGGACCTTCCTCATCGCCTCCAACTGCCACCCGCAGACCATCGACGTGTGCCGCACCCGCTCCGACGGCTTCGGCATCCGGGTCGTCGTCGCCGACGCCAAGGACCTGGACTACGGCGGCGGCGACGTCTGCGGCGTGCTCGTGCAGTACCCCGGCACGGAGGGCGAGGTGCTCGACTACGCCGAGTTCGTCCGGGACGCGCACGCCCACGGCGTCAAGGTCGTCATGGCCACCGACCTGCTCGCGCTCACCGCGCTGCGCCCGCCCGGCGAGATCGGCGCCGACATCGCCGTCGGCTCCGCGCAGCGCTTCGGCGTGCCCATGGGATACGGCGGCCCGCACGCCGCGTTCCTCGCCACGTCGCAGGAGTACAAGCGCCTCATGCCCGGCCGTATCATCGGAGTTAGCGTCGACTCCACCGGCAGGCCCGCGCTCCGCATGGCGATGCAGACCCGGGAACAGCACATCCGTCGCGACAAGGCCACCAGCAACATCTGCACTGCCCAGGTACAACATACCTGTACCTGTCGGTCTCGGCGCACTCCACCCACCCACCCGCTCCGCTCACCAAACTGCCTAGTTTGTTAGTGATAGAGTAATAGTTAGTGACAAGGACGCTTCTGGTTGGCACTGGCAGGCCTTGCTCGCCAACATGGCTGCCATGTACGCTGTCTACCATGGCCCAGCGGGGCTGAAGGCGATCGCTGACCGGGTTCATGGCCTGGCTGGCACCTTCGCCCACGGCCTCAAGAAGCTCGGGACAGTGACGGTGCAGGACCTGCCCTTCTTCGACACGGTCAGGGTCACGTGCTCCGATGCACGTGCAATCGCCAAGGAAGCTGTCAAGAACGAGATGAACCTTCGGGTCGTCGATGCCAACACGGTGCGCTTTTTCTTGGCCACTACTATGTGTCACTGTTTCATTCCAGCTCGTCGCGATGGTCTTGAGAGCTGACCATTTATTTACCTTCTAACTGTGATGCGTTCCTACAGATCACCGTAGCATTTGATGAGACATCCACCCTGGAGGATGTTGACAAGCTGTTCAAGGTGTTCAACAACGGCAAATCAGTAAGTACTCGTTCTCAATCACTGCAAACTGCAAAGTATAATTCGGCGTGTGCTATTAAATGATGACGTGTGATTAGATCCAAATAAAATACTAAATGGTGTGCCATTGCGAACACTTTCAGGCTAGTTTCACAGCCGAATCCATCGCACCAGAGGTCTCAAGTTCAATTCCTAGCAGCCTTGCTCGCGAGAGCCCCTACCTAACGCATCCAGTCTTCAACATGTGCGTGCCTCTGAAATCTGAATGCTTGCGCGTCTGCTCCACTAATTCGTGGGAACATGTCTGATTTTTCATGCTCTGGGCTTGCAGGTACCACACAGAGCATGAGCTTCTTCGTTACCTGCATAAGTTGCAGTCCAAGGATCTCTCGCTATGCCACAGTATGATCCCTCTGGGTTCTTGCACAATGAAGCTAAACGCTACTGTTGAGATGATACCTGTTACATTTCCCAACTTTGCGAACCTGCACCCATTTGCCCCCACTGATCAGGCTGCAGGGTACCATGTAAGGACCATGATTCAGTTTCTATCCTAATGCCAAAGTATTCGCAGCATGAATTTGCAAACATATGAAATAACTTGTTTTCTGTCATAGGAAATGTTTGACGACTTGGGCAACCTGTTATGCACGATCACAGGTTTTGATTCTTTCTCTTTGCAACCAAATGCTGGTGCTGCAGGAGAGTATGCTGGATTGATGGTTATCCGTGCTTACCACAACGTATGTCATGATATATGTGGCCTAGCCTTTTCCTCTCTTGGTTTTCTAGTAATCTTTGTTAAAGAATTATGCTGATAAAATGCAGTCAAGAGGAGACCACCACCGCGATGTCTGCATCATTCCTGTCTCAGCACACGGCACAAACCCTGCAAGTGCTGCTATGGTTGGAATGAAGATTGTTGCTGTTGGAACTGATGCCAAGGGTAACATAAACATCGAGGAATTGAGGAAAGCTGCAGAAGCAAACAAGGACAACTTGGCTGCTCTGATGGTACTCTTGCTCTTGGACATTTACTCTATCATTTCTATGAGTATATGCCTGACGATTCTCTTGCCTGTGGCTTTTTGAAAAAAAAAATCTGACTTTTATGTAGTTCATTCTTACGCTATACTGAAAGATTATCACCATGTAGCCTTCTTGCTTTATTTAGTGTTATGGTGTGAGATAAATGACTTCTCCAATATCATATATAATAGGAGGAATAGAAAGAGGTGTCAACCACTCTTTTTATTAATGTACAGATACTTGATGGATTAGAATGAATATTGTTGAACCATGGAAATGTGAAATCAATTAGGATTTTTTGAAGGAAAATGTAAAATTCAATTAGGATGGAATTTGTTGTTTTCAAAATAAACTTTTGAAGTTCTTTTTGATGTATGCCGAGAATAACAGAGTGTTACAATATTAACTTATTTTCAGGTTACCTACCCTTCAACTCACGGAGTTTATGAAGAAGGCATTGATGAGATCTGCAAGATCATTCATGAAAATGGCGGACAGGTCTACATGGACGGGGCTAACATGAATGCTCAGGTTATTTTTTTCACAGTTTGCTATTCCATCTTCTGTACTTTGTTCATTATGCAAGCACTCTTCAAGAAATTATTATTCTAAAAAATTACGGAAGTTGTTATATGTAGATGGCATTCCAACATGCGATGAAGTTGATTCTTCTTATTTTTGAAAAGCAAATACTTGTGTAATGAACTTACGAGACAGATCTATTAGAGTTCAGTACTTAGCAAGATAAGTAGTTCTGTGGTTCTCTTGAAAATATTTAGTGATTAAAATTTGTGTATAATCTATCAAACTGTATGTTCTTAACTACTTTTGTTCTATAAGAAAAATATTTTCTCCTAGTTCACCTGAACCTAGTTCAGGACTTAAAAGCCCCTTATTTGATAGCTATTGCCAAAATAATTGGTTCACTAGAAATTTCCTTGAGCTTACAAAAGTTCTCTTTTTACAGGTTGGGTTAACAAGCCCTGGTTTTATTGGAGCTGATGTTTGTCACCTTAACCTTCACAAGACATTTTGCATTCCACATGGTGGAGGCGGTCCCGGCATGGGTCCTATTGGGGTTAAGAAGCATTTGGCACCATTTTTACCATCTCACCCAGTGGTAGGTTCCCTTAATTCCTTAACTTGCCGTTTGTCAATCTGTAAAAATTCCTATTCCGATCTGAGGCATATATTCAGATTTGAGGCATATATGTTTAACTTCCAAGAACAGTTTCCTAAGATCTTCAGATTGAAGATTAAGATAGATTACCCATATGTTTCTCTATGCTACGATCAATCTTATTCCTGAACTAGTGAAGCAAGAAAGCGTCTGCAGCATTTTCTTTCATGTTGAATGCATTGCAGATGACACTACTGTACTATTTAGTGGTGATGTGTTAATACATCAAACTGCTCTATAAATGCAGAGCACGGGACCAGAAAAAATTGCTCATAATTTCTGCATGCTCCCATCATTTCATCCAAAAGAAACTATAGCCCACATCATTTGATTAATCCATTTATTGTCAGATTCCCACTGGTGGCTTTCCTCTCCCTGAGAAAACCGACCCTCTTGGCACCATTTCTGCTGCTCCATGGGGATCTGCTTTGATTCTGCCAATTTCCTACACATATATAGCCATGATGGGCTCACAGGGGCTCACTGATGCTTCAAAGATCGCGATCTTGAATGCAAACTACATGGCAAAACGTCTAGAGGTACTACATTTTCACGACAGCATACCTTGGCGGCATTTGTTACATTCGCCAAATTAGTCTTCTAAAACTTACTTGGTAATGGTCTTCTTGCAGAAACACTACCCAGTTCTGTTCCGTGGAGTCAACGGAACTGTTGCCCATGAATTCATCATTGATCTAAGGGCATTTAAGGTACTTTTATCTGAATCGTGTTAACAATTGAACCATGCATTGCGGTCTCTAACCTGCTCCCTGTAACTTTGTCAGACGACTGCTGGTATAGAGCCGGAGGATGTGGCAAAGCGCTTGATGGACTACGGGTTCCACGCACCGACCATGTCATGGCCTGTTCCTGGCACACTTATGATTGAACCAACTGAAAGTGAGAGCAAGGTAAGCATGTGTAGCTTTTTAACCATCTTTTGCTTCCCATTCTATCAATTAGTTGATTTCACATCAGCTTACGATATCGTACCGTTTTGTCTTGGCAGACCGAGCTGGACAGGTTCTGCGACGCTCTTATCTCCATCAGGGAAGAGATTGCAGAGATAGAAAACGGCAAAGCAGATGTGCTTAACAATGTCCTGAAGGTAATTAATATCTCATTAACTGCAAAGAGTATGTGTGTTTTAGCACGCTAAGTCTTGCACACAGTGACACAGGAGATGGTTTTGCACACAGCCAGGAGCCCAGGACATCTCTTGCATTGCATGTTTACAGGGAGAGGTTCACATGTGTTTTTGCTTTGTTTGTGCAGGGCGCTCCTCACCCACCGCAACTCTTGATGGGTGACACATGGAGCAAGCCGTATTCCAGGGAGTACGCTGCGTTCCCCGCGGCATGGCTCCGGGGCGCCAAGTTCTGGCCAACAACTGGTACGTACGAAGAGCTCAACCGTCGTCTACGCTCTCCAGAGGCCAAACAAAGCCTTTCTCGTCGCTTAGCAGCTATCGCAGTATCACTTCGAGCGAGGCGAGGCTTAATCTATGTTGCCTTCTTGCTTGCCAGGTCGTGTGGACAACGTCTACGGGGACCGCAACCTCATCTGCACGCTGCAGCAGACGACCCAGGTGGCCGAGGAAGCCGCGGCCGCAACTGCAACCGCGTAATCTCGTCGGAGAACCACGATAATTGATCGCGGCGTGCGAAACATCCTCAAGAAACTATAATGCATGCTTCCTGTAGGAGGGAAGCATCGTCATCTTCCTCGTCATCCTTTCTGCAGTGTATATACTAGCTCATGGCAGCGCATGATCCCCCACCACCACCACCACACACACAAAGCTGCCACCTTGTAATTTTGTACATTACTTCATTGCTTCTCTGTTATTCCCATTTAATAAATTAAAAGGAATAGCTTTTTATTGAATATAATTTGTTTCTCTTTTCCGAACAGGCAAGTAGTCAACGCGGAAGTTATGTCTATACATATTTGATATGTCCATAACAAAAATAAATAAATGAAGAGGCATTGTTGGAAATATGCCTAAGAGCTAATTTGGTGTTCAGAGATCCCAAAGGATCCATTTGGAGGAATCCCTTTGTTATTCAAATTTGAATAACAAGGAGATTTCTCCCTATAGATCCTCTAGATCATCAAATCAGCCATAAGAGACAACAAATTGGATTCAGGTTGGATTTAAATTATACTTAATATTGGCCACAAATTGGCTGACGCTCAATTTATTGTGTATCTTTTTTATTAAACACTTATAAGAGCTATGTATCATTGTATTAAGAAGAAAAATGTCTAAAATAGACTAGACACAGTCGCCCGGCCAAAGGCTTAGACACACACTAAGGTTGGACTTTAGAGAGCCGGCTAAGAAGCCCGGCAACATCAACCAGCGACCTGACGACTCTAAGGCAAAAGACCTTCTTCTTCCTTCTCCTGTGCCAACTGGAGCTAGAGGCCTTTAGCACCGACCTTGCTCCAGCACCATACTTCCTCTCCAGCAATGGAGAGAGCAGTAGAGAGACGAGGGGTTGCTCCGTTGAAAACAATGTCATTCCTGTATTTTCACAAGATCCATGTCCCTAATATGACGAGAGAGTTTAACCCCTTCTTCAAAGCCTTAGCTGCCTCCGACACAACCTGCAGCCACCATTCCATGAAGGACTCCATCCCGGGTTGAGGTGTAAGGATGGAATTACCTAGCCTTTGCATAAAACAGAATCAAAATTGTCTAGCAAACACACAACCAACGAGAAGGTGGTTAATAGTTTCCTTTTCCTGATTGCATAGATCACAGAGTGGGGTGAGGAAGGTTCCTTTTAGCCAGCCGAACTGCTGTCCAGCAACGGTTTTGGACAACAAGCCACATAAAGAAGGAAAATTTAGGGAGAACCCATCCTTTTCAAACCAGGTCAGCTGCCCCCAAAGAAAGACGATCCTTATAAAAAGGCACCATCGACTGATTTTGCTGTGTATTGCAATTTATCGTGTGTTAGGGACGGAATTATACTAAACCCCTATTTGGATGCTTGAAATTAAATTTCATTCTAATAATAGGAATTTAGGTGTGGAGGAATTTGAGAAGTAGGTGCAACAAGCATTCGAGAAGATCCTTTGATGGCCTTATGATTTACTTTTGGTGGAGCATTTGGATAGAGAGGAACAATAGAATCTTTCATAGTCAGCTTAGATCAGCGGACGCAGGTCGCGTTAGTGGTCAAAGAGTTGGTTGTTTCCAGGGTCCGGCTGGCTAGTAGGTCTGCTCAGTAGGTTTGTTCAGGAGTTTACTTGTAGTCTTGTAAGTCGTTTCGGTTTTCTGTAATTTCCTGTTAGTTCTACTCCTTCTAATATATTGGAGTGGCATGTCTTTTGCCTCTCCCTTTCAAAAAAAATAATAGGAATTTAGGCGTATATCAATTAAGCTAATATAGTTTTATACAAAATATATTTGTATGTTATTATTGGTGCTTGGACCAGTGAATGTGAGAAATGACTAAGCAGGCTGGAGGTGAAGATGGCCCTCCCTGCGCGCGCTCCCGCTGCCCTCCCTGTGTGCGCCCTCGCTGCCGCTGCCAGCAATGAAGTCGCCGCCGCCGCGGTCTGTTCTCTTGCTGTTGTCTCCCTGCCCTTGCGCTCCGTCTCTTCGTGTGCTTTGGAGCAATGGGGAGTCTTCCGACCGCCGTTTCTCTGGATTTTTCTATTGGCATTCATTTTCAGGATTGAATTTTTTGCAAGTTTAATCGTCCGATTAACCCGCTTTCGGGCAAATTTGACCGCCATGAGTTCCTCCTTGTCGTTTCATTCGGCAGATGTTCCTCGCGTTTGTGTGAAGATTCGGTGGGTCTTCTGCTTCAATCCTTCATTGGCGGTTCTGCGAAGCTTTTCAGACCACTTCAGCTGTCAGACCGGGTTTTCCGATTTTCACTTTCCTGCAAGGAAGTGGGCTTCGCAGTTTATAGGCGCCATTCATTTAGTTGTTCTTCCTTCAAAGCTTATCTCCATCTTTGGAATTCTAGCGGCCCTAATTGGATCAAAGAATGGCAGCTCTTTTCGGATGAAGAATCAAACTCTTGGACTCTGGTTTCCCGTGGTCGCACTCCGAAAGCTTCCTATGCTGATATTGCTCGTTCACCAGTTCTGTCTGGCATGAATTTGGTCCCCCTGGGTGGACAGGTCAGGACAGGGCGTTTGAAGCCCCGTTCATCTGTGTTCAATCGGATCTCTTTCCCGGTTCGTCGTCATGCTGATCAGCCGGTCACTCACTCATATTCTCATGAACAGATGGATAGACGTGCTTATTTTCAAAATCGTTCAAATCCTAGTTCTGGTAATCTAGCGAGGCCTTACTCTTGGTTTTCTCTGAGGAGCCCTCGGGCGTGTCCTTGGGCCTCGCGAAAATCTATTTGGCAGCCCAAGAGGATATTGAAACGTCACCGGGAGACCTCTAAGAATAAATCTGCCCCCAGCATTAATGAGGCCTCTGTTACTGTGTCGGATGATTCTAGTTCCCATAGGAACAACTCTTTTTCAGGCAATAACTGTCAAATATTCGGATTTCCTGGGCAGATTTATAAAAGAGATTTTCTTACCTTCCTAGTAAGTTTGCGGGCGTCGTTTGGGAATTCCCCCCGCAGCTGTGGTGTCACACCCGGATTTAAGGAACAAAGCCGGGTGCATCTCATACATGCGCCAAAGAAGACAACATATATAATAACAGAGTGTATAGAGATAAATGTCATAATAAAATCAGAGTATTTTATTACATAGCGGAAGTCTTACAAAATAAGAGACAAATATCGCAGGATCTAAAATCTATCCTTGACGCCAGAAAGCTGACTGGGAAACGCCACCTAGATCAAGTCGAAAGCCTCAGTGTTAGGCGACTCCTCTTCGACCACCTATTCTTCTCCTGTGGGGGGGTGTGAGACAGCAAGAGTGAGCTCACACATGTTCATCGCTCAACAAGTTGTGGGGAATAATGTGGCATGAACTCACCAAAGGTGGGGGTTCATGAAGTGTAAGGCAGATCAATGAAATAAAGGCTGAAGCTGAGCATTGCTTTTATAAGTTGGTCAAAATTTTATTAGCAGTTACTAAGTGTAAGTAAATACCAAACCTTAGAAATAATAAGTAAAAGTAATAATAAAATAATCCTGAAATGACAAATTGAATTTAAGTTCCATAAGTTAATCATGTGAGTGTCCGAGCCGCTCATGACCGTGAGCACGGCTAGTATACCAGTTTTACACTCTGCAGAGGTTGCGCATCTTTACCCATAAGTCGTGTTACCCATTTGCCACGGAGTTGATCAGACCCCATACACCTCTATCAAGGAAGCGAGGCAGGGTACCACTACGAGGCCTTTACAAAGTTCCACTAGCTTCAGACTACCCGCTACAGTTTATAGGAAGCTCCAGTGCAGGAATCCCTTGCCTGACCGCCATCGCAGCAAAATCAACCCAAGAACCTCCCTACACTGACCACTCCCCTACTGCCCTTGCCCCTTTCGGGTAAGGTAGCCATCCACTAGCTTTCCTAGTTAATCAGCCAAGGGCGTCCCATTAAACCCTTGTGGTAGCACTGTTTTTCCGGGTGGTTCTCCATGTTCCCATTAACATAATGATCTTATCATGAACATAAAATAATGAACAGATAATAACAAGTGTAATCATGAGTAGTAAATATCTCTATACCCAAATCCACATAAAGCAATAACATGTACTACCCAAAAATTTAGTAGTAAAACCAGTGGTAGAACAAGGTATAAAGATAGTCAAATCTAGGGTATCCTATTGGGTCCCAACAAAATTAACCTATGCGGATCATTATAATTAATAAGAACATGAATGGGTAAAAGAAGTGATCAAGAGCACAACTTGCCTTCAACGAGCTCCTGCTCAGCAGTCTCTACCAGGTGAACCTCAGGATCCACTACAGCTTGCTCGTCTACTCGCATCAACACAATACATACATAGTATAGCAAAAATTAACATTACACCAAACATATAAATAAAATACACAGTAATAATCTACACATTAAAATAAAATCCTAGGAACAGGAGTCATAATTTTTGGAGTTATAGATTTTAAGATATGAATTTCTAAAGGTTTTATGTGTTTAAAATAGGATTAAGTGAGAAATTATTTTTCTTACTGTTTTCATGACAAAACAGAGACTCTAGGTGATAGAGAATAATATTACAAAATTTTAGGAAGTTGAATGGAGTAATTTGGAGTTCAAATAAATTTTCTATGAATTATTAAAGTTCTAGCATTCATTTATATAATAAAAACCTATTTTCTAATTCATTTATTCATTTTATCACGCCACTGGACTGGGCCTCATTTTCCAGGAATGTCAGGGGTTTCGGTGCAACTATTTCCAAGACTCAGAGAATCCCTCAACGGACGGCGGGTTGATTATGAAGGGGTCTAGGGGTTCTTTTGCAAGTCTTGCACAACGAAAGGGTATGGCGATCTATCGACCGCCCGATCAAGAACAGACGTGCCAGATAAGATCAGGCAAGTTCTAAACCTGCATTCATTTCTGGTTGCCGGATCAGAGATCCACGGCACCCAGACACGATTGCCCTCGATCTCACTCATGTCGCACGATCGAAATCCAACGGTCCGAATCCTATCTAATCGAACCGGTATGCGGCATCTAATCCGAGCCATTCACGGGCAGATCAACGGCTCTGATACTCTCTCCTACCTCTAGGTTGCGCGGACGGCGGCGCGCACCCAAGGCGACGGAAGCCCACCAGCGAATGCGCCCAACGGTGAGTCCCCGACCGATTCACGCACCCAAATCGGTTTTCATGAACACTCGACTACTACGAGTCACGTGGATCACTCCCAATCACGAACCGTTGCGCCTAGGCCCCTGCCCGCGGCAAAGCACCGAATCACGGCGGCATCACTACGGCGGCGAGAAATCAGCCCACCCAAGGCTCTGATTCGGTCGGGTGAGAAGGAGCAAATCATTCCATGCGACGTTGCGAAGCTACTCGGTCCGATTTCTGACCCCGAACGACATCTACCATGGATTTCGCCCACGACGGCAAGGCTCGCCGGAGCGCACCCAAGCCTCGCCAGGCGCCCCAAATCTCACCGAATCAATACTATGCATAGAGAAGCATCGGACGAACTCAGTGGGGGTGTTTCTTACCAGAAATCGACGCGCAGATCTCCACGACGATGGGAGCGGCGGCCCGATAGCAGCACAGAGTCCACGGTGGAACTCCGATCGACGAATTCCACGCGCCCGGAAATTCTTTGTCTCAATTGGCAGGTCCGGGCGAACCCCCCACGTACAGGTGACTACTACGGCTCTTACTAAATCGCTAATCGGGGGTGTGGGTGGTGGCGGACGGGATCCCTTCCTCCTAGCGTTAATGGCGGCTCAACGCAATCACTTTGGACGGTCCCAGAGAAGAGAGCTGCGGGGCAGGATCTTATACCTAGGGTTAGTGCCAACAACCCCCGTAGCTCCGCCATGCATTCGGTTGAGGATCTCCGAGCTACGCGGCACGATTTAGCGCGGCGGATTCGGCCTACGCGGGCGAGCCCCGTACGTGCTGTTGAAGGTGGGAGATTGCGGCTGATAGCATGGCCCCATCTGTCGGCCAGTGAGGTGAAGACAGTGCGCGCGACAGAGTGGTCTTCTGTCGAGCGGGTCCGGCATGTCAGGGGCCAGAGATTGAGCATGCACGCGCGATGAGTGGCTTCGTGGGCCGCGCGCAGAGTAATATTGGGAGTGGGCCGGAATGGGAGTCTGAGGCCCAAATAGTCTTTTATTCTTTTCCATTTTATTCTCTATTTCTCTTTCACTATTCCCAAATTCAATTTGAATTTCGAATTTGAATTCAAACTTGTGCCTAATTTATTCTCAATTAATATTGTGGAATTTAGGATACAATCTTTGGAAATATAATTATATATTTTTTATATCATTTCTCTTCTTCTCATTTTCAAAATTCTAAAACCTCCTTTTATCTTCTAAATTCTATTTTGGGAATTCAATATATTTCTTCTTCGGATTATTTTATGTTGTCACAAAATGCACACAAAACAAAATCCAGCATGATGCATGATTTAATTGAGTGTCTTTTGTTACTTATTTATTTGTGTAAGTAATGTGTCCACATGAAATGATACACATTGGTAGTACATATAGAGATAGAGTGATATAATTTCTCTTTTAGATCTTTCTTACAAAGTGGGTATTACATGTGGTTCAAGACCGCTTGCCCCTTGTCTGCAAGTGGGCCTTCTCACCCGCCTTTTTTTAATAACTTTGGTGAGTTTGCTCAGGCGGTTCTTCCGAGAAGTGGCTCTTCGCCTTCCACCGAACTTGCACTGTGCGCAAAACCCTCCTCCGCCCCTCTACCGTGGTCAATCCCACCATTGCTTAGCCCTCGCCTGCGGGGTGTGTGTGCGCCGTGCCAGAAGGACCCGCCCTCTGAACTCTCGGAAGGAATGGCTTTCCATCGTGTTGATCCTGGCCCTTTTCTCCCTCATGGCTTCACGGCGCAACCTATTGATCATCGGGAGAACATGGTACGTACCGTCACTCACCCGCAACTGTCTGCTCATGATGATTGGAGAATTGTCCTGGTTCAACTGCTCCCGGAACATGAGGTCAATTTCAACTTTTTCGATGACATTGTCCGAGAGTATCTTTTGGAGATTAGACATGTTCAGATTAGGAGTGTTCAGCGCTCCCACTTGGGTCAGGCTTTGGTGAGGTTCCGATTTATTTTTGATAGGGACAATCTCGTGGCTATGGGTCCGCAGCAAGCTTTGGGCTTTACTTTCACTGTGATTAGGCACAATGCGGCTTGGAACCATCGAGCGTTATTTTTCAATCATGAATGTTGCTGATGCTTCTTGGGTTTCCCCTGGATTTCTGGTCACACGAGCACATTCAGAACGCTATTGGGTCATTTGGTCGGGTGCTCATGTGGGATCCTGATATTTCTAATGCTACTAGATTGCTTGTTAGAGCAAGGGTGACATCTCTGCAGGAAGTTCCCCAGTTTATTGTATTTTCAGTAGCTGAAGGTTTTCATGGGGTTTCCTGGACTGTTCAGTGCGACATAGTTCAACAGTTCATGCTTGGTGCCTTGCCTGAGGACGAAGAGCATGTGCCTCCATATCCTCATAATGGTCATCAACTTCCGGTGGAATTTTTTGGATTGGGGCAGCCTATGCCCAACTTCCAATTTGACCTCAACATCCCTCCCATTGGTGAAATTGAAGAAGATGTTGTAATTGCCAACATTGCTGATGATGGTTGGGACCCTTGGCTGGCTGAACAGGTCCAGCAAGAACAACCACCTGCACCAGTGCCAA
The DNA here is from genome assembly GCA_029449295.1 of Zea luxurians. Taxonomy (NCBI): domain Eukaryota; kingdom Viridiplantae; phylum Streptophyta; class Magnoliopsida; order Poales; family Poaceae; genus Zea; species Zea luxurians. The sequence continues at coordinate 1,468,842 of JAOPSE010000119.1, forward strand.
TTGCCAACAATGAGGAGGAACAATTTAGCTATCAGTTTTCTGGCCTTGAGGACTTGCCTTCAGATGAATCAGTGGGTCTTTTCAACGATATCGTTATCTCGCAAGCAGTCCATTTCCCTCAGGAGGAAGTCCAAGATCAAGAAGTTGATGTGCTTGCTCTACCAGCCCTCCCCCCAGAGGACCCATTTTTGGAGGGAAATAACGTTCAAGGTGAGGAAAATTTGAATTTGAATGCTGATGAAAACATCATTGTGGGCTACATGACTCATCTGGATCAGCCCTCTCAAGACCCTGCCTACGAAGATTTCATGGCCAGAAAGCGTTTCTCCTCCTGGGCTGAGCATTGTCCCCCCCAATGCAGACCTCATTCCCGTTCCAAAACTATGGACAACTTTCTTTATGGGCCTACTTATGAGGTCGGACTCTTTTGAGTGGGCCAAAAAATTCCTGTTGTCGGGGGCTCTTTCTGCTTTCATGGAACCCAACATGGAAACTGTGCCTTTTAAGATCCCCCCAAATGCTTGCTCCCCTCTAACCAGGATCCACTTGTGGATGCTCAGTCCCCTGTGACTTCTGAAGCAGTTAACAGAAAGAAACGTGCAGCCTTGGTCGACACTGAAGTGAGAAGGAGTGCAAGGCTCAGAGAAAAGGCTAAAGGCTTTAAGCCTTGTTTTGGAATGAAAAATAACTGCTCGTGCTGTGCTGGGACATCTTCATCGCCATCTCTTTCCCACAGGACTATCAAGACATTGGGCGCTGACTTCTGCAATGTTGACCCCCACAAGTTGAGCCTTAACACTTTAAATAACTCCAGGACCTCCAGTGCTGTCATTCAGAGGCCTCATTCCTCGTCTTGCTCCAGGAATGAGCCGAGTTCTCTGTCTGAAGACCAAAGGGAGGCTTCTGATATGGATGATGACGCGGAGTCTCATCCCTCGGCGGGGCTGTAATGCGTCGTCGTCTCTTCTGTCTCAGCTTGGGGCTGAGGTGCTGTAGCATCCCAAAAATTCAAATCTTGGAATTTTCTCGAACTCGCTCTAAATTTAAAATGAATTTCAAATTTCATTTCAAAATGTTTGTTTGCGAGTTGATATCAACAAATAAAATTATAGTGGTCTATATTCCTCCTCAAAATATCCTACAAATATTTCCCCAGTGATCACCCTCAAACTCTATCAGAAATACTGCCCAAATATTCCACCGATATATCTCCAAATATTTTACTCCTGAGAAATACCTTCAGAATCATTTTTAAAGTCCCCACAAATATTTTCTTCAAAACTTTCCTCATGCTCATACGTATACGTATGCCTCCGGTGTCATACGATGAGCTCTACAAGCTAATTACACTCATATAAGACAAATCTATGCTAATCTCCCACTAATCCTCTCATCCTCCCACTAATCCCCTCATCCCTCCCCCTAATCCCCCCACCATGGCTATAAATAGAGGGGCAAGGGCCTCCTCTCATCCCAGCCCAAGCCATTTCATGGCAACTCCCTCCCCCCCCCACACCCACATGCCCACTCCCACTCCACCTCCCACACAAGCACACACTAGCACAAGGATCGTTCGGTCGTTCTTCGATCGTTCGTCCCCCTGTTCTTAGTTTGTTCGTTCATTTGTCCGATCGTTCGATCGTTCGTCTGATCGTTCATGGTTCGTTCGTCCGTTCGTCCGATCGTTCGATCGTTCGTTCGTCCAAATAATCTTTTTCCTGTCGTTATGCTGCCGAAATTCCGATCGTTCGTTCGTTCGATCATTCGGTCGTTCATCGTTCGTTCATAGTTCCTATTCATCGTTCATCGTCACTATTCACCGTTCATCGTTCGTTCATACAAACTATTCACCATCACTATTCATCGTTACTATTCATCGATCATCCGATCACCCCAAATTTCAACTACTCATCTATCATGCTGTCCAGTCCACCTAAGACCAGCCAGACCCATATTCCAGTCATACGAACTCTAGTGACTGTGATTTTCATTCCAGTAGGGAACTTCCCATCTGGTCACCCATCCTATATTTCTCCAAGTTGAGCACGCTTAACTTTGGGATTCTTTCAAGCCAGACTTCCAAAAAGAAAGGCAAACCATGTTTGTATGGATACGTCTTCAATCCTATAAAACCTGGCCTAAGATACCACAGCCCACTCGGACCAGAATACCACAACATTCCAGCTATTTGGGTCCCGCCTCACTGCTGTCTGATGTGACACAGTAGGTAGGAACAGTTTCCACCAACATAAACCTCTGCCCAAGAAAAGCCTAAAAATAATTCCTCGCACCCCGCTCAAAAATACATTTGTATTTTTTATTTTCCAAATATCTCTAAATATTCAAATTCTAGAATATTCCAAGAATATTCCTTTCCTTTTCTTTTTCTCCCTATGATTATAAAATTCAAAACTCCTCCATCCAAACTCAGGTTTCAGTCATTCTGGTTTCTAAAATTCTTGTCAAACTATTCCCTATCCAACCATGTCATCCCTTAAGCATGGTTCATATTCTAGAAAACTCCCAAAATACTCTTGTCCCATATTCTGCCTATAACTCTCCTGTTCATATTAAGTCAGACGATTCATTCGTCACTGTCCTCACCAACAGTGAACTTCACTATGCTACACCACATACACCCAGCTATAAATACACCCAGCTACACTCTCCCACTCCACACACTCAACACCCTCAGCCAAGGCAAACACCCCACCCACTCAGTTACTCTGCTCTGCCGGATACACGCATAGTGTCGCTTCGTCTCCAGTCCACCCTCCTGGTAAGCACCTTCGCTCCACCGCAGTATCTCAACACCACATGACACAGATTCTATTCAAGACTCTACCCATCCATATATCGCTATTCTGACCACTATACTAAATATTTGTTGGTATACTTGTTGGTTTATATGTTTGCTTGTTCATGTTGCATAGTTATCGGAGCATTCGTGCCATCTCGTGGAGGCCAGATCTGCAAGTCTACGCCAGGCAGTGGAGCTAGAAGCCAGTTCCGCGAGCTCCCCTTCCCCCTTCGCTGGATAAGCACGGCATGCTCACTGGATCCCTTTGATGTATAAATTACCTATGATTTTTCAACCACAACCCTTAGCCTGTTATTTTATACATGATATGATTTTGAGACAAGTTATTATGGCCACCCAGCCGCTTGCCGCAATCAATCCTTGATATATTTGTTACAAATGATTTGAGAAAAGGAGAGTTTTCAAAAGAAAATGCTTTTCAAAATGTGTATGATGAAGGGTTTTCACCCTTATCACCTTTGAGTACGGATGATCAGGGACTCCCTGGTTTAGGGGAGGGCCTAAGGTGATGGCTCAGCTGGTTTAGGTGTGAGCAGAAGGATTGTCCCCTCACATAAGGACCGGTTTGTCATCCTTCACTACCTGTACTCATGATAAGTACAACCACTCGAGACTGTATGGGCAGTCACTCAATCTGAACTCCTACGGTCCAAACCCTAGGGTTATGAAGGCTAGGGAGCACCGGGAGGATAAGGAGGGGGAATGTTTTGTCCGGTTTGGACATGGCGGTGGCCTGACTCCTTCCGGTATAACCATTAAGGTAAGGACGTGCGAGAAAAGAAAAAGATTCGGCATTCGGGTCTCACGACGGTGAGATCACAGAAACCAGACTAGTGGGTAAAGTGTACCCCTCTGCGCAGAGTTTGAAAACCTATTTGAATAGTCCGTGTCCACAGGAATGGACGAGTCTGGTATGGTATGGCAATTATTGTTTTGTTTTCAAAAAAAGGGTGCATTTGAGAAAAGTGGTTTTTAAAAGGTCCGGCGGTTGAGCCGTGAGCTATGGTGGACGGGAAGTCCAGTAGCTGTTTTTGAAAATGAAAACCAGTGGGAAACTGCTAAGATACCTGGATGGTTTAGTCCAGGGGATTTCGTTCTATACTGAAAAACTTCCTGCTCCTTTTGGAGAGGATGCGCTTTGCAAAATACAAAATGTTTTTCAAAACAACCCTGCATAAAATATTGTTGTTTCTGCAAATATCCTGAGCTCCACATATTCCATGCATTATATCTGATTTCCCCATTCCGTGGGTGAAGGTGGGCTGCTGAGTACGTTTGTACTTACCCTTGCTTATTTGTTGTTTTTCAGAAAAGGAGATCGGGTAAGAGTTACGACTGTTCCCAACCTTGCCTGTGGCTGTTGGACCGCTGATTTGCTTCGCTGCGTATATCGGGCTGCTTCAGCCCCACTCTGATGTTATATCCCAAGTTGTGGACCAACTCTTAAAGTTGTTCGCCACCTTTATAGGTTTGTCTCGTTTAAGCAGATCTGGAATCATCTATTGTATAAATGTGTTTACTAGCCTCCTGGGACTAGTAATTGTATCACATTGGAGTCCTAGAGGATCTGGGGCGCTTTAGGTGCCGTGGTTCTTGACATCTTTTGGTTTAATTATGTATCGCAACAAAACTACTCTTTGTGTTATTGGGCCTGTCGTGGCCGCTGTGGAGACCACATCAAACTTTTCACCAATTTATGTCTTATGGGTGAATGGATCGAATTTCCTAGGTTCAAAGAAAATATGGGGTTTATTTAAACCGTTTCGGCTTTTCTTATGTCTGGATTTCGGGGGTGGTGTTGGCACGCTATGCCCCACTTTTTTGGGAATCTATGAATTGGCATACCTCCTTCATATGGTACGCTTGGGCCCCTGTCGATGTATGCTTGGCGTACTCGATCTCTTCAGTGAAATATTTCTGGTTTTCAATGGATAATCCTTTTCAGAGTTCTCATCGGTCACTAAAAATTTTGTCTCACAACATCAGAGGCATTAACTCTGACATCAAGTGGAACTCTTTGCAGAATAATATTTTGGAATCCAATTGCGACATTGTCTGTATTCAGGAAACAAAAAAGGAATCCTTCGATGACTCATATATTCGTCTCTTCTGCAACCGCTATTTAGATAAATTTGCTTTCGTCCCTTCTATTGGAGCCTCTGGAGGATTCATCACTATCTGGAAGAGCTCCCTCTTTGAGACTGAGGTAGTTGATCAGAATTCGTTTGGGCACACTATTCATTTCCAATCCAATCTAAATGGGTAAGTTTGGTGGCTCTCCAACATCTATGCCCCTTGCTCTCCTCATGGTAGAGAGGCTTTCCTTGCCTGGTTCTCTAACCTTGAAATTGATGATGACAAGCTTTGGATTTTCCTTGGGGATTTCAACATGATTAGGTACCCTGAAAATCGTAACAAGCAGGGTGGTGACCCTATTAGAATGCTTAATTTCAATGCGGCAATCAGTCAACTGGGTTTACAAGAAATTCCTCTCAGAGGGCAAGCATTCACTTGGTCTAATATGCAACGCCATCCTTTGCTTGAAAAGCTGGACTGGTGCTTTGTTTCGCCTGCCTGGTCTTCCAACTTCCCAGCCACTTCTGCCTTTTCCCTGGCCAGGAGCGCCTCGGATCATGTTCCCTGGGTGGTCAACATTCAATCTAACGTTCCTAAACCACCCATTTTCAGATTTGAAAACTATTGGCTTCAGCTTGAGGACTTCCATTCCAGATTCCAAGCCTCTTGGGAGCAAGATCTATTCCAGCCTGATCCTACAAAACGGCTTATGACCAAATTTAAAAGAGCAAGAAAGGTGATCCATGGGTGGCAGAAATCTTTACCCAATCTAGCTCAATTGATTGTTAAGACGGAATTGATCATTCAATTGATGGATTTTATTGAGGAAAGCAGAGATCTAACAATTCAAGAATGGAACTTTAAGAATGTTGTAGTCCACCATCTGCAGGGTCTTCTTTCCAATCAGCGTACCTACTAGAAGCAGAGAGGCCAAATCAAATATGCCACGTTGGGGGATGCTGGCACTAAATTCTTTCATGCTAATGCCACTTCCAAGCATCGTCACAACAGTATCTTGTCTCTGTCTTGTGATAATGGCATGGTGGCTTTCTCCCATAAGGACAAAGAAGAGGTTCTGTTCCAAGCCTTCAAAGATCGATTAGGGACCTCCCAGCCAACATCTATGATTTTCAACTTATCTGAATTGATTCAACCTGCTAATAACCTGTCATCACTGGATTTGCCATTCTCGCGCAGTGAGATAGACCAGATCATCAGAAATCTTCCTACCAATAAGTCCCCAGGCCCTGATGGTTTTAACATGGATTTTGTGAGAAAATGCTGGCCGGTAATTGCTTCAGACTTCTATGAGCTTTGTGATAAATTTTATGAGGGATCAATCTGCTTAGAAAGCATCAATGGTTCTTATGTGACTCTCATCCCTAAGCTTAGTTCACCTACTTCAGTGGGGGATTATAGACCGATATCTCTCCTCAATACAAGCATGAAAATCCTGACTAAACTTCTTGCCAATAGACTGCAGCTGGTTATTACTAATCTAATCCACCAGAATCAATATGGCTTCCTCAAGGCACGGACAATTCAGGATTGTCTAGCATGGGCCTTTGAATACATCTCTATTTGTCACAAATCGGGTAAAGAAATGGTTATCCTAAAATTGGACTTTGAAAAGGCTTTTGACAAATTAGAGCATGCTGCTATCATTGATTTTTTGAGGCATAAGGGCTTTGGGGATAGATGGCTTCACTGGATCTCTTTGATTCTTGGCTCTGGCACGTCACAAGTTCTTTTGAATTGGGTCCCGGGCAGACGTTTTCATTGCAGGCGTGGGGTTCGGCAGGGGGATCCCCTGTCCCCCCTTCTCTTTGTCTTAGCTGTTGATCTGCTTCAGTCAATTATTAACAAGGCCAAGGATTGTGGCATCCTCAAGCTCCTGATCCCGCTTTCCTATGGATCGGACTTCCCGATTATCCAATACGCACATGATACAATTCTGATTCTGGAAGCGTGCCCTAGACAGCTCTTCTTTCCTAAAGCAATGCTTAATTCATTTGTTGACTCTGCAGGGCTCCATGTGAATTATAACAAATCTAATATTTATCCCATCAATGTTTTAGAGCAGAAAATGGCAATGCTAGCAAATACATTTCACTGCAAGGTTGGGGCTTTGCCCTTCACGTATCTTGGGCTTTCTTTGGGGCTTAAAAAACCCAATTTGGAAGCTTTCCTTCCTCTCATTCAGAAGACTGAAAGAAGACTAGCTTCAACTTCTATTTTCCTATCTCAGGCTGGCAGATTACAAATGGTCAATGCGGTATTTTCTTCACTTCCAACCTATTACATGTGCACCCTGAAGCTCCCAAAAACTGTGATCAAACAGATTGACAAACTTCGATGGCATTGTCTCTGGAGAGGGGCAGACATAAATGCAAAAAAACCTCCTCAAGTTGCTTGGAAAGCAGTTTGCAGGTTGAAAACCCAGGGGGACTTGGAGTCATTAACCTTGAGTGGCAGAATAAAGCGCTCCTTATGAAATGCCTTCATAAATTCTTTAATAGAGTCAATATCCCATGGGTTAACATTATCTGGGACACTCATTATAGCAACTCTCTGCCCTCAACTAAACCAGTTGGCTCGTTTTGGTGGAAAGATATTCTCAAAATCCAAAATTCTTTTAAGGAAATTGCCCAAGTGGAGATTAGAAATGGTAAATCTACTCTCCTTTGGCATGATCGATGGAATGGGCAGCGTTTATCTGAAAAGTTCCCGGAGCTTTGGTCTTTTGCCTCTGTCAAGGAGATTAACATTAGTCAAGCTCGGTTAGCTTCCCCGAATGAAATGTTTCATATCCCTCTCTCTGCTGAAGCTTTCGAGCAGCTTCTCTCACTTCAGGACACCCTTGGTAATCTTCAGTTGCTTGATCACAATGATATTTGGCGATGCAGTACCTCTTCTAATCGGTTTTCTTCTTAGAAGGTCTATGCTCACTTGATTGGCACCCGTCAAACGCTCCCTCTCTTTGTTTGGTTATGGAAATCTAAATGTCAACCTAAGCACAAAGTATTCTTCTGGTTATTGCTCAAAAATAGATTGAATACCCGCTCCCTTCTCAGACGACGCTCAATGCCTTTAGACTCCTTCATCTGCGACAACTGTATTCTCCAGATTGAAGAAATGCCTATTCATCTTTTCTTCAGATGCAACTTTGCTAGGAGATGTTGGTTACTTTTAGGCTTCCTCCCGCCGTGTTCTACGGATCTTCTGCATACCATAATGAGAATTAGAATACGCTTGCAAGTTCCTTGGAGGTTAGAAGCTATTATCATCATGACATGGTGTCGGCGTTTCGACCCCGGGGGGTCCCTGGACTGACGAGTAAATTGTCGCTGCGTGTCCCAGCCTAGATGGGTCGGCGCGAGACGGAACTCAAGGGGGAAAGACAGTGAGGGGAACCGCGGCTCATGTTGTCCTGCGCCTAGGGCGGATGCGCTTGCAGTAGGGGGTTACAAGCGTTCGCGAGGGAGAGAGAGAGCCTGCTCGTCAGCCCGTCCTCCCGCGCGGCCACCTTTTTGTACGAGGGCCCTGGACCTTCCTTTTATAGACGTAAGGAGAGGGCCCAGGTGTACAATGGGGGGTGTAGCAGTGTGCTAACGTGTCGGGCAGAGAGGAGCCAGAGTCCTATGTACATGCCGACGTGGCTGTCGGAGAGGTGTTGGTGCCCTGTTCATGTGACGTCGTGGCCGTCAGAGGAGCGCTTAAACCCTGTAGAAGCACAGCTGTCGGGGCTGTCGGGACCTTGCTGATGTCTCCTTGCTTCCGTAGGGGGCTGAGAACCGCCGTCGTCATGGAGCACGCGGGGTGTCATCATTACTTGTTTTACCGAGGCAAGCCAGATGGGATGTCGGTCTTGTTCCCCGTAGCCTGAGCTAGCTAGGGGTAGGGTAATGATGTACCCCCCTGCGACGTGGTCGGCCCGAGCCCAAGGTCGGGTGAGGCGGAGGCTCCTCTGAGGTCGAGGCTGAGTCCGAGCCCTGGGGTCGGGCGAGGCGGAGACCATCTTCCGGGGTCGAGGTTGAGTCCGAGCCCTGGGGTCGGGCGAGGCGGAGACTGTCTTCCAGGGTCGAGGTTGAGTCCGAGCCCTGGGTTGGGCGAGGCGGAGACCGTCGTCCAGGGTCGAGGTTGAGTCCGAGCCCTAGGGTCGAGCGAGGTGGAGACCGTCTTCCAGGGTCGAGGTTGAGTCCGAGCCCTGGGGTCGGGCGAGGCGGAGACCGTCTTCCGGGGTCGAGGTTGAGTCCGAGCCCTGGAGTCGGGCGAGGCGGAGACCGTCTTCCGGAGTCGAGGTTGAGTCCGAGCCCTGGGGTCGGGCGAGGCGGAGCTTCCTATAGCGCCCGAGGCTGGACTTGGCTGCTGTCAGCCTCACCCGGGCAGGTGGCACAACAGTCGGAGCAGTGCAGGCGACGCTTTTTTCGTGTCAGGTCAGTCAGTGGAGGGGTGAAGTGACTGCGGTCACTTCGGTCTTGTCGACTGAGGAGCGCGCGTCAGGATAAGGTGTCAGGCGATCCTTGCATTGAATGCTCCTGTGATGCGGTCGGTTGGCGTGGCGATCTGGCCAAGGTTGCTTCTCTGCGAAGCCTGCCCGAGCTGGGCCTCGGGCGAGTCGAAGGTGCGCCCGTTACTTGAGGATGCCCTCGGGCGAGGCGTGAATCTGCCTTGGTCTACTGTTCCTGCCCGAGGTTGGGCTTGGGTGAGGCGAGATCGTGTCCCTTGAGTGGACGGAGCCTTGACCTGAATTGCGCCCATCAGGCCTTTGCAGCTTTGTGCTGATGGTGGTTACCAGTCGAGTTTAGGAGTCTTGGGGGTACCCCTAATTATGGTCCCCGATAGTAGCCCCCGAGCCTCAAAGGGAGTGTTGGTACTCGCTTGGAGGCTTTGTCGCACTTTTTTGCAAGGGGACCGGCCTTTCTTGGTCACACTTCATTCCGGTGGATGCGCGCGAGCGCACCCGTCGGGTGTAGCCCCCGAGGCCTCGGAGGAGTGGTTTGACTCCTTCGAGGTCTTAGTGCCTTTCGTGATGCCTCGGTCGGTCTGGTTGTTCCCTCATGCGATCTGATCATAGTCCGGGTGCACGGTCAGGTTCCGAGTTCTCGGGCTGGTATGTTGACACCGTCAACGGTTTGGCCGGAGCCGGGTTCGCGAGAGCAGCCCCCGAGCCTCTGCACAGGGCAAGAGGACGGTCAGGGACTGACTCAGCTTTTTTCATACGCCCCTTCGTCGCCTTTCCGCAAGGAGGAGGGGGGAAAACTGAGAACACCTAGAGGGGGGGGGGGGGTGAATAGGTGATCCTATAAAAACTTAGACTTAAAGCCACAAAAACTTGATCAAGCGTTAGCACAATAAAGCCAAGTGGCTAGAGAGGAGTTCTTGCAAAACACAACAACCACAAGAGGATCAACACAGATAGACACAGTGGTTTATCCCGTGGTTCGGCCAAGTACAAAACTTGCCTACTCCACGTTGTGGCGTCCCAACGGATGAGGGTTGCAATCAACCCCTCTCAAGCGGTCCAAAGACCCACTTGAATACCACAGTGTTTTGCTTTGTTTACTTTATCCCGTCGCGAGGAATCTCCACAACTTGGAGCCTCTCGCCCTTACACTTTGATGTTCACAAAGAAGCACGGAGTAAGGGAGGGATGAGCAACGCACACAAGACACAAAATCAGAGTGACAACACGCACACAAGTCGCAACAAGAGCTCACAACACAACCCGACGAGTTCACAACTCAAATAGAGCTCTAGATGCTATCACAAAGAATCAAATGCGCGGAATCGAAGTCTTGGTGCTTAGGAATGCTTAGAGAATGCTTGGTGTGCTCCTCCATGCGCCTAGGGGTCCCTTTTATAGCCCCAAGGCAGCTAGGAGCCGTTGAGAGCATTCCAGGAAGGCAATTCTTGCCTTCAGTCGCCTGGCGCACCGGACAGTCCGGTGCACCACCGGACACTGTCCGGTGCGGATTTCTTTCCTTATTTGGCGAAGCCGACCGTTGCAGATTCAGAGCCGTTGGCGCACCAGACACTGTCCGGTGCACACCGGACAGTCCGGTGCCCCATTGTGACCGTTGGCTCAGCCACGCGTCACGCGCGGAATCCTCGGCCGACCGTTGGCCTGGCTGACCGTTGGCTCACCGGACAGTCCGGTGCACCACCGGACAGTCCGATGAATTATAGTCGTACGCCGTTAATCACTTCCAGAGAGCGACGACTTCGCCTGTGAACGGCTCACCGGACAGTCCGGTGATTTATAGTCGTACACCGTCGTCGAAGTCCCGAGAGCAGCAAGTTCGCCAGAGCCAGCCTAGCGCACCGAACACTGTCCGGTGCACCCAGACTGAGCAGACTTTGGCTGAACAAGACCATCTCTTTTCCAATTTGATTTCTCCTATTTCCAGCACTTAGACACAATACATTAGTTCTTAAAACAATGTACTAAGTCTAGAAACATACCTTTAGACTTGATTTGCACTTTGTCCATCAATTGGCATAGATTTACACTTAAGCACTTGTGTTGGCACTCAATCACCAAAATACTTAGAAATGGCCCAAGGGCACATTTCCCTTTCAATCTCCCCCTTTTTGGTGATTTATGCCAACACAACAAAAAGCAACTAAAAGAAGTGCAACATCAATACAAATGAGAACTCAAAATTGTTTTGATTCAAATTTGGCATATATGGATCACTCTTTGCCACCACTTGGTTTTGTTTTTGCAAATTAACCTCAATCTCCTATCTCTAAGTCAAACACAATTGTAGAGACATAAAGAGAGTTGTTCCAAGAGAAATTGATCAAGGATTTAAAGAACTCCCCCTTTTTCCCATAATCAACCATTCTCCCCACAAGAGGCCAACTTTTGACAAGAGAGACAATAAGAGAGTTTTGACAAACCAAAAGCTCTATTCTACTATTTTCAAAATTTCTCAAGTGGTAGCTGATCCATTTATTGCTTTGGCCTTATTTTCTCCCCCTTTGGCATCAAGCACCAAAACGGGATCAACTTTGGCCCATAAACCTCATTGCCTCACCAAAATCTTCAAATAAGTAGACAAAGGCAATAAGAGTACATGAGATGAACTTGGAATAAGTTACCCTCTCATCGGAGTGCAGTGCAAGTCTTTCATGGTCCAAGTCCACCTTTTCCCTTTCAAACCTCCTTTGAGACTAAATTAAGAAAACTCAAGCACATGGTTAGTCTCAAAGGGTCAAGTTGTAGCACATCTCCCCCTCAAAGTGTGCAATACTTGCAAATGGACTTGTGAGGTCCGGGGAGTGTTCGTACAACTTGAGCACCATAAGTAAACAACAAAATGCATAAGGAACATGATCAAAGGCATAAACACATGTATGCTATAAATCAATCCAAGTTCCGCGAATCTAAGACATTTAGCTCACTACGCAGCCTGCAAAAGGTCTTCTCATCTAAAGGCTTGGTAAAGATATCGGCTAGCTGGTTCTCGGTGCTAACATAAAACACTTCGATATCTCCCTTTTGCTGGTGGTCTCTCAAAAAGTGATGCCGGATGTCAATGTGCTTTGTGCGGCTGTGCTCAACAGGATTTTCCGCTATGCGGATAGCACTCTTATTGTCACATAGGAGTGGGACTTTGCTCAGATTGTAGCCAAAGTCCCGGAGGGTTTGCCTCATCCAAAGTAGTTGCGTGCAACACTGTCCTACGGCAACATACTCGGCCTCAGCGGTGAATAGGGCAACAGAAGTTTGTTTCTTAGAATTCCATGACACCAGGGACCTTCCTAAGAATTGGCACGTCCCCGATGTACTCTTCCTATCGACCTTACATCCAGCATAGTCGGAGTCTGAATATCCAATCAAGTCAAAGTTAGACCCCTTTGGATACCAGATCCCGAAGCAAGGCATAGCGACTAAATATCTAAGAATTCGCTTCACGGCCACTAAGTGACACTCCCTTGGATCGGATTGAAATCTAGCACACATGCATACGCTAAGCATAATATCCGGTCTACTAGCACATAAATAAAGTAAAGACCCTATCATTGACCGGTATGCCTTTTGATCAACGGACTTACCTCCTTTGTTGAGGTTGGTGTGTCCGTCGGTTCCCATTAGAGTCTTCGCGGGCTTGGCGTCCTTCATTCCAAACCGCTTTAGCAAGTCTTGCGTGTACTTCGTTTGGGAGATGAAGGTGCCGTCCTTGAGTTGCTTCACTTGGAACCCAAGGAAGTAGTTCAACTCGCCCATCATCGACATCTCGAATTTTTGCGTCATCACCCTGCTAAACTCTTCATAAGACTTTTGATTAGTAGAACCAAATATTATGTCATCGACATAAATTTGGCACACAAAAAGATCACCATCGCAAGTCTTAGTGAATAAAGTTGGATCGGCTTTCCCAACCTTGAAAGCATTAGCAATTAAAAAGTCTCTAAGGCATTCATACCATGCTCTTGGGGCTTGCTTAAGTCCATAGAGCGCCTTAGAGAGCTTACATACGTGGTCGGGGTACCGTTCATCCTCGAAGCCAGGGGGTTGCTCTACGTACACCTCCTCCTTGATTGGCCCGTTGAGGAAAGCGCTCTTCACATCCATTTGGAACAACCTGAAAGAATGGTGAGCGGCATATGGTAGCAAAATACGAATGGACTCTAGCCTAGCCACAGGAGCAAAGGTCTCCTCAAAGTCCAAACCTGCGACTTGGGCATAACCTTTTGCCACAAGTCGAGCCTTGTTCCTTGTCACCACCCCGTGCTCGTCTTGTTTGTTGCGGAACACCCACTTGGTTCCCACAACATTTTGCTTGGGACGAGGCACCAGTGTCCAAACTTCATTTCTCTTGAAATTGTTGAGCTCCTCCTGCATGGCCAACACCCAGTCCGGATCTAGCAAGGCCTCTTCTATCCTGAAAGGCTCAATAGAAGAGACAAAGGAGTAATGCTCACAAAAATTAACTAATCTAGAACGAGTAGTTACTCCCTTGCTAATGTCACCCAAAATTTGGTCGATAGGATGATTCCTTTGAATCGTCGCTCGAACTTGGGTTGGAGGTGCCGGTTGTGCTTCTTCCTCCATCACATGATCATCTTGTGCTCCCCCTTGATCACACGCCTCCTTTTGATGAACCTGTTCATCATCTTGAGTTGGGGGATGCACCATTGTTGAGGAAGAAGGTTGATCTTGCTCCTTTTGTTCCTGTGGCCTCACATCTCCAATTGCCATGGTGCGTATTGCGGCCGTTGGAACGTCTTCTTCATCTACATCATCAAGATCAACAACTTGCTCTCTTGGAGAGCCATTAGTCTCATCAAATACAACGTCGCTAGAGACTTCAACCATACCGGATGATTTGTTGAAGACTCTATACGCCTTTGTATTTGAGTCATAACCTAATAAAAACCCTTCTACAGCTTTGGGAGCAAACTTAGAATTTCTACCTTTCTTCACTAGAATATAGCATTTGCTCCCAAATACACGAAAGTAAGACACATTGGGTTTGTTACCGGTTAGAAGCTCATACGAAGTCTTCTTGAGGAGGCGATGAAGGTAGACCCGGTTGATGGCATGGCAAGCCGTGTTCACGGCTTCCGACCAAAAGCGCTCGGGGGTCTTGAACTCACCAAGCATCGTCCTCGCCATATCGATGAGCGTCCTGTTCTTCCTCTCTACCACACCATTTTGTTGTGGTGTGTAGGGAGCGGAGAACTCGTGCTTGATCCCTTCCTCCTCAATATACTCCTCCACTTGAAGGTTCTTGAATTCGGACCCGTTGTCGCTCCTTATCTTCTTCACCTTGAGCTTAAACTCATTTTGAGCTCGCCTGAGGAAGCGCTTGAGGGTCCCTTGGGTTTCAGACTTATCCTGCAAAAAGAATACCCAAGTGAAGCGGGAAAAATCATCAACTATAACAAGACCATACTTACTTCCTCCTATGCTTAGATAGGCGACGGGTCCGAAGAGGTCCATATGAAGCATCTCCAAAGGTCTTGATGTGGTCATCACATTTTTGGAATGATGAGAGCTTCCCACTTGTTTACCTGCTTGACAAGTTGCACAAGGTCTATCTTTTTCGAAATGCACGTTAGTTAGACCTATCACGTGCTCTCCCTTTAGAAGCTTGTGAAGGTTCTTCATCCCCACAAGTGCTAAACGGCGATGCCACAGCCAGCCCATGCAAGTCTTAGCAATTAAGCATGCATCTAGACCGGCTTCCTCTTTTGCAAAATCAACTAAATAAAGTTTGTCGTCTAGTACACCCTTAAAAGCTAGTGAACCATCACACCTTTGTAAGGAAAATGGACCCCGGGCCATTTGGCTAATTGAGTTTTGGTGTTTGATGAACAACACAATCCGTGAACTAATAAGTTTTCTAGTGTTTGTGTTTGTAGTTCACAGGATGCGAAGAGAATTGGACCAAGGCAATGAGGATGCAACACCTCAAAAGAAGACATAAAAAGATGCATAGGAGTCCAATACTCAAGAACAAAGAAGCCCGAAGAAATCAGCGAAGAAATCCAAGAAGGGCTGTCAGCCAGCGCCTGGTGGCGCACCGGACATCGGTGTCCGGTGTGCACCGGACTGTCCGGTGAGGTACCGGACAGTCTGCGCAGAGAGGCCGCAGACTGGCGCTCTCTGGCTGTAGCACCGGACTGTCCGGTGTGCACCGGACTGTCCGGTGTGCCAACGGGCAGACGGCAACGGTCGAATCCAACGGTCGGATCCAACGGTCGACTGCTACAGGCGCCAACGGTCGGCTGACGAGGCAAGCACCGGACACTGAACAGTAGATGTCCGGTGTGCACCGGACTGTCCGGTGCACCCGACGACAGAAAGCTGCTGCTTTCTGTCCAACGGCTAGTTGGGGGCTTGGAGGCTATAAATACCACCCCAACCGGCCATTCTCAACTGTGAGAGCCCAAGCAACATACCAATACACATATTGCATATTTCCAAGAGCTCAAACACCCAAGTGCTTAATAGAATCACTCGGTGATTAGCGTAGGTGCTTTGCGAAGTGCTTAGGTTAGTTAGACCGCTTTAGCGCTTGCTCTAGGTGTATCCTAGTTAGTTGAGTGAGTTTTGTAAAACCACACAACCCCTCGGCTCTTGCGCGAGCCGTTGTAATTGTACCGAGTGGGGCGAGAGTCTTGTGAGACCGTGACAACCGCGTTTGTGTCACGGCCGCCACCGTGTACCGGAGGGAACGAGGCCCGCGGCGTTTTCGGCCGGAAGCTCGATAGTGGAGACGGCGGGGAGCGTCCGAGAGGAGCCGGAAGCGGAGCACCACTTGCGCGTGGAGAAGGCCCACGGCTCTCTACGGAGTTACTCGACCGTGGTGCTTGGCCCTCGCGTGGGCTTCCCTTTGCGTAGGGGCACCAACGAGGATTAGTCGGGACCTTGCGTGGTTCCGGATACCTCGGTAAAAATACCGGCGTCATCCACGAGAGTTTGCTTCTCTACTTAGCTCTTTACATTCCGCATTTATATTAAGCATTTAAGTTTCAATCTTATTTGTCATACTTATTTAGTGTAGATTGAAACTTAGCCTTTGCGGTAGAGATAGCAACACTTAGTCAAAACCTAGGTTGCACATTCTAGTTTTGATTATTTGCATAGGTTTTGCTCTAGGGATTTAATTGTGGCCTAGTTTAGTAAAAGTTTTAGAAGTCCTAATTCACCCCCCCCTCTTAGGCGTCACCCGTTTCCTACAAGTGGTATCAGAGCCCGGTTTGGCTCATTTGAAACGCTTTAGCTTCACCGCTAAAAGAGCCGACGCTTTTTAGAGGAAGGGATGGATACCCATAGGCCACCACACTTCGACGGCACTAACTTCCTATATTATAGTGCTAGAATGGCTTGTTACCTAGAGGCCGTTGATCTAGGTGTTTGGAGAGTCACTCGTGACGGGATGAAACCCCTCAAGAATCCCGAGAAACCCACCACGAGTGAGGAAAAAGAAATTCATTTAAATGCTAGAGCCAAAAATTGCTTGTATGAATCTCTTAGCATGGATATTTTTAATCAAGTATTTACCTTGAAAACTGCTAATGAGATTTGGCTAAAATTGCATGAGCTCCATGACGGCACATCCAATGTCCGTGAGCAAAAACATTGCCTAGTCTTAAATGAGTATAATTCTTTTGCCATGAAAGATGATGAGCTTGTTAGAGACATGTATTCTCGTTTGAATCTAATAATCAATGAGCTCAATTCTATTGGCATTAATAAGCTAGGTGATGCGGACATTGTGAGGAAGATTATCTCCCTGCTACCACAACAAAGATATGGGAGCATCATCACCATCCTTCACAACATGGAGGACTTGAGCAACATGACCCCGACCATCGTGATTGGGAAAATCGCGGCCTTTGAGATGTCGCGAAAAATGAGTCGGGGAGAGGAGCCAACTTCCTCAAGGCCATATGCTTTTGCATGTGATGAAAGGAAGGGCAAAAAGAAGGCTCCCACTCCAAGTTCCTCAAGTGAAGAAGAGGAAGAAGAAGAAAGTGATGATGATGAAGATAATCAACCATGCACATCATCCTCCGAGGACGAAGAAACAATCCGACGCGTCGGAAAGGTAATGAGGATGATCCGCAAGATTAATCTAATGGGTGTGCCCCTGCAGGTCGAGGATCTTCTCTTTAACATTGACAGGAAAAAGCAAAGGAAGAGAGGATGCTTCGCATGTGGGGAGAAGGGCCACTTCAGAGACAACTGTCCAAATATGGCCAAACCCAAAAAGGAGAGGAGCAAAGGCAAGGCACTCACAAGTGTTAGAACTTGGGATGATTCTTCAAGTGAAGATGAACCTCCAAGGACGCGCAGCCACCGGTCCTCGTCACGATCATCACGGTCATCACACAAATGCCTTATGGCAAGAGGTAACAAAAACATTCCATCCTCTAGTGATGAAAGTAGTAGTGATGATGAAGGCGAGGGAAAGGCCTCTCTAGAAGAGCTTGCGGAAGCCGTTAATTTTTTTCAGGATGTTTGCACTAAGCAAAAAGCTCAACTTAAAACCTTGAAAAATAAGTTGATTAGCTCCCAAAATGATTATAAAGGTTTGCTAGAAAAATTTGAAACTTTTGCAAACTTAAATAGTGAGCTGTCAACTAAAATTGAGCTATTAGAATCTAGTGCTCCATCCACTGCTACCGATGATAGCCTTATTAAAAAGAATGAAAAACTTAAGGCTAAGTTAGCTAGCTCTCAAGAAGCTATTGAAAATTTGCTAGAGAAAATGGAAATTCTTAGCATACACAATAATGAGCTAACTACTAAGCTAGAAAACATTGGTAGCACCCCAGCAGCATCTTTAGTTGAAATACCTGAAATAATTAAGAAAGATGCTTCTACTTCCTGCTTTGATTTAATTGATGATTCTAACCCCTGCAACCAAGTCGCTGTTGAGAATATTTTTGTAGAGACATATACGGATGAGGTTGCAAAGGAAAATGAACAATTAAAGCAAGAAGTGGCTCGCCTTGGCAAGGCTTTGTATGACAAGAAAGGCAAAGCCAAACAAATCCGACCTCCATAGGATAACACCACTGCGGGAGTGAACAAGCCTGTAGAGGGAGAAACTGTGATTTGTAGGCTATGCCACAAGGAAGGCCACAAGTCTTTCCAATGCAAGGCGATGACCGGGGATAAACAAAGGCAAAAGCTCAAGCAAAAGCCATCAAGCAAAATCTCCAACACCTACATTAAAAAGGTGAACAAAAAGGATGCTACACCATATTTGATCAAGAAGAAAAAGAACGGAAAGGTGATAGCAATCAAGGCCAACAAGCAAGCCAACAAAGGAAAAGGGGCCAAACGCATCTGGGTGCCAAAAGAGATAATTTCAACCATGAAAAGCACCAAGAAGGTTTGGATCCCGAAAGGGAAGTGAGTGGACCAAAGGTCTACGGGAAATTTGGAGACTTGGCAAAATTGGGATGTATATCATGGGATACATCATATTGGATCAAGGCTATTGCCAAGTGGGTTAGTAAAAATTTTGGACCCAAATTTCCCACCCATGACTAAGGTAACTAGTTTTATTACATTTCTCGTTTTTAGAGATGCGTATCTATTTACCTTGTATCTAGTTTACCTTTCTTGCCTAGTATTACATGTGTTATGTACTTTTGTTTAAAATCATGCATACTAGGTAAATCACATGGTAGGATTGCTTGCTTTCAATTCATATATTTAAGCAAACCTACATGGTTTAAAATGTTTATTTAAGCACGGCACATAGCTTCTATATCACTCCATAGTAAATGATGCATCAATTGAAAATTTTGATTTCTACAAATTGTATCATTTAACTTATATGTGCCAAAGTTTGGATTATGGATAATTTGCCCCTCTTGATATCAAGTCAAAGTGCATGTCTTCTACAAGTATTCAAAACTTGTATGCACACCTTTAGGGGGAGGTTACTCTATAATCTAACACTTTGAGACTAACACCTTTTCAAGTCTATTTCATGTGATAGTCTCATTGTAAGGAAAATGAAGTCCCCGGAGAAAGACAACAATCTTCCACTGCAAAATCTCCAAGAACTCTCATGTCTCTCAAGCTCACCATTGATCTTCAATTGGTATCTTTTGAGACTACATTCAGTATCATTTACATGTCTTCTCCAATATTTGATTAGACTATATTTCATATCATATGCTTCCGTGTTGCCAAAAATGCATAAGTAGTTAACTCATATTCTGTTATCTATGCATAAGGGAAGTCAGTCTTTTCAAATCATGTCCTGCACCTCTAATTTTCACATGCTTGTTCCTAAGTAGAGGATCTCTGTCAGGGGGAGTATTTCTTCATCTCTAAAGGGGGAGAAAAACTCTTTCTAAAGGAGAATACTCATTTAGGGGGAGTAATCTTTTGAGGACTCCTTCAAGTGGTATTATTCACATAGTTTAATTTAATATCCTTTTAGTGATATCACTTGATACAATTCTTGATGAGGGCAAGCTTTTATTTACTTCCTACATGCTTTTAATGTCTTCCTTTTCGGTGGTTAATGCCAAAGGGGGAGAAGTTTAGGGACCAAAGCAATGAAAACTATATCAAACACCAAACACCACCAATTTAAAATTTTATATCTACAAATGGCTTTTCAAGTGGTTTTGGTTATTTGGTCCAAAAATAGGAAGTAAGTGAATTATGGAGTTAGGGGGAGGCTTAAGTCCATAACTTCACATTATGGGGACAATCATGCATCTTAGCAAGTAAAATGCATATTTTCATTCAAATACTTGTATCATTTGCTTGCTTTGGTTGTGTTGTCATCAATCACCAAAAAGGGGGAGATTGTAAGGAAAATGGACCCCGGGCCATTTGGCTAATTGAGTTTTGGTGTTTGATGAACAACACAATCCGTGAACTAATAAGTTTTCTAGTGTTTGTGTTTGTAGTTCACAGGATGCGAAGAGAATTGGACCAAGGCAATGAGGATGCAACACCTCAAAAGAAGACATAAAAAGATGCATAGGAGTCCAATACTCAAGAACAAAGAAGCCCGAAGAAATCAGCGAAGAAATCCAAGAAGGGCTGTCAGCCAGCGCCTGGTGGCGCACCGGACATCGGTGTCCGGTGTGCACCGGACTGTCCGGTGAGGTACCGGACAGTCTGCGCAGAGAGGCCGCAGACAGGCGCTCTCTGGCTGTAGCACCGGACTGTCCGGTGTGCACCGGACTGTCCGGTGTGCCAACGGGCAGACGGCAACGGTCGAATCCAACGGTCGGATCCAACGGTCGACTGCTACAGGCGCCAATGGTCGGCTGACGAGGCAAGCACCGGACACTGAACAGTAGATGTCCGGTGTGCACCGGACTGTCCGGTGCACCCGACGACAGAAAGCTACTGCTTTCTGTCCAACGGCTAGTTGGGGGCTTGGAGGCTATAAATACCACCCCAACCGGCCATTCTCAACTGTGAGAGCCCAAGCAACATACCAATACACATATTGCATATTTCCAAGAGCTCAAACACCCAAGTGCTTAACAGAATCACTCGGTGATTAGCGTAGGTGCTTTGCGAAGTGCTTAGGTTAGTTAGACCGCTTTAGCGCTTGCTCTAGGTGTATCCTAGTTAGTTGAGTGAGTTTTGTAAAACCACACAACCCCTCGGCTCTTGCGCGAGCCGTTGTAATTGTACCGAGTGGGGCGAGAGTCTTGCGAGACCGTGACAACCGCGTTTGTGTCACGGCCGCCACCGTGTACCGGAGGGAACGAGGCCCGCAGCGTTTTCGGCCGGAAGCTCGATAGTGGAGACGGCGGGGAGCGTCCGAGAGGAGCCGGAAGCGGAGCACCACTTGCGCGTGGAGAAGGCCCGCGGCTCTCTACGGAGTTACTCGACCGTGGTGCTTGGCCCTCGCGTGGGCTTCCCTTTGCGTAGGGGCACCAACGAGGATTAGTCGGGACCTTGCGTGGTTCCGGATACCTCGGTAAAAATACCGGCGTCATCCACGAGAGTTTGCTTCTCTACTTAGCTCTTTACATTCCGCATTTATATTAAGCATTTAAGTTTCAATCTTATTTGTCATACTTATTTAGTGTAGATTGAAACTTAGCCTTTGCGGTAGAGATAGCAACACTTAGTCAAAACCTAGGTTGCACATTCTAGTTTTGATTATTTGCATAGGTTTTGCTCTAGGGATTTAATTGTGGCCTAGTTTAGTAAAAGTTTTAGAAGTCCTAATTCACCCCCCCCCTCTTAGGCGTCACCCGTTTCCTACAACCTTCTAAAGACAGACACATCTACATTTGTGAATAAACAATTATATCCCATATTGCATAATTGACTAACGGATAACAAATTATATCCAAGTGACTCAACTAAAAACACATTAGAAATAGAGTGCTCGGATGAAATAGCAATCTTCCCTAACCCTTTCACCTTGCCTTGGTTCCCATCACCGAATATGATTGAATCTTGGGAATCCTTGTTCTTGACGTAGGAGATGAACATCTTCTCCCCAGTCATGTGGTTTGTGCATCCACTGTCGATAATCCAGCTTGAACCCCCGGATGCATAAACCTGCAAGGCAAATTTAGGCTTGGGTTTTAGGTACCCAACTCTTGTTGGGTCCTATAAGGTTAGTCACGATGGTCTTAGGGACCCAAATGCAAGTTTTATCTCCCTTGCATCTTGCCCCTAATTTCCTAGAAATTACCTTCTTATCCTTTCTACAAATAGCAAAGGAAGCATTGCAAGTATGAAAATTGTAGATGGTTCATTAATTACTTTCTTAGGAACATGAACAATATTATTTCTAGGCACATGATGAATATTTTTCCTAGGCATATCTCTACCATGCACAACATGGGAACTAGAAGCAGTCATAGCATATGAATCATAAGCACAGGTCCTATACGCATTTCTAGAAAATTTTCTATCACCATAAATGAAAGCATGGTTCTTTTGAACACTATTAGTCATAGAGGCCTTCCCTTTCTCCTTGGCGGGAATGGAAGTCTTATGACTAGTTAAGTTCTTGGCTTCCCTCTTGAAGCTAAGCCCATCCTTAATTGAGGGGTGTCTACCAATCGTGTAGGCATCCCTCACAAATTTTAGTTTATCAAATTCATTTTTGCTAGTCTTAAGTTAGGCATTAAGACTAGCCACTTCATCATTTAACTTTCCAATAGACACTAGGTGTTCACTACAAGCATCAACATTAAAATCTTTACACCTAGTGCAAATCACAACATGTTCTACACAAGAGTTAGATCTATTTGCTACTTCTAGTTTAGCATTTAAATCATTATTAACATCTTTTAAACTAGAAATTGTCTCATGGCAAGTAGATAGTTCACAAGAAAGCATTTCATTCCTTTTAACTTCTAAAGCATGAGAGTTTTGTGCCTCTACAAATTTATCATGTTCTTCATACAAAAGATCCTCTTGTTTTTCTAAAAGTCTATCCTTTTCATTCAAGGCATCAATCAATTCATTAACTTATCTATTTTAGTTCTATCCAATCCCTTGAACAAACTAGAGTAATCTATTTCATCATCATCACTAGACTCATCATCACTTGAAGAAGCATAAGTGGTATTGTTTCGAGTACATACCTTCTTCTCCTTCGCCATGAGGCATGTGTGACGCTCGTTGGGGAAGAGGGATGATTTGTCGAAGGCTGAGGCGGCAAGTCCTTCGTCGTCGGATGAAGAGCAATCCGAGTCCCACTCCTTGCCAAGATGTGCCTCGCCCTTAGCCTTCTTGTACTTCTTCTTCTTTTCCCCTTTCTTCTCTTGTTCCTGGTCATTATTATTATCGGGACAATTAGCGATAAAATGACCAATCTTACCGCACTTGAAGCAGGAGCGCTTTCCCTTCGTCTTGTTCTTCTTGGGATGCTCCTTGCGGCCCTTTAGCGCCGTCTTGAAGCGCTTGATGATGAGGGCCATCTCTTCCTCATTTAGTCCCGTCGCCTCAACTTGCACCACCTTGCTAGGTAGCGCCTCCTTGCTCCGTCGTTGCCTTGAGAGCAACGGGTTGAGGCTCATGGATTGGACCATTCAACGGGTCGTCCACGTATCTTGCCTCCTTGATCATCATTCTCCCACTTACAAACTTCCTAAGTACTTCTTCGGGTGACATCTTGGTGTACCTAGGATTTTCACGAATATTGTTCACAAGATGTGGATCAAGGACAGTAAAAGACCTTAGCATTAGGCGAACGACGTCGTGGTCCGTCCATCGCGTGCTTCCGTAGCTCCTTATTTTGTTGATGAGGGTCTTGAGCCGGTTGTATGTTTGGGTTGGCTCCTCTCCCCTTATCATTGCAAATCTCCCGAGCTCGCCCTCCACCAACTCCATCTTGGTGAGCATGGTGACGTCGTTCCCCTCATGTGAGATCCTGAGGGTGTCCCAGATCTGCTTCGCATTGTCCAAGCCGCTCACCTTATTGTACTCTTCCCTGCACAAAGATGCTAAAAGGACAGTAGTAGCTTGTGCATTTCTATGGATTTGTTCATTTATAAACATGGGACTATCCGAGCTATCAAATTTCATTCCACTCTCTACAATCTCCCATATGCTTGGATGGAGAGAGAACAAGTGACTACGCATTTTGTGACTCCAAAATCCGTAGTCCTCCCCATCGAAGTGTGGAGGTTTGCCAAGAGGAATGGAAAGCAAATGTGTATTTGAACTATGTGGAATACGAGAATAATCGAAAGAGAAGTTTGAATTAACCGTCTTCCTTTTCTCGTAGTCGTTGTCGTCGTACTTTTGGGAAGAGGAAGATTCGTCGCTGTCGTCATAGTAGACTATCTCCTTGATGCGCCTTGTCTTCTTCTTCTTCCCATCTTTTCGTTTGTGGCCCGAGCCCGAGTCAGTAGGCTTGTCATCCTTCAGCTTGTTGACGAAGGACTCCTTCTCCTTATCATTGATCACAATCCCCTTGCCCTTAGGATCCATCTCTTCGGGCGGTTAGTCCCTTTCTTGAAGAGAACGACTCTGATACCAATTGAGAACACCTAGAGGGGGGTGAATAGGTGATCCTGTAAAAACTTAGACTTAAAGCCACAAAAACTTGATTAAGCGTTAGCACAATAAAGCCAAGTGGCTAGAGAGGAGTTCTTGCAAAACACAACAACCACAAGAGGATCAACACAGATAGACACAGTGGTTTATCCCGTGGTTCGGCCAAGTACAAAACTTGCCTACTCCACGTTGTGGCGTCCCAACGGACGAGGGTTGCAATCAACCCCTCTCAAGCGGTCCAAAGACCCACTTGAATACCACGGTGTTTTGCTTTGTTTACTTTATCCCGCTCGCGAGGAATCTCCACAACTTGGAGCCTCTCGCCCTTACACTTTGATGTTCACAAAGAAGCACGGAATAAGGGAGGGATGAGCAATGCACACAAGACACAAAATCAGAGTGACAACACACACACAAGTCGCAACAAGAGCTCACAACACAACCCGACGAGTTCACAACTCAAATAGAGCTCTAGATGCTATCACAAAGAATCAAATGCGCGGAATCGAAGTCTTAGTGCTTAGGATTGCTTAGAGAATGCTTGGTGTGCTCCTCCATACGCCTAGGGGTCCCTTTTATAGCCCCAAGGCAGCTAGGAGTCGTTGAGAGCATTCCAGGAAGGCAATTCTTGCCTTCAGTCGCATGGCGCACCAGACAGTCCGGTGCACCACCGGACACTGTCCGGTGCGGATTTCTTTCCTTATTTGGCGAAGCCGACCGTTGCAGATTCAGAGCCGTTGGTGCACCGGACACTGTCCGGTGCACACCGGACAGTCCGGTGCCCCATTGTGACCGTTGGCTCGGCCACGCGTCACGCGCGGAATCCTCGGCCGACTGTTGGCCCGGCTGACTGTTGGCTCATCGGACAGTTCGGTGCACCACCGGATAGTCCGGTGAATTATAGCCGTACGCCGTTAATCACTTCCCGAGAGTGACGACTTCGCCTGTGAACGGCTCACCGGACAGTCCGGTGTACCACCGGACAGTCCGGTGATTTATAGCCATACACCGTCGTCGAAGTCCCGAGAGCAGAAAGTTCGCCAGAGCTAGCCTGGCGCACCGAACACTGTCCGGTGCACCACCGAACAGTCCGGTGCACCCAGACTGAGCAGACTTTGGCTGAACAAGGCCATCTCTTTTCCAATCTGATTTCTCCTGTTTCTAGCACTTAGACACAATACATTAGTTCTTAAAACAATGTACTAAGTCTAGAAACATACATTTAGACTTGATTTGCACTTTGTCCATCAATTGGCATAGATTTACACTTAAGCACTTGTGTTGGCACTCAATCACCAAAATACTTAGAAATGGCCCAAGGGCACATTTCCCTTTCAAAAGCGCCATGTTGCCCACGGAGGGCGCCGAACATGGTGTCTCCAGTGAGTTGCTAACGGGTGATCCGAGTGGACGCCCGTGCCCTGTTCGATAAGGGTCGGCTAGTGGCCTAGAGGCGCGCTCCAAAAGTACCTGCAGGTGTTTTGCCGGACCCGGTCCCATTCGATAGGGTCCGAGGGCTCGATGCCTCCCTCTGATGGGATTCCGTTATAGAATCGCTCCTGCTGGTCTCGGAAATGTCCTAGGGTACCTCGGGAGCATAGCCCGAGCCTTGGTTATGTATCGAACGTACCCAGAGTCATCCTTCACTCTGCATGTTCTGGGGCGACTGTCGAACCCTTCAGGGGGCCAGCCTACGAACCCCTGATTAGTAGTGGGCGCGGAGCCCGAGTGGCCTGAGGCGGCTGTCGAACCCTTCCGAGGGGCCAGCCTTCGAACCTCTGACCAGTAGTGGGCGCGGAGCCCGAATGCTCTGAGGCGGCTGTCGAACCCTTCCGAGGGGCCAGCCTTCGAACCTCTAATCAGTAGGAGGGCTTAGGGCCCGCTTCCCTCGCGGAGAAGGATCCCTTTCGGAGTATCCCCTTTCCCGGTCCCTGTAGCAAGAGAGAGAAAGGGGAAGAGAAAAAAGATACGAAATTGAACGACGTGGCGCACCTTTTTTTGATGCGGTCATTATGGCGGAGGTGAAGCGTCGCCCGCTTCGCCTACCAAAGGTACCGCCTGCCCTGCCGCGGAGTTAATGCGACGGGACGAGTGGTTCGCGGGGCAGTCGTTGTGCATGCGCGAGCCGTTCGAGGAACGGGTGTTTCGCCTTCGAGTTTTGAATTTTGCGACGGGTTCGGGCGAAGTGTTGAACGGGCCTTGCCCGGGCCTTTATATATTCGGAAGAGGGAACGGTGGTGGTTTTTTACTCTGCTGCTCGCCTCCTGCTTTGGTTTCCGCAACCTAAGGGAAATAGTCAGAGAAAGAAAACCACGCACCTTGTCCGCTCCGCCGCCACCCCCTTCGCTTGGTGATGGCCGACCGGGTAACTGTCGTTCCGCCGCGCGACCCGTGGCCCTTCTCCACCGTCACGGCGGACGACCTGGAGGCCCTTGTTGCCGACGGCTTGCTTCGTCCCCTCTCCGGTGACCCGCAGCCGGAGTGGATGGTCCCTCTGAGCGGAGCCGCCCCGTCCCCGCCGCCGGGGTATGTGCTGAGTTTCGTCTCTTTCCACGAGCGGGGGTTCGGAGTGCCGGCAAGCCGTTTCATGCGGGCGATTCTGCACTTCTATGGGGTGGAGCTGCACAATCTCAACCCCAACTCTATCGCGCAAGCAGCCATCTTCGCGGCGGTTTGCGAAGGATTTTTGGGGATTGACCCCCACTAGGATCTGTGGACCCATCTCTTCTCCGCGGAGCCTTTTGCCTTGACGACGGGGGAAAAGAGAGTCCGCATGGCGGTGCGGGTCGATGGCTGCATCCTCCAGTTGAAGCAGGCGCGTGCGCAATAGTACATCCCTGCCATCCTTGTGTCTTCGAACAAGGGGTGGTAGAGCTGGTGGTTTTACCTCCGGAACAACGATGGGAGGCTCCCGTCATTTTCTCAACGAGTGGTGACCGCCGCCGGCAGCAACTGGCGCTATGGGGCCCCGCGCGAGAGACAGAAGAATCTCCAACCCCTTCTGGAGGCTTTGCAGGAGCTGCGAGACGGAGGGCTCACCGCCGCGGGGGTGGTTGCCGCCATCCATCGCCGAAGGGTGCTCCCCTTGACGGAGCGGTGGCTGCTGCTTTCGGAGATGGTGCCGGGGGTCAACTTGGAGGGTTCGCAGATGTCCTCGGTCCCCCTCCCCGCCGATGACCTCCACAGGCGGGTAGCTAGCACGGTAGGGAGGCTGGATGCCGGTGCCCTTACCCAGCCCTCGATGCGCCCCGAGCGCGGGTGCATATCCCTGGTGAGTGTCCGCTCCTTCTTCCTTCTTGTGTCAGATTGCCCTTGGTTCTCACAGCCGAGACTTCCGTCCGTCTCCAGAAGGGGTTCCACAAGCCTTCTCTGCCACCGGTCCCGGAGGACGCGGTGGACCGAGCCGCGCGAAGGGTCACTGCAGAGAAGAAGAAGGAGGAGAAGGACGCAAAAAAGGCTCGGGCCTGCGAGCGGATGCGGGCTCGGGATGCCTTGGAGAGGCGTCGTCGGAAGCAGGAGAGGGACGGGCTCCCGAGGGAGCCGTCGCCGGAGACGCCTGACGATGATGATGACGACGATGATGACGAAGACGACGACATGGCGGCCCACCTTGGCCTCAGCCCAGATCTGCGGCTGGGCCAGGGGTCATCGAGCCAGCCCCCGAGTGGGCTGGTGCCGTTGGTATCCGGGGCCGGGACATCAGGGTCCCGGTCTGAAGAACAGGGGCAGGCCGAGGGGGTACTTGACCCCTTGGCCGAGGTAGTTGAGGTAACCACGGGGAGTCAGGCTGACCCGCCTGTGCCCCAAGAGCTGTTGCCTGTGCTGGCCGCCCAGGAGGTTGATCCCCAGGTTGTCGTGACTGCGCCTGGGCGGACTGTCCCTTCGGCGCCCCGGGTGCCCGAGGCGGGGATGGTGCCAAAGCCGGCAGCGGGGCAGACCTTGGCGGCGCCGGCGGGGGCCGAGGCCCAAGGAGCCTCCCCGCAGGCACGATTGGTCGTGGTCCGGAGTGGGTAAGTATCTGAGGATTCCTCCGTCCCGGCTCTTTCTTCGTGTGTCCTAATCCTGCCTTTCCCTTTCCTACCAGCAAACGGAGGCATGGCTCGACCGGTCTGGCTCCCCGGAAGGTCCTCAAGACGGCGTCGGCCTCTGCAGCCAGTGCCGCACCGGGCCACGCCGGTCGGCTGGCCTCCCCACGAGATGCCTCAAAGCGGGGGGCTCAGGCGGCACGGGTTGTCGTGGGGCAAGCCCCTCAGGTTGACCCCTCTGCTGAGGCGGCCGTCGTGCTGGGGGAGACAGCTGGCGCGGCCGCGGCCTTCACACCATCTGATGTGTTGCCGACGCCGGCACCAGCCTCTGCCGAGGCTGTTGCCATTCTGTCCGTGGAGCCATCCGTCACCGTCGATGCTGAGATGGCCGAGGCGCTGCTACCCGAGGCCGGTGATCCGAAGCCTGCCCCCTTAGTCGAGGAGGTACCCGATGCGCCGACCGTAGGGGGTGCCGACGCCTTGGAGGAGGGGGCGCAGAACCGCGGCCTGTCTTGGGGAGCGACGACCTTATCCTTGCGCGACGCGGCCCCAATGAGCGGTGTGGGGAGGCGCTCCGGTTCTGGACCCGTGGTGCCTCGAAGCCCCTCTTCGTTCTTGACGATGAGCGGGAGGAGCGGTCTCGGGACGAGCTCCACGAGTGTGCCGAGGCAGCGATGGGGTCGCTTCGGTCGACCATGGAGGTCCTCGCCAGAAACGTTCCCAGGATCCTCCAGGTAAGGATTTCAGGCATACCTTTCACATGATCAAGGCATTCTTTGTGACACCCCGCTTCCCTTCCTCAGGATCTGACGGATCTGAGCACCGCCAAGTCGTCGTTCATCCGTCGTGAGGTCGACGTCTGGGTTCACTGCGGTTTCTGAGGACCGCGCTTGTCGAGGCTACCGAGCGCCTCTCCCAACGGAGCGCCGAGGCGGTGGACCTTCGGTTGCTCTGTGACGAGCTGGGGGCAGAGGCAGCGGCGGCACGCGCAGAGGCGCAGCGCCGGCAGTTGGAGCTTGGCCAGGTCATCGGTGAGCCGGACCAATCTCGGAGCCGGGCCGCCGAGGCTGAAAGCAGGGCTGAGGCCCTTGGAGGCCAGCTAGCCGAGGCGTCTGCTCGGGCCAGAGCCCTTGCCGTGGATCTGGCCGTGGGCATCGGGTCTGCTCAGTCCGCCCAAGCCGCAGCCTCGGAGCAGCGTGCCCAGGCTGAAGGTATGTCTTGGCTGTTTTGAGATTTTGATTCAGCTTCACTCTTCAGCTCGTGTTTGAAGAATTCTGTTTTGGTTGTTTGCAGAGTTCGCGTTTGCCCTCAATGAGTCCGCCAAGGCACTTGCCCAGGCGGCTGAGCAGAAGGAGGCCGACCGCGTGGCCATGTCCGAGGCTATCTCGGCCTTCTATCGGGCCTTTGGTCTTGACAACGTCCCCTCGAGAAGCTCCCCCTAGAGTCGCCTGCAGGCCTTGAGTGACCACGCGCGCGGCAGACTCCGCGAGGCGCTGCATCACGGCGTTAGGCGGGCCTTCGCCGTACTCGCTTCCCACTACGATGTGGATCTGGAGTGGGTCAGCGAGGGGTACTGCCTTCCCGACGAAGATGAAGCTGCCCTGGCCGAAGTTTAGAGGCTTGACGCGGCCGCCGCGGGCCCAAGCGCGGTGCTGGCGTCCTCCTTCGAGGTGGAAATCCTCCCGCTCACGCCGCCGTCCGAGGCCGGGGCGGATCTCGCCGAGGGTGGAAACGAAGCCAAGGGTGCAGCTCCTCCCCCGGGCGATGCCTGATTCTGCCGGAGCAGTTTACTTTGAATATGTATGTGTCTTTCACGACCGCTGAGGCCGGAACACTTTGTTGTCGTGATATAAAGCCATGTCTCTTTTCCTCCTGTTTCGCGTATCCGGACTTGTTCGTCAGTAGCCGAGTAAGAGTTATTTTTCGCCTACCCGAGTAAGAGTTATTTTTCGCGGTAGGTGACGAGCGAGGTATCCGTATCCCGGAGGCGTAGGAGTCCCTAGGCTCGGTCGGCCTTGTCGCTTACATGCACTCTTATTCGTTCCTTGGGGTTCTGTTACTGATATAGCCGGGAAACACGGAAGTCGTTTTGGTGGAAAACTTTTTCCGAGGAAAATTTTGACGCGGAGGGGGTTCCCCCCTTCTAGCCCCCGAGGGAGGGTCGGGCTTTGCCGAGGCAAGGCTGACCCTTCCTTGATGGTTAGACTTTACTTGTGTATGTAAACGAGGTATATGAAAGACTTGAAAACATCTTAAGGGTAGAAGCGACGTAGTTGTCGGATGTTCCAAGCGTTGTTGTAGACCTCGCCTTGACTGTTGGCCAGCTTGTATGAATCCAGGCTTCAAAGTCTTGGCGATGATGAATGGCCCTTACCAAGGAGGCGTGAGCTTGTGGCGCCCTCGGGCGTCTAGTCGTAGCCGAAGCACCAAGTCGCCCACCTGGAGGTCTCGAGACCGAACCCCTCGGGCGTGGTAGCGTCACAGGGACTACTAATACCGCGCCGAGTGTAGTAAGGCCATGTCCCGAGCCTCTTCTAGCTGGTCCAGTGAGTCTTCTCGGTTGGTCTGGTTGCTTCGGGCGTCGTATGCCCTCGTCCTCGGGGAGCCGTATTCTAAGTCTGTGGGCAAGATAGCCTCGGCCCCATACACTAGAAAAAATGGCGTGAAGCCCGTGGCTCGGCTTGGCGTTGTCCTCAGACTCTAGACCACCGAGGGGAGTTCCTTCATCCATCGCCTGCCGAACTTGTTGAGGTCGTTGTAGATCCTCGGCTTGAGTCCCTGTAGAATCATGCCGTTGGCACGCTCTACCTGCCCATTCGTCATGGGGTGAGCTAAGGCGGCCCAGTCCACCCGGATGTGGTGGTGCTCGCAGAAGTCCAGGAACTTCCTGCCGGTGAACTGGATGCCGTTGTCGGTGATGATGGAGTTCGGGACTCCAAAGCGATGGATGATGTTGGTGAAGAATGCCACCGCCTGTTCGGACCTGATGCTGTTTAGGGGTCGGACCTCAATCCACTTGGAGAATTTGTCGATAGCGACCAGCAGGTGCGTGAAGCCCCCGGGTGCCTTTTGCAAGGAACCGATGAGGTCCAGACCCCACATAGCAAACAGCTAGGTGATGGGTATTGTTTGCAGAGCCTGAGCGGGCAGGTGGGTCTACCTTGCGTAGAATTGACACCCTTGGCAGGTGCGTACAATCCTAGTGGCGTCGGCCACCGCGGTTGTGTCACACCCGGGTTTCGGGGCACCAAGACCCGGGCGCGAACATAAACACCAGGTATGCTGGGACCAAGTCTCACACATATGATGTATAGTGGCACAGGATCGAATGTCACATATTTATATATAACAGGAGTTCTATACAAAATAAATAATTACATAATAAGGAGACAACGGTCCAGCAACCCAAAGTTGACTGGGAGACGACGGCCTAGATCTCTCACGAACACTTCACAGCATCCTCCGAGCGCATCATCCTGCGGTACCTGTTCTTGACCTGTGGGGTGTGTGAGACAGCAAGAGTGAGCTCACATACGTTCATCGCTCAACAAGTTGTGGGGAATAATGTGCATGAACTCGCCAAAGGTGGGAGCTCACGTAAAGTGTAAGGCTTACCAAGGAAGATGGTTAGAGCTGAGCATTGCTTTTAAAGTTGGTCAAAATTTTATTAGCAGTTACTAAGTATAAGTAAATACCAACCCAGTTAAATAGTAGAACAAAAGTAACAACTTCACCTGCGATGCAATGCATATGACAAATTGAATTTAGTTCCATAAATTAATCATGTGAGGGTCCGAGCTGCTCATGACCGTGAGCACGGCTAGTATACCAGTTTTACACTCTGCAGAGGTTGCGCATCTTTACCCACAAGTCATGTTACCCATCTGCCAAGGGATCGCGACTTCCCATACACCTCTACCGAGGAGGCGAGGCAGGGTAACACTACGAGGCCTTTACAAAGTTCCACTAGCTTCAGAAAACCCGCTACAATTTATAGGAAGCTCCAATGCAGGAATCCCTTGCAGGACCGCCATCGCAGCAAAATCCTCCCGAGGGCCTCCCTACACTGACCACTCCCCTACTGCCCTTGCCCCTTTCGGGTAAGGTAGTCTTCCACTAGCTTTCCTAATTAATCAGCCAAGGGGTCCCATTCCTCCCTTGTGGTAGCACTGTTTTCCCGGGTGGTCGCTCCATGTTCCAATTAACATAATGATCTTATCATGAACAGTAATAATAAACATATAATACAAGTGTGATCATGAATAATGTATCTTCATACCCAAAACCACATAAAGCACTAGCAAGTACTACCCAAAAAGTTCAGTGGTAAACAAGGTATAAAGATAGACAAACTAGGGTAACCTATTGGGTCCCATCAAAATTAACCTATGCAGATCATTATGATTAATTAGAACATGAGTGGGTAAAAAGAAGTGATCAAGGGCACAACTTGCCTGGGACTTGAGATTCCAGGTACCAGAATGATCTTCAGGTGACTCGTGACCTCACTGCTAGTCGTAGCAATACAAACAAACAGTATATAGGCAAAATTAACATTACACCAAACATATGTGCAAAATACATATTAATAATCTACAGGTTGAAAAATGATCACAGGAACAAGAATTATTAATTTTGGAGTTATATATTTTAAGTTATGAATTTCTAAAGGTTTAATGTGCTTGGAATAGAATTAAATGAGAAATAAATTTTCTTACTGTTTTCATGTCAAAACAGAGACACTAAATGATATAGAATATTATTACAAAATTTTAGAAATTGGAATGGTTCAATTTGGAGCAAAAATGAATTTTCTATGGAATAAACAAGTTTCTAGAATTGTTTTTGTATTAAAAACTAAATTCTATAATCATTTCTCGGTTTTTATTATCCTCTGGACTGAGCATCAATTTCTTGTAAGCACAGGGTTCACAGTGCAAGTTTTATAAGACACAGAGCACAGTATGAGTGGATGGCGGGTTGTTTTCTGATAAGCGCAGGGGCTCTTTAGCAATATTGACCCACGAAGGGGTACAGTCAGATCTTGGCCGCTGGATCACAAGCTAACGGTTCAGATTAGATCGCGCCCCTAGTGAAGTGATACGCGAGGATAGCCCTTGGATTAAGATCTGATGAACCGGATTCAATGAAACCCGAATCACCCACAGCCCCACGATCAACGATCTATGGTTTTCCTCCGTCCAAACGAATCGTTACGGCACGATCTAATCGTAGCCGCACGTTGCGAAATCGAGGGCCCTGGGTTCGTCTTCTACCTAGCTTCTGCAGAGCGCCGATTACCAGAGCCAGGAAGCTAAGCCCTGGCGATCGATGAACAGCTACTCGCGGTTGTGGGTCGAAGTGCGAATAAAACTTATGTGTTGAAGATATAACGACGAGTGGTGAACCGGGGATGATCTCTTACCGCATTCGAGGCACAGGTGCAGTCGATCACGGAGACTAGCAGTGCGCCGGAGATCTCACAACGCCAATGACGATGCTCCTGTTCCCCGGCTAGGCGAACCCGTGGACGAACCTTCGCGCCGTACGAAGATTTGCGGAGGTGTGACACCGCACGAACGTCGCTGAAAGCCTCGATGAACTTCCGCGCCGAAGCTACACTACCCCGTCGTATTTTTTTTCCTCTCGGTGGCTACGAGTCTATGGCGCTCTATCTCCCGGCTATCCTCCTGGTCGACCGAGACGGCGAGTATCGCAGGGTCAACAGGTTTATGGGTGAGCAGGGAAGTAGTGCCGCAGATCACGGACGCCGATCGATCCGCGCCCACCTCGCATGCAGGTTTAGACAGCCGTCGCAGACGGCGGATCTCGTGCTCCCCAGCCCGATTCTCTCTCTCCGGCGATGTAGCCATCAGCTACATTATTGGCTCCCTCGAGGTTGGATGAAAGGAGGTCTTGCGGTCGCATTTATAGGTTGGGAACGAAGTCAGTCCGTTGGCGAAGATCTCGGTCTATTACCATAATCCCAGGGAAGATCAGCGGCAGATGAGGGAAGGAGTCCGTGGGGGAAGACGACCAGTGGTAGGGACCCACCTGGCAGTGGCAAGAGCATGAGGCAAAACGTGATCGGTGCTGGCCCACCAGCAGTGGCGCACAGCCGCATGTGGCACCAGGCTGATGAGGCAGCCCCAAGTGTGCACGGGACTGCGGTTCAGGGAAAATCATGGGCCGAGTTCTCTGATGGGCTGACGCATGGAGTGGGCTGCTAGGCCAAGGTAAGTGCGATCTCCTTTTTTTTAGTGTTCTGTTTTCTATATTCTTATATATATATATAATACTCCATTTAGAATCTAATTTAAAATAGAATTATAAACTCTAAATTAAATGCACAAAAACTCTAACATGAGGTGCATAATCTTATATATATATCTATTTATTTTGTTATTTGGCTAGCTTAATTCTATTCAATTGGACATTCAAAAGCATGAGAATCCCAGTAATATCCAAAGGTTTCAAAAATCCCTAAAACACTATCTTAAATATATTTATTTATTTATTTCATCATTATTAATTTTTTTCTTATCGATTTTGGGCTGTACAGGTTGGCCAGTAGAAACCTTGTCGGAAGGCGTTTCCAACGAGGGCTCGAGGCGCTGCGTGGTGACTGCAAGCCCCCGAGTGTATTTCTTGCAATAACTCCTGACCTTCGGCGATGGATATGCATCGCTGGAGGATGCCTGAGGGGCTGCGGTGGTAGAGCTCCTTTCCGTCACCCAGCAAGACGAACGACTTGGCGCGCCGCGCCAATCGCCAAGCCTCGGCTTCGTCGAGGGGTAGCTCTCCTTGGTGGAGATATTGTAGGTACGGGGTCTGCCAGTTTCGATTAGGCGGGACCCCATTCCGCTCCTCCTCGACGCGCAGTGCCTCACCCTTGGTGGCTGAGGGTGCCTTAGGTTGAGCCGAGGGTGCCTCGGGCTGAGCCGAGGCTTTCTCGGGCTCGGGCGTGTCGTTGATCTTGACGGAGGGTTGGTGTAGGTCTCGGGAGAAGACGTCCGGGGGGACCGTTGTCCGCCCCGAGGCTATTTTAGCCAGCTCGTCCGCAGTCTCGTTGTACCGTCGGGCGACGTGGTTGAGCTCGAGCCCATAAAACTTGTCTTCCAGGCGCCGAACCTCGTCGCAGTAGGCTTCCATCTTCGGGTCGTGGCAGTGGGAGTTCTTCATGACTTGGTCGATGACAAGCTGCGAGTCGCCACGAGCGTCGAGGCGCCGAACCCCTGGCTCGATGGCGATGCGCAACCCGTTAACCAGAGCCTCGTACTCGGCCACGTTGTTGGACGCCGGGAAATGGAGGCGCAGTACGTAGCGGAGGTGCTTCCCAAGGGGTGAGATGAAGAGCAGGCTCGCGCCCGCTCCTATTTTCATCAGCGACCCGTCAAAAAACATGGTTCAGAGTTCTGGTTGGATCGGAGCTACTGGAAGCTGGGTGTCGACCCATTCTGCCACGAAATCCGCTAAGACTTAGGATTTGATGGCCTTCCGAGGGGCGAACGAGATTGTCTCGCCCATGATCTCCACCGCTCACTTTGCAATCCTACCCGAGGCCTCTCGGCACTGGATGATCTCCCCCAGGGGGAAGGATGACACCACAGTCACCGGATGAGACTCGAAGTAGTGTCGCAACTTTCGCCGCGTCAGAATTACCGCGTATAGTAGCTTCTGAATTTGCGGGTAGCGGATTTTGGTCTCGGACAGTACCTCACTGATGAAGTAGACCGGCCTTTGGACGAGCAATGCATGCCCTTCTTCCCGTCTCTCGACTACGATCGCGGCGCTGACCACCTGAGTGGTTGCGGCTACGTAGATCAGGAGAGCTTCTCCGGCAGCGGGGGGCACCAGGATGGGCGCGCTTGTAAGGAGCGCCTTCAAGTTCTCGAGGGCTTCCTCGGCCTCGGGGGTCCAAGTGAAGCACTCGGTCTTCCTTAAGAGGCGGTACAGGGGCAGGCCTCTTTTGCCGAGGCGCGAGATGAAGCGGCTCAGAGCCGCAAGGCATCCCATGACCCTCTGTACTCCTTTCAAGTCCTTGATAGGCCCCATGTTGGTGATGGCCATGATTTTCTCCGGGTTGGCCTCGATGCCCCGCTCGGAGACGATGAACCCCAGGAGCATGCCTCGGGGGACCCCAAAGACACACTTCTCGGGATTGAGTTTTACGCCTTTCGCTTTGAGACACTTGAAGGTCGTTTCAAGGTCAGAGAGGAGGTCGGAGGCTTTCCTCGTCTTGACTACGATGTCATCGACGTAAGCCTCGACCGTTCGGCCAATGTGCTGTTCGAACACGTGGTTCATGCACCTTTGGTATGTCGCGCCTGCATTCCCTAAACCGAATGGCATAGTAATATAGCAGTACATGCCGAAGGGTGTGATGAAAGAAGTCGCAAGCTGGTCGGACTCTTTCATCCTGATTTGGTGATACCCTGAGTAGGCATCAAGGAATGACAGTGTTTCGCACCCAGCAGTGGAATCCACGATTTGATCGATGCGAGGCAGAGGGTAGGGAACCTTCGGACATGCTTTGTTTAGACCAGTGTAGTCTACACACATCCGCCATTTCCCACCTTTCTTTTTCACAAGCACAGGGTTGGCTAGCCATTCGGGATGGAATACCTCTTTGATGAACCCTGCAGCCATCAGCTTGTGGATCTCCTCGCCTATGGCTCTGCGCTTTTCTTCGTCGAATCGACGTAGAGGCTGCTTCATGGGTCGGGCTCCAGCTCGGATATCCAGCAAGTGCTCGGCGACATCCCTCGGTATGCCAGGCATGTTTGAGGGACTCCACGCAAAAACCTCGGCGTTTGTGGAGAAAGTCGACGAGCACTGCTTCCTATTTGGGGTCGAGCTCGGAGCCGATCCGTACTTGCTTGGAGGCGTCGTTGCTGGGGTCGAGAGGGACGGACTTAACCGCCTCTGCTGGCTCGAAGTTGCTGGCGTGGCGTTTCGCATCTGGCACCTCCTTGGAGAGGCTCTCCAGGTCGGCGATGAGGGCCTCGGACTCGGTGAGGGCCTCAGCGTACTCCACACACTCCACGTCGCATTCGTACGCGTGTCGGTATGTGGATCCAACAGTGATGACCCCGTTGGGGCCCGGCATCTTGAGCTTGAGGTAGGTGTAGTTGGGGACGGTCATGAACTTGGCGTAGCATGGTCTCCCCAGCACTGCGTGGTAGGTTCCTCGGAACCCGACCACCTCGAACGTGAGGGTTTCCTTTCGGAAGTTGGAGGGAGTCCCGAAGCAGACGGGCAGATCGAGTTGCCCAAGGGGTTGGACGCGCTTCCCGGGGATGATCCTGTGAAAGGGCGCCGCACCGGCCCGAATCGTGGACAAATCGATCTACAAGAGCCTGAGGCTTTGTTACCCCCGAGTACTTGGTGATGGTAGTCGGGGTCCGGAACCGGGTCGGGAACGGCGCCCGTCGTATGGCCCGGCTGAAAGCTTGCGGACCGGGTGGTTCGGGCGAGGGGCTCTGATCCTCCCCGCTATCGTAGCGTCCCCCACGCCTAGGGTGATAGCCTTGGCGCACCTTTTCGTCGAGGTGGGCTCGATGGTCGCGGCGATGGTGCTCGTTACCGAGGCGACCCGGGGCCACAGGCGCTGTGTCCCGCGTGCGCCCAGTGTGGACCGAGGTTTCCCGCACGAAACGGGAAGTCACGGCACGATGCTCCGGGGGGTACCCCTGCCTTCGAGAGGTAGAGCTTTCGGCCCGTCGGACCATGGCATCCTCCAGGAGATTCTTCAGTTCTCCCTGGATACGTCGTCCCTCGGTGGTGGATGGTTCCGGCATCGCTCGGAGTAGTATTGCTGCTGCAGCCAGGTTCTGGCCGACCCCACTGGAAGCCGGGGGCAGCCTTGCCCTGGCATCGTCAGCGATGCGGTGTTGGACGTCCTAGGGCAGATGACGCGCTTCTCCGGCTGGTGCTCGGCCCGCCCACTCCTGCCTGATGTTCTGCCGGAGCTGCACAAGTTGTCCTGCTTCCTCATCGAGCCTGGCCTGCATCTTGCGGATTTACTCGAGCTGTGCGTCCTGACCCCCCGCAGGGACTGGGACCACAGCTAGCTCCCGAAGGATGTCAACGCGAGGCGCAGGCCTAGGGGGATCGTTGTCCTCCGGCATACAAAGGTGGTTGCCTTTGTCGTGACCCCCTAGATCGACGTGGAAACATTCGCGACTTGGGCCATAGTCCTCGTCGCCGAGGGTGTGGCTATCATCGGAGCAATCGGAGAGGCAGTAGTCAGATGCGGTCATGAAGTCCCGCATGGCACTGGGGTTCCCGAGCTCGGAGAAGTCCCAACCATAGTCGGGCTCGTCGTCTTCCTCGGAACCCGGGGGCCCGTAGGTCGAGACGGCCGTCAATCGGTCCCAGGTTGACCACATATGATACCCCGGAAGGTTCAGATATGCCTTTATGAAAGCGTCCACCGAAGCGGGGTCGCTTGGTGGGTCGAAGCTGAATCTAAAAGGCAAAGGATGGAAAACGGATGGTACCTCTTGATCGACGGATGGTGACGGAGTCGCGTCGGGGACGGACTGCACCGTTACCTTAGGTACGAGGCTAACGCCCAGCAGGTCCTTCGCGAGCATGCTGGCGTCATTCGTCCGCTTGGGGTTGGCGTGTTGCGGGGAAACGACGCCCGTCTTCATCTCAGACGCGAGGTCGACGCCCGACGTGTCCCCCGCTGGGGCGCCGGCATTGTCGACTCGCTCGACAGCCGACGAGGCACCGCCTCCTGCTTGGCCATGGTTGCCCCGCCTCCTCCTCCATCGACAGGGAAGGTGATGGGACAGACCCGGATGCTGTTCTTCCGCCACGCGGGGAAGACGTCGCCGATTCCGCCGCCGGCGGGCGGGCTGACGGCCGCCATTGTCGTTGTCGCGCAGCGGAGGAAGGAGTACCATGTCGTAGCTGCTGTCGAGGGACATGAACTCGAGACTCCCGAAACGGAGCAACGTCCCGGGCTGGAGAGGTTGCTGGAGACTACCCATCTGGAGCTTGACGGGAAGTTATTCGTCAACACGCAGCAGTCCCCTACTTGGCGCGCCAACTGTCGGTGTTTCGACCCCGGGGGGTCCCTGGACCGACGAGTAAATTGTCGCTGCGTGTCCCAGCCTAGATGGGTCGGCGCGAGACGGAACACAAGGGGGAAAGACAGTGAGGGGAACCGCGGCTCGTGTTGTCCTGCGCCCAGGGCGGATGCGCTTGCAGTAGGGGGTTACAAGCGTTCGCGAGGGAGAGAGAGAGCCTGCTCGTCAGCCCGTCCTCCCACGCGACCACCTTTTTGTACGAGGGCCCTGGACCTTCCTTTTATAGACATAAGGAGAGGGCCCAGGTGTACAATGGGGGTGTAGCAGTGTGCTAACGTGTCCGGCAGAGAGGAGCCAGAGTCCTATGTACATGCCGACGTGGCTGTCGGAGAGGTGTTGGTGCCCTGTTCATGCGACGTCGTGGCCGTCGGAGGAGCGCTTAAACCCTGTAGAAGCGCAGCTGTCGGGGCTGTTGGGACCTTGCTGACGTCTCCTTGCTTCCGTAGGGGGCTGAGAACCGCCGTCGTCATGGAGCACGCGGGGTGTCATCATTACTTGTTTTACCGGGGCGAGCCAGATGGGACGCCGGTCTTGTTCCCCGTAGCCTGAGCTAGCTAGGGGTAGGGTAATGATGTACCCCCCTGC
Organism: Zea luxurians; assembly: GCA_029449295.1. Classification (NCBI taxonomy): domain Eukaryota; kingdom Viridiplantae; phylum Streptophyta; class Magnoliopsida; order Poales; family Poaceae; genus Zea; species Zea luxurians. The sequence continues at coordinate 1,508,931 of JAOPSE010000119.1, forward strand.
GACGTGGTCGGCCCGAGCCCATGGTCGGGTGAGGCGGAGGCTCCTCCGAGGTCGAGGCTGAGTCCGAGCCCTGGGGTCGGGCGAGGCGGAGACCGTCTTCTGGGGTCGAGGTTGAGTCCGAGCCCTGGGGTCGGGCGAGGCGGAGACTGTCTTCCGGGGTCGAGGTTGAGTCCGAGCCCCGGGGTCGGGCGAGGCGGAGACCGTCGTCCGAGGTCGAGGTTGAGTTCGAGCCCTAGGGTCGGGCGAGGCAGAGACCGTCTTCCGGGGTCGAGGTTGAGTCCGAGCCCTGGGGTCAGGCGAGGCGGAGACCGTCTTCCGGGGTCGAGGTTGAGTCCGAGCCCTGGGGTCGGGCGAGGCGGAGACCGTCTTCCGGGGTCGAGGTTGAGTCCGAGCCCTGGAGTCGGGCGAGGCGGAGACCGTCTTCCGGGGTCGAGGTTGAGTCCGAGCCCTGGAGTCGGGCGAGGCGGAGACCGTCTTCTAGGGTCGAGGTTGAGTCCGAGCCCTGGGGTCGGGCGAGGCAGAGCTTCCTATGGCGCCCGAGGCTGGACTTGGCTGCTGTCAGCCTCACCCGGGCGGGTGGCACAGCAGTCGGAGCAGTGCAGGCGGCGTTGTTTTCCTGTCAGGTCAGTCAGTGGAGGGGTGAAGTGACTGCGGTCACTTCGGCCTTGTCGACTGAGGAGCGCGCGTCAGGATAAGGTGTCAGGCGATCCTTGTATTGAATGCTTCTGTGATGCGGTCGGTTGGCGTGGCGATCTGGCCAAGGTTGCTTCTCTGCGAAGCCTGCCTGAGCTGGGCCTCGGGCGAGTCGAAGGTGCGCCCGTTACTTGAGGATGCCCTCGGGCGAGGCGTGAATCTGCCTTGATCTATTGTTCCTGCCCGAGGCTGGGCTTGGGCGAGGCAAGATCGTGTCCCTTGAGTGGACGGAGCCTTGACCTGAATTGCGCCCATCAGGCCTTTGCAGCTTTGTGCTGATGGTGGTTACCAGCCGAGTTTAGGAGTCTTGTGGGTACCCCTAATTATGGTCCCCGACACATGGTGCATCTGGAGGTGCAGAAACAATTGGATCTTCAACGAAATTCCCCCTTCGGTTTCTGAGTGCAAGGCTATGTTTAGGAGTGAAATTGCCTTATTATGCCACCGAGTCAAGCCTCTTCTTAAAGAAGATATTGCATCTTGGTTGCTCAATTTAGGGCAGTAACTCTTCCCCTTTGTTCCCTCTCCCTTCCATTTCTTTGTAATTTTCCTCTTTCTCCCTAAACTCAGTTCTTTTGATTTAATAATATTACTGTAGGACCTTCCTACAGTACCTTTACTTCAAAAAAATGTTATTATTGGTCATATGTGTGAGATATATATATGCTATATTTTTACGGTAGGTGAGAGAGCTGAAGAACATGTTATAAGTTGTTGAAGAACATAAAATCAGTTTTCACCTCCTCTTTCTTAAATTTGAAATATGTTTATATCTAAATTTTGAAAAGCGATGGAATATTAAATTCCAAACCAAATAATCAAATCCTTCAAAATGAAGGGACCCACGGTTCCTAAGGCCCTGTTTTGTTTCCCTTCGTTTTGAGAAATGAGAATCTAACCAATAGAGTAGACTATTTTTTAAATATTACATTCCATAACTTTCAAAAGTTTATATATACATATATCTCAAATTTATAGGATAAGGAATGAAAATTGATTTTATAGATTTAATGTTCTTTTTCTAATATACAACTTATAACACACTTTTTTACTTGCTTCTCTATAGCATAAGTGTAATATATAACTATCTTTCTCATATGATTTAGGGTAATATACAAATGTATTACATATACAAATATATTAATTTAAATGGATGGAGGTGAAAAGAAACATTGTCTGTGGCTGCTGCAGCAGGTTGCAGTGCACTGCTGTTGGCTTGGCTGCTGCAACCAGCTTGCTGAACACCCCGCAGTCTTGGACAGAGGGTACTCAAAGCCCCGACTGCCAATGGATCTTCTCTCTGCTGCGTACGGTGGTACCTCCGACGATGAGGATGCTGCTGGGTCCGCCTCATTTGCTCCACCTCCCCTGAAGCGGCCACGGTGGGAATCTAACAGATACCTCCCTCAAACCCAACCGCAACAGCCCCTGCTCAATACAGCGCCACCGCTGGCATCTCCATCCAGCGGCAGGTACGTTTCCAAGAGGGAGCGTGCTCTCCTGGCTTCATCGCAATCCGGATCACCGCTGCCTCCGCTGACGGGAGTAGAGTTTGATTGCACAGGTGAGCTTTCTGGCCCCTCGTTGCAGCAGATTTAAAGATGCTGATTATCCTAGTATAAAATTCATCCTGGGTTACTGATTAGCTGCTCTCATGCGAAGACACCAGCTTCACCAAACTGCTGGCTGGGTTCAGGATAGTTTTGTGTGATCGGTTCTGGCATACATTGATTTTTCAATAGTATAGTGGATCCTTTTTTTGAAACGAACCGGCAGGAGATCTGCCCGTTATATTAAAAAGAGAGGAGCCCAAAGTGGCGATGATTAAAATACAAAGACACTCCACAAAAGCATGATCAAGCCGAAAAACACAAACACATAAGACTAATCTGAAAGGAGACTAGGAGAAAAAAACCAAGCTGAAACACACAAAACTAAAGAGATGCTAGGAGATTAGCCAGCTGGTTGGCTCCTGCACGTATCCAGGCTGATGCCTCAGATATAATAGATGCAAGAATCTGAGCACATGTGGAGGATTTGTGGTCGAAAATCCTAGCATTTCTCTCACGCCAGACGGTCCAATTCACTAGAATTAAGAGGCTTCTCAAGCCCTTCCTATTGCAATCTTGAGTTGTAGCTAGGGACATCCACCATTGTAGGACAGACTCAGTGTGGTCCTAGTTACTTGGACTAAGGCCCTCCACCGCTGCCCATACAGCCACCTCTCCCCAAATCCGCTTGGTTAAACGACACTCAACGAAGAGATGCAATCCTGGCTCCAAAGTTTGCCCATACAATGCACAGGTAGCGTTGTGGGGCCAATCCCTTTTCGCAAGATGATCCGCTGTCCAAATTCTATTTTGGATGGCTAACCAACTGAAGAATTTACATTTCGGTGGTGCCCATACCTTCCAAATGATCCCGTTCATATTTGTAAGCTCTGAGCTGAGGAATTGGGCAAGGTATGCTGATTTCGCCGAATCCCAGGATGATTTTAACCTTCCATGATTAGATATCTGAAATGGTTTTAACTGTTTGAAGAACAATGTTTTGGGGCCTTGGATAAAAGCTGATAAGAAACTTGTTTCATATTTTTTTGTATGTGAGAAAACCGAAGTGCTTTGTTTCAAGAGTCCTATTTTCTGTTATCATGATGATTTCACGAGGAACTAGTTTAGGGATTGGCATATTTTTAGTATTTTTATATGTTGCTCGAGCAAACCATTTTCTACCCTCTGTATTTTCTGTAACTGTGAACATGTTGTTACCGTTGGTTCTATCACCTATCCAAATGTAGGAGGTGATATTTTGCATTCCTTGCGATGCCAACCAAAGCCTGAACGACGTCAGACTCTAAACTACTGCGGAATTTGCTAACAATGCGCCCACTAGAGCTGAAAGCAGATTCTGAGGCGATGGTACGGTAGAGACTTCTTGTTGTCGTACGACATTTGAATGCAAAGTGTGGACACAACGACTTGATGAAATCAACAAAGAACTTGTGTTCAACCATCTTAAAGGGGTAGTCATGCATAATGATTGCCTTATAGAATTTAGTTAGGCTTTCCTCAGGATCAAACTTGAAATTTTGAATAACTGTGCTATTACCTGCACCACTCTGAAGATGCAATTCTTGTTGTCCTATAGTTAATTGGTGCTTTGCTTCCATATGATTTTAGAAGACAGTTGTGCCCCTTGAGGACTCACCACGAGTTTTGAATGAGCACTTCTTGCATTTTGCCCAAACTTCCTTCTCAACGTTGCCATTGTCTCCCTTTTTCCACTATGGACTTGGTGAAGTGCTCCCAAACCTCCGATGTGGCCTTTCTCTCTCTCTCTCTCATTTTCTTTGCAGCAGGCTCTAATGGTTCCTCGACATTTTTATCAACATGAATAACAAGTGCTGGGCCTCCACCACCAACAACTGTTGTGGGATCTGTAGATGTTTCCTTCATCACAGTAGGTAGTGGTGGCTTCGGTGCTGATTGACCAGTACCCCGGTGTTCCATGAGAGGCAGGTGATGCGCCCATGCTTGCACAAACACTGCCGCTTCCAGAAGCCATCCTATTCCAAACAACGAAAGAAATGATCTGAGCAGAGAAAATAACCTGGAGATTAAATTCTTGGTTCACACGCAACTAATATACGAACCAACATAAGAAAGCATACTGTGTTAATCAAAATGGGGGAAATAAGGACTACACTTGCCAGGTGCCTGTGATGGTGGCGAACCGGCGATGTAGCGCAGCACCGACACGATGGCCTGATGGGTGACGGGGAAGGTTGCTGGGTCGGCGAAGCTCCTGCGGGGACACAACTTGACGTTGTAGCGTATGCGAAGGGCAAGAAGACGATGTGTTGAGGTGGATGTGGTGCCACCTGTTGGCCGTCAACCACCACCGTATGACTGTCTGCTAGTAAGCTGTCCAGCCGCCACACGAGCTAGGGTTGTGGCTTGTCCGCGTACAGTCTGACTGAAGACATAAGCAGACAGGAGTCCTGCGCTGCTGGGCCATTGGCCTTGGAAACTTGGACTCGGCCATATGGGTCTCGTACGTGGGCCTACTGATGAGAATGGATCAGTGGAGTGGAGTTGAGATATGGACTGAATAATTTCCGAATAGTTAGTCGTATAAATCTGAGAAAATTTTCGAATATACGATATCCGACAGATATCAGTCCTACTATATCCGAATCTAAAATCCGAAAAAATTATAAATATCTAAAAAAACTATCCAACCAAATAATTATAGATAATATCCATATCTTTTACACCCATGCAAACGGGGCTATTTGCTACTTCTGTGGGTGGGAATGGCCAGTGGCGGAGCCCTTCGGCAGCCCATTGGCCCAGGTCTGCTCTGAGAGCCTCTGAGTGACCCCGAACCTAGGCGACGGCCGACGAGGCTTCCGCGGTCTGCTCGGGACTCCGCATCCGTCCGCGCCGTATCTGCCTCCAGGCGATTCGGCTCCCGGCCTCCGCGTCCGCACAGATCGCGCCGCCTCGCCACGCCGCCGCCTCCCGACTGCCCATCTGCCGCGGCCGCGCCCACCGCCCGACTGCCCGTCTGCCGCAGCCGCGCCCACCGCCCATCGCCCTCTGCTCCCGGCCACACCTGAGCGGCCGAGCCCGACAAGCGGCCGCGACATTGCAACACTCCTCCGCGACAAACAGTAGGACACCGCACGCATCACGACATCAGGGTAAGCACGTGCATCACCCGTTTCTGCTTCTGTTTTCCTTCTGTGCATTAGACATTCGTTCGTCAGAGAAACCGGGGTGGGGGTTGGTGCTGCCGTTTGGAGTTCAGACCGAGTCATGGTTGCCGATTCTCTCTCTGCCTGGGCGGCGGAGGATTTTGACAACTCTGCAGGTTGAACACGTATTAGGGAACAGAACTTTATGGCAGCCAACGAGATCATTGAGCTCTTCTGTGAGTATGGCAAAGGTTTTGTTTCTGCTGCAGTTGACTTGCGCCCAGATTTGTAAGCATCAACGATTCTTCGATGCAACTAATGCCCGTTCTTCTTCACTCCGAACTTTTGATACCCTTTTGAAGCTGAATGAGAAGCTGTCAGTTAAGAAGCCTTCTGGTCAAATTAAGTTGAAAGTTCTAAAGGGTATATCAAAAGAGCATCAGATTGTTTGGGATACCACTAAGGGCCTGTTTGGAAATGCAGTTTTGAAATGATGTAGTTTTGAGATACTATAGTTTACAACTGTACATGACAAAAATACTACGATATTACTTTACCGCAGTAAAACCATAGTATTCCTCAAAACCGAGATCTGTTTGGTTCTATTGGAAAAACAAAGTATATGTAGAGAGAAGAGAAGGAAACTGAGGTCCTGAGTGGAGTTTCGAAAACTCCAAAAATACCACGGTTTCAGGTAAACCATGGTATTTAAAACTGTGTTTTGCCTGTACAAACCAAACACCTTTTGTGTTCCAATACTATAGTATCATCAAATACCATAGTATTGTTTCAAAACTGCAAAAATACTACGGGCCTGTTTGGAAATGCGGTTTTGAAATACTGTAATTTTGAGATACCACAGTTTTCAATTGTACATGACACAAATACTATGGTATTACTTTACCACAGTAAAACCATAGTATTGCTCAAAACCGAGATATGTTTGGTTCTATTGGAAAAACAAAGTATATGTAGAGAGAAGAGAAGAAAACTGAGGTCCGGAGTGGAGTTTCAAAAACTCCAAAAATACCACGGTTTTGGGTAAACCATGGTATTTAAAACTGTGTTTTGCCTACACAAACCAAACACCTTTTGAGTTATAATACTATAGTATCATCAAATACCATAGTATTGTTTCAAAACTGCAAGAATACTACACTTCCAAACAGGGCCTACGTTTCCAAACAGGGCCTAAGAGTGAGCAGGAGCTTTTGAAAGTTGACCTCCTGAAGAGTTGATTATATGTGCTGCTGAACCTCTATTGTGCTGAGATCAAAGCTTGTCAATTCTAGTATTAAAGATTAGTGTCGCTGGTTTTACATTAAAATTAGAAATATATACTCAATATTTACATTTTCATCTTATTATAAAATTAGTGGAAGCACTGGTAGAGTAGATTTTTGGAAGCACGGTTAGTATTACATATTCCCTTGAAATTATTAGTCTATACTTGATTTGAGATTTTAAGTGAACTTTAGAAGTTTATAATGGTACCCAGGCTTCGATTCCAGGCTGGCTCCACCACTGGAAATGGCGGCACTGGTGCCGGAGTGGGCTACCAAGGAGCCCTGCCTCATGGGGATCGATGAGGCTGGCCGTGGCCCTGTCCTCGGTAAATGCTTGCCTCTCTTGTGATTGGTTAATATCCATGTTGCTTCAAACTTTTTTGAGTATTGTTACTGTATTTTATGTATAAATGTTCAGTTGGCCAAAATGGAATAGGATGAGCACTCATCCTATTTGTGCAATGTTGCTTGAAATTCTAGTTGGTTTTGACGCATTCCCCAGCAAAATGTCATGAGGAGGACGCTGATTTGCAGGTTTTGAGCAGAAATTGTCTTTCCAAAATTCATTTCCTGCTATTGCTCGTGCAGGTCCTATGGTGTATGGATGTGTGTACTGCGCGTGCTCTTACAATAACACTCTTGCGACTCTCAAATTCGCAGGTCTGCGTTACCCACATCTTCTTTCTTTATCTGCTTGTTGAAACTGATTTACTTGATTGTTGTGTTATTCTTGATGCACAGGCCAATACTCTGAGTAGTTTTAGTTCTCAGAGTACAGGCATGTACATGTAATTTAGTTTCAATTGTATACTGAATGATTATGTGACGGAGCCTGCGTTGGATAGATAAATCATCAGCTAGCTTCGAAGTTATAACAGATAATCTTTGATGTGATGATTTGCGATCTTTTTCAATCTGTGTTCATTCTTTAAGTAGATGCTGGCAGTAATTAAGCACTTTGGTTGATTTGGCATGATATAACCTAGTGTATATTTTAAAAGGTTGATGCATATGTTTATGAACTTCTGAAATTGTGGAGGACAAGCATGGGTAGTAAGTAGGAACATTGAATATGTCTTGGCACATCATGATTTTCTCTTCTTTTCCTGACTAAAGGCTGGAGCTTTGTGTGACCAGTTGCAATCCTTCTCTTGTTTTCCTTGTTTGCAAATATTCTCTTCTCTAATCCCTTTTAGTGATCTCATGAGTTTAGGTGCTTCCATGTACATTAACCTTGTAGGCTTGTAGCAAACTATCAACCCTTCTTTTTCAAGTTTTGTTAAGCCCGTCAGCTTCTGACATCTTAGAGTTGAGTGTTGACACGTCTCCTGTTTATCTATGGCATATTTACATTCGCATGAATTTAAACGTTGGAGTGATAAATCTTAAATCTGTCTCTGTCCTGGTATAATTATGCTTACTATCTTGTGATGTTCCGGCAGCAGAGTCGGTTGGACATTGTTTCGGGCTACAGAAGAGTTCAATAGTAATTTTGCTACTAACACATAGACAAATAGCATAGCCTATTGATCTTGTCTTCTCGAACAGATTCAAAGACGTTGAAGGAAGAACAAAGAGAGGAGCTATTTGAAAGTTTAAAGGTCAATAGCTCTATTGGGTGGGAAGTGGATGTCATATGCCCAAAAGATCTATCTGCTAAAATGTTAAAAAGGTATGTCTGGCCTTTTTACTTATTGAAATTTGAACTTGGTCTTGTTATCTCAATTGACAGTTCCATTGTTTCAGGTCGAAAGTTAATCTGAATGAAATATCACATAACTCTGCCATGGGTCTTGTTAGAAAAGTTCTTGACATGGGAGTTCTACTGGCAGAAGTAAGAGCATATGTTCTTGAGTTCAAAAGGATTTCTTGTTTGGCTGTCCTTATAAGGTTATTCACCACATTTGTTTAGTAACTATGTTCCTCCTTGAAAAGGTATATATAGATACAGTGGGAGATCCTGAAAAGTACAGAACCAAGCTGACAGAAAAGTTTCCAGGGGTCAAATTTGTGGTTGCCAAAAAAGCTGATAGCCTTTACCCTGTTGTTAGTGGAGCAAGTATAGTTGCAAAGGTAATTTCTCGAGTCAAATTTCCTTGTGTCGGTCCTTTCTTATAGGCTTGCATAGTTGTAAAATTGTGATGTGCAACTGCAGGTCACTAGGGACAGAGCGTTGCGAAACTGGGTGTTTGATGAAACAGCTCTGAGTCTGCACATGAGAACTGGATCAGGATATCCAGGAGGTAACTGATTCGGTGATCCCTTGTTGTGAATTATTTTACCAAACTGTGTTCATATGACTGTCTCATTAAAGGGCATCAGTGGTGCAGACCCTGATACTAAGCAATGGTTAGAAGATCACAAGCATCCGGTATTTGGCTTCCCAACTTTGGTTCGTTTCAGTTGGGGAACTTGTAAGCCCTTCTTCAAGGACGCAGTTGATGTTACATGGTATGCTCAATTTTTTTCAACCTTTGTGTGCCCAATAGTGAACAAATTTTATTACTGTGTTTTGTGAACTGCGAAACATGATTCTGATTGCTAGTATGATTTTGCCACATGGTCTGATATGAAGGGAGTCTGATGAAGTTGATGAAGAAGGGACTGACAATGGAGGCGCCAAGCGACAAGTCAAGCTTTCAAGCCTAGGCTTCACTGGTTTCAAAAGGAAAACCGAGGATATCGAATCAAGCGGAAAAGGTCGTTGCAAATTCTTCCAGGCTCGCAAACTTGAGTTGGTCAGGAAGTTTCAGTGATGTGTCCTAATTTGGTAGTACGTACTTATATTTGTGGTAGCTGGAGTGTATGGTTTAGTTTTTTGTAGAGCCTAATTTGAAACTGGTCTAAATTGGATGTTGAGATTGGAATGGGAAGATAATATTTCCCCACATTGCTACTTCTGCCATTTCCTACGTGCCGCAGTAGTTACTGGATGCTACTGCAAGTTTATTTGCTAAAATCGCTTTACTGTTTCTTTGCAATGTTGACGGACGTTTATTTAGAGGATATCTCTACTACCTATTAAGGCAGTAAGAGTAGCCTGCTGTTCTGCCTTCGATCGTCTGGACCATCCACGTTGTCGTTCTGCCTTCGATCGATCTGAACCATCCACGTCCCACTCGCTCGTTCTCTTCCTCCCATCTGCTCAACCGTCCGCTCGCACGGACTCGTCGGTTCCTCACCTCATTCTCGATGCCCACCTTGCTTCCACGCCCTCGCAAAATTCACGGAGGCCATTGTCGTCGCCGCCCTTTCGCCTCATCCTTTCCACGCTCGCTACACTTGCCCCCTCCCACGACCTCAACTCTGCCATGGCACCTCTTCATGAAGTATTCCTCCTCCATGACGCCCTTGCCCTCCTATGGTCGACGCCTCCACCTCGAGCACACTCGCCTCATGCCTGCGGCCTAATCTGCTCAACTGAGAAAGAGCGAGGTGGTGGTAGCACGTCGACAATTCGGTCGGGAATCGACACTCGGGCTCGGGGTATCGTCTCGCTTGCCCGCAGCCCCTTCGCTTCTTTCCATCCGGTTTCTCGGCGCTGGAGAAGAGGAGGGGGATGGCGCACCGGCTACTGTGGGATGTGCAGGCGAATGGGTGGGAGCGATCAAATTTCACCATTGTCTGCGAGTCATGCCTCGACGACAAATCCTACGTTCGGATGTAACACATCAAACCCTAGCCCTACCTGAATGATTTGTGTGATTCTCTTTGGCGTTGTTATGTGATTGAAGGCGTGCCGATTCTCTTGATTTGGTTTTTTGTATAGATGTGCTATTGAACTTGGGATTAAATCGTTGAGGAAGTCTGATGCTTGTTTCAGGATTGTGCGTTCTTGGTCTTTTGCGGCTCGGCATGTCTCCGTTCCAGGGATACAGAGGAGATGCAGTTTCAGGGTTTGAACGTTACTAATTATGTTATCTTGTCGTGATTGGGTACTATGGGAAGTCAATCAAAGATCTGGCCCTCGCTCGCCTCCCTGCTGTCAGTGAGAGGGGATTCTGGGTGATGGAATGCCCTGGTCCTAAGAAGCTTAGGCATATGACTATTGCCTCCTGTCCGGGACTCATGGATCTTGCTCTTACATCCGTCGCCAAGTTCAGCCCAAGTTTGAGGCTTGTTAACCTCAAGAAGTGCAGCAAGGTCTCAGACGGATGCCTTATGGAATTTACGTAATCATCTAAGGTCCTGGAGATTTTGCAGATCGAGGAATGCAGTAAGGTTACTTTTATGGGCATTCTTGCTTTCTTCCTCAACTGCAGCCCAAAGTTCAAGTCCCTCTCTCTGTCCAAGTGCATCAAGATCAAGGACATATGCTCTGCACCTGCACAGCTTCCAGAATGCAAATCGCTTCAGTCCCTGGCCATCAAGGATTGCTCAGGCTTCACCGACACCAGCCTTCCTATGTTGGCATGTTCTGCCCTCAGCTGGAGAACATCAATATGAGTGGCCTTAGTGTAGTCACCGACAATGGCTTCCTTCCACTAATGAAGAGCTTGGACAGTGGGCTGGTCGACATTGATTTGAACAGCTGCGAGAATCTCACGGACGTGGTTGTTTCTGCCTTGGTTAAGGCCATGACACTTCCCTTGCCACCTCAGTTTCGAGGGATGCATCAAGATCACTGATGCAAACCTGTTCGCCATCTGTGAGAGCTGCAGCTAGCTCATCGAGCTCGGCCTTTCGAACTGCATGGTCAGTGACTACAACGTCGCGGTCTTGGAAGCGACGAAGCAGCTCAGGCTGCGTGTCCTCTTGCTGTGTGGCTGTATGAAGGTCACCCAGAAGAGCGTAGCTTTCTTTGGCAGCATGTATTCGTCCTTGGAGGGGCTGAATCTCCAATTCAACTTCATAGACAATCTACTTATACACTTCAACAAGTTTATCTATTGGTTCATACTTTCATATGATATGATAACTCTCATCGACGTTCTCACGAAATGTCAGGTTCTACCACAAAGCATATAATGAAGTATTCTCAGGTGTGTAAGTACTGACCAGGATCCTGAATTGTCGACTAATACACCTGAGTATATGCTTTTTGGGTGGCATATCTTCTTAATGCTTCGTTTGAGGACTTGGTGTCCTGCATCCATGGATTCCTTGTTGTGTTGGTCAGTTTGCTTATTTCCTCTTTCTGTTGATTCATGATGGATTTTTTAACTATGACTCCTTTAGTGTTGTGAGTCGCTACTTGTATTTTTAATTGGCCACAAAACTGCTTACTGCAATGAGGCCATACTTTTGATTAAGGTGCTAGTTAAATTTAGGAGCTTTAGGATCGATGGCACTTCTCACTTAAGTAATTGTTCTTTCTGAATCTATTTTTAAATTGTTCATTCATCATATCGTCTGTAGTTATGTTTTTTGTTTGCTTGAATTCAGTCAAACAAACTGAGAAAGGCGTGGATCTGATTGTTTCATATGTCATAATTATCACGCCTCTGAAGAACATTTGAAAGAAATGATGGACAAGTCTCTCAAGGCAATAGAAGACGTTTCAGCATGAAAGCACTAAGTGCTTCAGAGTGCAAAACATAAAATTTGGATAAATAGGCACATGCATGGAACCCTTCCTCGCATGTTTTGTGCATGCAAACCTACTTTTGGTTATGCTGCATACTTGAATTAGCTGAATTGTTATGTCATTGTTCTATTGCAGATGACCTGATGTAATTCAAAGGTCTGATTGTTATGGACTAAAAATGTGAGGAAGGTTTGCACGCAATAAAATCACTTGATGTTAAATAAAAATCTCTCATCTCTTTTGTTTCGCTCGCTCGCTGCTTTATCCACATGTCCATGTGATGATGATGAGATCTAGATGTCTAAATAATTTCCATGCTTTATTGGGTTAAATTTCACTATATATGTATCTCTGTAGAATAACATGCAGCGCACGCTGAGCCATCTCAAGTACATCAATCGCAACCTGCGCACAGAGGTTAGGTCAACAACACGGATGAATCACCACTTTCTTCTTCATGTGCTTTCTCCTTTCTTATTGGATTTATTTATTTATTTGCCACGGAGTTGCGTTCCTCCAACGATGGGGCGAAAAGACGGCGGTTTCCCCCATCCGGGGGCTTGAAAGGTGGAAAGACACGGTGCATAAGGGAGGAAGAAGACATGGTCGCCTTACGAAAGGGGTCGCCCTCCTTTTAAAGGCGACTCTCCCTGCTTGCGCCCCCAACCGTCACGGGCTTAGTCTTCTCCAACACGCTCCAAAGCCCTCCCCTGCGGCGCGGGGGCTGGGTCCCGCATGTCATGCAGACCGGCTCCGAGCAGAAGAAGCCAAACCGCCGCGCGTGGTGCACGCAACCGCCCAACGGTTACAAGTGACCCTCCACTTTTGCCCAGACCAACGGGCGAAAGGGGCGGGCAGCCATGCAGGCGGCATGCAGCCGCGCCAAGTGGACGCGCTTCTTCGACTCCCGACACGCCAGCATGGAGGCCCAGGCCCACGCGTTGCGCGACCGGCGCGCCGGATGCTGCATGCAAGCAACTGTACCACTTGCACCACCACCGCGCCTCCTCGATTGCGGAACCAATACCGCGACTCGAGGCGACCCAGCGCGTGACCCAGCAGCGCCAGCCTGACGCAGCGGTCAACGCGGTCAAAAGTGGGCCGGCAGTGATGACGGTGGCAGGCGCGCGGGAGCAGCGGTCACGTCGTCAGCCAAGCTCACGTCTCGTCTGGAGGCAGCGAGAGAACCCCCTCTCACGGCGTGAAGACAACGCGCCCGTGATCCGTTCCTCGAACGGCTCGCGCACGCGCAACGGCAGCCCCGCCAACTACTCGCCCCGTCGCATTAACTCCGCGGCTGGACAGGCGGCGCTTCTGGCAGAAGCAGCGGGCGACGCTTAGCCTTCACCGAAACAACCGCGCCAAAAAAGGTACGCCGCGTCGTTCGGTTTCGTATCCTTTTTCCTTTTTTCCTCTTTCTCTATCTCTTGCGACAGGGACCGGGAAAGGGGGATACCCCGAAAGGGATCCTTCCCCGTGGAGGAACTAGGCTCCGAGCCTCCTTACTGATCAGGGGTTCGAAGGCTGGCCCCCCGAAGGGTTCAACAGCCGCCTCAGATCGCGTGGGCCCTACACCCACTACTGGTCAGAGGTTCGAAGGCCGGCCCCCCGAAGGGTTCCACGGCCGCCTCAGGCTACTCGGGCTCTGCGCCCATTACTGATCAGGGGTTCGAAGGCTGGCCCCCGAAGGGTTCACAGTCGCCTCAGACGCCGAGCGAGGGATGACCAGGGGTACGTTCGATACATAACCAAGGCTCGGGCTGCGCTCCCGAGGCACCCTAGGACATTTCCGAGACCAGCGGGAGCGATCTTGTAACGGAATCCCATCGGAGGGAGGCATCGAGCCCTCGGACCCCGTCGCCAGGGGACCGGGTCCGGCAGATCACCCGCAGGTACTTTTGGGCGTGCCTCTGGGCCCCTAGCCGACCCCCAACGAACGGGGCACGGACGTCCACTCGGATTACCCGCTTGCAGCTCACCGGAGACACCATGTTCGGTGCCCATCGAGGGTAACATGGCGCTCTCCCCCCTCCTCCTTGTGGAAAGGCGACGTAGGGGCGTATGTAAAAAAGACGAGTCTGTCCCTGATCGCCCTCTCGCCCTGTGCGGAGGCTCGGGGGCTGCTCTCGCAAACCCGGCTCCGGCCAAACCGTTGACAGCGTCAACATACCAGCCCGAGAACTTGGGCCCCGACCGTGCACCCGGGCTACGGCCAGTTCGCATGAGGGAACCACCAGACCAGCCGAAGCATTACGCAAGGCATTAAGACCTCGAAGGAGTGAAACCACTCCTCCGAGGCCTCGGGGGCTACACCCGGCGGGTGCGCTCGCGCGCATCCACCGGAACAAAATGCAACCGAGAAAGGCTGGTCCCCTTGCAAAAAAGTGCGACGAAAGCCTCCAAGCGAGTGCTAACACTCCCTTCGAGGCTCGGGGGCTACTGTCGGGGACCATAATTAGGGGTACCCTCAAGACGCCTAATTCTCAGCTGGTAACCCCCATCAGCATAAAGCTGCAGAGGCCTGATGGGTGCGATTAAGTCAGGGATCAGTCCATACGAGCGACTCGATCACGCCTCGCCCGAGCCTAGCCTCGGGCAAGGGCAGCCGACCTCGAGGGGTTTCCGTCTCGCCCGAGGCCCCCTTTTAACGGCGGACGCATCTCCGGCTCGCCCGAGGCCTTGCCTTCGCTAAGAAGCAACCCTGACTAAATCGCCGCGCCGACCGACCGAGTCGCAGGAGCATTTAACGCAAAGGTAGCCTGACACCTTTATCCTGACGCGCGCCCCCCGGTAGAGCCGAAGTGACCGCCGTCACTTCGCCGCTCCACTGACCGGTCTGACAGAAGGACAGCGCCGCCTGCGCCATTCCGACTGCAGTGCCACTTGACAGAGTGAGACTGACAGGCAGTCAGGCCTTGCCAAAGGCGCCATAGGAAGCTTCGCCCGACCCAGGGCTCGGACTCGGGCTAAGGCCCCGGAAGACGGCGAACTCCGCTCCGCCCGACCCAGGGCTCGGACTCGGGCTAAGGCCCCGGAAGACGGCGAACTCCGCTCCGCCCGACCCAGGGCTCGGACTCGGGCTAAGGCCCCAGAAGACGGCGAACTCCGCTCCGCCCGACCCAGGGCTCGGACTCGGGCTAAGGCCCCGGAAGACGGCGAACTCCGCTCCGCCCGACCCAGGGCTCAGACTCGGGCTAGGCCCCAGAAGACGACGAACTCCGCTTCGCCCGACCCTAGGGGTCGGACTCCGCCCTGGCCTCTGCCGAACGGCCTCCGCCTCGCCCGACCCAGGAGCTCGGGCTCGGCCTCGACCATGAAAGACAGACTCGACCTCGGCTTCGGAGGAGCCTCCATGTCGCCCGACCTAGGGCACAAGCCCACCACGTCAACAGGAAGCGCCATCATCACCCTACCCCGAGCCGACTCGGGCCGCAGAGAACAAGACCGGTGTCCCATCTGGCTAGCTCCGCTAGATAGGCAATGATGGCGCCCCGCTAGCCCCGTGACGACGGCGACTCTCGGCTCCCTTACGGAAGCAGGGGGACGTCAGCAAGGACCCAACCGCTCCGACAGCTATCCCTCCGCCAGGCTCCGTTGCTCCTCCGACAGCCACGACACCACACCAGCTGGGTGCCAAGATCTCTCCGGCTGCCACATTGGCATGTACTTAGGGCGCTAGCTCTCCCCCGCTAGACACGTAGCACTCTGCTACACCCCCATTGTACACCTGGATCCTCTCCTTATGCCTATAAAAGGAAGGACCAGGGCCTTCTTAGAGAAGGTTGGCCGCGCGGGGACGAGGACGGGGCAGGCGCTCTCTTGAGGCCGCTCGCTTCCCTCACCCGCGTGGACGCTTGTAACCCCCTACTGCAAGCGCACCCCACCTGGGCGCGGGACGAACACGAAGGCCGCGGGATTTCCACCTCTCTCACGACCCGTCTCCGGCCACCTCGCTTCCCCCCTTCGCGCTCGCCCACGCGCTCGACCCATCTGGGCTGGGGCACGCGGCACACTCACTCGTCGGCTTAGGGACCCCTCGGTCTCGAAACGCCGACAGTTGGCGCGCCAGGTAGGGGCACGCTGCGTGTTGACGAGCAGTTTCCCGCCAAGCTCCAGATGAGCAGTCTCCAACGACCTCTCCAACCCGGGACGGTGCTCCGTTTCGGGAGTCTCGAGTTCATGTCTCTTGACGGCAGCTACGACATGATACTCCTTCCGCCGCCGCGCGACGACGACAATGGCGGCCGACAGCCCGCCCGCCGGCGGCGGAATCGACGACGTCTTCCCCGCGTGGTGGAAGAACAACATTCGAGCTCGCCCCGTCCTCTCCCCCGCCATCGGGGGAGGAGGCGGGGCAACCAAGGCCGAGCGGGAGGCCGCGCTCCGTCGGCTGTCGAGCGAATCGATGTCCCGGCGCCCCAACGGAGGGCGCGTCGGGCGTCGACCTCGCGTTTGAAACGAAGGCGAGCGCCGTCCCCCCGCGACACGCCAATCCCGAGCAAGTGGACGACGCCAGCACGCTCGCGGAGGGCCTGCAGGACGTCGCCCTCGTACCCAAGACGACGGCGCAATCAGTCCCCGACGTGACTATGTCGCTCCTCGTCGACCAAAAGGTACCGACTGATTCCCATCCTACGTCATTTCGACTCGGCCTCAACCCGCCTAGCGACCTCGCTTTGGCGGGCGCTCACGTTGAGGCGAGTGAAACCCCTCTGGGGTTTCGTATGCGATCGCCTTGGGACCGATTGACGGACGTCTCGACCTACGGGCCCTCTGGGTCCGAGGAAGATGACGTTCCCAGCGTCTGTTGGGATTTCTCTGGATTTGGCAACCCCAGTGCCATGCGGGACTTTATGACCGCATGTGACTACTGCCTCTCCGACTGTTCCGACGGCAGCCGCAGCCTTGACGACAAGGACTGCGGCCCAAGCCGCGAATGTTTCCACATCGAGCTAGGGGATCCCTCCGAAGGCAACCATCTCGGCATGCCGGAGAACGGTGATCTCCCTAGGCCGGTGCCTCGCGCCGACATCCCGCGGGAGCTAGCTGTGGTCCCCATTCCGGCGGGGGGTCACGACCCACAGCTCGAGCAAGTCTGCGGGGCGCAGGCCAGGCTTGACGAGGGAGCAGGAGCGCTCGAGTCAATCCGCCGGGACGTCGGGCAGGTATGGGCGGGCCAACCCCCGGCCGGAGAAATACGTCACCTGCCCCAGGGTTTCCAGCACCGCGTCGCCAACGATGTCAGGGACAGGCCGCCACCCGCATCCAGTGGGGTCGGTCAGAACCTGGCAGCCGCAGCGATGCTCCTCCGCACGATGCCAGAACCATCAACCACCGAGGGTCGGCAAATCCAGGGAGAGCTCAAGAATCTCCTGGAAGGCGCTGCGGCCCGGCGGGCCGAGAGCTCTGCCTCCCGAAGGCAGGGGTACCCCTCGGAACCTCATGCCGCGACTTCCCGATTCATGCGGGAAGCCTCGGTCTACACCGGGCGCACGCGCAACACCGCGCCTGTGGCCCCGGGCCACCTCGGCAACGAGCACCATCGTCGCGACCGTCGGGCCCACCTCGACGAAAGGGTGCGCCGAGGCTACCACCCCAAGCGTGGGGGACGCTATGACAGCGGGGAGGATCGAAGTCCCTCGCCCGAACCACCCGGTCCACAGGCCTTCAGCCGGGCCATCCGGCGGGCGCCGTTTCCGGCCCGGTTCCGACCCCCGACTACTATCACAAAGTACTCGGGGGAAACGAGGCCGGAATTGTGGCTCGCAGACTACTGCCTAGCCTGCCAACTGGGTGGAACGGACGACGACAACCTCATCATCCGCAACCTCCCCCTGTTCCTCTCCGACACTGCTCGCGCCTGGTTGGAGCACCTGCCTCCGGGGCAGATCTCCAACTGGGATGATTTGGTCCAAGCCTTCGCCGGCAATTTCCAGGGCACGTACGTGCGCCCCAGGAATTCCTGGGACCTCCGAAGTTGCCGGCAACAGCCGGGAGAGTCTCTTCGGGACTACATCCGGCGATTCTCGAAGCAGCGCACCGAGCTGCCCAACATCACCGACTCCGATGTCATCGGCGCGTTCCTTGCCGGCACCACCTGCCGTGACCTGGTGAGCAAGTTGGGTCGCAAGACCCCCACTAGGGCGAGCGAGCTGATGGACATCGCCACCAAGTTCGCCTCTGGCCAGAAGGCGGTCGAGGCCATCTTCCAAAAGGACAAGCAGCCCCAGGGCCGCCCGTCGGAAGAGGCTCCCGAGGCGTCTACTCCGCGCGGCGCCAAGAAGAAAGGCAAGAAGAAGTCGCAAGCGAAACGCGACGCCGCCGACGCGGACCTTGTCGCCGCTGCCGAATACAAGAACCCTCGGAAGCCCCCCGGAGGTGCTAACCTCTTCGACAAGATGCTCAAGGAGCCGTGCCCCTACCATCAGGGGCCCGTCAAGCACACCCTCGAGGAGTGCGTCATGCTTCGGCGCCACTTCCACAAGGCCGGGCCACCCGCAGAGGGTGGCAGGGCCCGCGACGACGACAAAAAGAAAGACACCAAGCAGGAGAGTTCCCCGAGGTCCGCGACTGCTTCATGATCTACGGAGGGCATGCGGCGAATGCCTCGGCTCGGCATCGCAAGCGAGAGCGTCGGGAGGTCTGCTCGATGAAGGTGGCGGCGCCAGTCTACCTAGACTGGTCCGACAAGCCCATCACCTTCGACCAAGCTGACCACCCCGGCCACGTGCCGAGCCCGGGGAAATACCCGCTCGTCGTCGACCCCATCATCGGCGACGTCAGGCTCACCAAGGTCCTGATGGATGGGGGCAGCTGCCTCAACATCATCTACGCCGAGACCCTCAGGCTCCTGCGCGTCGATCTGTCCTCCGTCCGAGCAGGCGCCGCGCCCTTCCACGGGATCATTCCTGGAAAGCGCGTCCAGCCCCTCGGACGGCTCGACCTTCCTGTCTGCTTCGGAACGCCCTCCAATTTCCGAAGGGAGATTTTGACGTTCGAGGTGGTCGGGTTCCGAGGAACCTACCACGCGGTATTGGGGAGGCCATGCTACGCGAAGTTCATGGCCGTCCCCAACTACACCTACCTGAAGCTCAAGATGCTGGGCCCCAACGGGGTCATCACCGTCGGCCCCACGTACAAACACGCGTTCGAATGCGACGTGGAGTGCGTGGAGTACGCCGAGGCCCTCGCCGAGTCCGAGGCCCTCATCGCCGACCTGGAAAACCTCTCCAGAGAGGTGCCAGATGTGAAGCGACACGCCGGCAATTTCGAGCCAGCGGAGACGGTTAAGGCCGTCCCTCTCGACCCCAGTGGCGACACCTCCAAGCAGATCCGGATCGGTTCCGGGCTCGACCCCAAATAGGAAGCAGTGCTCGTCGACTTTCTCCGCGCAAACGCCGACGTCTTTGCGTGGAGTCCCTCGGACATGCCCGGCATACCGAGGGATGTCGCCGAGCACTCGCTGGATATTCGGGCCGGAGCCCGACCGGTCAGGCAGCCTCTACGCCGATTCGACGAGGAGAAGCGCAGAGTGATAGGCGAGGAGATCCACAAGCTAATGGCAGCAGGGTTCATCAAAGAGGTATTCCATCCCGAATGGCTTGCCAACCCTGTGCTTGTGAGAAAGAAAGGGGGGAAATGGCGGATGTGTGTAGACTACACTGGTCTCAACAAAGCATGTCCGAAGGTTCCCTACCCTCTACCTCGCATCGATCAAATCGTGGATTCCACTGCTGGGTGCGAAACCCTGTCTTTCCTCGATGCCTACTCAGGGTATCATCAAATCAAGATGAAAGAGTCCGACCAGCTCGCGACTTCTTTCATCACGCCCTTCGGCATGTACTGCTATGTCACCATGCCGTTCGGTTTGAGGAACGCGGGTGCGACGTACCAGCAGTGCATGAACCATGTGTTCGGCGAACACATCGGTCGCACGGTCGAGGCCTACGTCGATGACATCGTAGTCAAGACAAGGAAAGCCTCCGACCTCCTCTCCGACCTTGAAGTGACTTTCCGGTGTCTCAAGGCAAAGGACGTCAAGCTCAATCCTGAGAAGTGTGTCTTCGGGGTGCCCCGAGGCATGCTCCTGGGGTTCATCGTCTCCGAGCGGGGCATCGAAGCCAACCCGGAGAAGATCGTAGCCATCACCAGCATGGGGCCCATCAAGGACTTAAAAGGTGTACAGAGGGTCATGGGATGTCTCGCGGCCTTGAGCCGTTTCATCTCACGCCTCGGCGAAAGAGGCCTGCCTCTGTACCGCCTCTTAAGGAAGGCCGAGTGCTTCACTTGGACCCCTGAGGCCGAGGAAGCTCTCGGGAACCTGAAGGCGCTCCTCACCAAGGCGCCTATCTTGGTACCCCCAGCTGATGGAGAAGCCCTCTTGGTCTACGTCGCCGCGACCACTCAGGTGGTTAGCGCCGCGATTGTGGTCGAAAGGCAAGAAGAGGGGCATGCATTGCCCGTTCAGAGGCCAGTTTACTTCGTCAGCGAGGTGCTGTCCGAAACCAAGATCCGCTACCCACAAGTTCAGAAGCTACTGTATGCAGTGATCCTGACGAGGCGAAAGTTGCGGCATTACTTCGAGTCTCATCCGGTAACTGTGGTGTCATCCTTCCCCCTGGGGGAGATCATCCAGTGCCGAGAGGCCTCGGGCAGGATCGCAAAGTGGGCGGTGGAAATCATGGGCGAGACAATCTCGTTCGCCCCTCGGAAGGCCATCAAGTCCCAGGTATTGGCGGACTTCGTAGCCGAATGGGTCGACACCCAGCTGCCGATGGCTCCGATCCAACCGGAGCTCTGGACCATGTTTTTCGACGGGTCGCTGATGAAGACGGGAGCCGGCACGGGCCTGCTCTTCGTCTCGCCCCTCGGGAAACACCTACGCTACGTGCTGCGCCTCCATTTCCCGGCGTCCAACAATGTGGCTGAGTATGAAGCTCTGATCAACGGATTGCGAATCGCCATCGAGCTAGGGGTCCGACGCCTCGACGCTCGCGGCGACTCGCAGCTCGTCATCGACCAAGTCATGAAGAACTCCCACTGCCGCGACCCGAAGATGGAGGCCTACTGCGATGAGGTTCGGCGCCTGGAAGACAAGTTCTACGGGCTCGAGCTTAACCACATCGCCCGGCGCTACAACGAGACTGCGGACGAGCTGGCAAAAATAGCCTCGGGGCGAACGACGGTTCCCCCGGACGTCTTCTCCCGGGATCTGCACCAACCCTCCGTCAAGATCAACGACACGCCCGAGTCCGAGGTACCCTCGGCCCAGCCCGAGGCGTCCTCGGTTCAGCCCGAGGTACCCTCGGCCCCCGAGGGCGAGGCGCTGCGCATCGAGGAGGAGCGGAGCGGGGTCACGCCTGATCGAGATTGGCAGACCCCGTACCTGCAATATCTCCGCCAAGGAGCGCTACCCCTCGACCAAGCCGAGGCTCGGCGGGTAGCGCGACGCGCCAAGTCGTTCGTCTTGCTGGGCGATGAGAAGGAGCTCTACCACCGCAGCCCCTCGGGCATCCTCTAGCGATGCATCTCCATCGCCGAAGGTCAGGAACTCCTGCAAGAGATACACTCGGGGGCTTGTGGCCATCATGCAGCGCCTCGAGCCCTCGTCGGGAACGCTTTCCGGCAAGGCTTCTACTGGCCGACGGCGGTGGCTGACGCCACTAGAATTGTCCGCACCTGTGAAGGGTGTCAATTCTATGCGAAGCAGACCCACCTGCCCGCTCAGGCTCTACAGACGATACCCATCACCTGGCCCTTCACTGTGTGGGGTCTGGACCTCGTCGGCCCTCTGCAGAAGGCGCCCGGGGGCTACACGCACCTGCTGGTCGCTGTCGACAAATTCTCCAAGTGGATCGAGGTCCGACCCCTGAACAACATCAGGTCCGAGCAGGCGGTGGCGTTCTTCACCAACATCATCCATCGCTTCGGGGTCCCAAACTCCATCATCACCGACAACGGCACCCAGTTCACCGGCAGAAAATTCTTGGATTTTTGCGAGGATCACCATATCCGGGTGGACTGGGCTGCCGTAGCTCATCCCATGTCGAATGGGCAAGTAGAGCGTGCCAACGGCATGATTCTACAAGGGCTCAAGCCTCGGATTTACAACGACCTCAACAAGTTCGGCAAGCGATGGATGAAGGAACTCCCCTCGATGGTCTGGAGCCTGAGGACCACGCCGAGCCGAGCCACGGGTTTCACGCCGTTCTTCCTGGTCTACGGGGCCGAGGCCGTCTTGCCCACTGACCTGGAATACGGCTCCCCGAGGACGAGGGCCTACGACGATCAAAGCAACCAAGCTAGCCGAGAAGACTCGCTGGACCAGCTGGAAGAGGCTCGGGACAGGGCCTTACTACACTCGGCGCGGTATCAGCAGTCCCTGCGACGCTACCACGCCCGAGGGGTCCGACCCCGAGACCTCCAGGTGGGCGACCTGGTGCTTCGGCTGCGGCAAGACGCCCGAGGGAGGCACAAGCTCACGCCCCCCTGGGAGGGGCCATTCGTCATCGCCAAAGTTCTGAAGCCCGGAACGTACAAGCTGGCCAACAGTCAAGGCGAGGTCTACGGCAACGCTTGGAACATTCAACAGCTACGTCGCTTCTACCCTTAAGATGTTTCTAAGTTGTTCATATACCTCGCACCCACGCAAAGTTTAGTCAACAAGGAAGGGTCGGCCTCGCCTCGGCAAAGCCCGACCCTCCCTCGGGGGCTAAAAGGGGGGAAACCCCCTCTGCGTCAAAATTTTCCTCGAAAAAAAATCTCTTTTACCAGAATATCTTTCGTGCTTTTTGACTACTTCGAAAAGTGGGTCCTGGAAACGACGGAGTACACGTAAGCAGTCAAGGCTGACCGAGCCGAGGGACTCCTACGCCTCCGGGATACGGATACCTCACTCATCACCTTCTGCGATAAGTAACTCGCGTTCGGATAAAGTGGCTCCGCGGATCGAACAAGTCTTTACGTTCGGAAGCCCTTCTGCCGAAGCGATCCTTCAAGCCTTCTCGACCGAGTCGGCGATAGGGCCTCACGGACGGGTGAAAGTACGCGTAAGCGGCAAGGCTGACCGAGCCGAGGGACTCCCACGCCTCCGGGATACGGATACCTCACTCATCACCTTCCGCGAGAAGCAACTCTCGCTCGCACTAACATCCCTGTTACTGATAAAAAGTCCAGATACTCGAAACAAGAGGAAAAGAGACGCAGCTTTACAACGCAGCGAGGGTGTGTGTTCTGGCCTCGACGGCCGCACAAGGCACATGCTACAAGACAATCTGATCCTGCAGGCTCGGGTCTTGACGCTGGAAGGGGGCAGCAACACCCTCAGCATCGACGGCACCTTCGGCGAGGCCCGACCTAGCCTCGGACGGCGACGCGGTCCGAGGTTCTCCGCTCTGAAGGACGACATCATCACCACGTCCGGGCAATCGCTCCCAGGGACTTCTCCGGGAATCTGGCCCGAGCAGGCGGCTCAGCCGGTCACCCCTGGGGCCTCGGCCAACCATCTTCCGAGGGCGCCAGCCCGGTCCGAAGCCTCGGCTGATCAACTCCGACGTCGATCCCGCCAACGGATAACCCGGCTAGGCTCCGGCCAACCAGGTTTCATTTTCGAGCCGACTCCACCTCTGTTCATACTGATATCGCTACCCCTGGCTTCGGCTCGTCGAAGAGCGGCCGAGGGGCCTCTTTAACTAAGCTAGAGGAACCTCGAACAGCAAGGCCGACCGAGCCGAGGGACTCCTACGCCTCCGGGATACGGATACCTCACTCGTCACCTTGACACGGGGCGACTCATGCTTGGTGAAGCGGTTCAGATAATCAGCAGACGAGTCTTAGTGCTCAAAAATGAGGAAAAACACGGCTCCGTGCCGAAGTTACATGCATGTTCAGGCCCCGAAAGCCGTAATGAACAAAAACACTGGCACTCAAATTGCCATTACAAACAGAACTCCGGTTCCCCCTCCGCGGGTACGAACAACCCCACTCGATAGGGGTGGGCCTGCGGAGCAACAGAAGACCGACGAACGGCTTGTCATCGCCCGCCCTAGCAGCGGCGACGATAAAGACTTCTGTCCCGGGGGGCCGAACAGCAGCAGCGATGACCTCAGGGTGGATGCTGCTGCCAGGAGGCCCCCGCCCATGCCCAAACTCGAGAGGCAAGGACGGGCAGAAGGCCGTAGAGTTGGAGGTCGGTCCGTGGCCAGCTCTGGCTATCACGCCGGCGGAAGAACCTCTTCCAGCTGCCGTGGCAGACACCGGCGCCGCGAGCGGCTTTGAAGCCACTCGCGTCCGAAAGCCAGGCACGCTGCAGATGCCAGCGCCATGAACGACAACCGCTCCTCCCTCCGATCACCGAGTGAAGGAGCGGGCCGCCGCCCACGCGGGGGCCGACCTCAACTCGGCGCACTCCCCTCCCCAGCCCTGGTGATGAAAATCCTTGAGGCTGAGGGAGGGGCAGAGGCCGTAGCCCGGCTCGCTTTCCCCCACCATCAAGCCGGAGGTCACCATCTTGGGTGACCGCCGGTGGAGGGGTGCAGCCGGGCTGCATGATGAAAATCCTTGAAGCCGAACGATGGCTGAAAGGTACCAACTCCCACGGAGTTGCGTTCCTCCAACGATGGGGCGAAAAGATGGCGGTTTCCCCCATCCGGGGGCTTGAAAGGTGGAAAGACACGGTGCATAAGGGAGGAAGAAGACATGGTCGCCTTACGAAAGGGGTCGCCCTCCTTTTAAAGGCGACTCTCCCTGCTTGCGCCCCCAACCGTCACGGGCTTAGTCTTCTCCAACACGCTCCAAAGCCCTCCCCTGCGGCGCGGGGGCTGGGTCCCGCATGTCATGCAGACCGGCTCCGAGCAGAAGAAGCCAAACCGCCGCGCGTGGTGCACGCAACCGCCCAGCGGTTACAAGTGACCCTCCACTTTTGCCCAGACCAACGGGCGAAAGGGGCGGGCAGCCATGCAGGCGGCATGCAGCCGCGCCAAGTGGACGCGCTTCTCCGACTCCCGACACGCCAGCATGGAGGCCCAGGCCCACGCGTCGCGCGACCGGCGCGCCGGATGCTGCATGCAAGCAACTGTACCACTTGCGCCACCACCGCGCCTCCTCGATTGCGGAACCAATACCGTGACTCGAGGCGACCCAGCGCGTGGCCCAGCAGCGCCAGCCTGACGCAGCGGTCAACGCGGTCAAAAGTGGGCCGGCAGTGATGACGGTGGCAGGCGCGCGGGAGCAGCGGTCACATCGTCAGCCAAGCTCACGTCTCGTCCGGAAGCAGCGAGAGAACCCCCTCTCACGGCGTGAAGACAACGCGCCCGTGATCCGTTCCTCGAACGGCTCGCGCACGCGCAACGGCAGCCCCGCCAACTACTCGCCCCATCGCATTAACTCCGCGGCTGGACAGGCGGCGCTTCTGGCAGAAGCAGCGGGCGACGCTTCGCCTTCGCCGAAACAACCGTGCCAAAAAAGGTACGCCGCGTCGTTCGGTTTCGTATCCTTTTTCCTTTTTTCCTCTTTCTCTATCTCTTGCGACAGGGACCGGGAAAGGGGGATACCCCGAAAGGGATCCTTCCCCGTGGAGGAACTAGGCTCCGAGCCTCCTTACTGATCAGGGGTTCGAAGGCTGGCCCCCCGAAGGGTTCAACAGCCGCCTCAGATCGCGTGGGCCCTACACCCACTACTGGTCAGAGGTTCGAAGGCCGGCCCCCCGAAGGGTTCCACGGCCGCCTTAGGCTACTCGGGCTCCGCGCCCATTACTGATCAGGGGTTCGAAGGCTGGCCCCCGAAGGGTTCACAGTCGCCTTAGACGCCGAGCGAGGGATGACCAGGGGTACGTTCGATACATAACCAAGGCTCGGGCTGCGCTCCCGAGGTACCCTAGGACATTTCCGAGACCAGCGGGAGCGATCTTGTAACGGAATCCCATCGGAGGGAGGCATCGAGCCCTCGGACCCCGTCGCCAGGGGACCGGGTCCGGCAGATCACCCGCAGGTACTTTTGGGCGTGCCTCTGGGCCCCTAGCCGACCCCCAACGAACGGGGCACGGACGTCCACTCGGATTACCCGCTTGCAGCTCACCGGAGACACCATGTTCGGTGCCCATCGAGGGTAACATGGCGCTCTCCCCCCCTCCTCCTTGTGGAAAGGCGACGTAGGGGCGTATGTAAAAAAGCCGAGTCTGTCCCTGATCGCCCTCTCGCCCTGTGCGGAGGCTCGGGGGCTGCTCTCGCAAACCCGGCTCCGGCCGAACCGTTGACAGCGTCAACATACCAGCCCGAGAACTTGGGCCCCGACCGTGCACCCGGGCTACGGCCAGTTCGCATGAGGGAACCACCAGACCAGCCGAAGCATTACGCAAGGCATTAAGACCTCGAAGGAGTGAAACCACTCCTCCGAGGCCTCGGGGGCTACACCCGGCGGGTGCGCTCGCGCGCACCCACCGGAACAAAATGCAACCGAGAAAGGCTGGTCCCCTTGCAAAAAAGTGCGACGAAAGCCTCCAAGCGAGTGCTAACACTCCCTTCGAGGCTCGGGGGCTACTGTCGGGGACCATAATTAGGGGTACCATCAAGACGCCTAATTCTCAGCTGGTAACCCCCATCAGCATAAAGCTGCAGAGGCCTGATGGGTGCGATTAAGTCAGGGATCAGTCCATACGAGCGACTCGATCACGCCTCGCCCGAGCCTAGCCTCGGGCAAGGGCAGCCGACCCCGAGGGGTTTCCGTCTCGCCCGAGGCCCCCTTTTAACGGCGGACGCATCTCCGGCTCGCCCGAGGCCTTGCCTTCGCTAAGAAGCAACCCTGACTAAATCACCGCGCCGACCGACCGAGTCATAGGAGCATTTAACGCAAAGGTAGCCTGACACCTTTATCCTGACGCGCGCCCCCCGGCAGAGCCGAAGTGACCGCCGTCACTTTGCCGCTCCACTGACCGGTCTGACAGAAGGACAGCGCCGCCTGCGCCATTCCGACTGCAGTGCCACTTGACAGAGTGGGACTGACAGGCAGTCAGGCCTTGCCAAAGGCGCCATAGGAAGCTCCGCCCGACCCAGGGCTCGGACTCGGGCTAAGGCCCCGGAAGACGGCGAACTCCGCTCCGCCCGACCCAGGGCTCGGACTCGGGCTAAGGCCCCGGAAGACGGCGAACTCCGCTCCGCCCGACCCAGGGCTCGGACTCGGGCTAAGGCCCCGGAAGACGGCGAACTCCGCTCCGCCCGACCCAGGGCTCGGACTCGGGCTAAGGCCCCGGAAGACGGCGAACTCCGCTCCGCCCGACCCAGGGCTCGGACTCGGGCTAGGCCCCAGAAGACGACGAACTCCGCTTCGCCCGACCCCAGGGGTCGGACTTCGCCCTGGCCTCTGTCGAACGGCCTCCGCCTCGCCCGACCCAGGAGCTCGGGCTCGGCCTCGGCCATGAAAGACAGACTCGACCTCGGCTTCGGAGGAGCCTCCACATCGCCCGACCTAGGGCACAAGCCCGCCACGTCAACAGGAAGCGCCATCATCACCCTACCCCGAGCCGACTCGGGCCGCAGAGAACAAGACCGGTGTCCCATCTGGCTAGCTCCGCCAGATAGGCAATGATGGCGCCCCGCTAGCCCCGTGACGACGGCGGCTCTCGGCTCCCTTACGAAAGCAGGGGGACGTCAGCAAGGACCCAACCGCTCCGACAGCTGTCCCTCCGCCAGGCTCCGTTGCTCCTCCGACAGCCACGACACCACACCAGCTGGGTGCCAAGATCTCTCCGGCTGCCACATTGGCATGTACTTAGGGCGCTAGCTCTCCCCCGCTAGACACGTAGCACTCTGCTACACCCCCATTGTACACCTGGATCCTCTCCTTACGCCTATAAAAGGAAGGACCAGGGCCTTCTTAGAGAAGGTTGGCCGCGCGGGGACGAGGACGGGGTAGGCGCTCTCTTGAGGCCGCTCGCTTCCCTCACCCGCGTGGACGCTTGTAACCCCCTACTGCAAGCGCACCCGACCTGGGCGCGGGACGAACACGAAGGCCGCGGGATTTCCACCTCTCTCACGACCCGTCTCCGGCCACCTCGCTTCCCCCCTTCGCGCTCGCCCACGCGCTCGACCCATCTGGGCTGGGGCACGCGGCACACTCACTCGTCGGCTTAGGGACCCCCCCGGTCTCGAAACGCTGACAGAAACCTACAAGAAGAAGGTAATAAAAGCTAGCATTATCGACTAAGTAACACAATGCACATAGATTTTTATCACACGTCAACCGGGCAAGTTTGATTCTCAGTTTTATTTACATTTTACTGACAAAGTGGGGGTGTTGACGATTAATGGGCTCGCCAAGGACGTGCCAACGGTGAACGGGATATTCCATCGTTCTTAGGTTTCAAACAAAAACTAATTGGTGCTTTATACTTTTTTGTGGAAGCATGATCTAATATGGAATGCTTATTCACATGGTGAACTATTATTCATGCTTGATGCTGATGGTGCAAAATAAAACTTGCCTTACTCTTACAAGTGGAACTAAAGGGTCTAGCAGGGTTCAATGGTATAAGGCATCTTCCTCTAAATTTACGAATGAACATGAGCTTGAAGCCCTTACTTCATCAAACGTTTCTAAGGTTATATCAATTTATTCTCTACTACTGTCATTGACACACTACTCAAAATTTAAGCCATTTGTGCAACAAAGCCAATAGTATCCATCAATAAATATCGCTAAACATTTGGTCTGCATATCGTATTGGCTGTTCATTCCAACAACATAAAAATGTAGCTCATGTCACAGTTAACCGTGTTAAAGTATAGGTTGATCTGTTGTTCCTTTTTTGTTTATTAGGTTCTCTGATGTCTGAATATCTGCTTGTGCTTCCAAATTCTATTTTCTTTATGCTCAGTATGAGTCGGTGCAAAATAAAAGTTTGCTTACCTAATTCAACTGACAGTACATGTAAATCAGTCAGTATTGGAAACAATATTATTTTAACAGTTCATTTAGCAACATCATATATTTATGCGTCGGGCTCCCTCAGAGCTACTTTGTAGCAGCGTCTGTAGTACTACTACGCTGATGAGATGTCGTGGACCAGTAATAAGCATGATTATTTAATTAAAAAGAAAACTAACATGCATTGTTCCAAAATTTAGTGATGCTAATATTATTTGTCGATATCTCGATATATGAAATGCATGTATGTTGTTTATAAGGAACAACTTTGGTTGAACCAAGCTGTGACCGGCACTCTCATGGCTAGATTGGAGGTCCAAAGATTTAGTTCCCAGTCTGACAGCACCAGAAGTTTCCGGTCACTACTATCATTACGGTTGATGTTAGTAAGAGCATGCTTTTGGAGGCTTCTGCATGACCTTGATGTCATTTGCGGTTCGTTGTTTGATCACGTGATTCACTTTATTGTCCAGTTCCAAAAAAACGGTGTCAGATTTGGTTCCTAGAGCATTTCTTCAGCTGGGTCATACTTACATTCTTCATGGGCCATCTGTGCTACAATAGTTGTTGTAGTGTATTACTAGCTTATAATTTAATGTTTAGGTAGCTGTTTGCTTATTTTATTGTTTTAATACCTCACTGATAAAGTACTTATGTTATAACCAAACGTCAATGGTGTCTGATGTTATAAAAGTCTTATGCTAATAAAAGGAGGGAAGATTACATCTTTTGTTTATTTGGTTGAAAATGTAGTATGATATATTATATGTGACCATCAGTTCATTTATCTTTTGGAAACATGGATGATGTGTTTCATCATCTACAATGTACATTCTTTGAATTCTTTTACATCTCATTCGATGCTTCTTTCTTGCATTAAAATGGTCCAAAAATGACCCTAATACAAACTTTGTTGGTCCAAGATGATAAACTTTATGGGGAAGACTTGTTTTCGGATGTCATATCAAGAGCTTTATCTATATTATAGGTGATAAGAGTTTTAGATGAATGAGTTTGTGGCGTAGCTATGTCAGGTTAGACATCAGATTCATTCTTCTCTTTTGTTGGTGGTTATTTTGCATATGTATTTATCAAGAATTTTCACTGATTGTGATTAATAGTATGATGACATTGCAACTGATTTATTTGCATCTGTATTTATCTATAATTTTCATTGACCTGTTTTTTCTCTCGAGCGTAATTTTTAGCAGTCTTTTAATAACTGCTATGAAGGCATGTCATTGTACTACTGGAATGCTTTATAAAGCTGATTGACGTAATAGGTAAAGAAATGGTTGGTTGGTTTGTGCAAGCATGCTTTAAAACATAGTTTTATTGATAGAAAAGTTGCTTAAGTATACTGCTATTGGAATGCTTCATAATGCTGCAGTAGTATAGTCATTACTAGATAATTTGCTAAAGTGGCATGAATGTTCCCTTGGTAGAGCATTCATATATAAGTGACGGGTTTAACTATTATACTGAATCAAGTCTCATCTTTTCTAAATTCTAAATGTTTTTTGGTTTATTTACTGAAAATCTAAAATAAGCTAAGATTGGCAAGATCGATAGCTGGAATTGAGGATAGCATCGGGCTTGCAGTAGAAGTCCATTTCAGATTTTAGTGCGGATGAAAGTACATCATTTTCATCTTTTAGTGATGCTAACAAAAGTATAAAATAACAATTAGTGTTTTTATATATTAATATATTTTATCATATTGATTCCGTAGCAACGCACGGGCATATACCTATAATTAAATATGATGTGATAGTGGTTGAAGTTGTATCTCTAATACCTAATGAGAATATAATGGAGGGAATATGTGTTTGTATTTCATCATCCAGATATTAGCACCTAACGGTGTGTTTATGCAATATAGCTTCATAACCTCACATTTCAATTAGTATTTACCTTACTGGTCGACCTTCTTCGTAACTCTATAGGTATTACTGTCAACAACACAGCTCGTGCAATTCGTAACTTTGCAGGTATTCATCCAAAGCTGGTATGTGCATCGTCGTTGTTCCACATATTTCAAATTCCCTCTCCCATAAATCTGTGGTTCCATGTATGTACAAATATGCAATGAGGCTACATGCTCACCACTACCACTACAATTACATTTTCTTTGTTCTATATTGTAAAATCATACTGATCTGGTTGGTGCTGGTGTAGACCCTCTCCAGCCCGGTGACCGATCCCAGCAAGCTGCCAAAGTGGAACTAGGACGACTCCAGCTCCAGCCAGGACCCGACGAGGACAGTGAGGTCATCCTATAGTAAGTGTCATGGCAAGCCAAGCTTGAATGCATTCTTTTTTTGTTTGTTTTACTAGCAAACATGGAACGATCCTTTCCTTGGGCATGTGTTGCCACCTTGCAACCCGCAGGCTATCTTCAAAGACCCATCCAGGAGGGACAACATCATCTTTGTAAGTCTCCACTTTTATCATCCAAGCGACATGAACCATATGTTTACTGCTACAGTTCATTGGTCGAACTCATATCAGTTCGCCTTAAAATGGTGTCTTATACTTAAAGAAATTAGATTTTTTTAATATGTCTAATGTACAGGTTGTCTAATAGTAAAGGTACCTGAAGCAGGTTGGTATATCATCATTCTCTACAGTCTAAACTGTGACAGGAAACTGGTCATTTTCAGTCAACACAAATCAACAAACAGTTATGTTCCCTCTACAACTGATAGCATCGGTGTCCTGCTGGTAAACCTCAACAAGCAGAATTCAAAACAACATGTCGATTGGACAATGGGGTGATCATTAGGGGTGATTTTTTTCTTACTTATATTGCAACTTTTGACTTCACTGCAAGTGAGCACACAACACTAATTTGAGGCTTGATCTTTGTCTGTTTTGACATAAGAAGATTACTTATGTTCATGTTATTTTTTTACAGGGTAAACAAAGGTTGTTATATAGCTTACTTGATGCAATGCACTCTCTAACATCATAAGATTTTGTCATTTCTGTTGGTTGTTGTTTGGTATCAACCAAGCTCCATCATATTTACTTGTATTTACCAATAAAATAAACTTCAAGCTTGTCAACTATATATAATTGATATTTTGTGTGATATCTTTACAATATTTTTGTTGGCTACAAAATTCAGTGCCTTTTGGATTCCAATTGATCCATAGTGGCTGTTGTTTTGTATGCTGCTTGTATGCACAAGGTTCCACAAAGCTTCTATGATTCATACCAAAAAAGTTACTATTTTGTATGGCATGTTCCACAAGGTTACCAAAGAAGCTGTTGTTTTGTGTGTTGCTTCTATGGTAACCTGAAACCTATGTTTGCACAAGGTTCGAACAACAACTTCTATGGTTGAGCACAATTCCATGGTTCAAACATCAACTTATATGTCACATAGTTTGGTTTAGATTTAACATAGACTTAAAACTTGTGCTCAACACAGATCTATTTAATGCTATCTATTCAATTAGCTATACTAAAACAAATGTTGACATCAATGACTCAGTGTTTGCTTTCAAAATTTGAGATACTGGTTGACAGTTCAACACAACAGTGAATTTGGTTTATCAGTTGGCAAAATGATAATTCATTTACTCTTTGGACACATCGTTGGAGATGGAAAGTTGGATGTGGGAAGGTGCATTCTAGCTACCCTGAAACAAATTTAACTGTCCAGTTTATACATCATAACTTTTTGTTATCTTAGTCATGTACATCCTTCTTTACTGCATGAAAATAAAGTGGAATGGTTTGTTTCCCCATTTGTTATATTTAGTGAGCTATCCATGGATCCTACTTCTGGAATTCTACAAATTTGATTAGATTAAAGTAATGATGCTATATTCTTAGTACAGAGGGAAAGGGAACCATAGTTCGACATGAAAGTTGGTTCTTACTATAAAGGGAACCATAGATCAAAACATGAATGTTTATAAATTCAATTTCCCATGGCTTAGTTTATATTTTCTATCCCGAAGTTCTTAGGTGCATCCCAATTTGCATGGTGTTGTCTGTCATGATGACCAAGTGTTTTTAAGTGCAAGTCGCCACAAAATGTTAAATGAGCTAATCCGTTAATTGTTGGTTGATGAAATACCTGCACTTTTTACCTTAGGTGTGTTTGTGCAATCATGTTGTATGTTGTTGTTTTGTGTACTGAAATGCAGTCATGCTTGTTTGGAAATGATAATCTATTTACCATATCCAATTCTGAAAGGGAATTAGGCTTACACCTATTTCCTATACTAATTTTGGTGGTTGAATTGCCCAACACAAATAATTGGACTAACTAGTTTGCTCTAGTGTATAAGTTATACAGGTGCCAAAGGTTCACAATTAGCCAATAAAAAGACCAAGTATTGGGTTCAAACAAAGGAGCAAAGGGCCAACCGAAGGCACCCTGGTCTGGTGCACCGGACTGTCCGGTGCACCACCGGACAGTGTCCGGTGCACCAGGGAAGGTCGACTTCAAACTCTTCACCTTCGGGAATTCTCGGAGCCGGCACGCTAAAATTCACCGGACTGTCCGGTGTACACCGGACAGTGTCAGGTGCTCCAAGAAGTCGCGGCTCCGAACTCGCCAGTCTCGGGAATTCGCTTCGGCTGCTCCGCTATAATTCACCGGACTATCCGGTGTACACCGGACTGTCCGATGTGACAGCGGGGCAACGGCTACTTCGGCGCCAACGGTCACCTGCAGGCGCATTAAATGCGCGCCAGAGAGCGCAGAAGTCAGGCACGCGCGAGACGGCGCACCGGACACTCTACAGTACATGTCCGGTGCGCCACCGGACATCCAGGCGGGCCCAGAAGTCAGCTCTCCAACGGTCGGAACCCTAACGGTCGGGTGACGTTGCTGGCACACCGGACATGTCCGGTGTGCACCGGACTGTCCAGTGCACCATGCGACAGACAGCCTTCACCAACGGCTAGTTTTTGATTGGTGGCTATAAATACCACCCCAACCGGCCACTTCAAGGTGTGGGAGCCCAAGCAACATTCCAAGTCATCTAGTTGACATATTCAAGCCCTCCCAACCACATATATTCATTGATCCATCCTATACACAAGATTTAGTCCACTACAACCAACACAAGTGCCACAAAAGAGAGAGCAAGCAATTGAGAGCTACTCAATTGAGTTTAGCCCTAGCACCTTGTGAGATTCATTGAGAGATAGTGTGTGCTACATCTTTGTGTTCATTTGTGCGTGGAGTATTGACTCCCATCGAACTTCCTCCAAAGTTTTGGAGGCTTGTAAAAGCTAGCAAGAGACACCAAAGAGTGTGGTGATCCTTGTGGGATCGAGAGTGATCCTTGAGAAGAAGAAGAGCTCACCGATCCTTGTGTGATCGGGGGAGAGAGGGAAAGGGTTGAAAAAGACCCGTCCTTAAGTGGACTCCTCAACGGGGACTAGGCCTTCGAGGGCCGAACCTCGGTAAAACAAATCACCCGTGTCCATTGTGTTTATTGCTTGTGATTTGTTTGTTTTCCTTTGCTCTAAGTTTTTCTTGCACCATTATTTGCTAATATCATTTGGTGTTGCTTCAAGTTAAATTCCCATTTAGTAAAGCAACACGTTGCAAGAAAGAACTTGACCTAGTGCTCTTCTCATCTAAGGATTCTTGCTTTGTTATTCTATAACTTATTAATTGTATTGATTTATCACTCCTGCATTATTTAGCAATACTCTTTTCAAGCAAGAACTTAGTTTGTATACTCCTATATTTGTATATCTTGTTCTAACCACTAATCAAGGGATCTAGTTGGGGGATAAAGTTTTAATTTTCAGGTTTCGCCTATTCACCCCCCCCCCCTCTAGGCGACTTTCAATTGGTATCAAAGCTAGGCACTTCATCTTGAGTCTAACAACTCGAAGTAATGGCTCGTAGAAGATCCCAAAAGAACAAGAGGACCCAAGAGAACAAGGAGGTAACTCTTGAGATATTACTTTCTGATTGTTCTAATTATGATTCATGGTCTACTAGAGTAATAAATGCTTTTAGAACGGTAGATCCACAATTAGAACAAATTTTAGACAAGAGTATCTTCCCTCCTAGTTATAACGGAAAAATTGTCTCCGAGGAGGATCAAAGATGTTTTCGCTTAAACTACCTAGCTTTTGACATCTTAAGCAATTCTCTTAGCAAAGAAGATTATCGTGCCTTCATATCGAATTATGACGAATCAATCCATGATGCACATGATATTTGGACTAGAATTAAAAGCAAATTTAATAAGTCCAAACATGATAGTTCATTTTGTGCTTCTACTTCCTTTAGTATTTGTGATACTAACCCTTGCAAGGAAGAAGGAGAAAATGAACGGTGGAGACCAAATGATGAATCCACCTCTCCAAAAGGTCTGTCTTCCCATTTCGATTCCCACATGTGTTGTGTGGCTAATGCAAATGATAGCGGAAGCACAAATGAGGATGAGGAGGAAGAAAGAAGCTTCATGCAACTCTACGCTCGCCTAAGCCAAGAAGATAAGGCGGTCATGCTCAAACTTCTAGAAAGAGCGAGAGAGCAAGGCGAAGCTCGTCAAAGGCTAGAAGATGTTCTCTCCATGAAAATGCTGCACTTTGACGAGTTGACTAAAGAACATGAGGAGCTAAAGTGCTCTCATGTTGATTTGGTCCAAAGGTATGAAAATGTTTCAATTGAGCAAGATAACGCTTTACATTGTATCGCTCAATTAGTAAATAGGAATACCTTGCTTAAGGACCAAGTAGAAAAGCTAAAAATTGAAAAACTAGCTTTTCAAGAAAAATATGATATGCTCCTATGCTCTCATGAAAATCTTAGAGATGATCATATCATATTAGACATTGCTCATGAGGTTGTGATAGAAAACTTAAAATCCCAACAACCTCACTCATGCACATGTATTCAAATTGATACTATATTACCATGCGCTAATGCTTGTTGTCCGTCAACAAGCATATCTTCTTTTGAGCTAGAACTTGCAGGAACAAAAGATGATACATATCAAAAGCTCAAAGAAGAGAATGAGAGGCTAAAGATGAGCTTGACACAACTAAAAGGGAAATGCATTGCCCAACCTTCTCAAGATAACCGTGATCACATGGTGAAGAAGCTTGAGACGGGAACAACCGTGGCATGCACTACATCCCTTGAAGAAAATGTCAAGGATTTGAGGATTTCCAAGAGGAAGAAACAAAAGAAGAAATTCAACACCTCCTTCAAAAGCCTCAACCACGCCTCCACAAAAGGTAACATCCAAGGTAATAATCAAGCCACACTTCACATTAAGAGGTGTAGTGAATGCTTTGAAGAGGGGCACTTGATTAGGTCATGTTGAAAGTTGCCTAGAGGGGGGGTGAATAGGCAAGTTAAAACTTTTTCAACAAAAACTAGAAGCAAACTGGGTAAAACTGAATTGATCTCGAAATTCACCCAGTTAACTTTGGAAATGAGATGTTCTAAATGATCCACAGGGTTCAAAGTAGTAGATCTGAGAATGGCACTTCTCAAAATCCACACACCAAAAAGATATAAACAAATCTTCCACGCAATGGTGAGAGAACGAAAAACACAAACAAACACAATGAGCAAGAACACAAGAGACACAAGATTTATCCCGAGGTTCGGTCACACCACAAAAGGTGCCCTACTTCCTCGTTGAGGCGCCCACAAAGAGCCGGGTCTCTTTCAACCCTAATCCTCCCTTTGCCGACCACAAAGGTCAAGCTCACACACTAATCTTTGCTCAAATGAGCGGGTAATACAAACTTTCTTGTGGTCTTCCACAAGATTTGGAGACTCATAAGAGACACCTAGTCGTCTAGGAGCTAGAAGCTCCAAGAGTAATGAATCCACAAAGAACTCGATGTAGTACCAAAGCTCGAATCAAGAAGAAGAGCAAGAGAGATTTAGAGATGAAGCACAAAACCGCAGCTCTCAAGCTCACTCAAAGATTTCTCTCCAAAGATTCGAAATGGGAGAGGCAAGAGATGTGTGTGAGAGAGAGGGAGAGGTTTCTTGGGTTAGAAATGGAGTTCAAATCGTGCTCACTACTGTGGGGTGAGAGGTAGGAGTGAGTATATATAGGTGGAGCTCAAAACTAGCCGTTTGGGTAGATTTTTCTGCCTGAGACCGGTTGAACCGCCCCCTAAGGCGGTTGAACCGCCCCTAGCAGGCCTGGCAGCCTGTCTGCCAGTCTGACTGGCAGACTGACGCGCAGACTGACCTGCAGACTGGTCAAGTTGACCAAGACCAGTTGAACCGCCCAGGGGGGCGGTTGAACCGCCCCTGACAGCTCCTGGCGACCTGTTTGCCAGTCTGACTGGCAGACTGCAGATCAGAGGTCAGAGGGGTCAGAGACCAGCTGAACTGCCCCTCAGGACCAGTTCAACCGGTCTTGACCAGTGAGTTTAGGAGAGAAAACCCTAGCTCAACTGCCCGGAGGCAAGTTCAGCTGGTGTATGGTCAAAGAGGTTCACAGCTGAAGTTGAGTTCAACTGAAGTTAAGAAAGCTCAACTCAGCTGAAGTTCAGCTCAGCTGAAAAGCTCAGATGCAGCTGAAAAAGCTCAACTCAGCTGAAGTCAAGTTCAGCTGAGAAGCTCAACTGCAGTTGAAGAAGTTCAGCTGCTTTTCAACAAGAACACTCTAGGTTTCTCAAACCTAACCATGGTCAACCAAAGAATGTTAAAGAGATTTTTTGTTTTCAAAAAATAGCTTTTTAATATAGAGGCTTGAGCTTTGGCAAACACCAACCTTCTTTTTGGATCCCCCTTTATAGTACGACGATTCCTATACTCAAGTTAAATAAAATAAAATGAAGTAAACTCCTTGAGTCATTGGTGTCTCATGTGTGATTTCTCCATGGCATTGCTTCATAAGGATCACAAACATCTTTGTCTCACCTTTTGAAGCAAACTCAAACCAAACCCTGTGACTTGTACCATATCACCTTATATGAGTTCAAATCATGGCTTCAAGTCACCTTACTGATGCATCAACATGTTATAACTCTTCATAGCTGATTAGTTCATCGACTTAGTGCAAGTACTCTCTTCTTCACCATAGCCATGGTACCTCGGTCTACAAGCCATCGCTTGGCCTTCACCTTTGCTTAGTTCCTCGAAGCCCTTTCCTTGCTATCTTCACCCTATCAAGCCATTCTTGAGTCACATCATATTGAGCATCCATTGAGAGAATCATTTCTTCAACATTGTGAACCTTGCTTGAATGTCTTCTAGATATAACTGTCAAGATCAATCAAGCTCTAGTTTGATTCTCATAGAAGCATATATGGACTGACAGTAATATGGTCAAGCCAATTCACGATTCCTCATATCTTATTCACTTTGGCTTGACCAATCCTCTTAATCAATTCAACCTCTATTATGATCATATTTATGCATAGTGATTTCTCAGGACTTGTCCATATATTCAAACCAATATAGAGACCATATTATATCCATTTGCATTGTCTCACTGGTTATTTGACCTTGTGTTGAACCTTGTTCACTGATCATTATACACTATTCAAGTATGTTCATCATACTGAATTTCCTGTTCAACACTTAGCAAACTTGTTAGACCTTTAAATGTGTTGTTATCCAAATCACCAAAACTCACAAAAGGGATGAATGCACTTTCAATCTCCCCCTTTTTGGTGATTGATGACAACACATTTAAAGCTTACATAAGATTTGATAAATGAGATTTTGAATCCTATGATATAATTTTCTCCCCCTAAATATGTGCATTTCAGAAAATACCAATTTTGTACTCAAATGCCAAAAGCACATATTTGGGTCAAAGTGTGGAGACAACTTATATCATACTATTCATAGGGTGCAGTGTGTCATAAAATAAACGTGATGCTCATGACATAGTATGCACTCATCAACTTTCTACATCTTATGTTTTTCTTATGATTCCCCCTTTTTGTTTTCTCCCCTTTTCAAAAATAAAGATAAGCTTTAATGCAAAATTTCTCCCCCTTTGTCATAAATCTCCAAAAAGGATACAAAGAATATAAAGGGTAGAAATTATGATTTAAGCAAGATGTGAACACACTATCATGAAAAGGATCCTTAGATGGCACAAAGGTAATGGATAAGTGTCATAAGTGATGTACCTTTGCGTTTTACCTTTTCAAGGGGTTTCCAGACTTGTGTTGGATTTAGAATTCATTGGCAATCTCTTGTTGGCATAATTGTGACATAGGTCCAAGATATCAAATGAAGATTGTCATACTAAATCGAAAGATAAATCTTGATACCTGGAGTCTAGATGTCACCTAGCATTTTCTTATTATAACAAGAGGCAATATGAAAATTGCACAAGTATGGATTATGCAACTAGTGATCATGTATGAAAAATATCAATTGAAAAACACCAATTGATACAATTTGATAGATAAATATATCACTAATAGCATATTACACTAAGTTCTCCTCAAGTTTTAGTGCACACATATATATATGAATTCAATTGATATCTGTTGAGAGTACTTATTTGCAACTTAAAGTACCATTGGCATGAAAGGAGTATCAATTGAACATAATTATGCAACATAAGAAACATGTGCACTATTTAATCAATTAAGTTCTAGACAGGAGAATTTATAAGCTATGCTACTTCAGACATTTGCAATCCAAAAGGATGTGATACATATTTACCAATTTTAGATGACGTTGGAGTAGCATATAAAAGAGAAACTCATTCTCTTATGAAATGTATAAAAGATACATTTATTGGAGCAAAGAATCTTTGATACCCATCAAAATTTGCAGTGGAAGCGATTGTCTTTGCCCGAAGATTCCTTTCTAATTCGAGACTACACACATAATAGACTTGGAAATGAAGTTAGTCTCAAAGATTCAAATTATAGACTATTCCCCCCTAAATGTGTGCATACAAGTGATGAATACTTGTTTAGCTTATGCACTTGGACTTGTGAGGCCAGGGGATTAAGTTCTACAATTTGAACCTTGGTACAAATAAAGTATGAAAATATGAAATTGCACCAATTTAAGGAATTACTCATAATCAAAAGGTATACTAATAGACATGATATGCAATATTTTAAGCCAAGATTCTTGAGAAGTTAGCATGTTTGACTCATACCTCACTAAGATGACTTAAGACTAACTTATGATATCACCACAAGAGTTATTAATCAAATATCTAGAGATTCTTTAATCGTCACCACAAGTGCAACCTTATGATGTGACTTAAGATATTTCATATACATGCACACACTAGCATGTAAGAGCCTAGATACACAAATGTAATACAATAGTTCATGGAGTGACACACCTTTGCTCTACGCCATATGGTCTCCATTATAATCATGAATTTCCATCTTAGCTTTTGATAGGCTTGACATTTCAAAGAGAAACTTATCCTCTTTAAACGATGAAGAGAAACTCATTCTCTTCAAATAACTACACAAATTCACTAAAAGAAAATGTTAGTCTTTAAGGACATAAGATATAGAATGAGCTCCCCCTAAATGTATGCATCAAGTACTTGAATTGCTTGTAACATGCACTTGATTCAATTAAGATTCTTAGAGGAGTTCATCATATATCTTGGTCAACGCATAATATATTTGAAACAATTGAATTTATGCTAGAGAACACATATCGTTCCCCAATAGAACTAATCCATGGGGTGACATGTGGTAATTATTTGATCATTTCTTTGGAACCACTCATCCTCATTTGATGTTCTTCTTTCACCAAGGTGTGAGACTACACAACATGAACTTGAAAGAAATCATTAGTCTCACAAGATATAGGCTAAACTCTCCCTCAATTTGTGCATGCAAGAGTACACAAAGTACACTTATGCACATCAACAATACGAGGTTAAAGGAGATGTTTGTACTATATCTTGGTTTAACATAACATGCTTTACATAGATGATGAAAATTAAACCAATTGAAAGTTTAAGAACTGAAAGTATATCAATTGAAATCCTAAAGGGTAAAGCATGCTAATATGAACCTCAAACCTCATAATGAAGGATATCATATAAATAAGTCACTACATCTTCACCATTTGGCTGACAGGATAGTTCAACTTCCTTCTTGATTCACTGTGATTTCTTTTCTCATTATGATTTCATCCAACCAAGTGATCTTGAACTTCATTCATCTTTTCTTGGCTTGGTTCAATCATACTTGATATGAGACCCATTGAAACTCAATGATTGAAATAACCACGACTCTTATATCCGTGGATTTTGAATCCATCTTGAAAGCACTTGGAAGGACCTTATTTAAACACTTAGAAAAGAGAGCATTAGAAACATAAGGGAGGGTTTCACAAATGATGATCCTTATATGTGGATGGCAAATGAATCATCATTATTGAAACCCAAAAGGATAGACTAAATTCCTTTAAATTAGTGCATACATATAGTTGATGTCAAAGTTTTATGCACCATTGAACATTTTATATTGCAAGGAATTTAACCTATACTATGGTACATTCCACTAAGGATAGAATACTAAAACAACTTAAGGAGAGGAAGTTTTCATACCTTGGCCTCTTATCAACTTCATCTTACTTTAGTTGAATAGTATCCCTTAAGCTTGTGATTTATCCAATTTAATAATAAGCACCATCTCTTAACATAGATTTTCTATGGATAAACTCAACACAAGAGATGGAATTAGTAGCACAAGCACTAGTTTCTTATTTAGCAACCTTTTATATGTGGAAGACAAGCATGTTGCTAAAATAGAGAAACATCATAATATGGACTAAATTTCCTTGAACCCTCATGCACAATATATTTTGAATGACATGGATAATATGCATGGTTATTCAATGAAGTCTAAAGGGATGACTTAATCCATATTATGGTGAGTGTCTAATATAGAAGAATCAAATCCAAATTAACTAGATAGAGAATACGTCACATAATTTTGGATTGTTCACCATACCAACTTCCAATTAGACCTTTATTTCATAGTCAACAACTGATGTATATCCTCAAGTGCTTCTTTTCCCTTAGTGGCTACACAAGTCACAAAAGAGATAAGATTTGAAAATAATATGCACTTGAGATTCAGTTGTTACCACCCTTGCTACTATCTCCAAATATGATTTATACATTCATTATTGAGCATCCAACTTGATCCATTGAAGGAGTGATCCTGCAAAACAAGTTTAAGCTTCATATCTTGGTACCCAATTTGAATTGGGTCCTTTGAGATTAGTAGTAAAAGCCTTGAGTACCCACACAATCCTCATTGTGGCCTTTCTCTTTGTGTAGGCACCCACATATACATGACAACCATCTTACATGGTTTCAATTCAATATTTAATCACATAGATAAAAAGTAGAGTTAAGAATAAGAGCCTTTTCTCCTTTTCTTGATACATCGTTGTGTTGCCTTCTTGATGATGAACCTAGCTTGACCTTGGGTGCACCTAGCTTATCAAGGTTAGTCGCACAAGCATTCATATCATGAAGACAAGTTATGCATGGAATTTACAACTTAGTGATCCAATTCAATGTGAAGCATATGGATACCGATTGAAGTAGATTTCTAAGATATCAAAATGTGGGTTTTCCAATTTTAGAGGGTATGGATCACTAATTGTACCTTTTACAGTTTAAAAATCATATCCATGTTAGTGCATATGTATGTGATGAATATTAACAAAAAGATTCTTATGCACTTTTAGAATTAATGAAAAGGGAATTTTAAACTGCATCAAGAGTAGCTATTAGAAAACAAAGATTACAATCCATATGAATGAAAAACAAATTTACCATTTTGGATTGTCTTAGTATAGCTTACTCAAGTGAAACTTATTCTCTATGACACAAGATATATAATGTTCTCCCACTAGATATGTGCATCAAGTATTTGAATGACTTGTCACATGCACTTTCAATTCATTTAAGAGTCTCATGAGGAGTATATTACATATCATGGTTAAGGCATGACAAATTTGCAATGAATTAACTTATGCCTAAGAATACTTACCACCATATAGAATGTACCATTTTTTTATACCAATTTGACAGATCTTACTATCTGTGGTGGTGTCACCTTATTATTCTTCTTTTCATCATTTGTGGAGACTTCCTTCTTTGTTATCTCTTTTCCTTTTAAAACTAGTCAATAAAACACTTTGAAAAAAGGTATTAGTAGTACGAGGAAGTATTTAATGAATGATGATATCTATATATGAATGGCAAACAAATCATCATTTATGAGGCGTAAGCATAAATTAAATTCCTTTTAAGTTAATGCACATGGAGGAGTGAATTAACAATATGCACCAATTTACAAATTTAAGTCAAAAGGAATTTAACCTTTATATTGACATTTCTTTCCATAGAATAGATTATTACCAATTGAAAGAATGTCACTTGAACGAAACTATTATTGATCACATACCAAATGAAACAATTAGTTTCATACCTTTGCCTTGAGCATTCCTAATCTTTATTTTAGGTGAAGATTAACCTTTAAAACTTGTGATTTTACCAATTGAAAGAGCACAATCTCTACTTATGAATTTCCATGAAATATCTTAAAAGAGATTGTATTAGTAACACAAGCAATAGTTTCCTATTTAGCAACCTCTAGTATATGTATGACAAGAAGGTTACTAAAATAAGGAAACCTCATGATATGAACTAAATTACCCTTACAAGCATCATGCATAACACTGATTTAAACATGGTGAAAATAACATGATTATTTAATTAAGTTTATAGGGCAAGTTTAATTTATAACATGATGAGTGATTAATGTAGAAGACTCAAAACCAATTTAAACAAGAATGAATACATCACATAGTATTGGTTCGATCTTCTTTGAATGTTGAATGGCACACTCAATTTGGGAAACACATTCTCATGTTGTGAGACTACATAAACACTTGGATAGAAACATTAGTCTCACAACTCTAGTCATATAGAGAATTCCCTTTTGGTAAGTGCTTTAAGAATTTGAATTTCTTACTTAGCACTCTATTCATTTAAGAACATGGGATAATCCTCTTTATGTCTAGGTCATGGCAATAATACGATTATAAATTTGAAATATGCCACAAGATACATACAACCAATTTAAAGCATGTAGATTATCACAATATAAAAATATAAACTTGCAATCTACCATCTGATTGGAACTTTTCCAAGACAAGGTAAAATATTTTAAGTTCATTCTCAAGTGCTTCATTTTTCCTATGTGGCTACAAAAGACACAAAGGAATATAATAATTAAAAGCAATGTGCACTTAAGATTTAATTGTTACCATCCTTTGGATATCACTTGGTTGTAGGCCTTTTGCTTGATTCCCACAAAGGTTAATCCTTATTCCCTACAACACAAGTTCTTGCTAGAGATGAATATGAAGTTAGTGATATAACAACTCAATTCATCTTTGGGTCAATCTTAAAGGATAGACAATGTAAGATTGATAGCTTGAGATAAGAATTGAGTTAAACTGCTCAAGCA
Organism: Zea luxurians; assembly: GCA_029449295.1. Taxonomy (NCBI): domain Eukaryota; kingdom Viridiplantae; phylum Streptophyta; class Magnoliopsida; order Poales; family Poaceae; genus Zea; species Zea luxurians. Next base: position 1,553,515 of record JAOPSE010000119.1, read on the forward strand.
CCCCAAAGCTTCATATCATCTCTGAGTACCTGCAAAACTTATTAAGTACATTTTGGTACCCATTTTTGGATGGGTCCACCAAGGTTAGCTAATAAATACTTAGGCACCCAAATGGCCTTTGTGCTAGTTTTAGGTGAACTACTTACCTTTCTAGCACAAGTGTCATTTTTGGGTCTCCTAAGTGAATATGAATGAATTGACATGGTAGGCTTAGGATACTCACTCATGGGACAATCCTTGCATAGGTGTCCCTTTCTTCGGCAAGTGTAGCAAATCTGATTTTTAATTTTGCAAGACTCCTTCTTGCCTTGCTTCTTGTTTGCTACATGGTTAGTGAGCCTCTTTCTTTCCAAATTTAAGCCACTATCTTTTATGTAGGGACATGACTTAATCTCATGTCCCTTCTCATGACATTGATAACACTTTCTTGTGCATCTTCTCTTATTTGAAAGAGTGGCTTGTTTGTTACCTTGTGTGGAGCATGTGGAGGCATGGTTGAGGCACTTGTCATGAGCTTTGGCTTTCTTCTCTTGTTGTTTGCTCATGCCTTTCTTAGGGAACTTAGCATTATTTTGAAGCGGGTTTGTGCATGCTACGGTTGTCCCCTTCTCAAGCTTCTTCACCATGTTATCACGGTTATCGTGAGAAGGTTGAGCATGACACTTTCCCTTCAAAAGAGTTAAGCTCCTTCTTAGCCTTCCAACTTCTTCCTTGAGCTCTTTATTTTCTTGTGTGATAGAAATATCACTAATTCCTGAAATTTCTAGCTCAATGGAAGATTGGCTTGCTTGATAACAACAATTGTTAGCACATGGTAATATAGTTTCAATTTCAACACATGTGCACATGTGAGGTTGGTATGATTTCAAATTAGTTAACACAACCTCATGAGCCATTTCTAACATGATATGTGAATCCATAAATTTATTATGAGAGCATACAAGCATATCATGTTTTTCTTGCAAAGCTAGATTTTCAATGTTTAACTTTTCTACCGTGTTCTTGAGCATAGCATTTTTATTTTCTAATTGAGCAATATATGATGAATGATTAATAGCTTTAATTTGCTCAATTGAAATGTCTTTATACCTTTGGACCAAATCATCATGAGAGCACTTTAGCTTCTCATGCTCTTTGGTCAACTTCTCCAAGTCTTTGACTTTTTAGATGAGGATATCTTCTTGCTTATGAAGCATTTCCTTTTGTTCTTCCGCTCTTTTCATGAGTTTGAGCAAGCTCATCCGGTTCTTCTTACTTAGTTGAGCGAAGAATTGTTGATCACCCTCATCTTCACTATCACTTTCATGCTCCTCCTCATCCTCACTTTCGCTTTCACTGTCACTCCCATTAGCGACAAAGCACATATGAGAAGTGGATTTGAAAGACGAACCTTGTGAAGAGGTGGATTCGTCGTTTGGTCTCCATCGATCATTTTCTTCTTCCTCAATCTTGTTCTTTGCCTCATCTTCCTTCATTTTGAGGAACATCCTTTCGGCGATTCTCATGGCAAGATCTATTGCCCTAGGATCAACATCTGCACCAAAAGATAAAGTTGAGGCAACCTCAACTTTTTCAAGCTTAGAAGCACTTTCGTTTCTTAGCCCCCCAACATGATCTTTTTCTCACGCGGTTAAGCGTTAGAACGAGGATTAGGATCTGATACCAATTGAAAGTTGCCTAGAGGGGGGGTGAATAGGCAAGTTAAAACTTTTTCAACAAAAACTAGAAGCAAACTGGGTAAAACTGAATTGATCTCGAAATTCACCCAGTTAACTTTGGAAATGAGATGTTCTAAATGATCCACAGGGTTCAAAGTAGTAGATCTGAGAATGGCACTTCTCAAAATCCACACACCAAAAAGATATAAACAAATCTTCCACGCAATGGTGAGAGAACGAAAAACACAAACAAACACAATGAGCAAGAACACAAGAGACACAAGATTTATCCCGAGGTTCGGTCACACCACAAAAGGTGCCCTACTTCCTCGTTGAGGCGCCCACAAAGAGCCGGGTCTCTTTCAACCCTAATTCTCCCTTTGCCGACCACAAAGGTCAAGCTCACCCACTAATCTTTGCTCAAATGAGCGGGTAATACAAACTTTCTTGTGGTCTTCCACAAGATTTGGAGACTCACAAGAGACACCTAGTCGTCTAGGAGCTAGAAGCTCCAAGAGTAATGAATCCACAAAGAACTCGATGTAGTACCAAAGCTCGAATCAAGAAGAAGAGCAAGAGAGATTTAGAGATGAAGCACAAAACCGCAGCTCTCAAGCTCACTCAAAGATTTCTCTCCAAAGATTCGAAATGGGAGAGGCAAGAGATGTGTGTGAGAGAGAGGGAGAGGTTTCTTGGGTTAGAAATGGAGTTCAAATCGTGCTCACTACTGTGGGGTGAGAGGTAGGAGTGAGTACATATAGGTGGAGCTCAAAACTAGCCGTTTGGGTAGATTTTTCTGCCTGAGACCGGTTGAACCGCCCCCTAGGGCGGTTGAACCGCCCCTGGCAGGCCTGGCAGCCTGTCTGCCAGTCTGACTGGCAGACTGACGCGCAGACTGACCTGCAGACTGGTCAAGTTGACCAAGACCGGTTGAACCGCCCAGGGGGGGCGGTTGAACCGCCCCTGACAGCTCCTGGCGACCTGTTTGCCAGTCTGACTGGCAGACTGCAGATCAGAGGTCAGAGGGGTCAGAGACCAGCTGAACTGCCCCTCAGGACCAGTTCAACCGGTCTTGACCAGTGAGTTTAGGAGAGAAAACCCCAGCTCAACTGCCCGGAGGCAAGTTCAGCTGGTGTATGGTCAAAGAGGTTCACAGCTGAAGTTGAGTTCAGCTGAAGTTAAGAAAGCTCAACTCAGCTGAAGTTCAGCTCAGCTGAAAAGCTCAGCTGCAGCTGAAAAAGCTCAACTCAGCTGAAGTCAAGTTCAGCTGAGAAGCTCAGCTGCAGTTGAAGAAGTTCAGCTGCTTTTCAACAAGAACACTCTAGGTTTCTCAAACCTAACCATGGTCAACCAAAGAATGTTAAAGAGATTTTTTGTTTTCAAAAAATAGCTTTTTAATATAGAGGCTTGAGCTTTGGCAAACACCAACCTTCTTTTTGGATCCCCCTTTATAGTACGACGATTCCTATACTCAAGTTAAATAAAATAAAATGAAGTAAACTCCTTGAGTCATTGGTGTCTCATGTGTGATTTCTCCATGGCATTGCTTCATAAGGATCACAAACATCTTTGTCTCACCTTTTGAAGCAAACTCAAACCAAACCCTGTGACTTGTACCATATCACCTTATATGAGTTCAAATCATGGCTTCAAGTCACCTTACTGATGCATCAACATGTTATAACTCTTCATAGCTGATTAGTTCATCGACTTAGTGCAAGTACTCTCTTCTTCACCATAGCCATGGTACCTCGGTCTACAAGCCGTCGCTTGGCCTTCACCTTTGCTTAGTTCCTCGAAGCCCTTTCCTTGCTATCTTCACCCTATCAAGCCATTCTTGAGTCACATCATATTGAGCATCCATTGAGAGAATCATTTCTTCAATATTGTGAACCTTGCTTGAATGTCTTCTAGATATAACTGTCAAGATCAATCAAGCTCTAGTTTGATTCTCATAGAAGCATATATGGACTGACAGTAATATGGTCAAGCCAATTCACGATTCCTCATATCTTATTCACTTTGGCTTGACCAATCCTCTTAATCAATTCAACCTCTATTATGATCATATTTATGCATAGTGATTTCTCAGGACTTGTCCATATATTCAAACCAATATAGAGACCATATTATATCCATTTGCATTGTCTCACTGGTTATTTGACCTTGTGTTGAACCTTGTTCACTGATCATTATACACTATTCAAGTATGTTCATCATACTGAATTTCCTGTTCAACACTTAGCAAACTTGTTAGACCTTTAAATGTGTTGTTATCCAAATCACCAAAACTCACAAAAGGGATGAATGCACTTTCACATGTCCCTACATTAAAAATGGCTTGATTATTAACAAGGATGATAGACTTTGTTTTAAATGCTCCAAGAAGGGACACTTGCTTAGATCTTGTCCCCATTTAAAACAAAAAGGGATAGGGTTAGAAAAGAAAGTTTTTACTAACCATGTAGCAGGCAACAAACAAGGAAAGAAGAAAACTTCAAAACTTGAAAAACGCCTATGCTACACATGCCGAAAGAAGGGACATCAATGCAAGGATTGTCCCATTGGTAACAATCCCACTCCTAGGTTGTCAATTAATTCTTATGTAACTAGGCAACCCAAAATTGCACCTTGTGCTAGAAAGGTGATGAGTTTACCCAATGCTAACACAAAGGACTTTTGGGTTCCTAGATCTTTGTTGACTAACCATGATGGACCCATCAAGCGATGGGTACCAAAATATGCTTGACAAGCTTTGCAGGAAAAGGAGATGATATGAAGCCTTGGGGTGCTTGAGAGAGTTCATTCGACTCTTATCAACTCAAGCTATCAATCATCAATGATCTATATACATGATTGACCCAAGGTTATTTTTTTTAAATTGCTATGTCTTAAACTCATATCATCTCGAGGAAGATATTATATGTTGTAGGAAGTGAAGAGATATCATATGCGAAAAATCAAGGCCTACAACATGGAGGAAAGCCAAAGGATGGTAACACTTATCTTTTAAGTGCAAGTGTTTTAGAATATCATTTCTTATGTGTCTTGTGTAGTCACATAGAAAAATTGAAGCACTTCAAATGCCTTTAAATTTATATTACCATTCTTTGAAGAATTTCCTATCATATGGTAGATTGCATACTCATCATTTCCATCCTATGGCAATCTACATGCTTTAAATTGTTGGAAGTACCACATGGCATGTTTTTCGCTAAGTTATTCTATTATTGCCATGTTTCTAGATATAGAGAGATATTTCAAGTTCCTAAAAGAACAAGGTGTTATGTAAGGAATTCAAATCCTTAGGACACTTATAAAAGGAAAACTCTCTCTATAACTAGATTAGTGAGACTATTGATTTTATTTAAGTAACCCAAAGTAGTCTCACTTGTAGAGAATAAGTTTCTCTTTGGAAGCGTGTAATCTAACATGAAAAGAAAAATCAACCCAATGATTTATGATGTGCTTCTACTTGCTTAAATTGGATTTGATTCTTTCACATTTATCGCTTTCCATATCATGAATTAGATTTATTCTCATAATCTTAGAGGATTATTTATGCTTATTTTATGAGTTAAAATTAAGCATAACATCATCTATGGATAATCTAGTTTATGCTATGAAGTTTCCATGCTTTTAGTAATCTACTTTTTCATTCCATATCAAAAATGATTACAAAAATGGAAACTAGTGCTTGTGTTACTAACAACGTATCTCTTGAGCTTACTTATGAATATCTACAAAAGAGAAAGTACACAAGCCTCATGGGTTGTTCTTCACCCAAAAGAAGAAAGGTAAAAGCAAAGGTATGGGAACTCATCTTCTTAATCAAATATAGTTCCCATCAATGATTATTTACTCTAATTATATCTCTGTGAAGAAATAGATTCTTTATTGAATTTAAATTGGCTAAGATGTGCATTCAATCTCATTCTCATCAATGCACTTATCCATTAGAATCTATTTCATGCCTTTACTATATATGTTATCATATTGATTTGCTTCCAAGTATTGATTAACTAAATTCAATATGATAAAGTAAAATCTCCAATGATTATTAAAATGCTTAAAAGGTGCTCACTCATATTTCTCAAATGAAAATGCATTAATGTTAAGGATTTTACTTCATGTCTGTGTGACTTATGATTGATGAACTGTCTATATTTTCTATCTAAAGAAATCATCTTTCATCATATACTCCCTTGTGCTATTAACATCTTTCTTGAGTATTTTCAATAAGTTTGAAAGGAAAAGGAAACAACTACAAAGGGAGGATTCTCAAATGAAAGAGGAGGACATCAAAAACAACACCACCTATTTGGATAGTAAGATCTACAAAACAATCAATGGTGTGGTTGTGAGTATTCTAAATCCTTTCATAATGAGAATGCTAGGCTTAATTTGTTTATTGCAAAATTTTATAAGCCTTGATCAAGATGTATAATGCTTCTCCCTATTTGTCTTTAAAGTAAATACATCCATTCAATTCAAATACTCGATGCATATCTTTAGGGGGAGTCCATTCTTATATCTTGATTTTGTTGAGACTATTGCTTTATCTCAGTAATTTCATATAGTCTCTTGCATGAGAATAAGTTTCTCATGAAGTATGCTACTATTTTTAAATTCCTATCTTTCACTCTAAAGTAGCATATTTGCTGGATTCTCCTACTCTAAGCTTAATTGATAATCTAATGCGTATGTTGTTCTTTTGATCACATCTGTTATTTGTTTGATCATTGAATGACTTCAAATCAACAATCATGCTTCTTAGTGTCGTATATACTATCAATCGATATCTCTCTTGATATGCACTAAGTTAAAAGGAGAATTCATGATACATTTATGCAACTTGTGATCCATTTGATATATGCTAACAATAACTTAAAAAGATCACTAGTTGTAGAACTCTCTCTTGTGCAAAATATTTCCATATATTGTCATTAAGAATAGGTCTTAAGCATCTAAGACTAAGGACAAAGCACAATGAAGAGAGCGTCCCTATGTAAAGGTACAAAAAGGTAAAACTATCTCCTTTCATTTAAACTTGTACCTAAATCTTCCTTTTCTATACTCTCTTTACATATCTTGTTTAAAAGGAAGAGAAAGCATGTCCATGCATATCCCTGCTTCATATCTAGTTTAACTTCTCAAAAATTCATTCATGCTTTAATGCATCTTTGTTGAAACTAGATGAAGTGATTTAATTGTCAAAGAGCTTAAAGCTTAACCTTGTAACGAGGATAAGTTGCCTTTGTTCCAAAGATGGATGGTCCTTAAGCCTCTTTGAAATCCTTAAGGGAAAATGCTTGAAATGTTTACAACATGCTTTCATAAGTGCATAAACTGTCATGAGCATCACACTTATAATATGACACAATGCACTTCACATTCTGTATGATATAGATATGTTCTCATTAACCTAATTATGTGCAATTGGCATTTAAGGCCATAATATGTGTTCCTCTCCATGCACATACTTAGGGGGAGCAATCTATGTTATATAGAATTATGATCATGCTTAATTTGACATATCCTTTTGATCATATCTCTTTTATGTCTATGACTAATGTGTTTTCAAGTATATTCTCATGCTTAGTCATAGGATTGAAAGGGAAATGGAGTATTCGGCAAAGACGACGCTTCCACTCAACTCCATCGGTATTATCCACTCTTTGTCGGTATTCCGCATAGTTCTCCACTTTGGTATAATCTTCACTCATATCTCTATTTCAATTGAATATTTCAATTGTTTGCCAAAGGGGGAGAGAGAGCAAAGGGCCTATATTTCATTCCAAATATCTGTTTTTGGCGATTCATGCCAAAGGGGGAGAAAGTATTGGCCCAAAGCAAAAGGACCGCACCAAATTTTTAAAATTAGTGATTTTCAATTGGTAAATTTCAAATTGGTATCTCTTTGTGTTCTAAAGGGGGAGCAAGTAGTATTTTCAAAACTTGATATCTCAAAACACTCTTGAACACTAAGAGAAGAATTTATTTGAGAGGGAGTTTTGTTTAGTCAAAGGAAAAGCATTTGAAACAAGGGGAGAAAATTTCAAACTTGAAAATGCTTCGCAAAAATCTTATTCATTTACCTTTGACTATTTTGCAAAAAGAACTTTGAAAAGGATTTACAAAAAGAATTTGCAAAAACAAAACATGTGGTGCAAATGTGGTCCAATATGTTAAAAACAAAGAAACAATCCATGCATATCTTGTAAGTATTTATATTGGCTCAATTCAAAGCAACCTTTGCACTTACATTATGCAAACTAGTTCAATTATGCACTTTTATATTTGCTTTGGTTTGTGTTGGCATCAATCACCAAAAAGGGGGAGATTGAAAGGGAATTAGGCTTACACCTATTTCCTATACTAATTTTGGTGGTTGAATTGCCCAACACAAATAATTGGACTAACTAGTTTGCTCTAGTGTATAAGTTATACAGGTGCCAAAGGTTCACACTTAGCCAATAAAAAGACCAAGTATTAGGTTCAAACAAAGGAGCAAAGGGCCAACCGAAGGCACCCTGGTCTGGTGCACCGGACTGTCCGGTGCACCACCGGACAGTGTCCGGTGCACCAGGGAAGGTCGACTTCAAACTCTTCACCTTCGGGAATTCTCGGAGCCGGCACGCTAAAATTCACCGGACTGTCCGGTGTACACCGGACAGTGTCCGGTGCTCCAAGAAGTCGCGGCTCCGAACCCGCCAGTCTCGGGAATTCGCTTCGGCTGCTCCGCTATAATTCACCGGACTGTCCGGTGTACACCAGACTGTCCGGTGTGATAGCGGGGCAACGGCTACTTCGGCGCCAACGGTCACCTGCAGGCGCATTAAATGCGCGCCAGAGCGCGCAGAAGTCAGGCACGCGCGAGACGGCGCACCGGACACTCTACAGTACATGTCCGGTGCGCCACCGGATATCCAGGCGGGCCTAGAAGTCAGCTCTCCAACGGTCGGAACCCTAACGGTCGGGTGACGTGGCTGGCGCACCGGACATGTCCGGTGTGCACCGGACTGTCCGGTGCACCATGCGACAGACAGCCTTCACCAACGGCTAGTTTTTGATTGGTGGCTATAAATACCACCCCAACCGGCCACTTCAAGGTGTGGGAGCCCAAGCAACATTCCAAGTCATCTAGTTGACATACTCAAGCCCTCCCAACCACATATATTCATTGATCCATCCTATACACAAGATTTAGTCCACTACAACCAACACAAGTGCCACAAAAGAGAGAGCAAGCAATTGAGAGCTACTCAATTGAGTTTAGCCCTAGCGCCTTGTGAGATTCATTGAGAGATAGTGTGTGCTACATCTTTGTGTTCATTTGTGCGTGGAGTATTGACTCCCATCGAACTTCCTCCAAAGTTTTGGAGGCTTGTAAAAGCTAGCAAGAGACACCAAAGAGTGTGGTGATCCTTGTGGGATCGAGAGTGATCCTTGAGAAGAAGAAGAGCTCACTGATCCTTGTGTGATCGGGGGAGAGAGGGAAAGGGTTGAAAAAGACCCGTCCTTAAGTGGACTCCTCAACGGGGACTAGGCCTTCGAGGGCCGAACCTCGGTAAAACAAATCACCCGTGTCTATTGTGTTTATTGCTTGTGATTTGTTTGTTTTCCTTTGCTCTAAGTTTTTCTTGCACCATTATTTGCTAATATCATTTGGTGTTGCTTCAAGTTAAATTCCCATTTAGTAAAGCAACACGTTGCAAGAAAGAACTTGACCTAGTGCTCTTCTCATCTAAGGATTCTTGCTTTGTTATTCTATAACTTATTAATTGTGTTGATTTATCACTCCCGCATTATTTAGCAATACTCTTTTCAAGCAAGAACTTAGTTTGTATACTCCTATATTTGTATATCTTGTTCTAACCACTAATCAAGGGATCTAGTTGGGGGATAAAGTTTTAATTTTCAGGTTTCGCCTATTCACCCCCCTCTTGGCGACTTTCAAATTCCAGTCACATACTTATGCCATTTTAACTGTTTAAGACAGTTCAATTTTTTATCCCATGTTATTCAAACATATCCATTCATTCAAATGTTGTGTGTCCTCTTCTACCCACACCATTGCAGGCACCATCAGAATACCACATGGCTGCCAACTTTGGAGCAATAATGGCTAAAGAAATTCCTCGTCAAATTCATTAGCTGGAGGAGTTCCTGGACCCATGCCTCTGCTCCCTTTCCAATAGAAACTTGCAGTTCGTTGTGAAGAGAATCGTTGAATTGTTGCTGATAATACTATTGTGCTAGAGGATATTCATGGCCTTAGGCAAGAATTATTTGTCATTGAAGACGAGATCCATATACTTGCCAAACAAACCATTCCTAGAGTTAGTGTTGATAATGAAATGGAATACAATGATATTATCAAGGGTGTCATGAAAGAAGTGTTGGTGCTAAGTTCTGAAAAGATGGAGTTCAAAGCTTTGCACAAAGAGATGTTTGTGAAGGTTCAGTCATTGTACCGGGGGCTAGAGCATATCAGATTTGAGAACAAGCAGATACCTGCTCTAAGAGAAGGATTGCATGATATACAAGAGGAGATTTCGAGGGCTAGGTTTGTGTTTTGTGATCTTATGTACAATGCATTGACGTGGGAAATGTCTCCATAATGTTATGCTTTCGTTATAGATGTATAATTTTAAACGTGAATGTTTATAAATAGAGAGATTAAGTTCGACGACAATAAAATAATTCTTTCTTTTTCTCTTCTCTTCTATTATATAAAGCATCAGTTTTCTCGATTCCATGGTCATCGTGTATCACCGTTTCCGCTTTATGCACTTTCCCTTTCCGCTATTGCATGGAAATGATATTGCGAGGTCCTTATTTTGTGCTCCTATAATTGGCAGTAGTCCGGGTAATAGTGATTCCATCTAAAACATAAGATTATGATAGAGAGATTGTCTTATGCTTTTTTCCTAAAACACAGTATAAATGTAGATGCTTATGCACTTTGGCATATGCGTGTAGGTCCTCAATGGCCACGCTTACAATAGGAAGTGTGGCGTGTACAACTTTGGGAGCTACTTGTGGGAGATATACTGTTGTAACATGCCATACCCTGATCTCATCTTTTCGTTCACTAGGTGAAAACAAAGACATGTCTCTGTCCCGTTCCTTGTTGCCATGTTTGTCACGGAAAGCCTGAGGTGAAATAAACTTTTGTACAAAACCTGAGGCCTGAGATATCGCGTTGTTGTCCTAGCTCGCTAGCAAACGTGCGATGTTGGGACACAAACCTGAACAAGCGTCCCGAGATGGCAGAGGTGGTGTCCATGGTGGATGCGATCGACATGTCCAAGGGCGGCGACGTGAACCCCAAGGACCAAACGTAGGGCTGCCTCTCGTGCTTTGGGGACAATCAATTCAAGTTCAACCAGTTGGCATATAGCTAGAAGATAAGATGTTGGTTGTTGCATGGTTTAGAGGAAATCAAAGGCTTTGTTCCTTTTTTTCGCTTCGTGGTTCTTTCAGGCAAATGTAGCTTATGAATGTAAAGTTGTACAGAAGCTGACATGGATAAACTAGCTTTATATATAGTTGGTGTCCAATATAGCCAAGCTTGTACAATGTTGTGGAACCCACAACGTTTCAGGCACATATAAAAATACATTTGGTAAATGAATTATAGGATTGGTTCACATTCAAATAGGATATGTCAATCTCTACTTATCTCGATGAAGAAGGCAGTCTAGAAGATCACGAGGGAAAGGTATAAACACCAAACAAGCTTTACTCACAAATTCTGTTGGAACATGTTTAAATAACTATCTAAATAACTATCTTATTTAAACAAGGCTTATGTATGTCCATAACAACGTATAGGTACCTAACTATACTACTATGAAGAAGGTAAGGGGTAGGCTAACCCTGTCTGGTTCTGCCTTTCCTATCTCCGACAAATGGACTTGACACTTTTGGTAGAACCATCCACGCATGGCCTCCTCTAGCTCTTCCCTGCCTCTCGCTCCAATCGCGCAGCACTCCACATGCCACGGCCTCCAGCCACCTACCGCCTCTGAGCCTACCTCCCGACGCGATTCACGGTCGCACACACCCGATGCCCCGCCCCCGAGCCTGCCTCCCGATGCCACCTCCCTTGCGTGCCGACCCGACAAGCAGAGTTCAGTTGATAACATCACTAAACAATGACCTATGCATACACAAGTGTGACCCGTGAGTTGATAACATCACTAAACAATGATCTATGCGTCCACAAGTGTCACCCGTTGCAACGCACGGGCATATACCTAGTTGTCTTATTAAGTCACCAGTACCAGTTTGTGGATTCGAATTCGAAGACATGCATGACAGATCAGGAGGCTGCAATGCTACAATCATCACCTGATGAGCGCACACGTTGCTTCGGAAGCCAATTGCAGAAAGAACACAAGGATTTTTCTATGCCAAAAATCAGATAACGATCGATATATCTCTGGAAGGATTTTTTTAGAGCTAGTTTCGGAACCACATTTTTTCAAGTGATTTTCATTTTCTCAAGGGAAATTAGTTCAATTTTTCCTTGGGAAAATAGAAATTCCATAAGAAAATGGAATTCCCAATCTAGTCCTTACAGGTTTTGACTTCCCCAATGACCTTTTCTCTGCCCACATTGTCGGTGTTTGGATCAAAATGCTAAATTTTAGTCTTTCTCACATTGGACGTTTGATGCTAATTAAAAGTGTTAAATGTAGTCTAATTATAAAATTAATTACATAGATGAAGACATGATAAACTTATTAAACCTAATTAGTTTGTGGTTTGTCTATATAAAGCTAGAGTAAACATTTACTAATCGTGGATTAATTATGCTTAACAAATTGACTCGATGTTTAGTCTTTAGTTATGTAATTAGTTTTATAATAAAACTATATTTAATATATGTAATAGACATTTAAACATCAGATGTGACACGGACTAAACTTTAATCTCTATAATCGAACGCCCATTAAACATTGTACAACAATCATACTTTTTACAGTTTACTAGAGTTTATAACACAACCACAGTTTAACAGTTTACTTAAGTGATGCAACCCCTGTTTATTATTAAGCCTGTGGCACTCTTCACCAGGTTCTTCTCCCTAGGCGGAAATGACAAAGCACATCCCCATCCCTCGCTGCATTAAGCTGGTTCCATGTCCTATCACACATTCTATTTCAAATTTCACAATAAAAACAATACTATATACATTATATAATAGTGTTTTACAGGATTATATGCACGATCTATTGGCCATAGTCTAATAGCATATATCTATCATCATATTAACTATTATCAGATATGTATCTGCCATTATCACTTTTCTCAAACCAACACAAAGCACACATATCCATTTCAAAACTTCACAAGTTGTTCACCAAAACACATGAAATTCAGTTCAACTCATGACATTCATCATGTGTAACAAAAATAAAGCACATGTTCAAATAAAAAAGTAGCATATAATTATTCTTATGCTTCGGGACTACCACTTGGATGATTAAAGATTTGGCCGCTGTCACCACCAAGAGGAGTGTACGTGAAAAGGGACTCCACAAAAGCTGTTCTAGCTGGTTCAGTCCCAATACCACCCGCATTTGGCGCCTATGTAAGAAGAATGCAAATATTCACAAGTCGAATTCAAAATGTCCAAATCAGATGAATATCTCGAGAGTTACAAAATATACCTAGTCTCTGAGTGCAGATATATGTGCGAGGGGTGTTAAGCTGGTGTCCATGCATCCTTGATCCCTACTTAATAGGCAAAAGTCATGTTTTTTATCTCCTATAGCTACCAAATAACGCATGGACATACAATAGGCTAAGTTTTGTTATACTTATTAGAATGAGATGGCATACCTAAGCTGGTGTAGCTAGAAACGAGCTCCATTATGCTGGTGGTGGAAACACTAGAAATGTTATATTTATGCCGTGTTGCTACATTGATGCCTATTAGACAAATGTGTTAATATTGTAGATATTGTTTCCAATATACGAATTTAGAGTTTGTATCAGTTACACTTACTTTAAACATCGATTGTTGTTGTTGCATGCAAGCCATGAAGTATTCCCTTTGTTGTCTCATCTCCTCGCCCAATCTCGCCAACTACAAATCTTGCTCGATTGACCAACAAGAGACCGAGGTACGGGACGATGAACTCGTCCTCTAAAATCTCACCTTAGACGAGTCAATCACTCTATCAAAGAGTGTGTACCTACAAGTGTTTTGAAATGTGTGCTTAGTGCATGAACATGTTAGTAGCAATCATGTAATTCGATAAGTTAGAGCTATCTGTCCATGTGTTTTGCCCCACCACTAGCATGCACGGCTCAGGGATCTCGATGCATGTCGCCAATCAAAGTCAGGGCTATGACATCGAACCATCCTCTCTCTATATATCGTCTATACACTTTTTATAAACATACAAATATAGAAATTTCGAGTATTTTGGGCTCAGTGGCACGTCGGGAGGAAGAAGAAACATAAAGAAAATTAGCACGATGCTTGTACGTTGCAACGAGTGAAAACTTAGTAAGCAAGTGTAGTGGACTCCCTCCAAAAAAAATATCCATAAAAATAAATTTAATATCAAAGTGAATATATAATCTATATATCAAATATTAAACTGATAAGAACAAATATTACACTTTATTTTAGCCAAAGGACCAAAGATATGGGTTGAAAAGAAGTCTAGCCCCTTTTTTATAGCTCACTCTTCACCTAGCGGAGTGGTACCACGTGGGAGCGCTACGCTGCGTGCGACTTATATCGTGTTGGACTTGGATGGTTTTTAGTAGGCGGAAAACAGAGGAGAGGAACAGAGTTACGCCCTAACATATTTGGTTTGGATTTGTTTCTCATAGCCTATTAACAGTTCACTAGTAGACGAGAAGTGAAGGAGACCAAAACATATGTGCTTTTGACACAGGACGAAATTGGTGTTTTAAGAAGCAGAGAAATCAAATGTTTTGGGCCTTGAAAACTCTGAGGCGTGGTATAGACAGATTTTAGAATTAAATGAAACGAACTAAAGCACAGTAGTAGATCATCACTTCCAGGGATTTAAAGTGATTTCTTATCGTTTCCCCTCCGCTCGACTGGTTGAATTGGTGAATTCGTTAGGACTCGTACTCTCCTTCGATCCATTCTTTGATTTAAATGGACTTTTCTTGGCTAGAACACGTGGGCCAAATCGTTTCAGCCCATGCACCACAGTCCACAATACACTTCTTTTTTTTTTGGTCAAAAAGGCCGAAGCAGTCGCAGCACGAGAATTTGATTCCGCAGAAGCAGAAGGGCCAAGATGCAAAACAGCGGAAAACAACTTGCCCTCCCTATAAGCCCAAAGCACCCGGTCCGCCACGGCGCCCGCCTCCCCTCGCCGGTGTCGCGTGTCCCTCGTTCGCGCACGCCCAGCCCGCCTCCACCTCTCATGCCGGAGCACCACCGCATCGCCGGAGATCCGCCGTACTGGTGATCCCCGGAGCAGGAGCAGACGCAATGGACCGCCTCATGATGTCCCGCCCACCCCTTCCCGCCCCGACCCATGCCGCTGCGGGCGCCGACGGTGACTTCCTCGAGCTCGACGTGCTCTGGCCCGCCTCCCCTTCCGCGGTAGGTCTCGGCCTCCTTGCCGCGCTCCCGGAGGATGAGGGCAAGAAGAAGAAGCGCGCCGCGGCCGGGGTCGGGGTCGGGGTCGGGGTCGGAGCCCCCGCCCGATCCGCCGCGCGCCCCGTCCCGGAGACCGTCGCAGCGTCCGCGATGGCGAGGTCGGCGCCGGTGCGGATACCGTCGGATCCCGCGCGGAGGGCGAGGTGGGCCCACGCCGGGGCGGGAGCTGGCGGCAGCGCGGAGGACGCCGGGGAGGCCTTGGTCCCCCCGCACGAGATCGTCGCGCGCCGCGCCGCCGCGCACAGCTCGGTGCTGGAGGGCGCCGGGAGGACGCTCAAGGGCCGCGACCTCCGCCGCGTCCGCAATGCCGTCCTGCGCCGCACCGGCTTCCTCGACTGAGGCGGAGGCGAGTCGTCACGTCGCTTTCGCGATAAAGTTTTGATCATGTTGTTTTCTCTTCGCGATTTTGTTTCCCGATGATGTGTTTCTGGTCCGGCTACTTTGATTCCTTCCCCTGCCGAGAGGGGGTTGGGAAAAAATGAGGTGAGTTGAGGTGAACGAGCGACGACGTAATTACCTTGCTGTGTTGTTTCATTTCATCACACATATATGGAAATTTTGGCCCTTATATTTGTTCCAATCCTTATGCTGTGTGTTGACAAGTAATGATTACATGGACTAAGAGAGGTGGTTTGTTATAAATCATGCCTAGTTCTATGCTCTTCGTGTCTTGTTAGTTGTTACTTGATAATAATACCTGAATTGGGAGCTTCTTGGAGTGATTTATGCACAAAGTGGATGTCAAAAACGCTAGTAGATTAATATCTGTAATTTTTAACTGACCATCAATATCTGAAATTGTTGAATTTGGAAGGATACCATTATTTGCTTGGTTAATCTATCCTGGGATTCTGTTTAGTTCCGTTCTTGTATAATAGGACAGACCTCTTTAATTACCCGGCATCTGGCATTGAGTGTTTCCCTTGTGATAATAACCGAGTAACTAAAGTAGGTATGTTTCTATAACCTATTTTCATTCCTAGCTTTTGATTTTGAAAATTCAGCCGAACAACCAGTAATATGTACTACCTCCGTTCTCGAATATTTGTCGCCCGCTAGTTCATTTTTGAACTAAAACGCGACAAATAAAAAAGAATAGAGGGAATACCTTTGAGCCCTCCCCCCAATCCCCCGGCGTTGTAGAACATATCAAAATTGTCCATGCGGTGGTAAGTAGTAATGTCAGGTAGTTCCATTCAGTTTTGTTCATGTCGAACATAGTCACACTAAAAGCTGGAAATGGATGGTATTTTTGTTTCAGACTTCATTTGTTAAGCATCGATCGTGTTCATACATAGATAAATAACTTCAATATGAAATGTGATGAGTTTACAGATATATGTACCTCTTTTAGAAATTACTCGCCTTAAAAAAAACGCATCATGAACACAAGAATAATCGGTAGTCCTTTTCAGCAATAGTTGTTTCAATCCTGCAAGGTCAAAAAGAAGAGTATGTTGATAGTGGAATAACTTTTTGTTGATTGAGAAGGGTTTCATACCCCTAATTTTATCCCCAGCATCCGTTGCCCTCGAATGCCTTTATTCAGGTACAAGGACCAGCACTGTGGAACTCAGCAACTGCGGCGCTACTTATGAACTGGTCCCGTGATTCAAACACAGTTATGGGATTGCTCAGATTCAGAGTGTGCAAAGTCCTTGGATTATCTCAATCATTATATACAGCTAACATGCATCTGCTGCCCGTGTCCTGTGTCATAAAACTGTTTGGCTGGCACGTTTCAAAACCTAAGGCCAACTTAATGACGGTAGCACAGTAACAAAAGGCTGCTTGGGTTGTGAGGCATAAAAGTTGTTACCAGTGAGTACAATAGAGTTTCTGCTAGATTTCTGAAGACGACAAGTTGCCACCAGCAGATTATTGAGCGTTGCATGACTCACTTTTGCTGAGGCTCCTGGATAATGTCTTTATGTGTTATTGGCTAACGCTGGAGCAGAAGACTGTTCCAAGTTCCAACACGATGACGAGGTCACGCTGTAGCGGATGACTATTCCAACACAATGACAAGGTAACGCTGTTGGAATTTAATTTGGTGGAATAGAATGGCCATCTTTAGTGGATACAGAAACAGAAATAAGCATGGCAATCAACAACAGTGCTGAAGATTAAAACCACCAGCTTTTAGTACTTTGCTTGTTTGGCTGCTCTGCACTTGCCGCCTTCATAGATATAGATGCATTGCGAAATATATATAACCTATCTGGAGTGGGTTCAATTGCATGTTCTTCTTTCACGAATTACGGCTGTGCATTTCAGTTCTCGGATAACATGATCAGATACCATGATCACGGGAACAGTGTCGCAGAAAGCGACTCTGGCCATTTAGATGCATTGCATTACATTATATTACATTGGCTGTGTTCGCTGCGGCTTAAAGCGGCTTTAATCCGGCTGCGGCTGCGGCTTCTACAGTATTTTGTCTCTACTGATTGCAGCTGCAGCAGTACAAACAGCCGTAACAGTACGGCTTTAAGCCGCAGCGAACATCACCATTACTGCAGTGTTAGGCTCGCTCATGCCTTGGTGGTTCATGGAACTGACGCCGACCTGAAAGTGACGCTGCCTTTGTGCTTGACCATTCATGGTCGTTCGCATTGCAAGATTTGGTCCACTACTAATCTGCCTCCCTATACTGGAGCCCGTCATGGCTGGCAGCTACGCTTATCGGTTTCTTTGCCCTGTTGGCTTTACATTATGGACCCAACTGCTCTGAATATGCAACGCATCTTCCATGCAGTACGTACTGGGATGACGACCTCCGAATTATTTCATGAGCGTGTTGTGTGTATGCGGTGTCCAGCTCATGGTTTTTAATTTTAATTTGAAAAATTGGTCCAGCTCATCCTCATCTCTTTGGACTTTGGTACAGAATAATGGGTAGCCTTGGATGCTTTTTCATCCTGTTACCACCAGAATTTAAAAAAGGAACTTGGTGGGGGGACCACGGCCCAGGCCCAGGCCCAATGAAATGGTTTGCTCATGCAATCCCGTAGATCTCCAACTTCCTGGTGTATTTTCTTTTTTTCCTTCGATATGGCGATGATCTCACCTTCATCTTCACGAGATATACCTTGGTGGTTGGTTGCGGGTGTGAGCCGTGTATGGCTCATGTGCTACGTGTGCACACAACTGACTGCGCTCAGCTTTCAAGTTTTTTTTTGTCTCCCACAATGTATTTTGTATTTGTAGTGAAGCTCCATTTACTGAGCGTCTGCTGTACTGTATGATTGCGACAACGACGCCTCTAAAATGGTTACTCTTGCTGCATACTGTGATCTAGTGATGTCGATCAGGCATCATGAGCACTAGTGGATGGTGCACGCCTTGCGCGCGATCTAAAATCCGATTTTAGGGTACCTTCTTACGAAGAAGGGACGTAACTAAGGCGACTAAATTTAAACTATGACAGTTTGCAATTATTAATGTGTACGACAGAGTCCAAAACAACAAATAGAATCATTAGAAAATATGTGGAAATAATATTAGTTGAACATGTCTATAACTGTATTATCTTCACCAGTGTAATAATTGTTTTGAGTAATTTTCTTTTGTCTTGGTAGCACGAGATTTTGTCATATCTATACATGTAAAAGGGGTCGACTGTTACTACGAATGTCCTAGGTGCGTATCATACACTGTACAACAGACAATAGCGGACATTATACAAAAGACAATGTTACACATTATAAGTTGTTCACAACTTCAGTTTAGACGTAGTTGACGTACAGTCAACAAAATCACCACATGTCATATCCACGTGTAGGCATCAATTATACTGTTCATATACAATCAAACAATTTTTGTATTAAAGGTATGTAAAATGTAAGCTATTTTTGTCAAGGAAATTGTGTTTCTTTCCATGTCTGCTTGAACCTTACGAACGGTAGAGTGTAAAAGGAAATACCCCATTCATGTCTTGAAGGTGGATTTGCCTAACCGGGTTTGTAGATTGTTCCAGTGATTTTCTTGAGCCTATGTTGTTGAATTTCTTTGATGATGAATGTATTAAGTGACAAATATTTGTCATGGCAAAGAAGATGTTCAAAGTTAAAAAGAAAAAAAAAGAGTTGTAAGAACTTTTTTTACTGTTGATTCTAATGTGTTAGAGGAACTTTCAGGAGTAAAAGCTGGTAAATAAATACTTGTGCCCTATGATGAGGTTTGATTCAACAGTTAAGTATGATGGAACATAAAACTTATTCTATTACGTTCATAAAACATACCTCAGGCGAAGATATTCCCAAGCCTTTAGCACGACAAGTAACTTGAGATCCAACCTTTCGAAATCCAAGAAAAGCCAAAGTTTTTCCCCCAAGAGATTCTCCAACATGCTTGTCGCGATGTCATTTATTTGTGCAATATTCAATGCAGCAAGTAAGCTTTCACAGAGCAGCGTTGAACTATTGATGGATTAAGTTTTCACAATTTTGGTCCATGGAACTTTTGATGGATTAAGTTTTCACAATTTTGGTCCACGGCGAATCTTTATCCCCTCGATTAAACAATCCCAGCAATAAAAAAGAGTTGTTCTTTGTATTCTTTCTCTTTCACCAAAGTCACTGATCCTTTTGTTCCTCCTTATCTCCACGTAATGCAGCATCAGTAAGCAGGCACGCATCCATTAAACCGAGACCTGTTTGTTATTCTAAGCCTCTAGGTACAGCCGTGGTGCTCATCTCATGCACCAGCAGCAATAAACAAAGCCGGGAGCTGGGAGGTTTGGAGCCATCAACTGACCGGTCGGGTTGAGAGATTTGCTTAGCGACAGCGACGCCTGTCTGGCGGCGACAGTGACCTTCGAATGCTTGGGTTGGGTTGGGTTGGCGCCACAGGATCGTTCATTTAACTGCTCGTACAAGGTATTGATGTGGCGCCACTGGATCCGCTCACCACCCTCTGTCCTCCAAACCATTTGGTCGCTTCGCTTCTTTCTGAATATGTTCCAGGTTAAAGAGCTTTCAGATAGGATAATTAACATTCTTTTGTCCAGCTTTTAGCAGTGGTTAACGACCTCGGATTCTTTCCATTTGGATTTTGACTGAGGGCCTAGACATAGTAGCAAACAAACAAAAAGAACTAAAATTATGTGTGCTCCATGCTGTCTGGTAGAATCAATTGAACTTGAGAACTGGTGGTGGGGCACAGGCATCTGCAGATTCGTCTAGAGAACCCAACTCACAAAAGGCCCTGCAAAATCCCCCCAGGAGTTAGGCGGCCCAAAGTGCCGCTTTCACGCGCAACGCAATCGAGCCAGAGCGACCCTTCCTAATCCAATCCCAAATGGTCAAAGTGAGCGTGAAAACGAAACGTTTTCTATCTCTAAAATTCAAGTTGGGATCCAGGCCTCAGAAATAAGCCGTCTTTCTGAACACACATGGAAGGCACATAGCAAGAACTGAAGAACATGGGGCAAAATAGCTACAAAATCTTGAGATTTATTGCACCGACCACTACCTTGCACACTTTCTTCAGGCTAATGGTGATCGAGCCCTTCCTTCGGCCCCTCTTCTCCCCCGCCGCCGCAGCTGCGGGTGGCTGCTTGGCCGTAGGCTCGGCAGCGACCGCCAAGCGACTGCCGACTGGGAGTGGGCCAAGGGCACGAGGCGGAGGGAGCGAGGAGAGGAATCCTGCCGACTGGGAGTGGGCTGATGGCACGAGGCGGAGGGAGCGAGGAGAGGAATCCAGAATCCAAGCATCAGATCGAACTCTCGAGACGTCTCGAGATATAGAGGGATGAAGCGAACACCAAAAACTGCGACAGATGCTGTTGATTCAGGATCGAGGGGATGGAAAAATTTATGATGACGTGGATAGGCTTTGAAGCGCCGTTTGCTACCGCGATTGTAATATAGAAATGACGGTTAGTTTTTATGATCGTTCACTTGTATCTATTCGGAATGAATGCTTTTGGAAGCGAAGAATGGAGGCCATATGAGAATTCCTAGCCCTGGTCGGCGTAGCTTCATAAACGGCTTTCTGAGTTATTATAAGCTCTTATTTTTGTCCAAACAACCCTTTCAAACAGTTTTATGGGTGAAACTCATGTTTCATGCTCTCATAAACCAATGACGAGGTGAAAAATAAGAGTAGCTTTCCATAGCTCTCTGATGTAGATGCAGTCTAATGTTTCGATAGCTAACTTTGATTGACGAACTCCACCTTCATGATCTAGGCTTTGAACCAAGGCTGATTCTGTCAGGGCCCAAGATGGCCGTCTATAGTGTCGCTATACTAACGGTGGTACTGTGGCACGCCCCTCACACTATTTAGATACATATAGACTAGTTTGGAATAAGATTAGAATTAGAGATAAGATTAGATCTAGTGCTTAGGAATCAAGTAATCCTATGTATATAAAGAGAGGGATTGTATCAATTGAAGGTAAACAAGAGATTAGAAAGAAATGCCTTCTCTCTTTCGGTTGTGGGCAAAGCCAACCGACCTTCCTAGCGCCTCTAACCACTACAGTAAACTGACGAATATCCGACGGTCACTTTATCTCCGACGGCTTCCTACGAGGCCATCGGATATAATCTTATGTCCGACGGCCACCATGGGCTCTCGGAAATATCAACTTATCTCCGACGGCTATTTACGAGGCCGTCGGACATAAGATTATATCCGACGGCTGGCAGCGTAGCCGTCGGATTTAACCTTATGTCCGACGGCCTCGTAAATAGCCGTCGGAGATAAGGTTTTTTTAACATGGTCCCGGCCCGGTGCGCGGTTCATTTTCACGCGCGCTCGCTTCTCTCTTCTCTGTCTCTGCCCGCCGCCGTCGACGCCCAGCCCGCCGTCGACGCTCGCCGCCACCGCCGTCGACGCCCGCCCACCGTCGACGCCCGCCGCCCCGCCCGCCCGCCGTCGACGCCCGCCCAGCCCGCCGTCGACGCCCGCCCCGCCCGCCCGCCGTCGGCCGCCGGTGTAAGGTATTTAATATTAATGTATTTAATGTATTATTAATATTTTGTATATATTAATGTTTTTTTGTAGTTTCCAATGTTGTTATTTAATAGTTAGTATGTTAAATAATGTTTATCTTATTATATCCGAGAGCCTAAATTTAATTAGTGGTGCTTAGATAATTTTAATTTTTAATTTCCGAGGGTAATTATTATGCCCTCGGAAATAAGGTCATTTTATATGATTTGTTACCCGTGATAATGTTATGTAGTGGTGTCTATATAATTTAAATTATTAATTTCCGAGGGTAATTATTATGCCCTCGGAAATAAGGTTATTTTATATGATTTAGGGTCCCGTTAAATTATTTTCCTTGTATTAGTGTGGTTTATTAGATTAGAGGCGTGATTAACTTAACTAATCAAGTTAACATCTCGTATCTAGTATGGAGGAGGATCGTCGATGGATGTATAAAGGTTGGAAGAAAAGAGGTGCTCTATCAAGTGAGTGGGTTGCCAAGACTGACGCGTTTCTCGACCGTGCTTTTGCTCGGTCAGAGACTGGAACCGATGTTAGGTGCCCTTGTACCAAGTGTCGGAACATTTATTTCCTTGACAGGAGGACTATGTCGATAGATCTTTGCAAGAACGGTTATATGCCAGGCTATGAGGTGTGGGTGCACCACGGTGAGGACCCACCTCCTTGTATTGTATCAGAAGTTTAGTCACATGAAGAGGAGGACTACGATAGGATGGAAGAGATGCTTGACGATGTACGCCATGAGCTTCTAACCGTCGATTCTGAGAACCCCGGTCAACCCACCGAGTATGAGGATCCAGCTACACCTGAGGTTCAGAAGTTCTTCGAGCTCCTTAAAGCTGCCGAAGAGCCGTTGCATGAGCACACAAAAGTGACCGTTCTTGTATTTGTGACTCGACTTATGGCTATTAAGTCTAAGTTTGCATTCTCAAACAACTCCTACAAGGAGCTTTTGAACTTGATCAGTGATGTACTTCCGGAGAATCACAAGATGCCAAAGGACATGTATCAGTCCAAAAAGTTGTTATCTGGGCTCGGTATGGACTACGAAAAAATCGATGTCTGTGATAATAATTGTATGCTTTTCTGGAAGGAGACCGCGGGTGATCGGGCATTGTGCAGATGGTGGGCTTCCCCTGAGTTTCGTGCCATTTCCGAAAGGAATAGGGGAAACCGTGGGACTGAGTCATTCCACAACTACGGCGGTGATGGTCATGTGCGCTTGGCTAAGCGAATGGTAAGTCATAGTTTGTTGTAACTTTTGAATTACATAGAAATGTGTCATTGTAACTTTTATGTACAGGAAGTCAAATCCGGTCGTACGCCCACGGATGTGGAGGTGTATATGCAAGGGCATAGGGGTTCTGATCCTCAGAATCCTGATGTGTTATGCACTCAGACGGCCACCGACCGTCTAGTGAGTTTTTGATACTCTATTATGTGTTTGATATTGTTTGCAAGGGCATAGGGGTTATGCACTTATATTTGATATTGTTTGCCTCCAGGCTTCGTATGGGTAGGAGATGGTTCAACGCCATGGGCAGGAGTACGATTGGAGGAGCCAGCCAATCGACCCTCAGGCAGCATATGCTAGCGGAGGAGGACAAGCCCACGGACGGTGAAATTATTTGATTTGGATTTCAAAATTGTCATCATATGCTTGCGATTCAACTGAGGCATGAGTTACTATACTAAGTGCATGGTTCACTCTTGTAGGTTGGGTATTTTTGATTCTACGATTGATTCCAGAGAGCTGAGACGCCGTGGACGACAGTCCACATTGTCGTCTTCACAGTCGTCCCGTTCACGATCATCCGCCCACGACATAGAGATGGCAGTGTTGCGTCAACAGGCAGAGTACCATCAATCAGTCTTGAGGGAACAATTGGAGTACCAGAGGCAACAATCTGAGTACCAGAGGCAACAAGTCGAGTACCAGAAGAAGAGGGACGAGTATTATGCAAACCTCTAGGCCCAAAATCAAGCTCTTCTCTCGGTAAGCTGAAGTAACATTTTGTAGCTTATTTTGTAAAACACATGATGTGTATCTTATTTGCTCAACAATGACTTGTATATAATTTGTAGCAACTAGCCCAACAAGCGGGCGTCCCGATGCCCACCTATGGGATGCCGCCTCCGGACTTTGCACTTCCGATGCCAATGCTTGCGCCTCCACCTCCACCTCCGCCTCCGTCACAATTCCCTACGGTATGTACACATATGCGTGTGTGACATGTTCATAGATGTCTTATTTGTTTAAATGAAAAACTGAGTGGTTACAATTTCATGTGCGTGTGTTATAGGTATTTCAGACACCTCCCGCTACAGTTGGAGCACCAGGAGACGGGTCTGGTCAAGACGACGCATCACATTCGTGGGTGAATAACCTTTTCAACATGCATAGTCCAGCAGGAGGAGGTGGCTACTCGAACCATCCAGGCGATGGATATGATTGATGTGTCGTGATGTTAATTTGTGAAACACTTTGCAACACTTGTTTGCAACCGTGATTACAACACTTGTTTATGAGACACAATGTCAGTTTGCAACAACCGTCGGACCTATATGTTGATGTTAAATTTGTGAATGTTAATATTTATGTGAGAATATTTGTGATTGTGAATGTGAATACTTATGTGAATGTGTATATTTGTGATTGTGAATGTATATATGTGCATGAAATCTGTTTTTGTTTTGTAAATGTCAGTTTTTTTAAAAAAACAGAATTTTTTGTAACTTCTGAAATATATTATGTCCGACGGCCTAACTCTAGTCGTCGGACATAAGGGCTCACTTATGTCCGACGTTTTTTAAAGCCGTCGGACATAAGGGCTCACTTATGTCCGACGGCTACCGTTAGGCCATCGGACATAACGTTGTGGGACCCACAGCTGGTCGGTAAAACGGTTAACCTTTTTTTCTTCTGACGAGCCGAGGCGGCCGTCGGAGATAGGTTATTTTCGACGGCTACCGTCGGAAATAAGGTTATTTCCGACGCCTTATATCCGACGGCCTAAAACCGTCGGACATAGGTTGATGCCGTCAGACATAGCTTATCTTCGACGGTTCAATCCTTACGTCCGACGGCTTTGGCCGTCGGAAATTGTTCCTTTTACTGTAGTGAACCTAAGCCATCGCCCTCTAACCCTCGCAGCCATCTGCCGCTCATAGTGTCAGGGCCCAAGAAGGCCTGCTATAGTGCCGCTACAGTAACGATGGTACTGTAGCACGCCCCTTAGGTTGTTTAGATAAAGATAGACTAGTTTGTGATAAGATTATAATTAGATATAAGATTAGATCTAGTGTTTACGGGTCAAGTAACCCCTCTCTATATAAGGGAAATTCCTTCTCTCTTATTAGCCGTGGGCAAAGCCTTGCGGCCACCCTCCCCAGTATCCCTAAACCCTAGTGGTCGCCCTTTAACCCTAGCCATCGCCCTCTAACCCACGTCGTCCACGCCGCAGCCATCTGCCGGCCATAACAGATTCATACCTCCACAGTCGTTACACAAGCTTCGATTGGTGGGTAACTCTAGCCTTTGAACAAAGACTGACTCGGACGTCCACAACCGTTACACAACTCTTGATTGATGGAGAACTCCATGTTCACCATCTAGGCTTCGAACCAAAGACTGTTTTGGACTCCCATAGTGACCACCGCTATGTTGGTTATCAACCACATATGCGGTTGACATGGTTAAGAAGGTTTTCATGCAAATTTGTCTACCACCCAAACATCTAATTTTGGAGGATGGAGGGCTAGGTTGTGGTTGCTGCTTAGGCTGGGAGCTAGCAAGCTGCTTGGCAGGCTTCTAATTCCTTTCCTGGTTCACAATCCGTATGAGTAATTCGATTGGAGAAAGCTTCAGGTACCCAATAATCACCTACTAGACAGAGACTTGCAGACCCTAGTGCCTAAATTTGCCTTACGTCTAAAAAATGCGTTCGAGGTAGCGGATTTAAAATTTTGGTACTTTGTTCGACCAGTTTTAATTAGTTTCTATTGTGTTGACGCCTTTTCGGAGCGCCAAACACTCAACAAGAACCGTGGCGGTGCTCTCTGGTCAGGCGCAGACGGTCCACGGCACAGGGCCGGACGGTCCGCGACCTGGCGTAGAGGCAAAGGTTCCCTGCCTGACGGCCGGACGGTCCGTGCCCTAGGGCCGGACAGTCCGCGCGTGCGCAGGGGCGGCGGAGGATCGCCGGTGGCGCCTGGATCTCGCTCCCGGGAGGGACCCCGTCGGGGAGGAGAGATCCTAGGTGGTGTCTAGGCTCGGGTAGACCGACCTAGACTCCTCTAATCGACGTAGAGTCGAAGCGAGACGGAGAATTTAGGGATTGGAAGGATAAACTAGGGCTAAACTAGAACTAGACTAGAACTACTCCTAATGCATAAGGTAAAAACAAGTAATAGACTTGATTTGATCGATTGTTAGGGGGTTCAATCGGCCGTAGCCCTTCATCTATATAAAGGGGGAGGTCTGGATCCGCTTCAAACTGATTTCCGAGTTAATCCCGCGGTTTTAGGTAACAAATCCCGCGAGAAACTAGGAACCCTAACTGACTCTGCGCACGCGCGGACCGTCCGCGCCACCACCGCGGACTGTCCGGACCGCGGACCGTCCGACCTCAGGGCCGGACTGTCCGCGCTGCCCTTTTTGGTCTCCAACATATGCCCCCCTGCCTTTTGGTGAAGGTTGACGAACCAAAAGCATATGCACTAAACCTGATTTAAGTCACCGGCTTTTCAATATAGAGATCATTCAATAAAGTATCAATGTATAAAGGCCGTTTCAGATTGTATCTCTCTCGGCCATGACCGTTTAATCAATGGATCAAAAGGAATAGAATGGAGGTGCCCCCCAGTATGGATAGACAAAGGGACTATACATGTACCACGGATTCATCATCGTACCATTCCATGTTTGAGCAGGATAATATACCGACGATGAGTAAATGGGTGGAAAGTACCCTGGTCTCATAGGATGAATAGGCGATGCTTGTTGTGTCGCCTTTTAGGTTGTTTTGTTTACCCGTTTTGTTTTAGCAGGTGACCGAGGTTTCTTCGTTGACCGATCACGTAGAACGGTCTTCTCGCTAGTATTCTTGGAGAGCAACTGATCAACAGTAGAGTCAGCTTTGATCAGCCGACCATTTGTGCTTTGCCGTTGTGTCTCCTTCCCTTTTAAGGTTTTGTGTGGAGGCTGACGCCTTTGGGCATAGGCGGACTGTCCGGCAGAGTTAGCCGAACTGTCTATCTGAACACCGGATCGTCCGCCCGTAGGTGCCATACCGTTTGTGGTGTTTAGGCCAGGCTGTCGTGCTTGGCTCATTAATTGTGCCTGCCGCCCAGTGCCTCTGGACTTTTTAGCCTTATCGTCCGGAGCCTTTTGAGCAATCTCCTTTTGTGATATATTCGACGTGCGAGGACTACCAATGATGATGTCCTTGCTTTTGCCTTTATCGGCCATTTTGGGTCGAATTAAGATCTTTTTGCATGCGATATCTATTGTATTAACAGGAAATGGCTGTGTGTCCACTTGCATCTCCTGAAAAGCCAATCGACCTTCATTTATGGCCGATTGTACCTGTCGACGAAAAACATTACAGTCATTGGTGGCATGAGAAAAAGAATTATGCCACTTACAATAAGCACGTCTCTTTAATTCATTTATAGGAGGGATAGTATGAGTTAATTTAATGTTGCCATTTTTAAGTAGCTCATCAAATATCTTATCACATTTGGCAACATTAAAGGTAAATTTAATCTCTTCTTGTCGATTCTTTTGAACCGGCTGTAAGGAAGAACATGCTGAAGATTTTGTTGGCCAAATAAACTCAGCGGTATATACATCTGCGGATTCATCATCTGAGCTATCACTCTCTATCAGATGTATAGTATGGGCGGCCGATTTTGATGTCTCTTTAAATCGGCTTTCACAGGCTAAAGCCCGCTGATGTAGCTGGGCTATCGAAAAGAATTGGGTCCCATCTAATTTGTCTCTTAAGTAGGATAGCAACCCATTAAAAGCTAACCCTGCTAGCTCTTTGTCTGCAACATGGATCCGAAAGCATCGGTTTCTAGTGTCCCAGAACCTCCGGATATAGTCATTAACCGATTCTTCGCGTCCTTGGCGGACTGAAGCTAAGTCAGCTAGCCCTAATTCATATTCCCCAGTAAAGAAATGTTCATGAAATTTACTTTCTAACTCATTCCAGGAATTAATGGAATTAGTAGGCAGGGCGGCGTACCATGCAAAAGCGATACCAGTAAGGGATAAAGAAAATAACCGAACACAAAATGCTTCTCCATCGGCCAATTCGCCTAGGTGTGCTAGGAACTGGCCTATGTGTTCGTGTGTGCTTCTCCCATTCTCACCAGAAAACTTAGAAAATTCCGGTATCCTTGCCCCTTGTGGATATGGGACAGTGTCAAACCGGTGATTATACTGCTTTTGGTATGATTGCCCTACTCTGGCTACACTAACTCCGAACTTATCTCGAAATAGTTCAGTCATCTCTTCCCTAATTTTTCCATTGCACCCGGTGGCAGACCACCGGATCCTGGGCTGTGGGGCTCATTTGGCCGGGCATTAGTATACCGACCTTCTTACCGTGACCGATCGATAGTGTTGATCGGTCTGTGATTGTATGGTGCGTTATAGTTTAAATATGCAGAGGGCAAAACATACTGCTGCTGTGGTGTGTAATAATTTGGCGCATGGTGTGCAACAACAGATTCTGTATATGTGTATCTGGTTTGTACAGCGGTACATCCGAACTGGCCGGTCGTGTTCGCATTATTGGGGTGCCACGTGGCAGTCCTGGTACGGGCCCGGACTGTCCGACATAGAAAGTCGGACGGTCCGCGTAAGGGTCGGACGGTCCGGGTAGAAGCTCGGACGGTCCGACCGCGTCCAGGGTCGCCGATCTGCCAAGCAGGGACGGCGGTGGTCCTAGGGCGGCCCCATACTGTCCGGCAGAGCAAGCTGGACGGTTCATGTATGGGCCGGACGGTCCGGGCAGAAGCTCGGACGGTCCGACCGTGTTCAGGGGCGCCGATCTGCCAAGCAGGGATGACGGTGGTGGTACTTGCCCTGGATATGAGTCCATCGGCATACCATATAATGGTTGGGGCTGCAAATCCCCATTTGTTGCCGATGTATTAGACATAGATATCCTGTTACTAGTCTCATATGATGGAAAACTAGGAGCAACAGACTTCTCCAACGTACGCGTTAATTTTCTAATTGATTCTTCTAACCCTACAATCTGTTGTTTCATTTGATCCTGCTGCTGATCTACATAATATTTAATAGATTGGATATCGTCGGGTTTACTTATGTTGGGGACTTGAAGCGAAGATAGAAGAGATGCAACGTCGGTCTCTCCATGTTTGATAACCTTCTGGTGGCGATCCACCGTGTATTGCGACAAGAATTTCTCCTTCGCTTGGCGCATGTAGTCCTCGTATTGCTGTTGCTCATCAACTGTTAGATTTTCGACAGCCGTCTTCAGGATATTATCTGGCGAGATATCAGTGTGATCTTTAGAACCGGCCATTTGAGGGCCTGATTTTTAGTAGATCTAAACACCTGTCCCCAGCGGAGTCACCAAAAAGTATGTTGACGCCTTTTCGGAGCGCCAAACACTCAACAAGAACCGTGGCAGTGCTCTCTGGTCAGGCGCGGACGGTCCGCGGCATAGAGCCAGACGGTCCGCGACCTGGCGCAGGGGCAAAGGTTCCCTGCCTGACGGCCAGACGGTCCGCGCCCTAGGGCCGGACGGTCCGCGCGTGCGCAGGGGCGGCGGAGGATCGCCGGCGACGCCTGGATCTCGCTCCCGGGAGGGACCCCGTCGGAGAGAAGAGATCCTAGGTGGTGTCTAGGCTCGGGTAGACCGACCTAGACTCCTCTAATCGACGTAGAGTCGAAGAGAGACGGAGAATTTGAGAATTGGAAGGCTAAACTGGGGCTAAACTAGAACTAGACTAGAACTAATCCTAATGCATAAGGTAAAAACGAGTAATAGACTTGATTTGATAGATTGTTGGGGGGTTCAATCGGCCGTAGCCCTTCATCTATATAAAGGGGAGGTCTGGATCCGCTTCAAACTGATTTCCGAGTTAATCCCGCGGTTTTAGGTAACAATTCCTGCGAGAAACTAGGAACCCTAACTGACTCTGCGCACGCGCGGACCGTCCGCGCCACCACCGCGGACTGTCTGGACCGCGAACCGTCCGGCCTCAGGACCGGACTGTCCGCGCTGCCATTTTTGGTCTCCAACATATTGGTTGCACGCAAAATGTTGGGTAGGATGCAAATCTTAGTGCCTAAATTTGCCTTACGTCTAAAATGCGTTCGAGGTAGCGAATTCAAAATTTTGGTACTTTATTCGACCAGTTTTAATTAGTTTCTATTGGTTGCACGCCAAATGTTGGAACGGTAGTTGGTAGGCTTTTTTTACCACTCAGACCTTATTCGGTTATTCCTAATCTATAGATTAGATAAGATTAATATTTTTAAAAGAATTTAATTTATTTAGAATTTAAACTAATTTATATAGATTGAGAGCAAATGGAACAAACCCTCAAGTGGCTTTGGATTATGGGAAAAGGACAGTGGAATTGGAAATGGAGAACGAGCGGAGGTAGATAGCGTAAACCCTTTGTTTGGGTATCTGAAATGGGATACGGATGAGACGAGGAGCTCATATCATCCATAACTAGTTGGAGGAGTGGGTTATGGCCGGCAAATTAAACAATCGAATCGATGGAGAGCTGGTTGTGCGACGAGATCGGCATGCGTCGTTGCTAGAGCATGGGTGCACAGCCGGTGGTCCACTCGCCCATTTCCGCCGCGCGGGAGCTAGATGCAGCGTAGTCGTGCTGCTGCTCGTCTGGCAACGACTAAGTGTAGTCTATGAATTTAGCACGTTGTATCATTTAACCTTAGAACCTAGAAAATAAATAAAAACGGATCCTCGAACTTTGTCGGTCCATGCATAACCGTTTAAAGTTGGGTTTGTAAAACCGGATACCGAGCCACTTGAGGTCTCTAACTTAGCATGTTTTGTCACTTAGATGGCTAAAGTTAAATATTGTGTCACTTAAATCCTCGAACACCTATTTGTGTGCTTTAACGTGGCACGATATTAATATGCTCAATAAACTAAGATAATGTCTGGTTCAGAGTTGGTTGGGTGGAGCGATTCCGTCTCAAAGACCGGCTTTGTTCGGACGATTCTGGAGAGACAGATGTGAAAGCATCTAAGCCCCTGGTTGGTTTTAGTGATTAATGACAACGTAATGTTATATGTGACTAACGTGTGTTTTGCAGAGACAAATGGTAAGTTAGGTCGCATTACAGGTAGAAGCACTACAACGGTGAAAACAATCCCGGAGATAAGAACTCTAAGCGACGGCTAAAACGACAAAACGAAAGGTGAAGGACTACGGAGTCCGAGTGTCAAGGAGATGTGGACATTCGTGATTTAGTTAGGTCTTTTATTCTCTTTTAGCCGTACTATAAAGAGGGGTTGTCGATGAGTAGTATGACCAAGAGAGTTCTAGTGTAGTGTTGGTGCACATTCACACTCACATACAGTGCTAGGTGTCACTCTAGAACTCATTCACAAGTTAGAGCGAAAACCGATTTGAAAACAGCTGAAAACAAGAAATAGAGTTTCTAGCCTTAGGGCACCGGACTGTCCGGTGCACCCTCTGCCAGGTGGGGCCATGGTGGCCCTGGGGAAGAGTTTGTTCCCCAGAAACCCGAGAGCGCCTGTTCCAGAAATGAATTTTAGTGGCGCACCGGACAGTGCACCGGACTGTCCGGTGTGCACCGGACAGTGCCTATTCACTGTCCGGTGTTCCATCAGCCCAACGGCTAGCTGTCAAAACTAGCCGTTGGAGTCGACCGTTGGCGCACCGTTGGCGCACCTGTGGCGCATCGGACTGTCCGGTGCGCCCATGCGCAGAAAAGTTCTAGTAACGGCTAGTTGGTGGGTGAGGACTATTTATATCCCCTCCACCCACCATATTCAATGTCTTGCTGCCCACATTAATTCCAGCACATTGCTAGAGCATTGCAAGCACCAAAAGCCTAGTGAGGAGATTAGAGAATCTTAATCCCGCATTTGTTCCTCATTAGCGCTAGCGAGAGCCACCTAGAGCACACACCACTTGCATTAGGCTTCTCTTGGTCAAGCGAAAGTCTACGGATTGTTACTCTTGGTGATCGGCATCACCTAGACGGCTTGGTGGCGTTGGGAGCTCGGTGATCACCGTGAAGATCTTATTGGTGACCCGACTCAAGTTTGTAAGCGGTCTCGAGGGATCCACCGCGCCGGAGTGGCAAAGGATCATCTCGTAGTGAGCACTTGGTTCTTACGAGGACCAAGGGGGAGCGATACCCTTGCGCGGGTGCTCCAACGAGGACTAGTGGACAGTGCCGACTCTTCGATACCTCGGGAAAAATTGGAGGAGTCTTCTAAACCTTGCTTTACATTCCACACTTAATTCAAGCACTTTACATTGTGTATTTGTTTAGCAAGTAATTGAAGTATTGTCTTAGCATTGTTGTATTTCTAGTATTATTTTCTTAGTGCTAGTTGTTGGGGTGAAGTTGGGCTCTTGCTTAGCCTTTGCTTAGGTTTTAATTAGTGTTGATTTTTAGAAAAGCCCAATTCACCCCCCTCTTGGGCATTGTGATCCTTTCAATTGGTATCAGAGCCTTGTTGCTCTTAGATTAGCTTAACCGCTAGAGTAACGATGTCCAGTGGGGATGGACCTCCTCCCGTTTTTGATGGTGACGATTTTCCATATTGGAAAATTCGTATGGAAGCATATTTAGAGGCTAAAGACATTGGGGTCTACAAAGCCGCCACACAAGGATTCCCCCAACCTAGAGATCCCACAAATCTTGTAGGTGATGAGTTTAATTATGAGAAATGGAATGCTAAGGCCAAAAACACCCTTTTTAGAGGCCTTTGAAAGATGTGTTCAATAGAGTTAGAAATCGTAAAAATGCTCATGATTTGTGGATGGACATTTGTGCTCTACATGAAGGAACTAGGAGTGAGCGTGAGGAGAGATATCACATTGTTATGAGAAAGTTGAATTCTTTTGAAATGCTTGCTAATGAAAATGCCAATGCTATGTACTCACGTCTCAATATTCTTGTAGAGGAAGTAAATGGATTGGGGCTTACTCAAATCTCACAACCGGATGTTGTGAGGAAGATTCTCAGTGTCCTCCCAATAGACAAATATGGACACATTGTCACTGTGCTACATCAAATGGATCTTTCAGTTACCACACCTACACAGATATTGGGAAAGATCAATGCTCATGAGATGTACATGCACATCAATGACAAAGATGAGTCAACTTCCAAGAGAAAGGATTTGGCTCTCAAAGCAAATCAAGAAAGAAAAGGAAAATCCAAAGTACAAATTGAGGAAGAATCCTCAAGTGATGATGACCTTGATGCTTACATTGCCTTGATGGTGAGGAAGACCACCAAGATATTAAAGAAGCTCAACAGAGAAGGCATCAAATTTGATTCAAGAAAGAAGAAATTCTTTTCCAGCAAAAGAAAGCCCATTTTCTGAGATGGATTGCTACAACTGTGGAGAGCTTGGTCATCTTGCTCATCAATGTACCAAGCCCAAGAAGAACAAGTTCAAGGGCAAGAAAGAAGACGATAGCGATGATGAGAAAAAGGAAAAGAAATTCTTCAAGAGGAAGGATGGGAAGCAAAAGAGGTTCCACAAAAAGAAAAATGGAAAGGCATATATTGTTGGTGACTGGCTCACTGACATTGAGTCATCAAGTGGATCTTCTTCAAGTGAAGAGGAGAATGATGAAAAGGTTGCCGCCATCACCGAGGACTTCTCTTCACCACCACCATCGCCATCATCGACTTCTCACCTATGCCTCATGGCTAGAGGTGAACGGAAGGTACAAAATTATATTGATATTACTGATGATAGTGATAGTGATAGTGATGAGGAATTTGCTTCACCTTCATATGATGAACTAGCTGACTTGCTTAAAGAATATACTCAAATCATTAGGAAGTCAAAAGCTAAATGTGATAGATTGAAAAATGAAAATGAATCTTTAAATGCCAAATATGACATAGTTATGAAAGCTAGTGATGAACTGAAAGAAGAGAACAAAACTATGTCATCAACTGTAAATGAGCTCACAACCTCCCTAAAAGATGCTAAGAATAAATGTGACAAGTTAAATGAAGCTAATAGGGAGTTGCAAGATAGATTAGTAAAAATCAAGGAAGATTATACTAAGATTAAATTTGATCATGATAATCTTCTTGTTGAGAATGAACTTTTATCTTGTAAAACACATGAGGCTATTAACCCTGTTGTTAAGATTGATGTAGCAACCTCATGTGATGATTTGAGTCAAGGAGAGAAAACTAGTCTACATGATGAATTGACTGAAAAAGTTGAAGTCTTGACTTTAGACAACCAAAAATTGAAGAGATACCTGACTGATGCAACTACTAGAGGAAAGGTTGCCATTGAGAACAATGATTTCAACAAAGAATTGGCAGTGGATAATGAAAGGCTTAAAAATGAGGTCAAGAAACTTAAGAGTGAAAATGAACATCTTGCAACAAGTGTGCAAAAGTTCAACAAAGGCCAATACCTCCAAAATGAGTTGCTTATGAACACTGTCATGAAAAACAACAAGAGTGGTATTGGATACAATGCTTTTGTGCAAAAGAAAGCTACCACTCAATAAAAGCCAAAGCAGACTCACAAGCCCATCAAATGCTTTGAATGTGGAAAAGAAGGTCACTTTGCCCACAACTGCAAAGCCAAACCACCAACTCCCTTGCCTAAGCACTCAAGACCATTTGCTTTCAATGCTCATTATGTTCTAAGAAAAGTAGCAAATGGAAAGGTCAAAGTTACATTCCTAGGTCCACCAAGCAAGAGTAGACCTAGACAAATTTGGGTTGCAAAGTCCTTGATTGAGAGAGTCACTGGTCCTATGCAATATAGGGCCCTCAAAACTCAAGCTTGATTTGTCTGTGGATGTAGGTGAACTACAAGACCGGTGGGAGCCAGTGGGTTATTGACAGTGGATGCACACAACATATGACAGGCAACCCACGGATGTTCACCTCACTTGATGAGAATGTTGATGGACAAGACAAAATCATATTTGGAGATAATTCAAAAGGGAAAGTGCAAGGACTTGGCAAGGTGGCAATTTTGAATGATTTATCAATTTCAAATGTTCTCTTGGTTGCACCTTTGAGCTTCAATTTGTTATTAGTGGGTCAACTCTGTGATCTTGGACTTCAATGCTTATTCACTCCAATAGAGGTTATTGTATCAAAAATGGATGATGAATCAATGGTGTTCAAAGGATTTAGATACAACAATCTCTACTTAGTGGATTTCACGTCAGAAGATGCAGACTTAAGAACTTGCCTCTTCACCAAAGCTTCACTTGGATGGCTTTGGCATAGGAGGCTTGCACATGTTGGGATGAGCACACTCAAGAAGGTATTAAAAAAGGACATGGTTAGAGGATTAAAGGATGTTGTATTTGAAAAGGACAAGCCTTGTAGTGCATGTCAAGCTAGAAAGCAAGTTGCTAACACACATCCTACAAAAGCTTTCATGTCAACATCAAGGCCACTGGAACTACTTCATATGGATTTATTTGGACCTACAAATTATGTAAGTGCTGGTGGCAACCTCTACTGTCTGGTGATTGTTGATGATTTCTCAAGATACACTTGGGTGTTCTTTCTTCATGACAAATCTGAAGTTGCATCTATTTTCAAGAAGTTTGCCAAGAAAGCTCAAAATGAATTCGATTGCAAGATCAAGAAGATTAGAAGTGATAATGGCAAAGAATTTGACAACACCAACATTCATGAGTACTGTGATGAAATTGGGATCAAGCATGAAGTGTCTGCAACATATACACCTCAACAAAATGGAGTTATTGAAAGGAAAAACAGGACCTTGATCACACTTGCAAGAACAATGATTGATGAGTATAACACACCGGAGAGGTTTTGGGCCGAAGCTGTCAACACTGCATGTTATGCATCAAACATGCTATTTCCTCACCGGCTACTTGCGAAGACTCCCTATGAACTGCTAAATGGGAAAAAGCCAGACGTCTCCTTCTTTCGGGTGTTTGGATGCAAATGCTACATCTACAAGAAACGCCATCACCTAGGGAAGTTTCAAAGACGTTGTGATATCGGTTTTCTTTTGGGTTATTCATTAAAGTCCAAAGCATATCGAGTATTCAATCATGCCACTGGCATGGTAGAAGAAACATATGATGTGGAATTTGATGAGACTAATGGCTCCCAAGGAGCACTTGAGAATTTTGATGATGTAGGTGATGAGCCACTTAGGGAAGCAATGAAGAACATGCCAATTGGAGCTATCAAACTAAAAGAAGATGAAGAAGAGGTGCAAAACATTGACAAGCCTTCTTCATCAAATGTACCACAAGATGATGAAAAAGATGAGAGGCATGCAAATGAAGATACATTTGTCTCTCATGAACAAGCAAGGGTACAGGCCGAAGATGTTGATGCTCTAGGATCTTCTTCCCAAGTGGTTAACAGGAGAAACTCATCACTACTTCAAGCTCATCCTCAAAACCAAATCATTGGGAGTCCTTCACAAGGGGTTATTACTCGATCCCATAGACATGCTTCTTTTATTGAACATCACTCCTTTGTTTCTTGTGTTGAGCCTACTTGTATAGATGAGGCGCTACAGGATCTGGACTGGGTGAATGCTATGCATGAAGAACTTAACAACTTAACCCGTAACCAAGTTTGGACCCTGGAGAAGCCCCCACAAGATGCAAGAATCATTGGAACAAAGTGGGTGTTCAGAAACAAACAAGATGATCAAGGTGTGATTGTGAGGAATAAGGCAAGACTTGTTGCAAAAGGATTCTCTCAAGTTGAAGGCTTAGATTTTGGAGAGACCTTTGCACCGGTTGCTCGACTGGAAGCCATCCGTATCCTACTTGCATATGCATCATGCTATGATATAAAACTTTATCAAATGGATGTAAAAAGTGCATTCTTAAATGGCTTCATAAATGAACTTATATATGTTGAGCAACCACCTGGATTTGAAGACCCTAGATATCCTAACCATGCTTACAGGTTGTCCAAGGCGCTATATGGGCTAAAGCAAGCTCCAAGGGCTTGGTATGAGCGTCTTTGCGACTTCCTCATCGAAAAGGGCTTCAAGATCGGGACTGTCGACACAACTCTATTCACAAAGAAACATAACAGTGATATTTTCATTTGTCAAGTATATGTTGATGATATAATCTTTGGCTCGACAAATGACTATCATTGCAAGGAATTTGGTGAGTTGATGTCGAAGGAGTTCGAGATGTCAATGATTGGTGAGCTGACGTACTTCCTCGGCTTTCAAGTCAAGCAAATGAAAGATGGTAACTTTCTCTCACAAGAGAAGTATACCAAAGACTTGTTGAAAAGGTTCAACATGGAGAAGTGCAAACCAATCAAGACACCTATGCCAACAAATGGACATCTCTACCTGGATGAGGGAGGTAACCCGGTTAATCAAACTCTCTACCGTTCTATGATTGGTAGTTTATTGTACCTTACCGCATCTAGGCCCGATATCATGTTTAGTGTCTGCATGTGTGCTAGATTTCAATCTAATCCTAAGAAAGCTCATCTTCGCGCTGTTAAAAGAATTCTTAGGTATCTTAGGCACACCACAAGCGTTGGTCTGTGGTATCCCAAAGGAGCTACTTTTGATTTAATTGGCTATTCCGATTCGGATTATGCCGGTTGCAAAATTGATAGGAAAAGTACTTCTGGGGATGCCATTTGCTTGGTAGATCACTAGTATCATGGACATCCAAAAAGCAAAATAGTGTTGCCTTGTCAACCGCCGAAGCGGAATACATTGTCGCGGGTGCTTGTTGCACACAAATTTTATATATGAAACAAACTCTTCTAGACTATGGCGTAGTTCTAGAAAAGGTACCTTTGTTGTGTGACAATGAGAGTGCTGTTAAAATTGCTAATAATCCTGTACAACACTCTCGCACCAAGCACATTGATATCCGTCATCACTTCCTTAGAGATCATGTTGCTAAAGGAGATATCATTTTAGAAGGAGTGAGGTCGGAAGATCAATTAGCGGATATTTTCACTAAGCCACTTGATAAGACCCGCTTTTGCTTGTTGAGGAATGAATTAAATATACTTTATCTCAGAAATTTTATTTAAGATGTCAAATGGTGTTGTCAAGCTTGCATTGCATATTTAAATTTCTTGTATTGCATCTAGGGCTTGTCTAACCTAGTTGAGATAACCGCCAACAAAGCGAGTGAAAAAGCTTAACTCAGATCAAACTTGACAAGTCTTAGTTTTAAGCTTTTAGTACTTAAATTCCTACTTTTATGTAATTGTTGGTTCTTGAGATATGCATGAGGTACTGCACTTAGGGGGAGTATTCAAAACTCAAATCTTTCATGAAAACCCCTAGTGCAATGCCAAAATGCAAATCTCACCATTTGCCTATTTTCTCTAAAAATTATCTAGCCTATGGCAAAATATTTTGAAAATTATGAGAAAATATATGAGGGTGCCAATACCTGTCCCAACAAGTGTTATTTTGTGTGATTATAAGTTGGGATTTGGTTTGGTTGAAATCTGGATAGAAAAATTCAAAATTTTCAGAACTTCCCTCTGTCTGGGGTCACCAGACAGTCCGGTGTGCACCGGACACTGCACTGTGCACTGTCCGGTGCACCAGCCGCGCGCGCGCAAGAACTACCTTTCCTGCGCGTTGTCCGGTGTGCACCGGACAGGCACTGTAGACTGTCCGGTGCACCCATAACTCGTTTTTAAAAAATCCTTTCCCCTGCTCGCGCCCGAGGCTAGCCTGTTTCTTCTCTGTTCTCCAGTTTTTGTCTCTACGCTCTGGCGATTTGCTCCCCCTCGCCGGCGACCTCCCCTCACCATCGGCCACCGTGCTCCGGCGACCCTGTGCTCCTCTCCTGCCCTCGCTCGGTGAGCAGCCTCTTCTTCCTCTGTTTTTCTCCCTCTCTGTTCCTTTGAGCAGTGCACTTCTCTTCCATCCTTTGATTCAAATTCCAATTTCTATCAAATCCTGTGAATCCAAGTGCATGATTGAGTCCCTTTATGTTCCTTGAGTACTCCTGCAGGTTTCTAGCTCCTTAGGGAGGGTTTCACAGCCTCAAATAGCCATTTCTCCAAAACCCTAGAACTTTGCACGTCACGTGCTCGGTGAAATTCCCAAACCAGCCAAAAATGTTCCGATTGAACCCAAATTTTTCAGGCACCTTCACAACACCTCCAGTAACATATTCGCCAAATTTCACGCCCATCCGATATACTAGGCTCCATTTTCACCAAATTCCCCGTTTCGAGCGATCGTTTCCGAGCCGAGTGCTCAAATTCCATTTTCTTCGCCTAAATTCAAACCAAGCACACACTTCACTCATATTTACCCATATAAACCTATTCGTGAAGTATCGACTCAATTCCAAATCATTTCATGCCTCTTTTTCAATTTCAAACCTCCTATGGCACTATTTCTCGTTCAAACGTCGTTTTCGCGTTGTTTGACCTCTCGATCGCCAAGACTCTTGTTTTCTGTGCCATAATTCTGTGTGTATGTATTTATTCACATTTCATATACTTATGACTATGTGACTAATACGTGCTCACCTCTTCTGTCATTTCAGTGACCTTGCCTGCCCGTGAGCCGTCTCCTGTTCTGCCTGGATTTTCACCTCTCGTGTGAGCGTTCCAGGTAGACATCTCTTCTTTTGATATTCTATCGGCTATTATCGACTTGTGCTTAGATTCTCTCTCTCGTTTGCAGTCGTCAGGTTAGGATGCCGCGCACGAAGAATGTGTCGGTGCCAGGGGGAGGCGATGATGAGGATCCTCGTCGCCCCTTCAGGCAGGTCAAGGGAAAGACTGTATACTTGGAGCAGCAGGAAGGCCGCAAGAAGCGGCGTATGGACAAAGCAGCCCGAGCAGCGGCAACAACAGCAGCAGCCGCTGAGTAGGTCGAGCTAGGTGATCAGCCTCAGACTCCTTCAGATCAGATTGCGTACCGTGTTCGTCGCCTCGCCTCCCGGCCTCGCTCCTCCACTCACACCACTGCTTCCACTCCACCACCCACTTTGCCTGCTCCTGTCACCCCTGTTGCGCCATCCACCACCTCCACTACACCAGCTTCCACTGCTCCTCCTCCAGCTCCTGTTTCCGCTCCACCTATCCCACCTGCTCGCTTTCGGGAGCGCGATGAGACTGAGGTGCGACCTCTTGCTGCAGATCCCAGGTTGATTGATCTTCAGCGTGCTACAGCAGCACGAGTACGTCGGTTCAGATACATACCCGTGGAGTCTTGGTTACCTGCACAGAGAGACCCTGCAGCGGCAGATCCTTTCAGCACCAGGATTCAGGAGTCTTTCTACCGAGCACAGTTGTCAGCTCAGATTGCTCTGCGAGCGCACCGGCTTTTGGACCTTCCCGCTTTTCTGCTTGCTGCCGGTGCTGACTCTGAGGTTCACCTCACATATCTGCCTGGACTTCTCACTCTTTTGACTACCAGCGACAGATATGTTGAGGAATGGGTCTGAGTTTTCTATGCCTCAGTCTGGATAGACCCTGATCACCGGTGGATGAGATTCCGATTTGAGCGAGAGGATGTCACTATTCATGCCAGCCAGATTCGCCAGCTTTTTGGATTTCCCGAGTCATCGACTCGTCTTCAAAGCTTATGCTATGGCACCTCTGACCCTCCTCGTCGCCCTCACGGCGGTGTCGCTCCGGGTACAACTCACGTCGCGGCTCTGTTCCGATCGCCCTTCTCAGATGGGTCGCGACGCTCTCCGGCAGATTTCACTACAGCAGCAAAGTTCCTATTTCAGCTTATGAGAAGGACACTTCTGCCGCGGATGGGATACAGGGAGGCTACCACACATATCCAGCTCTGGCTCCTTGGTGCCCTGGTCTCTCGCTCAGAGTTTGACGTTGTGGATTTCCTTATTTGTGAGATCGAGGACACCGTTCTGGATGGTCTGCGTGCTCGTCGACAGCTGCCCTATGCTCACTACCTATGTCACATTTTTGCTCAGCTGATTCGGCCTCCACAGTTCCAGGGCACACTTGAGGCCTCACGCCTTGTCTTTGGGTCCTACCGTCCAGCGCCTGAGGCTCCTGTGCCAGCACCTGCTCCAGTATTTGACACTCAGGCCGAGGATATTGCTCTTCATCAGTTTGAGGCTCAGGTCACAGCAGTTGATGATGATTTTGGGATTCTGCCTCCGCCTCCTATGCCTCTACGCTCACATGATCATGAGGCTGGGAGTTCTCGTGCTACCCCTGCTGCCCCTCCTACCATTGACCCTGCTCTTGCTTCGATTCTCCAGGCACTTACTCAGCAGCAGACTCACTTGGCAGCCGAGCAGACCCACCAGGCAGCAGCCCATCAGCAGTTGTCCGAGAGGATGCTCTCGATGTTTCAGACCATACAGGACAGGCAGGATTCTCTTCAGTAACAGCTTCTTCAGGATCGGGCTGAGAGCAGGGCATTCATGACTCTTATGCTACAGCATTCTGGTATATCGATTCCCCTGGTTCAGTCAGTCCCGCCTCCTCCTCTTCAGGCTCCTGTTGTGCCAGCGCTTCAGCCAGGACCCCCTGTTGGTCCTTCTTCCTCTCCGCTCCGGCCGGTCACCCTAGCTTTCACGTCACCGGTCTTCAGCTCCGTCGACCCTTAGCCGTCAGTGCCACTAGCTTATGTTGTTCCCACTACTACTGTGGCGGTGTCTGTGACCACTTCTTCGGCTTCGGCAGCTCCCGCAGCGTAGCTTCCGTCCAAGTCGGTACCAGCTCCAGCTTCTACAGCAGATCCTGGATCCGAGACTGACTCTGACCCCCAGCTGGCGTTCGCCCTACTGCCTCGACCGCGACCGGATGCGCCTCCGCCGCCTCCTCCCACTTCTGCTGTGTAGGTTTGGGTGCTCTTTTGGTGTTTGATGCCAAAGGGGGAGAGATATGAGTTGTGAGAGCTAGGGGGAGTTAGGGAGTTAGTAGAGAGTCATTTTGATGTAATATATGTGCTTGTTACTCTCTGTACTAGCTTCACTTTTGTATGGTGCTTTTGACTCACAAACTCTATATATACTCTCGATGCTTATGTTGACTGTGTGTATTATGTTTTCACCTTATATGTTATCACCAGTCTTTAAAGTTCTTGTTCATCGATTTGATTTCACTTTTATATGAACAAGAAACTAACGATGTGTATGCGCTCATTCTTATTATTATGATACACATTCTTTCTGTCAAAGATTACTGAGCATAACTAACTATCTTCTCTATTGACAAAAATTTCAAATCAAACTACTCTCACAAATCTTGTAGGGATGTCATCAATCACCAAAAAGGGGGAGATTGAAAGCATCTAGGCCCCTGGTTGGTTTTAG
This sequence comes from Zea luxurians, assembly GCA_029449295.1. Lineage (NCBI taxonomy): Eukaryota > Viridiplantae > Streptophyta > Magnoliopsida > Poales > Poaceae > Zea > Zea luxurians. The sequence continues at coordinate 1,596,340 of JAOPSE010000119.1, forward strand.
TGATTAATGACAACATAATGTTATATGTGACTAACGTGTGTTTTGTAGAGACAAATGGTAAGTTAGGTCGCATTATAGGTAGAAGCACTACAACGGTGAAAACAATCCCGAAGATAAGAACTCTAAGTGACGGCTAAAACGACAAAACGAAAGGTGAAGGACTACGGAGTCCGAGTGTCAAGGAGATGTGGACACTCGTGATTTAGTTAGGTCTTTTATTCTCTTTTAGCTGTACTATAAAGAGGGGTTGTCGAAGAGTAGTTTGACCAAGAGAGTTCTAGTGTAGTGTTGGTGCACATTCACACTCACATACAATGCTAGGTGTCACTCTAGAACTCACTCACAAGTTAGAGCGAAAACCGATTTGAAAAACAACTGAAAACAAGAAATAGGGTTTCTGGCCTTGGGGCACCGGACTGTCCGGTGCACCCTCTGCCAGGTGGGGCCATGGTGGCCCTGGGGAAGAGTTTGTTCCCTAGAAACCTAAGAGCGCCTGTTCCAGAAATGAATTTTAGTGGCGCACCGGACAGTGCACCGGATAGTGCACCGGACAGTACCTATTCACTGTCCGTTGTGCCATCAGCCCAACGGCTAGCTGTCAGAACTAGCCGTTGGAGTCGACCGTTGGCGCACCGGTGGCGCACCGGTGGTGCACCTGTGGCGCACCGGACTGTCCGGTGCGCCCATGCGCAGAAAAGTTCTAGTAACGGCTAGTTGGTGGGTGAGGGCTATTTATACCCCCTCCACCCACCATATTCAATGTCTTGCTGCCCACATTAATTCCAGCACATTGCTAGAGCATTGCAAGCACCAAAAGCCTAGTGAGGAGATTAGAGAATCTTAATCCCACATTTGTTCCTCATTAGCGCTAGCGAGAGCCACCTAGAGCACACACCACTTGCATTAGGCTTCTCTTGGTCAAGCGAAAGTCTACGGCTTGTTACTCTTGGTGATCGGCATCACCTAGACGGCTTGGTGGCGTTGGGAGCTCGGTGATCACCGTGAAGATCTTGTTGGTGACCCGACTCAAGTTTGTAAGCAGTCTCGAGGGATCCACCGCGCCGGAGTGGCAAAGGATCATCTCGTAGTGAGCACTTGGTTCTTGCGAGGACCAAGGGGGAGCGATACCCTTGCGCGGGTGCTCCAACGAGGACTAGTGGAGAGTGCCGACTCTTCGATACCTCGGGAAAAATTGGAGGAGTCTTCTAAACCTTGCTTTACATTCCGCACTTAATTCAAGCACTTTACATTGTGTATTTGTTTAGTAAGTAATTGAAGTATTGTCTTAGCATTGTTGTATTTCTAGTATTATTTTCTTAGTGCTAGTTGTTGGGGTGAAGTTGGGCTCTTGCTTAGCCTTTGCTTAGGTTTTAATTAGTGTTGATTCTTAGAAAAGCCCAATTCACCCCCCTCTTGGGCATCGTGATCCTTTCAAGATGGTTCAATATTTGAACATAATTTTCTATTTTTAAAATCACTTTATTTTGTATAGAATCAATCTAAACAATAATAAATTAGAAACCAAACGACTCTGTCCAACAGTACCCTTGAACGAAACTCTACTAAACAATCGATGGAGAGCTGGTTATGCGGCGAGACCGGCCACGCATGCGCCATTGCTAGAGCATGGGTAGAGAGCCGGTGGTCCACTCGCCCATCTCTCCCCGCGCGGGAGCTAGATCCAGTGTACTCGTGCTGCTGCTCGCCTGGCAACGACTAAGTGTAGTCTACGAATTTAGCATGTTGTATCATTTAACCTTAGAACCTAGAAAATAAATAAAAAATGGATCCTCGAACTTTGTCGGTCCATGCAAAACCGTTTAAAGCTGGGTTTGTAAAACCGGATACCGAGCCACTTGTGGTCTCTAACTTGACATGTTTTATCACTTAGATGACTAAAGTTAAATATTGTGTCACTTAAATCCTCGAACATATATTGGTGTGCTTTAATGTGGCACGATATTAATATGCTCAATAAACTAAGATAGTGTCTGGTTCTAGAGTTGGTTGGGTGGAGCGGCTCTGTCTCAAAGACTGGCTTTGTTCAGACGATTCTGGAGAGACAGATGGTTCAATATTTGAACATAATTTTCTATTTTTAAAATCACTTCATTTTGTATAGAATCAATCTAAACAATAATAAATTAGAAACCAAATGACTCTGTCCAACATTACCCTTGAACGAAACACTACTAAATAATCGATGGAGAGCTGGTTATGCGGCGAGACCGGCCACGCATGCGCCATTGCTAGAGCATGGGTAGAGAGCCGGTGGTCCACTCGCCCATCTCTCCCCGCGCGGGAGCAAGATCCAGCGTACTCGTGCTGTTGCTCGCCTGGCAACGACTAAGTGTAGTCTACAAATTTAGCACGCTGTATCATTTAACCTTAGAACCTAGAAAATAAATAAAAACGGATCCTCGAACTTTGTCGTTCCATGCAAAACCGTTTAAAGCTGGGTTTGTAAAACCGGATATCGAGCCACTTGAGGTCTCTAACTTGACATGTTTTGTCACTTAGATGGCTAAAGTTAAATATTGTGTCACTTAAATCCTCGAACATCTATTGGTGTGCTTTAACGTGGCATGATATTAATATGCTCAATAAACTAAGATAGTGTCTGGTTCCAGAGCTGGTTGGGTGGAGCGGCTCCGTCTCAAAGACCGGCTTTGTTCGGACGATTCTGGAGAGACAGATGGTTCAATATTTGAACATAATTTTCTATTTTTAAAATCACTTCATTTTGTATAGAATCAATCTAAACAATAATAAATTAGAAACCAAACGACTCTGTCCAACAGTACCCTTGAACGAAACACTACTAAACAATCGATGGAGAGCTGGTTCTGCGCGAGACTGGTCACCAGTGTTTAAAATAGCCCACTAATAGCGACTATTTAGCCAGCTATAGCGCTTTAACAGCTCTGAAGCTAGGAGATGTTGTATTTAACGCTAACCAAAGTTAGCCGCTAATCGCCTCATTTAGCCCGCTAAACACATATATTTAGCTGGATCTAGCGCATGAGTTGGGCTGAATGTGTGAGTGTGGACTGTGGAGTGGAGGCCCAAAACACATACCCTACAGCTATCCTCCAAACCCTTGCACGTTCAGACTCCAACGTTCGTTCGTCTGTCTCTGTCTTCAGCTGTCCAGACTCCAGCGCTGCCGCCGTCCGGCGCTTCAGCCGTCCAGCGCTGCCGCCGTCCCTTTCTCTCTCCCTTGCTCCCTCCTCCAGTCCTCCTCCACACCTACAAGCCAGCTACGAAGAGGAAGCTAGGAGCGCAGCCATTTCCTCGCCATGTCGGAATCCCAGCAGCAGCAGCAGCAAGGCAAGTTAGCAGATCCCACATTTCTTTGCTTCTTCATTACTAGATGCTTAGATACTTATTGATATGTGAAATGTGAAGTAGATATTAGATAGGTTAACAAATTTGGCTGGTTATTGGATTGTAAATTAGAATTTTTTTTATTTCATAGATAACCCATCAAGTGTTGCCTCTGCTTCAATAACACAATCAACAATAGCAACTATCAAGTCAGATGATCCTGCATGGAAGCATTGTTATTGTCCAGATTTAAAGAAGAAGCATTCACTAAAGTGCAACTATTGTGGCAAGTTGATCAATGCTGGAATTACAAGAGTGAAGTACCATCTTGCTAACATTGCAGGCTTTAATGTTTCTAAGTGCAAGAAAGTGCCAACTCCTGTTAAAGAAGACATGGTGGCTTTGCTTACAAAGAACTGTGATGCAAAGGAGAAAAAAGAAAGGAAAAACAAAGGGAAAGAGATGAAATTGATCTTGATAATTCAGGAGGTGATAATTCAAGTGAAGAAGAGAGTGAACATGGGAATGATGTTATTGTGCTCAAGTCAACAAAAGGTGGCAGTAGCTCTAGATTAGCAACAACTGGTGGCACTATTGATAAATTCTACAAACCTGAGTCAATTGAAGAATCTGTCCAAAAGAACAAAAGAGGATTAAGCACTAGCCAAAAAATTCAAACACAATTGACAACTCAGAAAAGAGAGGAGAGGAGGGATAGAGCTTGTGAGTATATATGTCAATTCTTTTATGAAGCTGGTATTGCACATAACACAGTCACCCTTCCTAGCTTTGCTCATATGGTTGAGGCAATTGGAGCATTTGGTAGAGGTTTGAGAGGTCCTAGTTCCTATGAGATGAGCGGACCATTCTTGAAAAAAATGCAAAGAAAAGGTGTTGGATAGATTTAAGAGCCACCAAGAATCATGGCAACTCACAGGTTGTACAATTATGATAGATGCATGGACAGATAGAAAGGGTCGGGGGTAATGAATTTAGTTGTCCACAGTGCTCAAGGGGTCTGTTTCTTGGATTCTGTGGACTGCTCCGCTGTGAAGAAGGATGGGAAATATATTTTTGATCTTGTGGATAGATGCATCCAAGAGATAGGAGAGGAACATGTTGTCCAGGTGGTCACAGATAATGCTAGTGTCAATACAGCAGTAGCAAGTCTATTGGCAGCAAAGAGACCCTCCATTTTTTGGAATGGATGTGCTGCTCACTGCCTTGATCTCATGCTTGAGGACCTTGCAAAAATTGGAGCTGTTGAGGAAACAATTTCTAGTGCAAAACATGTGACTGCCTTCTTATATTCTCATACAAGAGTGTTAGATTTGATGAGGAAATTTTTGGGGAAAGATTTGGTTCGTTCTGGAGTGACTCGTTTTGCCACTACGTATTTGAATTTAAAAAGTTTACAAGATAACAAGAAGGATATCTCAAGGCTCTTTAGATCAGATGAGCTCAATGAGTTGGGTTACTTGAAAAAGGCGAAGGGCAAGAAAGCCAACAAAGTGGTGAGATCAGAAGGCTTTTGGAAAAATGTTGACATGGCCATCAATTTCTTTGAGCCATTGGCTAATGTATTGAGGAGAATGGATAGTGTTGTTCCTGCTATGGGGTTCTTGCATGGATGTATGCTCGAGGCAAAGAAAGAAATTGCTATGAGGTTTGACAATAATGAAAATAGCTTCAAAGTTGCTTGGGACATAATTGACAAAAGGTGGGACAACAAGCTGAAAACTCCACTACATTTGGCAGGGTATTATTTGAACCCCTATTTTTATTACCCAAACAAGTCAGAAATTGAGCTTGATGGTTCATTTAGAGCTGCAGTAATTGCTTGCATTACCAAGATAGTTGAAGATGAAGAAACTCAAGATAATATAATTGAAGAGCTAAATGTATATCAAGAACAACAAGGGACATTTGGACATGACATTGCAGTAAGGCGGAGGAGAAATAAGAACTTCAATCCAGGTGAATCAATTGTAGTAATCAGCAACAAGAAATGTTATTTTATAATTGCTTATCTCTTTATATGACTATTCTTTTTATGCAGCAAAATGGTGGCTGAATCATGGCACAAGCACACCAAATTTGAGGTTATTAGCAACAAGAAACTGAATTTAACATGTAGCTCCTCAGGTTGTGAGCGGAATTGGTCAGATTTTGAGCAGGTAACAAAATGATTTTATTTGTTGCAACTGTTCATTCTTTTCTTTGTGATTATTCTTTAATATTTAGCACCTACACATAGGTTCACACAAAGAAGAGAAACAAACTGCTGCATGACAGAATGAGAGATCTTGTTTTTGTTAAATTTAATTCAAGACTAAGGCAAAAAAGAGAGAACAAGAGCAAAGATCCACTAGAGAGGGAAATGAATGATGTTCTTGAGGATGATGCCAATGAGTTTATTACTGGGCTTGTACCAAATGCTAATTCAGATAAAGATGAAGAACATGGGGGTGCACAAGTTGGAGCAACAATACATGAACCACAACTGTCGCAACCACAACCAAAAAGAAAAAGGCTTGTGCGCCCTAGGAAGAAGAAAATTAGGAGCCTACATTCCCTGTTGTATGGTGGTTTAGAGAATGAAGTCGTTGCCTCATCTTCGGAATCTGAAGATAATGGAGATGGTGACATTTCAATGCATCAATATTCAGATTCAGATGATTTAGGAGATGAATAGATCAGTTTATGCTCCATGGTTTATCAATTTTATTTTGCAACTTAATATTTGTGAGTTTGTTGGACAATGGTTCAGTGACTTTTACAAGTGTTGTTGATGTCTTATGAACATTTGAATTACCAGTTTGAGCTATCATATTTTTACTTTGAACTATTGAACTTTCAGTTTATGAGTTTGTGCTCTAATATATGAAGATATGTCACATTTTTTTCTAAACCCGCTAAATGGCTTAGCTGCCGGCAGTGGCGGATCCACAGTGAGGGCAAGGTGGGCCATGGCCCCACCTAAAATTTTATAATCTTCATAATATGATATAGGAGTAGGAGCCAGCCGCCATCCAGCCATTCGCCAGGAAACCAAAACCGCAACATCCCGCCAGGCGCCAGCAGCCGCAAGCTCCGCCGTTCGCCCAGCCAGCCGGCCGTTCTTCTTCCGCCGTTCGCCCAGCGGCCCCGCCGTCGAGGCCAGGAGCCCAGGACCCAACCACCGAGCCATGAGCCACCCAAGACCCCAAGTCGTCCATCGCGCGTCACGCGCCACCCAACGGTAAATCCTTTGGTCCTTCCGTTCTGTTCCATGCCTAGATCTGCCTCTGCGCTCGTCGCTTGATCTGTCTCTGCGCACGCCGCTTAGTCGCTCGGTCCTATAGCAGCGTTGCAACAAAGCAGTTTAGTGATTTAGATAGCAGTTTAGTGATTTAGATTTATAGAGCCAATTTGGGGCAACAGTCCATAAGTCCATTGGTGAGCGCAAGGTGTTCGGCAAAATGCTCCAGCCCATAGAATTCAAGTTAACAATTTGTCAACTGTTGTGTTTTATTGGATATTTTTTCTATGATTTTTTAGGCCTTTAAACCTCACAGAAACATTGGGTGAAGCAAATGAGAAGGTTTTTCCAGCCACTTTCAAGAGGCTCTGGCACTAGTGTTAATAATAATGTGAATAACACACCAACTGTTGGAGGGACGTTCAATCCGGATGACATAGTTGCAGATCCCACTTTAAGGAGGCAAATTTATGAATATGATAAAGATGTCCAAGACCAAGTGAGAAGGGCATATGTTCTAAATGGTCCATGCCAACCTGAAAGGGAAATGTGCCCTTGGGCCATTTCTAAGTATTTTGGTGATTTAGTGTCCAACACAAGTGCCTAAGTGTAAAAAGGTGGACAAAGTACAAATCAAGAATTAAGGTATGTTTCTCAGACTTAGTACATTGTTTTATGGACTAATGTATTGTGTCTAAGTGCTGGAAACAGGAAAAATCCAATTGAAAATGTCTTGGCTCGAGCAGCCAAGAATCTGCTGAGTCTGCAAGCACCGGACTGTCCGGTGGTGCACCGAACAGTGTCCGGTGGTGCACCGGACAGTGTCCGGTGCACCAGGCTGGCTCGAGCGAAGTGGCTGCTCTCGGGAATTCACCGGCGACGTACGACTAAAATTCACCGGACTGTCCGGTGTGCACCGGACTGTCCGGTGAGCCAACGGTCGGCCGCGCAATCTGCGCGGGACACGTGGCCGAGCCAACGGCTAGAAGACGGCACCGGACTGTCCGGTGTGCACCGGACATGTCCGGTGCGCCAACGGCTCTCAGGCTGCCAATGGTCGGCTTCGCTATTTAAGGAAGGAAATCGGGCACCGGACAGTGTCCGGTGTGCACCGGACTGTCCGGTGCCCCCGATGACAGAAGGCAAGAATGGCTTTCCAAGTTTGTGCTCAACGGCTCCTAGCTGCCTTGGGGCTATAAAAGGGACCCCTAGGCGCATGGAGGAGGACACCAAGCATCCTTTGAGCATCATTGATCACTCACACTTCATTCTTGCGCACTTGTTCGATATTTTAGTGACTTGAGCTCCGTTCTAGTGTGTTAGTCTCTTGAGCTCAAGTCTAGGTTTTGCGTGTGCGTATTCGCTGTGATCTTTGTGTCGTGTGTGAGTTGCTAATCCCTCCCTTGCTCTGTGATTCTTCGAGAACATCTTGTGTAAGGGCGAGAGGCTCCAAGCTGTGGAGATTCCTCGCAAACGGGATTAAGAGAAGCAAAGCAACACCGTGGTATTCAAGTTGGTCTTTGGACCGCTTGAGAGGGGTTGATTGCAACCCTCGTCCGTTGGGACGCCACAACATGGAGTAGGCAAGCGTTGGTCTTGGCCGAACCACGGGATAACCATTGTGCCATCTCTGTGATTGATATCTCTTGGTTATTGTGTTGTGTTGAGATCCTCCTCTAGCCACTTGGCAAATTACTGTGCTAACAAGTAACCAAGTTTTGTGGTTTAAGTTTTTGAAGTGTTACAGGATCACCTATTCACCCCCCCCTCTAGGTGCTCTCAATTGGTATCAGAGTCGTTCTCTTCAAGAAAGGGACTAACCGCCTGAAGAGATGGATCCTAAAGGCAAGGGGATGGTGATTAACGACAAGGAGAAGGAGTCCTTCGTCAACGAGCCCAATGATGACAGGCCCACCGACTTAGGCTCGGGCCATAAAAGAAAAGACGGGAGGAAGAAGAAGACAAGGCGCATCAAGGAAATTGTCTACTACGACAGCGACGAATCTTCCTCCTCCCAAAAGGACGACGACGACTACGATAGATGAAAGACGGTTAACTCAAACTTTTCTTTCGATTATTCGCGCATCCCGCATAGTTCAAATGCTCAATTGCTCCCTATTCCACTTGGCAAGCCCCCTCACTTTGATGGAGAGGATTACGGATTTTGGAGCCACAAAATGCGTACTCACCTGTTTTCTCTCCATCCAAGCATTTGGGAGATTGTGGAAAGTGGAATGAAATTTGATAGCTCGGATAGCCCTGTGTTTATTAATGAACAGATTCATAAAAATGCACAAGCTACTACTGTGTTGCTAGCCTCTTTGTGCAGGGACAAGTATCACAAGGTGAGCGGCTTGGACAATGCCAAGCAGATCTGGGACACCCTCAAGATCTCTCATGAGGGAAACGACGTCACCTTGCTCACCAAAATGGAGTTGGTGGAGGGCGAGCTTGGACGGTTCGTGATGATAAGGGGCGAGGAGCCGACACAAACATACAACCGGCTCAAGACCCTTATCAACAAAATAAGGAGCTACGGGAGCACGCGATGGACGGACCACGACGTCGTCCGCCTAATGCTAAGGTCATTTACCGTTCTTGATCCTCATTTGGTGAACAATATACGTGAAAATCCCAGGTACACCAAGATGTCGCCCGAAGAAGTTCTTGGGAAGTTCGTAAGCGGGCGAATGATGATCAAGGAGGCAAGATACATGGACGACGCGTTGAACGGTCCTAGTCATGAGCCTCAACCCATTGCTCTCAAGGCAACAAGGAGCAAGGAGGCGCTACCAAGCAAGGTGGCACAAGTTGAGGCGGCCGGACTCAATGATGAGGAGATGGCCCTCATCATTAAGCGCTTCAAGACGGCGCTTAAAAGTCGCAAGGGGCAGCCAAGCAAGACCAAAGCCAAGGGGAAGCGCTCATGCTTCAAATGCGGTAAGCTTGGTCATTTTATTGCTAACTGTCCCGACAATGATAGTGATCAGGACCAAGGGAACAAGAGGGAGAAAAAGAAGCATTACAAGAAGGACAAGGGCGAGGCACATATCGGAAAGGAGTGGGATTCGGATTGTTCCTCCTCCGACTCTGACAATGAAGGACTCGCCGCCACCGCCTTCAACAAGTCATCCCTCTTCCCCAACGAGCGTCACACTTGCCTCATGGCAAGAGAGAAGAAAGTAAGCACTCATACTAGTACTTATGCTTCTTCGAGTGAAGATGAGTCTAGTGATGATGATGAGATAGATTACTCATGCTTATTCAAGGGATTAGATAGAACCAAGGTAGACAAAATTAATGAATTAATTGATGCCTTAAATGACAAGAATATGCTTTTAGAAAAACAAGAGGATTTGTTGTATGAAGAACATGATAAATGTGTAGAAGCACAGAAATCTTTTGCTCTAGAAATTAAGAGGAATGAAATGCTCTCTAGTGAATTATCTTCTTGTCATGAAACTATTGCTAAGTTAAAAAGTTTTAATGATGATTTAAATGCTAAACTAGAAGTAGCTAGTAAATCTAATTCTTGTGTAGAAATTGTTGAAACTTGTAATAGGTGTAAAGATTTTGACATTGATGCTTGTAGTGATCATTTAGTTTCAATTTCGAAATTAAATGATGAATTAGCTAGTCTTAATGCCCAACTTAAGACTAGCAAGAATGAATTTGACAAGCTAAAATTTGCAAGGGATGCCTACACGATTGGTAGACACCCGTCAATTAAGGATGGACTTGGCTACAAGAGGGAAGCCAAGAACTTGACAAGCCATAAGGCTCCCATCTCCGCCAAGGAGAAAGGGAAGGCCCCTATGGCTAGTAGTGTGCAAAAGAACCATGCCTTTATGTACTATGATAGAAGACAACCTAGAAATGCTTATAGGAGTTGTAATGTATATAATGCCTTTGATTCTCATGCCATGGTTGCTTCTAGTTCCTCTTATGTGCATGATAGAAATGTTGGTAGGAGAAATGTTATTCATAATATGCCTAGGAGAAATGTCGTAAATGTTCCTAGGAAAGTTAATGAACCTTCTACAATATATCATGCTTTAAATGCTTCTTTTGCTATTTGTAGAAAGGATAGGAAAAAGATAGTTGCTAGAAAATTAGGGGCAAGATGCAAGGGAGACAAAACTTGCATTTGGGTCCCTAAGGATATTTGTGCTAACCTTGCAGGACCCAACATGAGTTGGGTACCTAAGACCCAAGCCTAAATTTGCCTTGCAGGTTTATGCATCCGGGGGTTCAAGCTGGATTATTGACAGCGGATGCACAAACCATATGACGGGGGAGAAGAAGATGTTCACCTCCTACGTCAAGAATAAAGATTCCCAAGATTCAATAATATTCGGTGATGGGAATCAAGGCAAGGTAAAAGGGTTAGGTAAAATTGCAATCTCAAATGAGTACTCTATCTCTAATGTGTTTTTAGTAGAGTCTCTTGGATATAATTTGCTATCTGTTAGTCAATTATGCAATATGGGATATAACTGTTTGTTTACAAATGTAGATGTGTCTGTCTTTAGAAGATGTGATGGTTCACTAGCTTTTAAGGGTGTACTAGACGGCAAGCTTTACTTAGTTGATTTTGCAAAAGAAGAGGCCGGTCTAGATGCATGCTTAATGGCTAAGACTTGCATGGGCTGGCTGTGGCATCGCCGCTTAGCACATGTGGGGATGAAGAACCTCCACAAGCTTCTAAAGGGAGAACACGTGATAGGTCTAACCAATGTTCATTTCGAAAAAGATAGACCTTGTGCAGCTTGTCAAGCAGGGAAATAGGTGGGAGGCTCTCATCACACCAAAAATGTGATGACAACATCAAGACCCCTGGAGTTGCTACATATGGACCTCTTCGGACCCGTCGCCTATCTGAGCATAGGAGGAAGTAAGTATGGTCTAGTTATCGTTGATGACTTTTCCCGCTTCACTTGGGTGTTCTTTTTGCAGGATAAGTCTGAAACCCAAGGGACCCTCAAGCGATTCCTAAGGAGAGCTCAAAATGAGTTTGAGCTCAAGGTGAAGAAGATAAGGAGCGACAAGGGGTCCGAATTCAAGAACCTTCAAGTGGAGGAGTTTCTTGAGGAGGAGGGGATCAAGCACGAGTTCTCTGCTCCCTACACACCTCAGCAAAATGGTGTGGTAGAGAGGAAGAACAGAACACTCATAGATATGGCAAGGACTATGCTTGGAGAATTCAAGACCCCCGAGTGCTTTTGGTCGGAAGCCGTGAACACGGCTTGCCACGCCATCAACAGGATCTACCTTCACCGCCTCCTCAAGAAGACGTCGTATGAGCTGCTAACCGGTAACAAACCTAATGTATCGTATTTTCGTGTTTTTGGGAGTAAATGCTACATTCTAGTGAAGAAAGGTAGGAATTCCAAATTTGCTCCCAAAGCCGTAGAAGGGTTTTTATTAGGTTATGATTCAAATACAAAGGCGTATAGGGTCTTCAACAAATCATCGGGTTTGGTTGAAGTCTCTAGCGACGTTATATTTGATGAGACTAATGGCTCTCCAAGAGAGCAAGTTGTTGATCTTGATGATGTAGATGAAGAAGACGTTCCAACGGCCGCGATACGCACCATGGCGATTGGAGATGTACGGCCTCAGGAACATTTGGAGCAAGATCAACCGTCTTCCTCAACTATGGTGCATCCCCCAACCCAAGATGACGAACAGGTACCTCAAGTGGAGGCACATGATCAAGGGGGAGCACAGGATGTTCAAGAGGAAGAAGCACCTCAGGCACCTCCAACCCAAGTTCGAGCGACAATTCAAAGGGATCATCCCGTCGACCAGATATTGGGTAATATTAGCAAGGGAGTAACTACTCGCTCAAGATTAGTTAATTTTTGTGAGCATTACTCTTTTGTCTCTTCTATTGAGCCTTTCAGGGTAGAAGAGGCCTTGCTAGATCCGGACTGGGTGTTGGCCATGCAGGAGGAACTCAACAACTTCAAGCGCAACGAAGTTTGGACACTGGTGCCTCATCCCAAGCAAAATGTTGTGGGAACCAAGTGGGTGTTCCGCAACAAACAGGACGAGCACGGGGTGGTGACGAGGAACAAGGCTCGACTTGTGGCAAAAGGTTATGCCCAAGTCGCAGGTTTGGACTTTGAGGAGACTTTTGCTCCTGTGGCTAGGCTAGAATCAATTCGTATCTTGCTAGCATATGCCGCTCACCATTCTTTCAGGTTGTACCAAATGGATGTGAAGAGCGCCTTCCTCAACGGGCCGATCAAGGAGGAGGTGTACGTGGAGCAGCCCCTGGCTTCGAGGATGAACGGTACCCCGACCATGTGTGTAAGCTCTCTAAGGCGCTCTATGGACTTAAGCAAGCCCCAAGAGCATGGTATGAATGCCTTAGAGACTTTTTAATTGCTAATGCTTTCAAGGTTGGGAAAGCCGATCCAACTCTTTTTACTAAGACTTGTGATGGTGATCTTTTTGTGTGCCAAATTTATGTCGACGACATAATATTTGGTTCTACTAACCAAAAGTCTTGTGAAGAGTTTAGCAGGGTAATGACGCAGAAATTCGAGATGTCGATGATGGGCGAGTTGACCAACTTCCTTGGGTTCCAAGTGAAGCAACTCAAGGACGGCACCTTCATCTCCCAAACGAAGTACACACAAGATTTGCTAAAGAGGTTTGGGATGAAGGACGCCAAGCCCGCAAAGACGCCGATGGGAACCGACGGACACACCGACCTCAACAAAGGAGGTAAGTCCGTTGATCAAAAAGCATACCGGTCCATGATAGGTTCTTTGCTTTATTTATGTGCTAGTAGACCGGATATTATGCTTAGCTTATGCATGTGTGCTAGATTTCAATCCGATCCGAAGGAGTGTCACTTAGTGGCTGTGAAGCGAATTCTTCGATATTTAGTCGCTATGCCTTGCTTCGGGATCTGGTATCCAAAGGGGTCTAACTTTGACTTGATTGGGTACTCAGATTCCGACTATGCTGGATGTAAGGTCGATAGGAAGAGTACATCGGGGACGTGCCAATTCTTAGGAAGGTCCCTGGTGTCATGGAACTCTAAGAAACAAACCTCCGTTGCCCTATCCACCGCTGAGGCCGAGTACGTTGCCGCAGGACAGTGTTGTGCGCAACTACTTTGGATGAGGCAAACCCTCAGGGACTTTGGCTACAATCTGAGCAAAGTCCCACTCCTATGTGATAATGAGAGTGCTATCCGAATAGCGGAAAATCCTGTTGAGCACAGCCGCACAAAGCACATTGACATCCGGCATCACTTTTTGAGAGACCACCAGCAAAAGGGAGATATCGAAGTGTTTCATGTTAGCACCGAGAACCAGCTAGCCGATATCTTTACCAAGCCTTTAGATGAGAAGACCTTTTGCAGGCTGCGTAGTGAGCTCAATATCTTAGATTCGTGGAACTTGGATTGAAATGTAGCATACATGTGTTTATGCTTTTGATTATGTTCATTCTGCATATTGTTGCTTATTGTGGTGCTCAAGTTGTACAAACACTCCCTGGACCTCACAAGTCCTGGTTGCAAGTGATGCACATATTTAGGGGGAGCTGTGCTACAACTTGACCCTTTGTGGCTAACCATGTACTTGAGTTTGGTTGTTTTAGTCTCCAAGGAAAATTGAAAGGGAAAAGGTGGACTTGGACCATGCGAGACTTCCACTGCACTCCGATGAAAAGAGTAACTCTTCCAAGTTCATCGTTATACTCTTATTGCCTATTTGCTCTTAGTTGAAGATTTTGGTGAGGCAATGGGGTTAAAGGGCCACGATTGATCCCGTTTTGGTGCTTGATGCCAAAGGGGGAGAAAATAAAGGCCAAAGCAATAAATGGATCAGCTACCACTTGAGAGATTTTGAAAATAGTAGAATAGAGCTTTTGGTTTGTCAAAACTCTTTTGTTGTCTCTCTTGTCAAAAGTTGGTTTCTTGTGGGGAGAAGTATTGATTATGGGAAAAAGGGGGAGCTTTTGAAATCTTAAATCAATTTCTCTTAGAATGACTCTCTTTATGTCTTAACATGTGTGTTTGACTTAGAGATAGAAATTTGAGTTTGATTTGCAAAAACAAACCAAGTGGTGGCATAGAGTGATCCATATATGTCAAAATTGAATCAAAACAATTTTGAGTTCTTATTTGATTTGATTTTGTACTTGTTCTACTTGCTTTATGTTGTGTTGGCATAAATCACCAAAAAGGGGGAGATTGAAAGGGAAATGTGCCCTTGGGCCATTTCTAAGTATTTTGGTGATTTAGTGTCCAACACAAGTGCCTAAGTGTAAAAAGGTGGACAAAGTACAAATCAAGAATTAAGGTATGTTTCTCAGACTTAGTACATTGTTTTATGGACTAATGTATTGTGTCTAAGTGCTGGAAACAGGAAAAATCCAATTGGAAATGTCTTGGCTCGAGCAGCCAAGAATCTGCTGAGTCTGCAAGCACCGGACAGTGTCCGGTGGTGCACCGGACAGTGTCCGGTGCGCCAGGCTGGCTCGAGCGAAGTGGCTGCTCTCGGGAATTCACCGGCGACGTACGGCTAAAATTCACCGGACTGTCCGGTGTGCACCGGACTGTCCGGTGAGCCAACGGTCGGCCGCGCAATCTGCGCGGGACACGTGGCCGAGCCAACGGCTAGAAGACGGCACCGGACATGTCCGGTGCGCCAACGGCTCTCAGGCTGCCAACGGTCGGCTTCGCTATTTAAGGAAGGAAATCGGGCACCGGACAGTGTCCGGTGTGCACCGGACTGTCCGGTGCCCCCGATGACAGAAGGCAAGAATGGCTTTCCAAGTTTGTGCTCAACGGCTCCTAGCTGCCTTGGGGCTATAAAAGGGACCCCTAGGCGCATGGAGGAGGACACCAAGCATCCTTTGAGCATCATTGATCACTCACACTTCATTCTTGCGCACTTGTTCGATATTTTAGTGACTTGAGCTCCGTTCTAGTGTGTTAGTCTCTTGAGCTCAAGTCTGGGTTTTGCGTGTGCGTATTCGCTGTGATCTTTGTGTCGTGTGTGAGTTGCTAATCCCTCCCTTGCTCTGTGATTCTTCGAGAACATCTTGTGTAAGGGCGAGAGGCTCCAAGCTGTGGAGATTCCTCGCAAACGGGATTAAGAGAAGCAAAGCAACACCGTGGTATTCAAGTTGGTCTTTGGACCGCTTGAGAGGGGTTGATTGCAACCCTCGTCCGTTGGGACGCCACAACGTGGAGTAGGCAAGCGTTGGTCTTGGCCGAACCACGGGATAACCACTGTGCCATCTCTGTGATTGATATCTCTTGGTTATTGTGTTGTGTTGAGATCCTCCTCTAGCCACTTGGCAAATTACTGTGCTAACAAGTAACCAAGTTTTGTGGTTTAAGTTTTTGAAGTGTTACAGGATCACCTATTCACCCCCCCCCCCTCTAGGTGCTCTCACAACCAAAGGGTTTAGATTTCCCTCGTAGACAGTACGGACAAAGTTTAAGGCCTTTTAAAGAGGAATGGTATGACAAGTATGATTGGTTGGAGTATAGTGAATCAAAATATGTAGTGTATTGCTTTTATTGCTTTCTTTTTAAGCAAGCAGTGAAGGGTGATAAATATGAAGCTTTCACTAAAGTTGGGTATAATAATTGGAAAGATGCAGTTGAAAGGTTGAAATCACATGTTGGTGGTGTTAACAGTATCCACAACAATGCTAGGTTACATTTTGATGATTTTAACAATCAAAGACAAAGCATATCTACTATCATGTCCAGTGCCAGTCGTGAGGCTAAAGACCTTTATAAAATTTGTTTGACTTCTTCATTGGCTTGTTCCAGATTTCTTTTGATGCAAGGTTTGGCTTTTCGTGGTCATGATGAATCATCTAGTTCGCTAAATAAGGGAAATTTTCTAGAATTGATTTATTGGATGAAAGATAAAATTAAAGAAGTGAGAGATGCTTTTGAGCGTGCTCCAAGAAATTGCATTATGATATCACCACATATTCAAAAAGATCTTGCAAAGTGTTGTGCTCAACAGATCACAGAGAACATCCTAGGAGAAATAGGAGATAGAAACTTCTCTATTCTTATTGATGAATCACGTGATGTTTCTGTTAAAGAACAAATGGTGGTGATATTGAGGTAATAGTACTTTCATATTTTATTTGCATATTGTAGTTTCATATTTTATTTTCATGTTGTGTTGCCTAGCTAACTAATTTTTTGTAAGATAGATATGTGAATAATCAAGGCCATGTGATGGAACGGTTTCTTGCGCTCAAGAATGTCAAGGATACTACATCAGAAGCCTTGAAGGAAGCTATTTTTGGCCTTCTTGATCACCATGGATTATCTATATCCAAGATCAGGGGGCAAGGATATGATGGAGCATCGAATATGCGAGGTGAATTTAATGGCTTACAAAGAAAGATACTTGATATTAATCCACATGCCTATTATGTTCATTGTTTTGCACATCAACTCCAACTTGTGGTGGTTTCTATTGCTAGTAGTGCTTGTTGCCAATCAGTTCATGACTTCTTTGAGTACATCCACTTAATTGTCACCACCACAAGCTCATCTTGCAAGAAAAGTGTTGGGGACCGTAATTAGGGGTACCCCCAAGACTCCTAGTCTCAGCTGGTAACCCCCATCAGCACAAAGCTGCAAAGGCCTGATGGGTGCAATTCAGGTCAAGGCTCCGTCCACTCAAGGGATACGATCTCTGAGAGCACCTAGAGGGGGGTGAATAGGTGATCCTGTAAAACTTGAAACTTAATGCCACAAAACTTGATTAGAAGTTAGCACAATAATGCCAAGTGGCTAGAGAGGAGTCTCAACAAAACACAATAACCACAAAGATATCAACACAGAGATGGCACAGTGGTTTATCCCGTGGTTCGGCCAAGTCCAACGCTTGCCTACTCCACGTTGTGGCGTCCCAACGGACAAGGGTTGCAATCAACCCCTCTCAAGCGATCCAAAGACCCACTTGAATACCACGGTGTTTTGCTTTGTATACTATATCCCGCTTGCGAGGAATCTCCACAACTTGGAGTCTCTTGCCCTTACACTTAAATGTTCACAAAGAAGCACGGAGTAAGGGAGGGATGAGAAACGCACACAAGACACAAAATCACAGTGACAACACGCACACAAGTCGCAATAAGAGCTCACAACACAACCCGACGAGTTCACAACTCAAATAGAGCTCTAGTTGCTCTCACAAAGAATCAAATGCGCGGAATCGAGGTTTTGGTGCTTAGGAATGCTTTGAGAATGCTTGGTGTTCTCCTCCATGCGCGTAGGGGTCCCTTTTATAGCCCCAAGGCAGCTAGGAGCCGTTGAGAGCATTCCAGGAAGGCAATTCTTGCGTTCAGTCGCCTGGCGCACCGGACAGTCCGGTGCACCACCGGACACTGTCCGGTGCAGATTTCTTTCCTTATTTGGCGAAGCCGACCGTTGGAGATTCAGAGCCGTTGGCGCACCAGACACTGTCCGGTGCACACCGGACAGTCCGGTGCCCCATTCTAGCCGTTGGCTTGGCCACGTGTCACGCGCGGAATCCTCGACCGACCGTTAGCCCGGCTGACCGTTGGATCACCGGACAGTCCGGTGAATTATAGTCGTACGCTGTTAATCATCTCCCGAGAGCAACGAGTTTGCCTGTGAATGGCTCACTGGACAGTCCGGTGCACCACCGGACAGTCCGGTGATTTATAGCCATACACCGCCGTCGAAGTCCCGAGAACAGTAAGTTCGCTAGAGCCAGCCTAGCGCACCGGACACTGTCCGGTGCACCCAGACTGAGCAGACTTTGGCTGAACAAAGCTAAGTCTTTTCCAATTCGATTTCTCCTGTTTCCAGCACTTAGACATAATAAATTAGTTCTAAAAACAATGTACTAAGTCTAGAAACATACCTTTAGACTTGATTTGCACTTTGTCCATCAATTGGCATAGATTTACACTTAAGCACTTGTGTTGGCACTCAATCACCAAAATACTTAGAAATGGCCCAAGGGCACATTTCCCTTTCAATCTCGCCTCGCCCAAGCCCAGCCTCGGGCAGGAATGGTAGACCAAGGCAGATTCACGCCTCGCCCGAGGGTCTCCTCAAGCAACGGGCGCACCTTCGACTCGCCAGAGGCCCAGCTCAGGTAGGCTTCGTGGAGAAGCAACCTTGGCCAGATCGCCACACCAACCGACCGTATCGCAGGAGCATTCAATGCAAGGATCGCCTGACAATTTATCCTGACGCACGCTCTCCAGTCGACAAGGCCAAAGTGACCGCAGTCACTTTGCCCCTCCACTGACTGACCTGACAGGAAAACAGCGCCGCCTGCGCTGCTCCGACTACTGTGCCACCTGCCAGGGTGAGGCTGACAGCAGCCAAGTCCAGCCACGGGCGCCATAGGAAGCTCTGCCTCCCCCGACCCCAGGGCTCAGACTCAACCTCGACTCCAGAAGATGGTCTCCGCCTCGCCCGACCCCAGGGCTCAGACTCAACCTCGACTTCGGAAGACGGTCTCCGCCTCGCCCGACCCCAGGGCTCGGACTCAACCTCGACTCCGGAAGACGGTCTCCGCCTCGCCTGACCCCCGGGCTCGGACTCAACCCCGACCTCGGACGACGATCTCCGCCTCGCCCGACCCCTGGACTCGGACTCAGCCTCGACCTCGGAGGAGCCACCACCTCGCCCGACCTTGGGCTCGAACCGACCACGTTGTAGGGGGGTACATCATTATCCTACCCCTAGCCAGCTCAGGCTACGGGGAACAAGACCGGCGTCCCATCTGGCTCGCCCCGGTAAAACAAGTAGTGATGGCACCCCGCGTGCTCCATGACGACGGCGGTTCTCAGCCCCCTACGGAAGCAAGGATACGTCAGCAAGGATCCGACAGCTCCGATAGCTGTACTTCTACAGGGCTCAAGCGCTCCTCCGACGGCCACGACGCCACATGAACAGGGCTCCAACACCTCTCCGACAGCCACGTTGGCATGTACATGGGGCTCTGGCTCCCCTCTGCTAGACACGTTAGCACACTGCTACACCCCCCGTTGTACACCTGGACCCTCTCCTTACGTCTATAAAAGGAAGGTCCAGGGCCCTCGTACAAAAAAGGTGGCCACGCGGGAGGATGGGCTGATACACAGGCTCTCTCTCTCTTTCTTCCCCGCGAATGCTTGTAACCCCCTACTGCAAGCGCA
The DNA here is from genome assembly GCA_029449295.1 of Zea luxurians. Lineage (NCBI taxonomy): Eukaryota > Viridiplantae > Streptophyta > Magnoliopsida > Poales > Poaceae > Zea > Zea luxurians. The sequence goes on from JAOPSE010000119.1 coordinate 1,616,093, forward strand.
TCCGCCCTGGGCGCAGGACAACACGAGGCCGCGGTTCCTCTTACTGTTTTCCCCCTTGTGTTCCGTCTCGCGCCGACCCATCTGGGCTGGGACACGCAGCGACAATTTACTCGTCGGTCCAGGGACCCCCTGGGGTCGAAACGCCGACAGTTGGCGCGCCAGGTAGGGGCCTGCTGCGTGTTGACGAACAGCTTCCCGTCAAGCTCTAGATGGGTAGCCTCCAGCAACCTCTCCAACCTGGGACGATTCTCCGTTTCGGGAGTCTTGAGTTCATGTCCCTCGACGGCAGCTACGACATGATACTCCTTCCTTCGCCGCGCGACAACAACAATGGCGGCCGTCAGCCCGCCCGCCGGCGGCGGAATCGACGACGTCTTTCCCGTGTGCTGGAAGAACAGCATTCGGGTCTATCCCGTCACCTTCCCCGTCGATGGAGGAGGAGGCGGGACAACCATGGCCAAGCAGGAGGCGGCGCTTCGTCGGCTGTCGAGCGAGTCGACGGTGTCGGCGCCCCAGTGGGGGACACGTCGGGCGTTGACCTCGCGTCTGAGACGAAGACGAGCGTCGTTTCCCCGCAACACGCCAACCCCAAGCAGACGGACGACGCCAGCATGCTCGTGAAGGACTTGCTGGGCGTTAGCCTCGTACCTGAGATAACGGTGCAGTCCGTCCCCGACGCGACTTCGTCACCATCCGTCGATCAAGAGGTACCATCCGTTTTCCATCCTTTTCCTTTTAGATTTAGCTTTGACCCACCAAGCAACCCCGCTTCGGTGGACGCTTTCATAAAGGCATATCCAAACCTTCCGGGGTACCATATGTGGTCAACCTGGGACAGATTAATGACCGTCTTGACCTACGGGCCCCCGGGTTCCGAGGAAGACGACGAGCCCGACTCTGGTTGGGATTTCTCCGGGCTCGGTAACCCCAGTGCCATGCGGGACTTCATGACCGCATGCGACTACTGCCTCTCCGATTGCTCGGATGGTAGCCACAGCCTCGGTGGCGAGGAATGTGGCCCAAGTCGCGAATGTTTCTACGTCGATCTAGGGGGTCTCGACGAAGGCAACCACCTTGGTATGCCGGAGAATGGCGATCCCCCTAGGCCTGCGCTTCGTGTTGACATCCTTCGGGAGCTAGCTGTGGTCCCAGTCCCTACGGGGGGTCAGGACGCATAGCTCGAGCAAATCCGCGAGATACAGGCCAGGCTCGACGAGGAAGCAGGGCAACTTGTGCAGCTCCGGTAGAACATCGGGAAGGAGTGGGCAGGCCGAGCACCAGCCGGAGAAGCGCGTCATCTGGCCCAGGATGTCCAGCACCGCATCACCGACAATGCCAGGGCAAGGCTGCCCCCAGCTTCCAGTGGGGTCGGCCAGAACCTGGCTGCAGCAGTGATACTACTCCGAGCGATGCTGGAACCATCCACCACCGAGGGGCGGCGTATCCAGGGAGAGCTCAAGAATCTCCTGGAGGATGTCGCGGTCCGACGGGCCGAAAGCTCTGCCTCCCGAATGCAGGGATACCCCCCGGAGCATCATGCCGCGTGTAACACCCGGATTTTAGGGGTCCAAAACCCGGGCGTAAACATAATCGCCAGGTGTGCTGGGACCAAGTCTTACACATATGATGAATCATGGCACAGGATCGAATGTCACATCTTTATATATAACAGGAGTTCTATACAAAATAAATAATTACATTATAAGGAGACAACGGTCCAGCAACCCAAAGTTGACTGGGAGACGACGACCTAGACCTCTCACGAACTCATCGCAGCATCCTCCATGAGCATCATCCTGCGGTACCTGTTCTTGACCTGTGGTGTGTGTGAGACAGCAAGAGTGAGCTCACATACGTTCATCGCTCAACAAGTTGTGGGGAATAATGTGCATGAACTCGCCAAAGGTGGGAGCTCACGTGAAGTGTAAGGCTTACCAAAGAAGATGGTTAGAGCTGAGCATTGCTTTTAAAGTTGGTCAAAATTTTATTAGCAGTTACTAAGTATAAGTAAATACCAACCCAGTTAAATAGTAGAACAAAAGTAACAACTTCACCTGCGATGCAATGCATATGACAAATTGAGTTTAAGTTCCATAATTTAATCATGTGAGTGTCCGAGCTGCTCTTGACCGTGAGCACGGCTAGTATACCAGTTTTACACTCTGCAGAGGTTGCGCATCTTTACCCACAAGCCGTGTTACCCATCTGCCAAGGGGTCATGAATCCCATACACCTCTACCAAGGAAGCGAGGCAGGGTAACACTACGAGGCCTTTACAAAGTTCCACTAGCTTCAGAAAACCCGCTACAGTTTATAGGAAGTTCCAATGCAGGAATCCCTTGCAGGACCGCCATCGCAGCAAAATCCTCCCGAGGGCCTCCCTACACTGACCACTCCCCTACTGCCCTTGCCCCTTTCGGGTAAGGTAGTCTTCCACTAGCTTTCCTAATTAATCAGCCAAGGGCGTCCCATTCCACCCTTGTGGTAGCACTGTTTTCCCGGGTGGTTCTCCATGTTCCAATTAACATAATGATCTTAACATGAACAGTAAATAACAACTGATAATAAAAGTATAATCATGAATAAAGTGTATCTTCATACCCAAACCACATAAAGCACTAGCAAGTACTACCCAAAAAGGTTCAGTGGTAAACAAGGTATAGAGATAATCAAACTAGGGTAACCTATTGGGTCCCATCAAAATTAACCTATGCAGATCATTATGATTAATCAGAACATGAGTGGGTAAGAAGAAGTGATCAAGGGCACAACTTGCCTGGGCCTTGAGAATCCAGGTACCAGGATGATCTTCAGGTGATACGTATCCTCACTGCTAGTCGTAGCAATACAAACAAACAGTGTAGGCAAAATTTAACATCACACCAAACAAGTAAACAAATACATAATAATAATCTACACATTAAAATAAGGTTCTAGGAACAGAAATCATTAATTTTGGAGTTATAGATTTTAAGTTATGGATTTTCTAATGTTTTATGTGTTTAATACAAAATTAAGTATTAGATAAATTTAAATGAGCCTTTCATGCCAAAGCAGAGGCACAAAATAATGAAGAATATTATTACAAAATTTTTGAAACTGGAATGGTTCAATTTGGAGCTAAAATGAATTTTCTATGAATTATCTAAGTTCTAGCAATTATTTTTGTATTAAAAATCTAATTTCTAATTCATTTAATCACTTTAATACTGCACTGGACTGGGCCTCATTTACTGAAAAGTGCAGGGGTCTCTGCGCAAATAAACCTAAGACTCAGGCTACACCCGCACAGGACGGTGGGTTAATTCAACGAAACCCGGGGGGGCTCTTACGCAAAACGTGCAAACCGAAGGGGTATCGAGGGTTTTCAGCCGTTCGATCAGATATCGACGGTGAGGATTAGATCCACAACCGCTCGAACCGGTACGCGCTGATAGCCGCAGGATCGGAATCCAACGACTCTGATTTTATGAAGCTTGATCCTCTCCGAACCGTCCGATCAAAGGCGAACGATCCAGAACGGATCAGGCCGAACCGGTGTCCACGTTCTAATCTGGGCCATCGCTGGTGAATCTAACGGCCCGGAACTAATCCCCTACCCCCCCCCCCCCCGCCAAGCACGGCGGCGCCGCCCTCGGTTCACGGTGGAACTTCGCCGGTGAAGCCCAAATCCCGTGCATGAGCGCCCAAGCCTCCAATTCGCCCGCTCCTACGTGATACGGGACCAAAACGAACTTGATGAAGTAATCGTACCCGAGATATTTTTCGCGCAAGGTGTTGGCCGCGAAGGAATGGCGGAGCCACGGCGGAGCCCAGCGACGGCGAGAAATTCCGGTGTCTTCAACGCTCCTTGGTCATGGCCACCCCATCGTGTATGCTCCACGTGCAACCCCGAAGCCCCAGGCCCACACGCCGAGGGTGATTCGCCACCGTGGGCGGAGATCTCCGGCGGCGGACGGAGACGCGGGGAGAGAGCTCGGTCCCGGGGAGAGAGATGTAAAGGAGGGGGGGTCGCAGCTACGTACTTATACTCAGGGAGCGCTTCGCGGTTGTTGCACGGGTACCGAGATCACCGGCGAGCTTCGCGGAGTCCGCGCGGTCCGTTGAGCTCCACGCGCGCGCGGCCGTTTCGGTAAGGAAGGAGATGACACGCGGGACCCACATGTAAGCCTCACGGGGAGAAGAGAGAGCGAAGCACCAAGGTTTAGCGCGCGGACGACGGGAACGGCTGACCGCGTGGGCCCAGGATCGGTTTATGACGAATGGGCCCCACCTGTAAGTGTCTCAACCAGAGAAGAGCAGAGTGGGCTGGCGCAGAGGAATCACTAGATGGGCCAGAATTTGGTTCTGCGGCCCAGGTAAGCTTTTGTTCTCTTTTTCTTTTTATTTTCTTTCTATTTCAAATTCAAATTTTCAAATCAATTCCAGGTTTAAGTTTCCAAACTTTGTGGCAAGTTTATTCTCAGTTTATATATTCAATTTTGAACTTACCAATATAGGATCTATTCATTTATGAATTTATCTTGTATTTTATAATATTTCTTTCTCTTTTCTAATTTCTAGAATTTCATTTAGATGTCAAATTCCACTTTGGACTTTAATATATTTCTTTTTACATTATTTTTGTATTGTCATAAAATGCACACAAAATAAAAATCTCAGCATGATGCAATGAGTTAGTGGCATATATTTTATAATTATCTGTTTTAAAATATGGTGTTCACATATGATGATGCATAAAGATCAAACTCACATAAAGAGAGAAATTGTTTTCTCTATTGGTATTTTATCTAGCAATTACAAAGTGGGTGTTACAAATCCTACCCCCCTTAAAAATAATCTCGTCCTCGAGATTTGTAAGAAAAGGGAATACAAAAAGGATTGGTTTGCAATTTAGTTTTTTTAATTTCTAAATCAAGGGTCTCTCTTTTTATTATTAGTAAGTGATAGGAGAGCATGGGTATTATATGTATGTCCACTTTATTATGTAGGATAGAAGATGTCTTTAGGGTATACATAGGTTTGGGTAAGAAAGAGTAGGATAAGAAAAACTCCATCCAAGATTGTGGATCTTGACTCATCTTGGTGACCTCACTTGATCCTTGAAGACTTGGGTTGGTGTTCATCCTCCCTTGATGAAGTTGATCATCTTCTTTGGTCTTATCTCATTGATTAGGAGTTAGTGTATATTATTGGCTGGGGAATATGGTTAATATAGGTATGGATGAGATAGACTACATGATGTAGGTCAAAATCTGGTTTGATGTCAGGTGGTGGTTGATAGATTATGCAATCTATTAAGACTCTATTGATTGGGTAAGTTATGTAACTTGTTATATAGGTCGAGTTGTTGTGTATGGCCAAGTTGATATAAGTCTCCAAATTAGGCTTAAGTGATTTAGGAGTATGGCCTTATCTTGTGTACCAGCATTAAGTAACTTACTCTAGATTAGATCATAATAGATTAGATAAAATTTAGATTAGGTTGGATATGACTAGGTTAGACTAGTTTAGGTTAGATAGATCTACTAGGGTAGGATACATGTTAGAATCTTTTGGGATAGGATGGATTATATGATATAGGTAGGCCATTGTTCAAGGATGAGTTGGTATAAGACATTAATTTAGGTTAAGATATATTTGTAGAGACAGTGTCTAACCTATATCACCAACTTAACTAACTTGTCAATAACTCACTTTAGATTGGGTCATATTTAGATTAGATAGAATCTGGATTAGGTTGGATATAACTAGATTAGACTAGATAATATCTAATTACTTTGGATTAGATCTTGGTTGTTACTAGGGTGGGGTAAATATGCTTATTAGGACAAGATGAATCCATAAGGATAAGGTAGAATCTTTTGAGGTCAGTTAGATCTATTAGGATAAGATAGAATCTTTTCAAGACAAGATGAATCTATTAATAGTAATAGAGTATCTTTTAAGGTAAGATAGATCTATTAAGAATAGGGAGAATCTTTTAAGATAAGATGGGTATTGTTAGGCTAGTTACTTTATTGAAGGATAATTTAGTTTGTCTAGTTATTTTATAAATATATTTTTATACCTATATATGCAGATGCAATTGTGGCCATTACTCCACAACTCATCATACTCAGTCAAAGAATCAAATCAGACAAGAATCATAAGAACAAACATTCAAGCATACCAATATCTACAAAAAAAATAGTTTTGCTTTTGTTCCTAAGATTAGGTCTCTTATTCCTAAAAGTCACTTTAGGTACTGGATTTCAAATTGTGAAATCCAAGTTTGTCTTTGGAAATGAAAGGTAAGAATAATCAGAGTAAAGCGGAATTAGATGAGAAAAGATTAAGATAAGTTTGAAAAGAATCAGAGTAGCAGAGGTAAGTAGATAATGGTTGTCCAGTTCTATCTAGGTTTCGTCCTACAGTCAACATTCCTCTGATACCACTTCTGTAACACCCGGATTTTAGGGGTCCAAAACCCGGGCGTAAACATAATCGCCAGGTGTGCTGGGACCAAGTCTTACACATATGATGAATCATGGCACAGGATCGAATGTCACATCTTTATATATAACAGGAGTTCTATACAAAATAAATAATTACATTATAAGGAGACAACGGTCCAGCAACCCAAAGTTGACTGGGAGACGACGACCTAGACCTCTCACGAACTCATCGCAGCATCCTCCATGAGCATCATCCTGCGGTACCTGTTCTTGACCTGTGGTGTGTGTGAGACAGCAAGAGTGAGCTCACATACGTTCATCGCTCAACAAGTTGTGGGGAATAATGTGCATGAACTCGCCAAAGGTGGGAGCTCACGTGAAGTGTAAGGCTTACCAAAGAAGATGGTTAGAGCTGAGCATTGCTTTTAAAGTTGGTCAAAATTTTATTAGCAGTTACTAAGTATAAGTAAATACCAACCCAGTTAAATAGTAGAACAAAAGTAACAACTTCACCTGCGATGCAATGCATATGACAAATTGAGTTTAAGTTCCATAATTTAATCATGTGAGTGTCCGAGCTGCTCTTGACCGTGAGCACGGCTAGTATACCAGTTTTACACTCTGCAGAGGTTGCGCATCTTTACCCACAAGCCGTGTTACCCATCTGCCAAGGGGTCATGAATCCCATACACCTCTACCAAGGAAGCGAGGCAGGGTAACACTACGAGGCCTTTACAAAGTTCCACTAGCTTCAGAAAACCCGCTACAGTTTATAGGAAGTTCCAATGCAGGAATCCCTTGCAGGACCGCCATCGCAGCAAAATCCTCCCGAGGGCCTCCCTACACTGACCACTCCCCTACTGCCCTTGCCCCTTTCGGGTAAGGTAGTCTTCCACTAGCTTTCCTAATTAATCAGCCAAGGGCGTCCCATTCCACCCTTGTGGTAGCACTGTTTTCCCGGGTGGTTCTCCATGTTCCAATTAACATAATGATCTTAACATGAACAGTAAATAACAACTGATAATAAAAGTATAATCATGAATAAAGTGTATCTTCATACCCAAACCACATAAAGCACTAGCAAGTACTACCCAAAAAGGTTCAGTGGTAAACAAGGTATAGAGATAATCAAACTAGGGTAACCTATTGGGTCCCATCAAAATTAACCTATGCAGATCATTATGATTAATCAGAACATGAGTGGGTAAGAAGAAGTGATCAAGGGCACAACTTGCCTGGGCCTTGAGAATCCAGGTACCAAGATGATCTTCAGGTGATACGTATCCTCACTGCTAGTCGTAGCAATACAAACAAACAGTGTAGGCAAAATTTAACATCACACCAAACAAGTAAACAAATACATAATAATAATCTACACATTAAAATAAGGTTCTAGGAACAGAAATCATTAATTTTGGAGTTATAGATTTTAAGTTATGGATTTTCTAATGTTTTATGTGTTTAATACAAAATTAAGTATTAGATAAATTTAAATGAGCCTTTCATGCCAAAGCAGAGGCACAAAATGATGAAGAATATTATTACAAAATTTTTGAAACTGGAATGGTTCAATTTGGAGCTAAAATGAATTTTCTATGAATTATCTAAGTTCTAGCAATTATTTTTGTATTAAAAATCTAATTTCTAATTCATTTAATCACTTTAATACTGCACTGGACTGGGCCTCATTTACTGAAAAGTGCAGGGGTCTCTGCGCAAATAAACCTAAGACTCAGGCTACACCCGCACAGGACGGCGGGTTAATTCAACGAAACCCGGGGGGGCTCTTACGCAAAACGTGCAAACCGAAGGGGTATCGAGGGTTTTCAGCCGTTCGATCAGATATCGACGGTGAGGATTAGATCCACAACCGCTCGAACCGGTACGCGCTGATAGCCGCAGGATCGGAATCCAACGACTCTGATTTTATGAAGCTTGATCCTCTCCGAACCGTCCGATCAAAGGCGAACGATCCAGAACGGATCAGGCCGAACCGGTGTCCACGTTCTAATCTGGGCCATCGCTGGTGAATCTAACGGCCCGGAACTAATCCCCTACCCCCCCCCCCGCCAAGCACGGCGGTGCCGCCCTCGGTTCACGGCGGAACTTCGCCGGTGAAGCCCAAATCCCGTGCATGAGCGCCCAAGCCTCCAATTCGCCCGCTCCTACGTGATACGGGACCAAAACGAACTTGATGAAGTAATCGTACCCGAGATATTTGTCGCGCAAGGTGTTGGCCGCGAAGGAATGGCGGAGCCACGGCGGAGCCCAGCGACGGCGAGAAATTCCGGTGTCTTCAACGCTCCTTGGTCATGGCCACCCCATCGTGTATGCTCCACGTGCAACCCCGAAGCCCCAGGCCCACACGCCGAGGGTGATTCGCCACCGTGGGCGGAGATCTCCGGCGGCGGACGGAGACGCGGGGAGAGAGCTCGGTCCCGGGGAGAGAGATGTAAAGGAGGGGGGGTCGCGGCTACGTACTTATACTCAGGGAGCGCTTCGCGGTTGTTGCACGGGTACCGAGATCACCGGCGAGCTTCGCGGAGTCCGCGCGGTCCGTTGAGCTCCACGCGCGCGCGGCCGTTTCGGTAAGGAAGGAGATGACACGCGGGACCCACATGTAAGCCTCACGGGGAGAAGAGAGAGCGAAGCACCAAGGTTTAGCGCGCGGACGACGGGAACGGCTGACCGCGTGGGCCCAGGATCGGTTTATGACGAATGGGCCCCACCTGTAAGTGTCTCAACCAGAGAAGAGCAGAGTGGGCTGGCGCAGAGGAATCACTAGATGGGCCAGAATTTGGTTCTGCGGCCCAGGTAAGCTTTTGTTCTCTTTTTCTTTTTATTTTCTTTCTATTTCAAATTCAAATTTTCAAATCAATTCCAGGTTTAAGTTTCCAAACTTTGTGGCAAGTTTATTCTCAGTTTATATATTCAATTTTGAACTTACCAATATAGGATCTATTCATTTATGAATTTATCTTGTATTTTATAATATTTCTTTCTCTTTTCTAATTTCTAGAATTTCATTTAGATGTCAAATTCCACTTTGGACTTTAATATATTTCTTTTTACATTATTTTTGTATTGTCATAAAATGCACACAAAATAAAAATCTCAGCATGATGCAATGAGTTAGTGGCATATATTTTATAATTATCTGTTTTAAAATATGGTGTTCACATATGATGATGCATAAAGATCAAACTCACATAAAGAGAGAAATTGTTTTCTCTATTGGTATTTTATCTAGCAATTACAAAGTGGGTGTTACACCGCGACTTCCCGATTCATGCGAGAAGCCTCGGTCCACACCGGGCGCACGCGGGACGCAGCGCCTGCGGCCCTGGGTCGCCTCGGCAACGAGCACCACCGCCGCGACCGTTGAGCCTGCCTCGACGAGAAGGTGCGCTGAGGCTACCACCCCAGGCATGGGGGACGCTACGACAGCGAGGAGGATCAGAGCCCTTCGCCCGAACCACCCGGTCCGCAAGCTTTCAGCCGGGCCATACGACGGGCGCCGTTCCCGACCCGGTTCCGAATCCCGACTACCATCACCAAGTACTCGGGGGAGACAAGGCCGGAACTGTGGCTCACGGACTACCGGCTGGCCTGCCAGCTGGGTGGAACGGACGATGACAACCTCATCATCCGCAACCTCCCCCTGTTCCTCTCCAACGCCGCCCGAGCCTGGCTGGAGCATCTGCCTCCTACGCAGATATCCAACTAGGAGGACCTGGTCAAGGCCTTCGTCGGCAACTTCCAGGGCACATACGTGCGCCCTGGGAACTCCGAAGCTGCCGCCAGCAGCCGGGAGAATCCCTGCGGGACTACATCCGGCGATTTTCGAAGCAGCGCACCGAGCTGCCCAACATCACCGACTCGGATGTCATCGGCGCGTTCCTCGCCGGCACCACTTGCCGCGACCTGGTGAGCAAGCTGGGTCGCAAGACTCCCACCAGGGCGAGCGAGCTGATGGACATCGCCACCAAGTTCGCCTCTGGTCAGGAGGCGGTCAAAGCGATCTTCCGGAAGGACAAGCAGCCTCAGGGGCGCCAGCCGGAAGACGTCCCCGAGGCGTCCGCTCAGCGCGGCACGAAGAAAAAGGGCAAGAAGAAGTCGCATGCAAAACACGACACCGCCGACGCAGACCTTGTCGCCGCCGCCGAGCACAGGAACCCTCGAAAGCCTCCCGGAGGCGCCAACCTGTTCGACAAGATGCTCAAGGAGTCGTGCCCCTATCATCAGGGTCCCGTCAAGCACACCCTTGAGGAGTGCATCATGCTTCGGCGCTGCTTCCACAAGGTCGGGCCCCCGGCGGAAGGTGGCAGAGCTCCCGACAACAACAAGAAGGAGGGTCACAAGGCAGAGGAGTTCCCCGAGGTCCACGATTGCTTCATGATCTACGGTGGGCAAGTGGTGAACGCCTCAACTCGGCACCGCAAGCAAGAGCGCCGGGAGGTCTATTCGGTGAAGGTGGTAGCGCCAGTCTACCTAGACTGGTCCGATAAGCCCATCACCTTTGACCAAGGCGACCACCCCGACCGCGTACCGAGCCCGGGGAAGTACCCGCTTGTTGTTGATCCCGTCATCGGCAACGTCAGGCTTACCAAGGTCCTCATAGACGGAGGCAGCAGCCTCAACATCATCTACGCCGACACCCTCGGGCTACTGCAGATCGATCTGTCCTCGATCCAGGCCGGTGCGGCGCCCTTTCACGGGATCATTCCCGGGAAGCACGTCCAGCCCCTTGGACAACTCGATCTGCCCGTCTGCTTCGGGACTCCCTCCAACTTCCGAAAGGAAACCCTCACGTTTGAGGTGGTCGGGTAACGAGGAACCTACCATGCAGTGCTGGGAGACCATGCTATGCCAAGTTCATGGCCGTCCCCAACTACACTTACCTCAAGCTCAAGATGCCGGGCCCCAACGGGGTCATCATCGTCGGCCCCACGTACCGACACGCGTACGAATGCGACGTGGAGTGCGTGGAGTACGCCGAGGCCCTCGCCGAATCCGAGACCCTCATCGCCGACCTAGAGAGCCTCCCCAAGGAGGCGCCAGATGCGAAGCGCCACGCCAGCAACTTCGAACCAACAGAGGCGGTTAAGTCCGTCCCTCTCGACCCTAGCAACGACACCTCCAAGCAGATCCGGATCGGCTCCGAGCTCGACCCCAAATAGGAAGCAGTGCTCGTCGACTTTCTCCACGCAAACGCCGAGGTTTTTGCGTGGAGTCCCTCGGACATGCTTGGCATACCGAGGGATGTCGCCGAGCACTCACTGGATATCCAAGCTGGAGCCCGACCCGTGAAGCAGCCTCTGCGCCAATTCGACGAAGAGAAGCGCAGAGCCATAGGCGAGGAGGTCCACAAGCTGATGGCTGCAGGGTTCATCAAAGAGGTATTCCATCCCGAATGGCTAGCCAACCCTGTGCTTGTGAAAAAGAAAGGAGGGAAATGGCAGATGTGTGTAGACTACACTGGTCTAAACAAAGCATGTCCGAAAGTTCCCTACCCCCTACCTCGCATCGATCAAATCGTGGATTCCACTGCTGGGTGCGAAACCCTGTCGTTCCTCGATGCCTACTCAGGGTATCACCAAATCAGGATGAAAGAGTCCGACCAGCTCGCGACTTCTTTCATCACACCTTTTGGCATGTACTGCTACATTACTATGCCATTCGGTTTGAGGAATGCGGGTGCGACATACCAAAGGTGCATGAACCACGTGTTCGGGGAGCACATTGGTCGAACGGTCGAGGCTTACGTCGATGATATCGTAGTCAAGACGAGGAAAGCCTCCGACCTCCTCTCCGACCTTGAAACGACATTCAAGTGTCTCAAGGCGTAAAACTCAATCTCGAGAAGTGTGTCTTTGGAGTCCCCCGAGGCATGCTCCTGGGGTTCATTGTCTCCAAGCGGGGCATCGAGGCCAACCCAGAGAAAATCGCGGCCATCACCAACATGGGGCCCATCAAGGACTTGAAAGGAGTACAGAGGGTCATGGGATGCCTTGCGGATCTGAGCCGTTTCATCTCGCGCCTCGGCGAAAGAGGCCTACCCCTGTACCGCCTCTTGAGGAAGACCGAGCGCTTCACTTGGACCCCCGAGGCCGAGGAAGCCCTCGGGAACCTAAAGGCGCTCCTTACAAGCGTGCCCATCTTGGTGCCCCCCGCTATTGGAGAAGCCCTCTTGATCTACGTCGTCGCTACCACTTAGGTGGTCAGCGCCGCGATCGTGGTCGAGAGACGAGAAGAAGGGCACGCATTGCCCGTCCAAAGGCCGGTCTACTTCATCAGTGAGGTACTGTCCAAAACCAAAATCCGCTACCCGCAAATTCAGAATCTACTGTACGCGGTAATTCTGATGCGGCGAAAGTTGCGACACTACTTCGAGTCTCATCCGGTGACTGGCGTGTCATCCTTCCCCCTGGGGGAGATCATCCAGTGCCGAGAGGCCTCGGGTAGGATTGCAAAGTGGGCGGTGGAGATCATGGGCGAGACGATCTCGTTCGCCCCTCGGAAGGCCATCAAGTCCCAAGTCTTGGCGGACTTTGTGGCTGAATGGGTCGACACCCAGCTTCCAGCGGCTTCGATCCAACCGAAACTCTAGACCATGTATTTCGATGGGTCGCTGATGAAAACAGGAGCGGGCGCGGGCCTGCTCTTCGTCTCACCCCTCGGGAAGCACCTCCGCTACGTGCTGCGCCTTCATTTCCCAGCGTCCAACAACGTGGCCGAGTACGAGGCTCTGGTTAACGGGTTACGCATCGCCATCGAGCTGGGGGTCCGGTGCCTCGACGCTCGTGGCGACTCGTAGCTTGTCATCGACCAAGTCATGAAGAACTCCCATTGCCGCGACCCGAAGATGGAAGCCTACTGCGACGAGGTTCGGCGCCTGGAGGACAAGTTCTACGGGCTCGAGCTCAACCACGTCGCTCGACGATACAACGAGACTGCAGATGAGCTGGCTAAGATAGCCTCAGGGCGGACAACGGTTCCTCCGGACATCTTCTCCCGAGACCTACATCAACCCTCCGTCAAGACCGACGACATGCCCGAGCCTGAGAAGGCCTCGGCTTTGCCCGAGGCGTCCTCGGCTCAGCCCGAGGCAGCCTCGGCCCCGCCCGAGGCACCCTCGGCCCCCGAGGGTGAGGCACTGCGCGTCGAGGAAGAGCGGAATGGGGTCACGCCTAATCGAAACTGGCATACCCCATACCTGCAATATCTCCACCGAGGAGAGCTACCCCTCGACAGAGCCAAAGCTCGGCGACTAGCGCGGCGCGCCAAGTCGTTCGTCTTGCTGGGTGACGGAAAGGAGCTCTACCACCGCAGCCCCTCAGGCATCCTCCAGCGATGCATATCCATCGCCAAAGGATAGGAGCTATTGCAAGAAATACACTCGGGGGCTTGCGGTCACCACGCAGCACCTCGGACCCTCGTTGAAAACGCCTTCCGACAGGGTTTCTACTGGCCAACCGCGGTGGCCGACGCCACTAGGATTGTACGCACCTGCCAAGGGTGTCAATTATATGCAAGGCAAACGCACCTGCCCGCTCAGGCCTTGCAAACAATACCCATCACCTGGCCGTTTGCTGTGTGGGGTCTGGACCTCGTCGGTCCCTTGCAGAAGGCACCCGGGGACTTTCACGCACCTGCTGGTCGCCATCGACAAATTCTCCAAGTGGATCGAGGTTCGACCCCTAAACAGCATCAGGTCCGAGCAGGCGGTGGCGTTCTTCACCAACATCATCCATCGCTTCGGGGTCCCGAACTCCATCATCACCGATAATGGCACCCAGTTCACTGGCAGAAAGTTCCTGGACTTCTGCGAGGACCACCACATTCGGGTGGACTGGGCTGCCGTAGCTCACCCCATGACGAATGGGCAAGTAGAGCGTGCCAACGGCATGATTCTGCAAGGACTCAAGCCGAGGATCTACAACGACCTCAACAAGTTCGGCAGGCGATGGATGAAGGAACTCCCCTCGGTGGTCTGGAGTCTGAGGACGACGCCAATCCGAGCCACAGGTTTCACACTGTTCTTTCTAGTCTATGGGGCCGAGGCTATCTTGCCTACAGACCTAGAATACGGTTCCCCGAGGACAAGAGCGTACGACGACCGGAGCAACCGGACCAGCCGAGAAGACTCACTGGACCAGCTGGAGGAGGCTCGGGATGTGGCCCTACTACACTCGGCAAGGTATCAGCAGTCTCTGCGACGCTACCACGCCCGAGGGGTTCGGTCCCGAGACCTCCAGGTGGGCGATTTGGTGCTTCGGCTACGACAAGACGCCCGAGGATGCCACAAGCTCACGCCTCCCTGGGAAGGGTCGTTCATCATCGCCAAGATTCTGAAGCCCGGAACATACAAGCTGGCCAACAGTCAAGGCGAGGTCTACAGCAACGCTTGGAACATCCGACAGCTACGTCGCTTTTACCCTTAAGATGTTTTCAAGTCGTTCATATACCTCGTTCACATACACAAATAAAGTCTAACCATCAAGGAAGGGTCAACCTTGCCTCGGCAAAGCCCGACCCTCCCTCGGGGGCTAGAAGGGGGGGAACCCCCTCTGCATCAAAATTTTCCTCGGAAAAAGTCTTCCTGCCAGAACATCTTTCGTGCTTTTCGACTACTTCGATAGTGGAATCCTGAAAACGACGGAGTACACGTAAGCGGCAAGGCCGACCGAGCCGAGGGACTCCTACGCCTCCGGGATACGGATACCTCACTCATCACCTTCTGCGATAAGTAACTCATGCTCGGATAAGCGATTCCGTTGTCCGAACAAGTCTTAGCGCTCGAAAGTTTTTTGGCCGAAATGATTTTTCGTGCCATCTCGACTATATCGATAACAGAGTCCTATGGACGAGTAAGAGTACACGTAAGCGGCAAGGCCGACCGAGCCGAGGGACTCATACGCCTCCGGGATACGGATACCTCACTCATCACCTTCTGCGATAAGTAACTCTTGCTCGGATAAGCGATTCTGTTACCGACGAACAAGTCCTGATACTCGAAACAAGGGGAAAAGAAACGCAGCTTTACAACACGACGATGACATGTTTGGGCCTCGGCGGCCGCAAAAAACATACGCACACTATAGACAAATTGTTCCTGCAGGTTCAGACGTCAGTAGGGGGAGCAGCAGCACCCTCGACATCAACTCCACCTTCGGCGGAATCCGACCCGGCCTCGGACGGCGTCACGATCGAAGGATCTCCACCTCGAAGGAAGATGTCAGCACCGCGCCTGGGCCATCATCGCCAGGGTCTCCTCTAGGAACCCGGCCCAAGCAGACGGCCGGACCGGTCGCTCCGTAACCTCAGCCAGTTGTCCCCCGAGGACACCGGCCCGGCTCATGGCCTCGGCAGCCCGACTCCAGGGTTGGTCCCGCTAGTGGACAGCCTGGCCAGGTTCCAGCCGCCGCTGCTACGCCTCCTCGGCCTGGGAAGTCCCCTACTCCTCGGCCGACGGAGTTTCTTCTCCAGCCGACTCCGCCTTTGTCCGTGTTGACACCGCTGCCTCCGGCTTCAGCTCATCACAGAGCAGCCGAGGGTTCCTTCACTGAGCAAGAGAAGCCTTGAGCGGCAAGGCCGACCGAGCCGAGGGACTCCTACGCCTCCGGGATACGGATACCTCACTACACAGGGCAACTCACACTTGGTTAAGCGGTCCAGCTAGCCGACAAGCGAGTCCTGGTGCTCGAAATGAGGAAGAAACACGGCTTTACGCCCAAATACACATATGTTCAGGCCTCGACAGCCGCAATGAACATACACCAGCACTCAAGGTGCCATTACAAACGAGCGGAAGCAGCAGTCAAATCGTCTGCAGGCTCACGTCCCCTCCTGGAACAGCGAGAGAGCCCTCTCCCACGGCGTGAAGACGACGCGCCCGTGTTCCGTTCCTCGAACGGCTCGCGCATGCACAACGACTGCCCTGCGAACCACTCGTCCTGTCGCATTAACTTTGCGGTAGGGCAGGCGACACCTTTGGCAGGCGAAGCAGGTGACGCTTCACCTCCGCCATAATGACCGCGTCAAAAAAGGTACGCCACGTCGTTCAATTTCGTATCCTTTTCTTCTTCCCCTTTCTCTCTCTTGCTACAGGGACCGGGAAAGGGGGATACTCTGAAAGGGATCCTTCTCCGCGAAGGAAGCGGGCCCCGAGCCCTCCTACTGATCAGAGGTTCGAAGGCTGGCCCCCGAAAGGGTTCGACAGTCGCCTCAGAGCACTTGGGCTCCGCACCCACTACTGGTCAGAGGTTCGAAGGCTGGCCCCTCGGAAGGGTTCAACAGCCGCCTCAGGCCACTCGGGCTCCGCGCCCACTACTGATCAGGGGTTCACAGGCTGGCCTCTCGAACGGTTCGATAGCCGCCCCAGAACACGCAGAGCGAGGGATGACTCTAGGTACGTCCGATACATGGCCGAGGCTCGGGCTACGCTCCCGAGGTACCCTAGGACATTTTCGAGACCAGCAGGAGCGATTCTGTAACAGAATCCCATCAGAGGGAGGCATCGAGCCCCCGGACCCTATCGAACGGGACCGGGTCCGGCAAATCACCTGCAGGTAATTTTGGAGCGCGCCTTTGGGCCACTAGCCGACCCTTATCGAACAGGGCACGGGCCTCCACTCGGATCACCCGTTAGCAACTCACCGGAGACACCATGTTCGGCGCCCTCCGAAGGCAACATGGCGCTTTCCCCCCTCCTCCTTGCGGAAAGGCGACGAAGGGGCGTATGAAAAAAAAGCCGGGTCAGTCCTTGACCGTCCTCTCGCCCTATGTAGAGGCTCGGGGGCTACTCTCGCAAACCCGGCTCCGACCAAACCGTTGACAGCGTCAACATACCAGCCCGAGAACTCGGAACCTGACTATGCACCCGAGCAACGACCAGTTCGCATGAGGGAACAACCAGACCGGCCGAGGCATCACGAAAAGCATTAAGACATCGAAGGAGTCAACCCACTCCTCCGAGGCCTCGGGGGCTACACCCGGCGGGTGCGCTCGCGCGCACCCACCGGAACGAAATGCAACCGAGAAAGGTCGGTCCCCTTGCAAAAAAGTGCGACAAAGCCTCCAAGCGAGTACCCACACTCCCTTTGAGGCTCGGGGGCTACTGTCGGGGACCGTAATTAGGGGTACCCCAAGACTCCTAATCTCAGCTGGTAACCCCCATCAGCACTGTTGGGACCATGCTTCGTCGCCGAAGGTCCTGCAGAAAGAAACAGCTGCGGCTGAAGCTGCTCGTACGTGATGACGAAGGTATCATTCATGAAGCTTCAGGGTTAAAACATATCCGAAGATGAAGGGTCGAACCGACTTAAAGATAGAATGACCTTTTAGCCTGTAGGGGCCTGAGTCATTGTTGTAAACTTTTATGAAGGGCATGATTGTAATTCCTCACAGGCTGTGTCCTATGCCTATAAATAGTGAACAGTATTCCTTTACTATTCACGCATTCCTGTAATTGCAAGTGCATCACTCGGGAATTATTGCTTGTCAAGGCGAAGGTATGAACATACCTTTAACATTGTAATCAAACATTTTAGATTTATATAATAAAATATGTGAATGATGCCATTTATTTCTAAACATATTTATCTTTGATGTTCTACATTTTACGTTGTTTTATATTATCTTAATCACCTTCATAATATTGTGTTTGTGACCTTCGTCCGAAGTTCATTAAACCCTTGAGGGGAAAATGCTTCAGCGGACGAAGGGTATTTGATATTTAACATCTTTGTGTTGTCTTGTTCTTGATTCATAGCATTTGAGAACAAGTCCCCAACAAGCACAAAGCTGCAAAGGCCTGATGGGTGCAATTCAGGTCAAGGCTCCGTCCACTCAAGGGATACGATCTCGCCTCGCCCGAGCCTAGCCTCGGGCAGGAACGGTAGACCAAGGCAGATTCACGCCTCGCCCGAGGGTCTCCTGAAGCAACGGGCGCACCTTCGACTCGCCCGAGGCCCAACTCGGGCAGGCTTCATGGAGAAGCAACCTTGGCCAGATTGCCATGCCAACCGACCGTATCACAGGAGCATTCAATGCAAGGATCGTCTGACACCTTATCCTGATGCACGCTCTCCAGTCGACAAGGCCGAAGCGACCGCAGTCACTTCGCCCCTCCACTGACTGACCTGACAGGAAAACAGCGCCGCCTGCGCTGCTCCGACTGCTATGCCACCTGCCAGGGTGAGGCTGACAGCAGCCAAGTCCAGCCTCGGGCGCCATAGGAAGCTCCGCCTCGCCCGACCCTAGGGCTCGGACTCAACCTCGACTCCGGAAGACGGTCTCCGCCTCGCCCGACCCCAGGGCTCAGACTCAACCTCGACTTCAGAAGACGGTCTCTGCCTCGCCCGACCCTAGGGCTCGGACTCAACCTCGACTCCGGAAGACGGTCTCCGCCTCGCCCGACCCCCGAACTCGGACTCAGCCTCGACCTCGGAGGAGCCACCGCCTCGCCCGACCTTGGGCTCGGACCGACCACGTCGTAGGGGGGTACATCATTACCCTACCCCTAGCCAGCTCAGGCTACGGGGAATAAGACTGGCGTCCCATCTGGCTCGCCCCGGTAAAACAAGTAGTGATGGCACCCCGCATGCTCCATGACGATGGCGGTTCTCAGCCCCCTATGGAAGCAAGGATACGTCAGCAAGGATCCGACAGCCCCGACAGCTGTACTTCTACAGGGCTCAAGCGCTCCTCCGACGGACACAACGCCACATGAACAGGGCTCCAACACCTCTCCGACAACCACGTTGGCATGTACATGGGGCTCTGGCTCCCATCTGCTAGACACGTTAGCACACTGCTACACCCCCCGTTGTACACCTGGACCCTCTCCTTACGTCTATAAAAGGAAGGTCCAGGGCCCTCGTACAAAAAAGGTGGCCGCGCGGGAGGATGGGCTGAACACAGGCTCTCTCTCTCTCTTTCTCCCCCGCGAACGCTTGTAACCCCCTACTGCAAGCGCATCCGCCCTGGCCGCAGGACAACACGAGGCCGCGGTTCCCCTTACTGTTTCCCCCTTGTGTTCTGTCTCGCGCCAACCCATCTGGGCTGGGACACGCAGCGATAATTTACTCGTCGGTCCAGGGACCCCCCGGGGTCAAAACGCCGACAAGAAGGGATGCTCTAAAAGAAAAACACCACCAGAATATTTTAGAAAAACTAGAAAGGGGTGAAATTTTATCTGGTAGAGGTGTGAATCAAGAAACTAACCTTGCTAGACCTGGTGACACAAGATGGGGTTCACATTATTTAACATTCCTTCGATTAGAGACAATGTGGGACTCAGTATTGCATGTTCTTACCATTGTGCATGAAGATGGTCGTGTACCAACACAGGCAGTGGGGTTGATTGAAAAAAATGGAGAGCTTCAAATTTGTTTTCATTTTAAAATTGATGTTGAAAATGCTTGCAATCACAAATGAGCTCTCTCAAACCTTGCAAAGGAAGAATGCCAACATTGTTCATGCTATGGAGTTGCTTGATGTTGTGAAAACCCGAATGGCTACAATGAGGACAGATAGTGGTTGGGAGTCATTCTTTCAAAGTGTGAAAGAATTCTGTGCTCAAAAGGGTATTCCTGTGGTAGATATGGATGAAGAAGTGCCTATTAGAGGTCGTTCAAGGCGAGATGGCTTCACAATCACAAACCTTCACTACTACCGCACCGAGATATTCTTTGTTGTTCTTGATAAAATCAACACTGAGTTATGCCATCGCTTTAATGAAGTTTCTAGCGAGTTGCTTGTTTGCTTTTCTTGCCTCGATCCAAAGAACTTATTTTGCGGTTTTGATATAGAGAAACTTGTTTGACTTGGTACTCTATATGATAAGGATTTTTCAGTTATTGAATGTGCAATGTTAAGAGAGCAACTTGAGACATACATTGTCCACGTGCGAAGGCATGCTGCTTTTGGTACTTGTGAAGATATTGCATCTCTATCTATGAAGATGGTTGAAACTAAAAAGCATCTTGTGTTCCCTTTGGTTTTCAAGCTAATCGAGTTGTCCTTGTTATTACCCGTCTCAACAGCAAGTGTTGAGAGAATATTTTCGGCAATGAACATCATTAAGAGAGAATTGCGTAACAAAATTGAAGATGATTAGATAAATGATTTGATGGTTTGCTATACGGAGAAAGAGATATTCAAATCCCTTGATGATGAGACTATTACTAGAAGATTCCAGCGTCTTAAAACTAGAAGAATGCAATTGCCTCGAGTCACAACTACAAGATTGACAACTTAGTGGTATATTCACTGCACTATTTACATCAATGTACTTTTCTTGTATTGATGTTCATCTAATATACATCTTTTCTAACTGTAGATTGGATTTTTGTTGGTGATTTTGGTGCCGCACTGCAGATTAAGAGAGAAATTTCGGTATGCATGTTATTATGAAACATTTCTATTATTATTACTTAGTCTCTAGATTGTCATCACAAAACTAGTTTTATCTTGTGAGTTGTGATCTAGT
Organism: Zea luxurians; assembly: GCA_029449295.1. NCBI lineage: Eukaryota > Viridiplantae > Streptophyta > Magnoliopsida > Poales > Poaceae > Zea > Zea luxurians. Next base: position 1,637,024 of record JAOPSE010000119.1, read on the forward strand.
CTAGTGATTTAGCTTTTTATAATATCGCCCCACCTATAATTTTATCCTGCGTCCGTCACTGGCTGCCGGCTATAGCCGGCTATAGCCATTTTAGCTGATTCAAACCCTCACCACTAAGGTGCTTAGCCAGACATTTAAAACATTGCTGGTCACGCATGCGCCATTGCTAGAGCATGGGTACAGAGCCGGTGGTCCACTCGCCCATCTCCGTCGTACGGGCCTGGAACCACCGGTCCGCACTCCCCACTCGACTTCGTCCGCGGGAGCCTAGAGCTAGCGAGTTGTTGCTTCTGCTGCTTGCCTTGCAATGGAGGCGTCTTCAGCAAACGTTCTAAATTTCATTCTCTAAAAAATATATATATTATCCTTTATAGCATCTTGTAAAAAATATTTTTTTATCTTTAGTAATATTCTCTAAATTCGGTGCTCTATATCTACGGTACTAAGGCTGTCTCCAGCAACGTCCTTTATATCCATCCTCTATATCTGTCCTTTACAGTCTTCTCTAAAAGATTCCATCCTCTATATCTCTTTCCTCTCCAACAACGTCCTCTAAATCACGTCCTCTATACTCAAATATCTATATTAGAGACATTTTTTATTTTTATTTTTTGTACATACGTATTTGTCATACTCTCAAATGTATTGTGCATATTTTAGTTTTGCTAAACCGGTTATTTAAAGTATTCAAATGGATAGAGGATCGTTTAGAGAAACTTTATACATAGAGAATCCAGCAGCGTCCTCTAAATTTAGAGGACCGTTTAGAGGACGCTGCTGGAGGGCGTAGAGGACCATTTGATCCTCTATATTTAGGGTACAGAACCCTTTAGGGTTCCTTGCTGGAGCTAGCCTTAAATAGAATGCACACGAATCTGCTAGTTGTTGCCTTGGAAGGACGCACTCTATCTTTTACTTTTAGGGCTAGTTTGGAAGCCTACTTTCCCGGTGGGATTCGGCCTTTTTCCAGGCGAGAAAACCCCGCGTGAGAATGGGCCACGAGTAATTTTGCCGGCCTGTTTGGAGCCCGGTTCCCCGGGTCAGTGTCTCCCACGAATTGCCAAAACACCAGGGGAACGCTCCCCCGAGCCGCGACCCCGGGTAGGTTTCCCCACGGACGGGGCATCCGACCGCGACGACCTCCCGCCGCCGCCGCGACGAATCTCTGGCCTCCCACTGCCGCCGCGATGTCCAGCTTTGCTCTACTCTAAGGTCCAGCTCTGGCTTGCCGTCCTCCGCGCGTACTCCACGCTACTGGATCTCTAGCTTGCTCGTACGGGATCTCTACGGGATCTCTGTACTCCACGCTACTGGCTTGAGGTATTCAAACTTTGCGACACTACAGAGATTAAAGTGGTAGTATCTCTGTTTTATCTTTTCGGAAGCCTGCATGCGGTCAATCAAGTCAGTTCTTGCAAATCAAACTTTGCGACACTTCAGGCACTCCTCAAGCATTTCTATGCTGTTGCAAATGAAAACCAGCATAAGTAGTCAAATGATATGTTGCTTCTGTTCTGTGATTTACACCATTTTAAATGAAACTTCTGGACATGTTGGGTTAATTGCCGCGAATTCCATTAGTATCCTTTGATTTACCACTGTCCAATCTACCTTCCTAATTTTTCTGAATGCATTTTCCTTGTGCAACTTGATTTATTCCTTGACTAACTGTAAAGATATGTTGCTAAAAATAGGTATTCTGCAATATTTATAAAAGATTATTTCTAGCTACATAACTTTGTTCATATCTGACATTGGGATCTCTCACGTTGTCTGTTTTTTTAATGGAAGTTAGTAGCTGATAACATTCTTTACAGGGCTAATTCTCTTTTCCTAATTTCTAGTCTGACCACTGTTTTCTCTAAGAGGGTTTTCTTGAATGGAATGAGGTTCAAGCAGACTGCTCCCATTCAAATAGCGATTGGCATCTCGCCACTGGAGATGTAATCACCAGATCACTGCATAAATATGCGTTTGCTCTGTTTTTTTACTTGTGATAATCATTCTATTGCGACCTATTTGAATAATCATAAATATGCGTTTAACTGAAAAGGCAGTTCTTGAGTCGGATAATCATAACTTTGAAGCATTATGATAAAAGTCTATTTGAATAGATACCGTACTAGCAAACTTGCCCGTGCTGAAAGAAGATGTGTTATAATCATTCTTTTCGGTTGCATGTCTATTGCTTTGCTATGAGAGTTCAGACGATGTAATGTACAAAATATGCACTATGCAGTTTACATGGTAACTCGTACGAAACTTTTGCACTAACTGCTTGCTAACACTGTCTTGTGTTCTGTTATCATGCTTTGTGCTATGATTATGTGTTGCTTATGTAGCTTATCAATTTCTCTAGATATGGGTTCTTGGGAAGAGCTAGCTAGGCAGTTTTTGTTGGAGGAAGAAGAAGACGATGAGGAGTTTTTCTTTATTCTTCTCCCTGCTATACTTCCATTCCTCTCTGAAGAGAAAAGGTCTATCCATACCTCCTCTCTCTCTGGTGCCCAGAAGGTTAAGGAGATTCTTGAAGGGCATGAGAGTTGGTGCAAGTCTGAGTTTCGAATGGAGCCAGAAATATTTAGAGCCACATCAGATTTCCTTAGAAGAGAGGGTTTGTTACGTGATACACGAGGAGTTAACGTCGAAGAGCAGCTTGGGATGTTTATGTATATGATCTCCCACAATGCCAGTAACCAAATGCTTCAAAAGGCTTTCCAACATAGTGGAGAGACTATCCATCGAAAACATGATTTCCTTAGTTTTTTCCCTTTAACATGCCCTAAACTTCCTCTCCTTTTATACAGAATTGCATTGGAGCAATTGACGGAACCCATGTACCTATCACCATTGCAGAAGATAAGGCTCCTCCTTACCGAAATAGGAAAGGGTCACTTTCACAAAACGTGATGTTGGCATGTGACTTCGATCTGAATTTTATATTTATTTCATGTGGGTGGGAAGGCTCGGCCTCAGATGCAGGGGTCCTTTGATCCTCTATTAGTAAAGGGTTCAGTGTGCCAGAAGGAAAATTTTATCTTGTAGATGGTGGGTATGCAAATACATCATCCTTTATTGCCCCATACCGAGGAGTTAGGTATCACCTCAGCGAGTATAGAAGGCGTCGTTCATCACAAGCTAGTTATGTGAACTACAAAGAGCTATTCAACCATCGTCATGCCATTCTTCGCAACCACATTGAAAGAGCCATTGGTGTTCTGAAGAAAAGGTTTCCAATTCTCAAAGTAGGCACATTTCATCCTATCCAAAATCAAATCAAGATAGCAGCAGCAGCTGTTGATTTTCACAACATAATTAGAGGGCAAAATGGTGATGAAGGTTGGCTTGACCACCAACCAGATCATATATCTCCAAGCCAGTATGTTGAAGTCCCAGAGGGAGACAACAACTACCCCAATGATATAGACTCAAGTGATGGAAGCAACCTGAGAGATCAGATTGCTCTCCAAATGTGGGCTGCCTACAATAGTTAGTTTAGGATCTCTTATATTTATTATATAGTAATAAGGACTTATGTTTTATTATGTAGTAGTAAAGTCTTATGTTTTATTATGTAGTAGTAAAGTCTTATATTTACTATGTTTTGTTGGGAAATATAGCCATGGCATAGAATGTTTCTAGGGCAGCTTGGAACACTGTGTATGAGAAAGGTCTGGTTGATGTGCTCCTTGAACATAAGGACAACCCAAAGTTCAAAAGTCAAAATGGTTGGACTGCTGAGCGATGGAACAGTATCACAAACAAGTTCAATGAGAGGTATCCTCTTGCCCATTACTCCAAACAGCAAATGCAAGACAAAGATAAGGAGCTTAAATCTCATTACAAGGCAGTAAGAGATTCAAGGAAAGAAAGTGGGGTGGGTTGGAATGATTCCCTATGTATGATAGTGGCTGAGCCAGAACTTTGGGAAAAGCTCATCCTTGTAAGTAATTTCCTCAATATTTAATATGTTTTCTTAATATTGCACATGTAAGCTCATTTTTTATTTCATCTTGCACATATAGGCTCACCCAAAGGTAGCGAAGTACCAAAAGAAGCCATTTCCATTGTACTACTCTTTGGAAGCCCTCCAAGAAGGTATTTTAACTCATAACTTCTATCTTTTTACTACTTATCAGAATGTATTTTTACTCATCTTCTCTCTTTTTAGGTAGTGTGGCCACAGGAGATTTGAATTTCACATCCACTCAGCAAATGCCACCTCCTTCTTTCATTCCTGTTCGTCCTCTTAATGCCCCTCCTGGTGGCCCTCTTGCTGCCCCTCCTAGTGGCCCTCTTGCTACAGCTTTCGCTTCTGCTACTGCTCATTCGAACAGGAGTACCTCTGAACAAAGCCACTCTCCCTTGCACCCCAACACAAACCCATTCTCCATGGATTTCCAAGAAATATCAAATGAAGCTCAATCAAGACATGTAGAAGGTGGAAATGGGAGAAAGCGCAAGCAAAGCCAAATTGGAGCAGCCATTGAAAGTTTTGTGGATTTTAAGAGGAGCGCCACATCCAAAACGTTGGAAGGTATTGAAGAAGTGTCTATGGAAAAGTGTCTAGACAAGTTGGATAGAATTGATGGGTTCACATATGAGGATAGATCATATGCAATGGAGGTCTTTGAATCTGCGATAAACCGAGAGGTGTTTATGAAGTCAAAAAACCACAATGCTAGATTACTTTGGTTGAAGAGGAAAATTAGGTAAGTTCTAGTTCTTAGTTTCTATGCAATTGAAGTTTGTTTATATGATTATTGCTGATTATTTTTCTCCACAGTGCTTGTAGAGCGCTCACTACTATCATGTGATGTGAGGTGAATGTGGCGATGAAGAGATAGGCTTACAGGTATTCACTGAATAAAACAATACGCTTGTTCTTGCACAAGAATGCCAATATGTTTCTTATCTTATTGTAATGAAAAGGTCGTTTTGATATTATTGAGCTGTTCAAGTTTGTCGGCGTTCCGAGACCGGGGGGTCCCCGAGCCGACGAGTGAGAGTGCCGCGTGCCCCAGCCCAGATGGGTCGAGCGCGTGGGCGAGCGCGAAGGGGGGAACAGAGAGAGAGAGGTCGGTGGCCGGAGCCGGGTCGTGAGGGAGTCGGAGAATTCCCGCGGCCTTCGTGTTCGTCCCGCGCCCAGGTCGGGTGCGCTTGCAGTAGGGGGTTACAAGCGTCCGCGCGAGGTGAGGGGAAGCGAGCGGCCCCGAGAGAGCGCCTGCCCCTGCCCTTCGTCCCCGCGAGGCCAACCTTCTCTAAGAAGGCCCTGGTCCTTCCTTTTATAGTCGTAAGGAGAGGATCCAGGTGTACAGAATGGGGGTGTAGCAAGGTGCTACGTGTCTAGCGAGAGAGAGCTAGTGCCCTAGGTACATGCCAAGGTGGCAGCCGGAGAGATCTTGGCACCCTGTTGGTGTGGCGTCGTGGCTGTTGGAGGAGTAACGGAGCCGGACGGGGGGACAGCTGTCGAAGTGGTTGGGCCCTTGCTGACGTTCTCCTGCTTTCGTAAGGGAGCTGAGAGCCGCCGTCGTCATGATCTAGCGGGGCGCCATCATTGCCTATCTGGCGTAGCTGGTCAGATGGGACGCCGGTCTTGTTCTCTGCGACCCAAGTCGGCTCAGGGCAGGGTGATGATGACGCTTCCTGTTGACGTGGCGGTCTCGTGTCCTAGGTCGGGCGTCGTGGAGGCTCCTCCGAAGCCGAGGTCGAGTCCGTCCTGCAAGACAGAGGCAGAGTCCGAGCCCTGGGTCGGGCGAGGCGGAGATCGTTCGGCAGAGGCCGAGGCGGAGTCCGAGCCCTGGGTCGGGCGAGGCGGAGTTCGTCGTCTTCCGGGGCCTTAGCCCGAGTCCAAGCCCTGGGGTCGGGCGGAGCGGAGTTCGCCGTCTTCCGGGGCCTTAGCCCGAGTCCGAGCCCTTGGTCGGGCGGAGCGGAGTTCGCCGTCTTCCGGGGCCTTAGCCCGAGTCCGAGCCCTGGGTCGGGCGGAGCGGAGTTCGCCGTCTTCCGGGGCCTTAGCCCGAGTCCGAGCCCTGGGTCGGGCGGAGCGGAGTTCGCCGTCTTCCGGGGCCTTAGCCCGAGTCCGAGCCCTAGGTCGGGCGGAGCGGAGTTCGCCGTCTTCCGGGGCCTTAGCCCGAGTCCGAGCCCTGGGTCGGGCGGAGCCTCCTATGGCACCTCTGGCGAAGTCTGGTCGCCCGTTGGTCTTACCTTTTGCGTTAAACGCCCCGGTGACTCGGTCGGTTGGCGCGGTGATTTAGTCAGGGTTTCTTCTTATCGAAGGCGGGGCCTAGGGCGAGCCGGAGATGCGTCTGCCGTGAAAGAGGAGGCCTCAGGCGAGACGGAGTCATCTTAGGGTCGGCTGCCCTCGCCCGAGGCTAGGCTCGGGCGTGGCGTGGTCAAGTCACTCGTATGGACTGATCCCTGACTTAATCAAACCCATCAGGCCTCTGCAGCTTTATGCTGATGGGGGTTACCAGCTGAGAATTAGGCGTCTTGAGGGTACCCCTAATTATGGTCCCCGACAGTAGCCCCCGAGCCTCGAAGAGAGTGTTAACACTCGCTTGGAGGCTTGCGTCGCACTTTTTTGCAAGGGGACCAGCCTTTCTCGGTGGTACTTTGTTCCGGTGGGTGCGCGCGAGCGCACCCGCCGGGTGTAGCCCCCGAGGCCTCGGAGGAGTGGTTTCACTCCTTCGAGGTCTTAATGCCTTGCGTAATGCCTCGGCTGGTCTGGCGGTTCCCTCATGCGAGCAGGGCGTAACCCAGGTGCACTGTCGGGGCCCAAGTTCTCGGGCTGGTATGTTGACGCTGTCAACGGTTCGGCCGGAGCCGGGTTTGCGAGAGCAGCCCCCGAGCCTTCGCACGGAGCGAGAGGACGATCAGGGACAGACTCGACTTTTTATATACGCCCCTACGTCGCCTTTCCGCAAGGAGGAGGGGGGGAGTGCGCCATGTTACCCTCGATGGGCACCGAACATGGTGTCTCCGGTGAGCTGCAATCGGGTAATCCGAGTGGACGTCCGTGCCCCGTTCGTTGGGGGTCGGCTAGGGGCCCGGAGGCACGCCCAAAAGTACCTGCGGGTGATCTGCCGGACCCGGTCCCCTAGCGACGGGGTCCGAGGGCTCGTTGCCTCCCTCCGATGGGATTCCGTTACAGAGTCGTTCCCGCTGGTCTCGGAAATGTCCTAGGGTACCTCGGGAGCGCAACCCGAGCCTTGGTTATGTATCGAACGTACCCCTGGTCATCCCTCGCTCGGCGTCTGAGGCGACTGTGAACCCTTCGACAGGCCAGCCTTCGAACCCCTGATCAGTAGGGGGCACGGAGCCCTAGTAGCCTGAGGCGGTCATGGAACCTTTCGGGAGGCCGACCTTCGAACCCCTGACCAGTAGTGGGTGTCGGGCCCACGCGATCTGAGGCGGCTGTTGAACCCTTCGGGGGGCCAGCCTTCGAACCCCTGATCAGTAGGGAGGCTCGGAGCCTAGTTCCTTCACGGGGAAGGATCCCTTTGGGGTTATCCCCCTTCTCGGTCCCTGTTGCAAGAGATAGAGAAAGAAGGAAAAGGGAAAAAGGATTCGAAATTGAACGTCGTGGCGTACCTTTTTCGGCGTGGTCGTTTTGGCGAAGGCGAAACGTCACCAGCCGCTCCCGCCCGTAGCGCTGCCCGTCGAGCCGCGGAGTTAATGCGCCGGGGTGAGCAGTTGGCGAGGTTGCCGTTGTGCGTGCGCGAGCCGTTCGAGGTACGGGTCACGGGTGCGTCGTCTTCACGCCGTGAGAGGTGGTTCTCTTGCTGCCTCCGGATGGGACATGAGCTTGGCAGATGGCGTGACCGCTGCTCTCGCGCGCCTGCCACCGTCATCACTGCCGGCCCATTTTTGACCGCTTTTGACCGCTGCGCCAGGCTGGCGCTGCCGGGGTCGCGGGCTGGGTCGCCTCGAATCGCGGTATCGGTTCCGCAATCGAGGAGGTGCGGTGGTGGAGCGAGTGGCATAGCGGTTCGCATGCAGCGCCCGGCGCGCCAGTTGCACGACGCGTGGGCTTGAGCCGTCGCGCTGGCCTGTCAGGAGTCGGAGAGGCGCGTCCACTTGGCGCGGTTGCATGCCGCCTGCATGGCCGCCTGCCCCTTTCGCCCGCTGGCCCGGGCAAAAGTGGAGGGTTACTTGTAACCGCTGGGTGGTTGCGTGCGTCGTGCGCGGCGGTTCGGCTTCTTCTGCTTAGGGCCGGTCTGCATGATAGGCGGGCCCCAGCCCTCGCGCCGCAGGGAAGGGCTTTGGAGGCGTGTTGGAGAAGACTCAGCCCGTGACGGTTGAGGGCGCAAGCAGGGGGAGTTGCCTTTAAAAGGAGGGCGACCCCCTTCGTGAGGTAACCATGTCTCCTTCCTCCCCAATGCATTGTGTCTCTCCATCTTCCGAGCCCCCGGATGGGGGGAAACCGCCGTCTTTTCGCTCCATCGCTGGAGGAACGCAACTCCGTGGGAGTTGGTACCTTTCAGCCATCGTTCGGCTTCAAGGATTTTCATCATGCAGCCCGGCTGCACCCCTCCACCGGCGGTCACCCAAGAGGGCGACCTCCGGCTTGATGGTGGGGGAAAGCGAGCCGGGCTGCGGTCTCTGCCCCTCCCTCAGCCTCAAGGATTTTCATCACCAGGCCAAGAGGGAGGACGAGGCGAGTCAGGGAGCTGTCTCCGTGTGGGTCGGTTGCCCTCTTCTTCCCCGTGTGCCTGGGGGGAGAACGGCATCCTCCAGCTTCACGGAGACTTCCTCCAGCCATGTCGGAAGTGGCGGGTCCCGAGGCGTCGGCGGACGGAAGTGGCTTCTCTACTGATGAGATTGCCAACTCCGTCAGTAGCCCTGGGTCTCCGTCCCCCGGCCTGAATGGCTGGCTCTCGTCCTCGGGGGGTGAGAGTCTTTCCGCTGCCCCGCAGGCCCGCCCCTATCGAGTGGGGTTGTTCGTACCTGCGGGGTGGGGGAACCGGAGTTCCGTTTGCAATGGCACTTTGAGTGCCGGGTTTTTTGTTCATCTCGGCTTTCGGGGCCTGAACATGTATGTAACTCCGGACAGAGCCGTGTTTTTTCCTCATTTCCGAGCGCTAAGACTCGTCCACTGATTGTCTGAACCGCTTTACTAAGCGTGAGTTGCCCCGTGTCAAGGTGACGAGTGAGGTATCCGTATCCCAGAGGCGTAGGAATCCCTCGGCTCGGTCGGACCTGTTGTCCGAGGCTCCTCTAGCTTAGTTAAAGAGACCCCTCGGCCGCTCTTCGACGAGCCGAGGCCAGGGGTAGCGATATCAGCATGAGCAGAGGCGTTGTCGGCTCGGAAATGAAACCTGGTTGGCCGGAGCCTAGCCGGGTTGTCTGTTGGCAGGATCGACGTCGGAGCTGTTCAGCCGAGGCTTCGGACCGAGCTGGCGCCCTCGGAAGGCGGTCGGCCGAGGCCCCGGAGGTGGCCGGCCGAGCCGTCCACTCGGGCCGGGTTCTCGGAGAAGTCCCTGGCAGAGATTGCTCGAGCGTGGTGATGACGTCGTCCTTCGGAGCGGAGGCCCTCGGACCGCGTCGCCGTCCGAGGCTAGGTCGGGCCTTGCCGAAGGTGCTGTTGATGCCGAGGATGTCTTCGCCCTCTTCCAGCGTCAAGATTCGAGCCTGCAGGGTCAAATCGTCTTGTAGCGTGGGCCTTGCGCGGCCGTTGAGGCCAGAACACATACCCTTGTTGCGTTATAAAGCTGCGTCTCTTTTCCTCTCGTTTCGAGTATCTGGACTTTTTGTCGGTAGCAGGGATGTTAGTGCGAGCAAGAGTTGCTTCTCGCGGAAGGTGATGAGTGAGGTATCCGTATCCCGGAGGCGTGGGAGTCCCTCGGCTCGGTCGGCCTTGCCGCTTACGCGTACTTTTACCCGCCCATGAAGCCCTGTCACCGACTTGGTCGAGAAGGCTCGAAGAATCGCTTCGACAGAAGAGCTCCCGTACGTAAAGACTCGTTCGATCCGCGGATTCGCCTTATCCGAGCGCGAGTTACTTATCGCAGAAGGTGATGAGTGAGGTATCCGTATCCCGGAGGCGTAGGAGTCCCTCGGCTCGGTCAGCCTTGACTGCTTACGTGTACTCCGTCGTTTCCAGGACCCACTTTTCGAAGTAGTCAAAAAGCACGAAAGATGTTCTGGTGAAAGAGATTTTTTGTTCGAGGAAAATTTTGACGCAGAGGGGGTTTCCCCCCTTTTAGCCCCCGAGGGAGGGTCGGGCTTTGCCGAGGCGAGGCCGACCCTTCCTTGTTGACTAAACTTTGCGTGGGTGCGGGGTATATGAACAACTTGGAAACATCTTAAGGGTAGAAGCGACGTAGCTGTTGGATGTTCCAAGCGTTGCCGTAGACTTCGCCTTGACTGTTGGCCACCTTGTACGTTCCGGGCTTCAGTACTTTGGCGATGATGAACGGCCCCTCCCAGGGGGGCGTGAGCTTGTGCCTCCCTCGGGCGTCTTGCTGCAGCCGAAGCACCAGATCGCCCACCTGGAGATCTCGGGGTCGGACCCCTCGGGCGTGGTAGCGTCGTAGGGACTGCTGATACCGCGCCGAGTGTAGTAAGGCCCTGTCCCGAGCCTCGTCCAGCTGGTCCAGCGAGTCTTCTCGGCTAGCTTGGTTGCTTTCTTCGTTGTAGGCCCTCGTCCTCGGGGAGCCGTATTCCAGGTCCGTGGGCAAGACGGCCTCGGCCCCGTAGACCAGGAAGAACGGCGTGAAACCCGTGGCTCGGCTTGGCGTCGTCCTCAGGCTCCAGACCACCGAGGGGAGTTCCTTCATCCATCGCTTGCCGAACTTGTTGAGACCGTTGAAAATCCGGGGCTTGAGCCCTTGTAGAATCATGCAGTTGGCACGTTCCACTTGCCCATTCGTCATGGGGTGAGCTACGGCGGCCCAGTCTACCCGGATGTTGTGATCATCGCAAAAATCCAAGAATTTTTTGCCGGTGAACTGGGTGCCATTGTCGGTGATGATGGAGTTCGGGACCCCGAAACGATGGATGATATTGGTGAAGAACGCCACCGCCTGCTCGGACCTGATGCTGTTCAGGGGTCGGACCTCGATCCACTTGGAGAATTTGTCGATGGCGACCAGCAGGTGCGTGTAGCCCCCGGGCGCCTTCTGCAGAGGGCCGACGAGGTCCAGACCCCACACAGCGAAGGGCCAGGTGATGGGTATCGTCTGCAGAGCCTGAGCGGGCAGGTGGGTCTGCTTCGCATAGAATTGGCACCCTTCGCAGGCGCGGACAACTCTAGTGGCATCAGCCACCGCCGTTGGCCAGTAGAAGCCTTGGCGGAAAGCATTCCCGACGAGGGTTCGGGGTGCTGCATGATGACCGCAAGCCCCCGAGTGTATTTCCCGCAGGAGTTCCTGACCTTCGGTGATGGAGATACATCGCTGGAGGATGCCCGAGGGGCTTCGGTGGTAGAGCTCCTTCTCATCGCCCAGCAAGACGAACGATTTGGCGCGTCGCGCTACCCGCCGAGCCTCGGCTCGGTCGAGGGGCAGTTCTCCTCGGTGGAGATATTGCAGGTACGGGGTTTGCCAATCTTGATCTGGCACGACCCCGTTCTGCTCCTCCTCGATGCGCAGCGCTTCGCCCTCGGGCTCCGAGGGTTCCTCGGGTTGAGCTAAGGATGGCTCGGGCTGGGCCGAGGTCACCTCGGACGAGGCCGAGGGTGCCTCGGGCTCGGGCGCGTCGCCTATCTTGACGGAGGGTTGGTGCAGATCCCGGGAGAAGACGTCCGGGGGAACCGTCGTTCGCCCCGAGGCTATCTTCGCCAGCTCGTCCGCAGTCTCGTTGTAGCGCCGAGCGATGTGGTTAAGCTCGAGCCCGTAGAACTTGTCTTCCAGGCGTCGAACCTCCTCACAGTAGGCCTCCATCTTCGGGTCGCGGCAGAGGGAGTTCTTCATGACTTGGTCGATGACGAGCTGCGAGTCGCCGCGTGCATCGAGGCGTCGGACCCCTAGCTCAATGGCGATTCGCAATCCGTTGATCAGAGCCTCGTACTCAGCCACATTGTTGGACGCCGGGAAATGGAGGTGGAGCACGTAGCGCAGGTGTTTTCCGAGGGGCGAGACGAAAAGCAGGCCCGCGCCAGCTCCCGTCTTCATCAGCGACCCGTCGAAAAACATGGTCCAGAGCTCTGGTTGGATCGGGGCCGTTGGCAACTGGGTATCGACCCATTCGGCTACGAAATCCGCCAGTACCTGGGACTTGATGGCCTTCCGAGGGGCGAACGAAATTGCCTCGCCCATGATTTCCACCGCCCACTTCGCGATCCGCCCCGAGGCTTCTCGGCACTGGATGATCTCCCCCAGGGGGAATGATGACACCACAGTCACCGGATGGGACTCGAAGTAATGTCGCAGCTTTCGCCTCGTCAGGATCACTGCATATAGCAGCTTCTGGACTTGCGGGTAGCGGATCTTGGTCTCGGACAGCACTTCGCTGACGAAGTAAACTGGCCTCTGAATGGGCAAAGCATGCCCCTCTTCCTGCCTTTCGACTACGATCGCGGCGCTGACCACCTGAGTGGTTGCGGCGACGTAGGCCAGGAGGGTTTCTCCATCAGCTGGGGGTACCAAGATGGGCGCCTGGGTGAGGAGCGCCTTCAGGTTCCCGAGGGCTTCCTCGGCCTCGGGAGTCCAAGTGAAGCACTCGGCCTTCCTTAAGAGGCGGTACAGGGGCAGGCCTCTTTCGCCGAGGCGCGAGATGAAACGGCTCAAGGCCGCGAGGCATCCCATGACCCTCTGTACGCCTTTTAAGTCCTTGATGGGCCCCATGTTTGTGATCGCTGCGATCTTCTCCGGGTTGGCTTCGATGCCCCGCTCGGAGACGATGAATCCCAAGAGCATGCCTCGGGGCACCCCGAAGACGCACTTCTCGGGATTGAGCTTGACGCCCTTCGCCTTGAGACACCGGAATGTCAGTTCGAGGTCGGAGAGAAGGTCGGAGGCTTTCCTCGTCTTGACTACGATGTCGTCGACGTAGGCCTCGACCGTGCGACCGATGTGTTCGCCGAACACATGGTTCATGCACCGCTGGTACGTTGCACCCGCGTTCCTCAAACCGAACGGCATTGTGACATAACAGTACATGCCGAAGGGCGTGATGAAAGAAGTAGCGAGCTGGTCGGACTCTTTCATCTTGATTTGATGATACCCTGAGTAGGCATCGAGGAAAGACAGGGTTTCGCACCCTGCAGTGGAGTCCACAATTTGGTCGATGCGAGGTAGAGGGTAGGGGACCTTCGGACATGCTTTGTTGAGACCAGTGTAGTCTACACACATCCACCACTTCCCCCCTTTTTTCCTCACAAGTACAGGGTTGGCAAGCCATTCGGGATGGAACACCTCTTTAATGAACCCTGCTGCCATCAGTTTGTGGACCTCCTCGCCTATCACCCTGCGCCTTTCCTCGTCGAATCGGCGCAGAGGCTGTCTGACCGGCCGGGCTCCGACCCGAATATCCAGCGAGTGCTCGGCGACATCCCTCGGTATGCCGGGCATGTCCGAGGGACTCCACGCAAAAACGTCGGCGTTTGCGCGGAGAAAGTCGACGAGCACTGCTTCCTATTTGGGGTCGAGCCCGGAACCGATCCGGATCTGCTTGGAGGTGTCGCCACTGGGGTCGAGAGGGACGGCCTTAACCGTCTCCGCTGGCTCGAAATTGCCGGCATGCCGCTTTGCGTCCGGCACCTCTCGGGAGAGGCTTTCCAGGTCGGCAATGAGGGCCTCGGACTCGGCGAGGGCCTCGGCGTACTCCACGCACTCCACGTCGCATTCGAATGCGTGTTTGTACGTGGGGCCGACGGTGATGACCCCGTTGGGGCCCGGCATCTTGAGCTTCAGGTAGGTGTAGTTGGGGATGGCCATGAACTTCGCGTAGCATGGCCTTCCCAACACTGCGTGGTAGGTTCCTCGGAACCCGACCACCTCGAACGTCAAAGTCTCCCTTCGGAAGTTGGAGGGTGTTCCGAAGCAGACAGGGAGGTCGAGCTGTCCGAGGGGCTGGACGCGCTTCCCGGGAATGATCCCGTGGAAGGGCGCAGCGCCTGCTCGGACGGATGACAGGTCGACGCGCAGGAGCCTGAGGGTCTCGGCGTAGATGATGTTGAGGCAGCTGCCTCCATCCATCAGGACCTTGGTGAGCCTGACGTCGCCGATGACGGGGTCGACGACGAGCGGGTACTTCCCCGGGCTCGGCACGTGGTCGGGGTGGTCGTCCCGGTCGAAGGTGATGGGCTTGTCGGACCAGTCTAGGTAGACTGGCGCCGCCACCTTCACCGAGCAGACCTCCCGACGCTCTTGCTTACGATGCCGAGCCGAGGCGTTTGCCGCATGCCCTCCGTAGATCATGAAGCAATCGCGGACCTCTGGGAACTCTCCTGCTTGGCGATCCTCCCTTTTGTCGTCGTCGCGGGCCTTGCCACCCTCTGCGGGTGGCCCGGCCCGATGGAAGTGGCGCCGAAGCATGACGCACTCCTCGAGGGTGTGCTTGACGGGCCCCTGATGGTAGGGGCACGTCTCCTTGAGTGCCTTGTCGAAGAGGTTAGCACCTCCGGGGGGCTTCCGAGGGTTCTTGTGCTCGGCGGCGGCGACAAGGTCTGCATCGGGAACGTCGCGTTTCGCTTGCGACTTCCTCCTGCCTTTCTTCTTGGCGCCGCGCGGAGTAGACACCTCGGGAGCATCTTCCGACGGGCGGCCCTGGGGCTGCTTGTCCTTTCGGAAGATGGCCTCTACCGCCTCCTGGCCGGAGGCGAACTTGGTAGCGATGTCCATCAGCTCGCTCGCCCTGGTGGGGGTCTTGCGACCCAGCTTGCTCACCAGGTCGCGGCAGGTGGTGCCGGCGAGGAACGCGCCGATGACATCAGAGTCGGTGATGTTGGGCAGCTCGGTGCGCTGCTTCGAGAACCGCCGGATGTAGTCTCGGAGAGACTCTCCCGGCAGTTGCCGACAGCTTCGGAGGTCCCAGGAATTCCCGGGGCGCACGTACGTGCCCTGGAAGTTCCCGGCGAAAGCCTGGACCAAATCTTCCCAGTTGGAAATCTGCCCCGGAGGCAGGTGCTCCAACCAGGCACGAGCGGTGTCGGAGAGAAACAGGGGGAGGTTTCGGATGATGAGGTTGTCATCGTCCGTCCCACCCAGTTGACAGGCCAGGCGGTAGTCCGCAAGCCACAATTCCGGTCTCGTCTCCCCCGAGTACTTCGTGATAGTAGTCGGGGGTCGGAATCGGGGCGGAAACGGCGCCCGCCGAATGGCTCGGCTAAAGACCTGCGGACCGGGTGGTTCGGGCGAGGGACTCCGATCCTCCCCGCTGTCGTAGCGTCCCCCACGCCTGGGGTGGTAGCCTCGGCGCACCCTTTCGTCGAGGCGTGCCCGACGGTCACGATGGGGGTGCTCGTCGCCGAGGTGGCCCGGGGCCGCAGGCGCGGTGTTGCGCGTGCGCCCGGTGTAGACCGAGGCTTCCCGCGTGAGTCGGGAAGTCGCGGCACGAGGTTCCGAGGGGTATCCCTGCCTTCGGGAGGCAGAGCTCTCGGCCCGCCGGGCCGCAGCGCCTTCCAGGAGATGCTTGAGTTCTCCCTGGATTCGCCGACCCTCGGTGGTTGATGACTCCGGCATCGGGCGGAGGAGCATCGCTGCGGCGGCCAGGTCCTGACCAGTCCCGCCGGATGCGGGTGGCGGTTTGTCCCTGGCATTGTTGGCGATGCGGTGCTGGAGACCTTGGGGCAGGTGACGTATTCCTCCGGCCGGGGGCTGGCTCGCCCACACCTGCCCGATGTTCTGGCGGATTGCCTCGAGCGCTCCTGCTCCCTCATCGAGCCCGGCCTGCGCCCCGCGGACTTGCTCGAGCTGTGGGTCGTGACCCCCCGTCGGAACGGGGACCACAGCTAGCTCCCGCGGGATGTCGGCGCGAGGCGCTGGCCTAGGGGGATCACCATCCTCCGGCATGCCGAGACAGCCGCCTCCGGAGGGATCCCCTAGCTCGATGTGGAAACATTCGCGACTCGGGCCGCAGTCCTTGTCGCCAAGGCTGCGGCTGCCGTCGGAACAGTCGGAGAGGCAGTAGTCACATGCGGTCATGAAGTCCCGCATGGCACTAGGGTTGCCAGATCCGGAGAAATCCCAGCAGATGCTGGGGTCGTCATCTTCCTCGGACCCAGAGGGTCCGTAGGTCGAGACACCCGTCAATCGGTCCCAAGGCGACCGCACACGAAACCCCAGAGAGGTTGCACTCGCCTCAATGTGAGCGCCCGCCAAAGCGAGGTCGCCAGGCGGGCTGAGGCCGAGTCGAAACGACGAAAGATGGGGAGCAGTCGGTACCTTTTTGTCGACGAGGAGCGATGAAGTCAAGTCGGGGGCTGACCGCGCCGTCGTCTTGGGTACGAGGGCGACGTCCTGCAGGCCTTCCGTGAGCGTGCTGGCGTCGTCCACTTGCTCGGGGTCGACGTGTTGCGGGGGGATGGCGCTCGCGTTTGCCTCGAACGCGAGGGCGACGCTTGGCGTGTCCTCCGTTGAGGCGCTGGGGATGTCGATTTGCTCGACAGCCGTCGGAGCGCGATCTCCCGCTCGGCCCCGGTTGCCCCGCCTCCTCCTCCTCCGATGGCGAGGGAGAGGATGGGGCGAGCTCGAAAGTTGTCCTTCCCCCACGCGGGAAAGACGTCGTCGATTCCGCCGCCGGCGGGCGGGCTGTCCGCCACCAATGTCGCTGTCGCGCGGCGGTGGAAGGAGTATCATGTCGTAGTTGCCGTCGAGAGACATGAACTCGAGGTTCCCGAAACGGAGCACCGTCCCGGGTTGAAGAGGTCGTTGGGGACTGCCCATCTGGAGCTTGACGGGAAACTGCTCGTCAACACGCAGCAGGCCCCTACCTGGCGCGCCAACTGTCGGCGTTCCGAGACCGGGGGGTCCCCGAGCCGACGACTGAGAGTGCCGCGTGCCCCAGCCCAGATGGGTCGAGCGTGTGGGCGAGCGCGAAGGGGGGAACAGAGAGAGAGAGGTCGGTGGCCGGAGCCGGGTCGTGAGGGAGTCGGAGAATTCCCGCGGCCTTCGTGTTCGTCCCGCGCCCAGGTCGGGTGCGCTTGCAGTAGGGGGTTACAAGCGTCCGCGCGAGGTGAGGGGAAGCGAGCGGCCCCGAGAGAGCGCCTGCCCCTGCCCTTCGTCCCCGCGAGGCCAACCTTCTCTAAGAAGGCCCTGGTCCTTCCTTTTATAGTCGTAAGGAGAGGATCCAGGTGTACAGAATGGGGGTGTAGCAAGGTGCTACGTGTCTAGCGAGAGAGAGCTAGTGCCCTAGGTACATGCCAAGGTGGCAGCCGGAGAGATCTTGGCACCCTGTTGGTGTGGCGTCGTGGCTGTTGGAGGAGTAACGGAGCCGGACGGGGGGACAGCTGTCGAAGTGGCTGGGCCCTTGCTGACGTTCTCCTGCTTTCGTAAGGGAGCTGAGAGCCGCCGTCGTCATGATCTAGCGGGGCGCCATCATTGCCTATCTGGCGTAGCTGGTCAGATGGGACGCCGGTCTTGTTCTCTGCGACCCAAGTCGGCTCAGGGCAGGGTGATGATGATGCTTCCTGTTGACGTGGCGGTCTCGTGTCCTAGGTCGGGCGTCGTGGAGGCTCCTCCGAAGCCGAGGTCGAGTCCGTCCTGCAAGACAGAGACAGAGTCCGAGCCCTGGGTCGGGCGAGGCGGAGATCGTTCGGCAGAGGCCGAGGCGGAGTCCGAGCCCTGGGTCGGGCGAGGCGGAGTTCGTCGTCTTCCGGGGCCTTAGCCCGAGTCCGAGCCCTGGGGTCGGGCGGAGCGGAGTTCGCCGTCTTCCGGGGCCTTAGCCCGAGTCCGAGCCCTTGGTCGGGCGGAGCGGAGTTCGCCGTCTTCCGGGGCCTTAGCCCGAGTCCGAGCCCTGGGTCGGGCGGAGCGGAGTTCGCCGTCTTCCGGGGCCTTAGCCCGAGTCCGAGCCCTGGGTCGGGCGGAGCGGAGTTCGCCGTCTTCCGGGGCCTTAGCCCGAGTCCGAGCCCTGGGTCGGGCGGAGCGGAGTTCGCCGTCTTCCGGGGCCTTAGCCCGAGTCCGAGCCCTGGGTCGGGCGGAGCCTCCTATGGCACCTCTGGCGAAGTCTGGTCGCCCGTTGGTCTTACCTTTTGCGTTAAACGCCCCGGTGACTCGGTCGGTTGGCGCGGTGATTTAGTCAGGGTTTCTTCTTATCGAAGGCGGGGCCTAGGGCGAGCCGGAGATGCGTCTGCCGTGAAAGAGGAGGCCTCAGGCGAGACGGAGTCATCTTAGGGTCGGCTGCCCTCGCCCGAGGCTAGGCTCGGGCGTGGCGTGGTCAAGTCACTCGTATGGACTGATCCCTGACTTAATCAAACCCATCAGGCCTCTGCAGCTTTATGCTGATGGGGGTTACCAGCTGAGAATTAGGCGTCTTGAGGGTACCCCTAATTATGGTCCCCGACAAAGTTTTTGAAAAGGAACTGTATGAGCTTAAGAAATGATTGTCTAGGTTACATTGAAACATAGAACTGTATGGCTGGTACAAAGGAAATGTGTGGCTGGTACAAGTTTCTAAAGTCTTGTTCCTGGTGCTGACAAATTAATGAAGTATTTGCTATTTTTCTAAAGACTTGTTCTGGTGCTGACAGATTAATGATATATTAATGAAGTCTTGTTCTTGAATTCTGTTTCAACTTTCATTAGTGGAACTAGAATAAAAGGAGGAGCCTTTGCTATTTTTCTGATTTTAGTGCATTAACACAAGTTTTTTTTACAGAATTTATTCAATGAATTTATTCAGTGGAAGCAACACGTATGATATTCTAGTTTTTTCAGTGGAAGCAACACATATAGTTTTTTCTATGTTACTAGCATTGAACTATATAATTGTGTAACCATATAAACTAAAATGTGTGTCAATTGGTGTTACTTGCAGTGTGTTAAGTGGAAGCAACACATGAAGCGGATATGGAGAAGGAAGCTGGCATGAAACTAAAACGCATTAAGTTGACATGTGGCGTGCATGTTTTAGATGTCTTATTCTACTGCCAAACTTCCTAATACTCTATTTTTATATTATAATGTCTATCTGTACGTGTGAATGGAGATAATGATATTATGTGATGTGACGATGGATGGATTAGCTTCATTGAATATTACATGATATTATGTGATGGTGATATTAAGTGGACATTACAGTGTTGATACATGCTTCATATTTCTGGATTTTTAGTGATGTTTTATTGTTTATGAGTTTTCTAAATATTCCTTATTTTTGTTTGATTTTTTTCTGAATTTTTGATGTATTTTTGCTCAAGAGGGGTATTTAGCCCCTTACTTCCCAAACAACGCCAGGAAAGTGCACCCGAGAGGGGAGATTCTCTCTGGAAAATAAGGTGTCATCAAAAATCCCCTCCTGGGTTGGTTTCCAAGGGAATTTTTTCACTTCGCTGCCAAACTACCCCTTAGCGGACAAGCTAGCCGATGTTGCTGGACGCCCGAGTCCTCGCTCCTCGGACAAGCCAAAACCGTCGCTGCTCCATATAGGTTTGTACCTATTTGGAAAAAAAAAAAGGAGGTAACTGCTTGCTGAGCTGAGGCTCACGAAAAGAAGGGAAAAGCAACTTCCTCAGCCAGCGGTGCCTCGCTAGTTGAGTCGTGAGTCGTGACAGCGGCGGCAAGTGACGAATCGTATGCATGCAGATGCAGCAGCCCATCCAAAGGCCATGCTGAGTGTTACAAAATATTTGTACATGTGATCTAATCCATCCATGGACAGTTATTCCCAAGGGACACACCCCTTGGGAACACTTGTATATATACTACCCTGCATGCAATAAAGAAACCATCCCTGTCATTTGTCTCTCTTCCTTTTGTCTTTCTCCATTTGCCACTGAGCACTGCAAAGGTTTTGCAACACGTTATCAGCACTGCCTCAAGGGAAAATCAGAGGAAGAGAAGAAGAAGAACACGCTGTTCTTGACAAGAACAGCAAGATCGATCTTCACATCAACAGCAAGGTATGGAGCATACCGTTTCTATGCGCATACGCCGTATGCGCGAAGTTCTGCACATTCTTGATGATTCGATGTTGGAGGCGTACGCCGCTGGTCAAGCCGCAGCGCTTCCACCGGTGCATGCGATCCCTGCACGCCGTGTGCAAGTGCAAAATGTGCACTACTGCGTTCTCCATGGATGGACAGCGGTGGTTCCGCTGCCGGTGGTGGAGTGTGGACTCCCCACTACATCCCCGTCGCCACCGGCGCCGGTGTTTGACGCGGGATCGTCTGCATCGGCCCCCATGGATGTCGACTTGGCGGCACCACCACCGCCTCCGCCCACTGCAGCGGCAGTTGCTCGTCGTTCGCCAGCTCCACCAGTGCCTGTGGTCGTCGGTACGATCGCTGCACGTCGTGGACAACCCCCGCGCGCCGTCGATGCTCCACGCGGACGCGTCATCCTCACTGGCCATCGCCCAAAAGGGATGGCCTCGTCTTCCTCCTCCAACGGGAGGGCCTAATGGCCCTCGATCCGGCCGCCGCGGCGGCCGTTTGGGGGAGGGGATGGGGAGCGACGCGGCCACCGGGGCGCTCGGTGTGGCCCCAGGGCACGGCCCCTGCTCGGACCCGCCATGGGCGCGGCCACCGGCTGCTCCTGCCTGGGCGCACGGCGCTCGGCCCCGACGTGGGTTGGCTCCGGCGTGGGGCCCCTCGGCGCGGCCTCTAGCCAGGCGCGGGCGCGGGAGACCGGCCCCCTCGGCGCGGCCTCCAGCCAGGCGCGGGCGCGGGAGACCGGCCACCTCGGCGCTGCGGCGCGCGGCCTCCCAGAGGGGCGGCTCGGCGCGGGCCCCAGCCAGGGTGCCCGGCGCTCGGCACCCGGCGCGGCCAGGCGGCACGGCCACCGGCGGCGCCCCCAGCCAGGGGCGGCTCGGCACGGCGACCTGCGGGCCCCTCAGGCGGCGCTCGGCGTAGCCCACCATGGCGGCTCGAGCGGCTCTAGCCCGGCGCGTCGCACGGGCGCGAGCTGGCCCCCGTCCGGCCAGACGCACGTCGCACGGGCGCGGGATAGCCCCAGCCGGCCAGGCCCGGCATGCCCGGCGCTCGGAGCGGCCAGCCAGTGGCGCGCTCGGCGCGGCCTCCTGGGGCCCTCGGCGTGGCCTCCCAGAGGCGCTAGGCGCGGGCGCGCGCGGCTCCTGCTGGCGGCGGCTGGGACCCCCCCTGCTTCCTGGCGGCGGCCAGGAAATTTCCTGGTAGCGGCGGCGGCTGAAGGCCTGGGCGGTTAGGGTTTCCTTTGAAACCCTAGCCGTCCTTGATATAATGGGCTTTCTGGCTCCCTGTTGGGCCGCCTGGGCCGGCGTGTAGGCCTTCTGGCCGCTGCCAGGCCCGCCTGGCAGGCCGCCTGGGCTGCTTTTCAGGAGCAAAAAATGGCCTATTTTACCATTTTAATTTCTGAATTTCTGTATAAGACTCTGTTTTATATGCATTTTCAGTTCAAAGTTATCTTAGGCGTCTAAATTCGTAATTTAGACTGCATATATTGTAAAAACATATCTATTTTATTGTAAATATAGCAGATTTTAGTTCGTGAATTATTGTTTATTTTACATTAATAATTCACATATCTCTACTTGCTATTATTTACGCATTCATTTATGTTTGCATATAAATATAGCATCTATTAAGTTGAGACTTAATAAAACTCATGCAAAATAAAATTACATTATTTTGGATCAAGAGCATAAGGAGATAGAGTCCTAAGCATAGGCTGCACTAAATTCTTTTATAGAATTTAGTAGCCCAGAGACCGTGCTTGTGGCAGCATTTGGAATGCCTATCTCTATGAGGTCTACATCTCTCGGGTTGACTACCTATACGTGCTATCCAAAATAACATGATATGGAGTTATTGAATTTTACTTTGATAATTAGTAGAGCATGGGTAGTGGAGACCTAAGCATTGGCTGCGGTTTGTTCATTTATGAACTTATCTGCCCAGAGACCGTGCTTTTAGGCAGCAAGTTTCTTGCCCACTACTAGGAGATCTACCTCATTAATTTGAGGATTATCTATACAATGCTCACTAGTATTCAAAGTACTTATTCAATTGGAAGGTTTGGAACCTTCAGGAAACTCATATCACATGTAAGAGTTATTGAATTTTACTTTGATAATTAGTAGAGCATGGGTAGTGGAGACCTAAGCATTGGCTGCGATTTGTTCATCCGTGAACTTATCATCCCAGAGACCGTGCTTTTAGGCAGCAAGTTTCTTGCCCACTACTAGATCTACCTCATTAATTTGAGGATTATCTATACTATGCTTACTAAAATTCAAAGTATTTATTCAATGGGAAGGTTTGGAACCTTCAAGGAACTCGTTACATATGTAATTTTAAGAATTTTTGCATATTGAGCTTACAACATCACCATTGTGACTATTAATTTATGCGTAAATTAATGGATGTCCATGGTAATGACTGTAGGAACATGTCAACCAAAGAGTTCGAGGAACTCGCCCTTGATGGGCATAACTACCCAACTTGGGCTTCAGATATTGAAATAACTTTTGCTTCTCGTGGGATCATTGATGCAATTGCAGCACCCATCACTGGTACTGATCCAGTGAATGAGGTTAAAAAGAACACAGCACTTTTCCTTTTGAGGCTTTATATCCATAAGGACCTTAAGCAAGAGTACCTTATGGAGAGATGCCCTCACAACTTGTGGAAAGCTCTCAAAGAGCGCTATGAACAGCAGAAGGAGCTCATATGGCCGTCAGCCAACCATGAGTGGAACCACCTTCGACTGCAAGATTTTAAATCTGTTGCAGAATATAACCATGCTCTTCATAGCATTTGTTCTAAATTGAAGTTTTGCGAGAAAGAGCCCACTGAAGCAGACAAAATAGAGAAGACTCTATCTACCATGCTTCCAGAGGACAGGATATTGCATCAACAGTATCGCTCTAGCAATTTCCAGAAATATTCTCAACTTATGCACACATTGACCCAAGCAGAAAAGCATCATGAGCTTCTTCTAAAGAATGCTCAGCAGCGCCCTCCTGGGTCTGCCCCTCTGCCTGAGGTACATTTCAATGTGCATAAGACTGGAAATAAGAAAGGATTCAAGAAAAACTTCAAGAATCCTTCTGGACCTCGCAAATTCAATAAGAACAAATTCCACAAGAAAGGTAAAGGAAAAGGAAAAGGAAATGGCAAGCCTCTACCATCTAAGGGCAATAGAGCTTGCCTTAAATGTGGTACTGAGGGCCATTTTGCTAGGGATTGCACTTGCCCTAAGCACCTTGTTCTTTTGTATCAACAATCCCTAAAGAAGCCAAAGTCTGATAAGCCTGGTTTTGAGGCTCATTTCAATTCTACTGAAGCACCAATTGAGGTTGGAAGTTCTTCACTGGCTTCTGGT
Source organism: Zea luxurians (assembly GCA_029449295.1). Lineage (NCBI taxonomy): Eukaryota > Viridiplantae > Streptophyta > Magnoliopsida > Poales > Poaceae > Zea > Zea luxurians. The sequence goes on from JAOPSE010000119.1 coordinate 1,660,423, forward strand.
GATCTGAAGAACACTCTTGCTAAAGAGCACCTCAATGTGGTTGACAACAAGCCTCCACTTCTACAAGAAGATGAATCTGATGATATGATCATTGAGTATATGTCAAAGGATCCATTTGGAGATTTGGCATAAATCTCTCATGCTTGGAGATTTGATCATGATCACTGTGGCTTGTGTGGTTGTTCTATACTGTCTTTATAATGTTGTTGTAATAAGTAGAGGTATACAATCTCATGTTTTGAGATGTAACACACTCTACAAGACCAGTGTTGGGTCCTGTGTGTAGTGCAAACTCATTGATTGAGTCGCCATACCATTATTGTAATATTGTTTCGACATTGTGATATTTAAATATCATGTTATGTATAGTACTAAGTTGCATCATAAAATTCTTATTCAGAATTTCTTTATGTATAGATGCATAATGATGACAACTCGACGGAAGAGGAATTATGCCTTGTGGACAGTTGTACCACAAACTCTATACTTAGGGAGATCAAATACTTTCAGACTCTTAAGAAAAGAGATGGGAAAGTTTTGACCATCGCCGGACGCGATGCTGTGATAGTTGGCTCTGGTCGAGCAACTATTACCCTCCCCATGGGTACTGAAATTGTGATCGAGGATGCATTATTGTATCCTGATTCTACACGTACCCTCCTAAGTTTTAGAGATATCCGGCAAAATGGATTTCATATTGAAACCCATGATGAAAATCAAGAAGAGTTTCTCTTCTTGACCAAGCCGAATAAATATGGCAAACGCATATGCGAGAAAATTCCATCACTCACGTCAGGGTTGTACTATACATATATTAAGAGCAATGCACATGTTGCATATAAGGTAATTTTCCAAGATGTTGATGCATTCCAGATTTGGCATGATCGACTTGGTCATCCTGGCATAGGGATGATGAGGAAAATTACAGGCAATTCAATTGGTCATAATTTGCCTACAACAAGTTTTCCCAAATCTAAGGATTTTGTTTGCACCGCATGTGCAACTGGGAAACTTATTTTGAGACCATCATATCTCAAAATTAAAGCTGAACCGCTTAAATTCCTTGAAAGGATTCAAGGAGATATTTGTGGGCCAATTATGCCAACTTCTGGGCCGTTCAGGTATTTCATGGTACTGATTGACGCATCTACAAGATGGTCACATGTGTGTTTACTATCAAACACGCAACCATGCATTTGCCAAGATAATGTCTCAAATTATCAAGTTAAAGGCAAATTTTCCTGAACATCGGATTAGTTCAATCCGAATGGACAATGCTGCTGAATTCAAATCTCAGGCATTCAATGATTATTGTATGGCACTGGGGATTCAAGTACAGCACTCGGTACCATATGTCCACACCCAGAATGGTTTGGCTGAGTGTGGGGGATAGATATCCCCCGGGTCCACTAAAAGAGTAAAGGACCTCACGAAAGGCCCAAGGGCTCAATAAATCGTAAGGTTATTCTTTCGTGGGCCTGGGGAAAAACAACCAGCAACGCAGAGGGACATGAGGCCGGATTGGTGCAAACCCGGACGGCCCATAGCGTCGAGCGAGTGGCTGCAACAGAGATCCGACTTTCCCGCGCTGGAGTCTCCAGGCAACGAAGCCACGTGAGGATAAGTCGGCGAGGGTTACGTAAAGGATAATCTCGAGAGGTTCACTATCTTTTAGCCACTTGTTGTTATCTTATCCATGTGTACTGCCCCACGGTCGAGTATATAAGGCCTAGGGGGCACCCCTTCAGATCGATCGACCCATTACTTAGCCACCCACATCAACTCTCTGTATTCTTAATCCAGAGAGTTCTCTTGTAATCATACCCACCAAGCATACTCATCAGGACGTAGGGTGTTACGCATCACTAAGCGGCCCGAACCTGTAAACCTTGTCTACCGTCTCTCGTGCGATCGGCACAAACCATTTTGCTACAGTTGTTGACACCTTCCTACTCCTAAAACACCTTGAGGGGCAACCCCCGGTGTGCGGTCGGACCCAAAACACCGACAGTTGGCGCGCCAGGTAGGGGGTGTGTCGACAATCCAAGCTAGCTCAATGGCCATCTCCTTCTACAGCAAGATCACCCTACGCCCCGGATCAATGTTCTGCTTCGGAACGATCTCATTCGTAGCGGACGAAGAAGGAATTCTGCACCGTATCGCGGATCCGCCGGAAAAGGAATCTTCCCCAACAAACTCCGAAAATACCGGAGAAGCGCAACCTCCGGCTCTCCGAAAGAAGATCACCACGACGGCAGCACCGTTCTACCCCGACATTTTCTTCATCGGAAGAGCGGAATCGCCCGCCATCTCCGACGACGAGCCGACTGTACCCGGGGAAGAACCGCCTCAGCGAGAGTCCCGTCGACGGAGGAACCGGCGCAGGAACGTTCGACGACATCACGCAGCCGGAGAGCAGAATCCAGAACAACCTGTCTCGCGAGACGAGGTCTCGGAGGTAGGAGAAACCCCGGAAGAACGCGTCTTCAGAGAGCGAAGGAACTCCCGACGACGTGATCGTCGGCGAGCTCAGGAACATGCTGAGCAGGATGCGAGGCAACGTCGAGAGAATCCATTCTTTGGACGCAACCTGAACCCAGACTTCGCCCGAGCCATGAACACGCCGAGCGAAGTCGGAGGGGTGCTGGCTCGGATAGCTGAAGGACTTCCTCGGACTCCTGATGCCGAAGGCTACCGACGACTGCTCACCCAGGCGGCCAACCATCTTCTACCGCTTGCCCACCCGCCGAACGATCTGCGACACGCCATCAACAGTCGCCGAGACGCGCGGAGCTCCATCAATGCTTCGCGGGAACGGCGGCATGAGAACGACATTTGTCGTCGAGAGGAGTACGACAGGGATCATGGCATCCCGACTCAGAGCCAAGCCACCAGGACTGAGTCGGCAACGGCTTCAACCGGCGGAACCACCCGGGGACGGTCGAGGAATCACAATCACAACTCCCCTCCCCGGGACAGACATCGACCCCGACGACAGGAGGACACGTGCGGAGTGTCCGCCCTTACTCCGCGCCTTAGGGCCATCCAATGGCCTCCCAACTTCAAGGTATCCAATGTTGACAAATATGAACCTAAGCAGGATCCATGGGGTTGGCTAGCCGTCTACACCACCGCTGCTCGAGCTGCCGGGGCGTCCGAAGACGTGATGACCGCGTACTTACCCATTGTCCTTGGGCAAGACGCGCTGCAATGGCTGCGACATCTACCCCGACACTGCATTGACGTCTGGGGAGACTTCAGTCGACGCTTCACCGCCAACTTCCAGTCCCTCTCCGACAAGCCGACGCAACCGTGGGACCTCAAATCTATCAAGCGCCGGGGGGGACGAGACTCTCCGGTCGTACCTCAAGAGATTTCAAACCATGAGGAATCGTATCCCCGATGTCACGGAGGCGGCCGTGATCGAGGACTTCTACCGAGGATCCAATGATTCGGTTTTCGTCCGAGCCATACTACAGAAAGCGCCGACTACCTCCGAGGAGCTATTCCGGGAAGCCGACCTCTACATCACCGCCGACGAGCGAGCCCAGGATCTCATCGGAGGAGCAAAGCCCGCACCGGCAGCACCACGACGCGACGCGAACCAGCAACCTGACAAGCGGTGGGAGAAGAGGCCACGCGAAGAAGTGCACGCTGCCGGACCACCTGCCTCTCGTGCTCGAGGAGGACCTCGTGGAGGCGAACGTACGCTGGACGACATCCTCGACGCCCAGTGCCCGTACCACAAGGACATGCGCCACACTCTTCGTAACTGCCGAGACTTCAAGCACTCCGTCGGACACGGCCGACCCTTCCAACCTCTACCTCCTCCTCCGCCGAGGGGAGGACCAGATGAACCACGACAACCCCATCGGCAGGAGGAGGGAGGAGGAGGAGGAGCTTTTCCACGCGTGGACAGGGAGGTCAACGTCATCTTCGGCGGACACGGATCGCAGGAGAGCAGAAGACAGCAAAAGCTCAATGATCGCCAGATACTGGTGGCGACCACCGGCCCTCCCGCTCCATACCGGTGGTCGGAGCACCCGATCACCTTCACTCGGGCAGATCAATGGCTCAACTTCGACCACCCGGGCAAGTACCCGCTTCTCGTCGATCCGGTGATCCGAGAGAGCCGGGTGAAGAAGGTGTTAGTGGACGGGGGAAGCAGCATCAACGTCACCTTCCCCCGGACACTCCAAGGCTTGGGAGTTCACCTCAAAGAGCTCCACGAGTCGGACACTCCTTTCTTCGGCATCGTGCCGACGGAAGGGGAATACCCGCTGGGCCACATCTACATGCCAGTCACCTTCGGAACTCCGGAGAACTACAGAACCGAGTTCCTGAGGTTTGAAGTGGCGAACTTCGACTGCGGGTACAACGCCATCATCGGGAGGCCTGGATTGGCCAAGTTCATGGCCATTCCGCATTACACATACATGATACTGAAGATGCCAGGGCCGCAAGGGATCATAACTGTGCGCGCCGACTTCCAAGGCACCGCAGAATGTTTCCGAGTGGCTATTCAAGCAGCCCTCACCGCCAAGCCATCGACAGCTCCCTCCGCAATGGCGAACTCTAAGCCTGAGGAGGACCTCGCAATACCGGCGAATGAAGCTCAGACCGCGACCTCTATGCGGCCGACTGAAGAAACCAAGAGAATCAACCTGGGGTTCGCCGATGAGCGCAAGACGGCCATCATCAGCTCCAGTCTGGATGACAAATAGGAAAGCGCGCTCGTCCGGTTTCTGCAAGACAACCGAGATGTATTCGCATGGCAACCTGCGGATATGCCGGGAGTCCCAAGAGAACTGGCCGAGCACAAACTGAAGGTTTTTCCCCAGGCGAGGCCGATTCGACAAAAGTTACGTCGTTTCACGCCTGATAAGAGGGAAGCCATTCGCGCCGAGTTAGCTCGCTTGGTCGCGGCTGGATTCATTAGAGAAGTATTACATCCCGAGTGGTTAGCCAATCCTGTTCTTGTACTCAAAAAGAATAAAGTGGACTGGCGCATGTGTGTTGATTATACAGATCTCAACAAACACTGTCCGAAGGATCCTTTTGGGCTCCCAAGGATAGATCAGGTGGTGGACTCCACCGCTGGATGTTCTATGCTGTCTTTCTTGGATTGCTATTCCGGGTACCATCAGATCAGTCTGGCAAAGGAAGACGAAGAAAAAACGGCATTCATTACCCCGTTTGGTGCTTTCTGTTATACCTCCATGCCGTTTGGCCTCAAAAACGCTGGAGCAACTTACCAGAGAGCCATTCTGTAACACCCGGTTTTTAAAGAACAAAGCCGGGTGCATCTCATACATGCGCCAAGAAGACAACATATATAATAACAGAGTGTATAGAGATAAATGTCATAAAACATCAGAGTATTTATTACATAGCGGAAGTCTTATTACAAAATAAAATAATAAAGATAAAACGAACTAAGGATCGTCGGCGCTAATGTCGACTGAGAAACGCCACCTAGATCAGATCATACTCCTCGCCTTGTGGCTCCTCCTGAACCACCTGCTCTTCTCCTGTGGGGGGGTGTGAGACAGCAAGAGTGAGCTCACATACGATCATAGCTCAACAAGTCGTGGGGAATAATGTGGCATGAACTCACCAAAGGTGGGAGTTCATGAAGTGTAAGGCTGATCAATGAAATAATGGCTGAAGCTGAGCATTGCTTTTATAAGTTGGTCAAAATTTTATTAGCAGTTACTAAGTGTAAGTAAATACCAAACCATAGTAATAATAAGTAAAAGTAATAATAAAATACTCCCAAATGCAATGAAATGACAGATTAAGTTTAAGTTCCATAATTTAATCATGTGAGTGTCCGAGCCGCTCTTGACCGTGAGCACGGCTAGTATACCAGTTTTACACTCTGCAGAGGTTGCGCATCTTTACCCACAAGTCGTGTTACCCATTTGCCACAGAGTTGATCAGACTCCATACACCTCTACCTAGGAAGCGAGGCAGGGTACCACTACGAGGCCTTTACAAAGTTCCACTAGCTTCAGACTACCCGCTACAGTTTATAGGAAGATCCAGTACAGGGTTCCTGGCTGACCGCCATCGCAGCAAAATCAACCAGGGACCTCCCCGCACTGACCTCTCCCCTACTGCCCTTGCCCCTTTCGGGTAAGGTAGCCCTCCCCTAGCTTTCCTAGTTAATCAGCCAAGGGCGTCCCATTAAACCCTTGTGGTAGCACTGTTTTCCCGGGTGGTTCTCCATGTTCCCATTAACATAATGATCTTAACATGAACAAGGAATAATAAAACAGATAATAAGAAGTATAACAATGAGTGCTGAATATCTCTATACCCAATCCACATAAAGCAATAGCATGTACTACCCAAAACTTTAGTAGTAAAACCAGTGGTGAAGCAAGGTATAAAGATAGTCAAATCTAGGGTATCCTATTGGGTCCCATCAAAATTAACCTATGCAGATCATTATGAATAATAAGAACATGAATAGGTAAAAGAAGTGATCAAGGGCACAACTTGCCTTCCACGAGCTCCTGCTCAGCTACTTCAACTTGTTGAAGCTCAGGTTCCACAGTGGGTTGCTCGTCTACTCGCATCAATACAATACATACATGGCATAGCATAAATTAACATCACATCAAACATGTAAACAAAATATGCAGTAATATACTAGACATTAAAATAAGATCACAGGAACTGGAATTATTAAATTTAGAGTTATATATTTTAAGTTATGGATTTTCTAAGGTTTTATGCATTTAATACAAGGTTAAGTGAAAGAATAATTTTAATGTGTTTGTCATATCAGAACAGAGGCACTAATGGGTAGACAATATTATTACAAAAATTTAGGAACTGGAATCATTAAATTTGGTGTTCATATGCATTTTCTATAATTTAAACAAGTTTCAGCAATTATTTTTGCATTAAAAATGAATTTAGAATGGATTTTCTCTGATTTTATTGATTCCTGGACTAGGCCTCAAAATCTGCAAAGCGCAGGGGCTAGCACGCAAGTTTGCCCGAGACACAGAGGGTAACTCGAGTGGACTGCGGGTTGGTTTTCTAAAAACATAAGGGGCAATCTGCAAAGTGCGCAACCCGAAGGGGTACGGTGGTTTACTGGCCGCTGGATCCGAGATCGAGCGTCCAGATTAGATCAGCGTGGTTAAGAATCAGAGCGCATTGCTGACCACACGATCTGGAGTTAACGGTTTGGATTTTATTAAGTCAGAGTCACTGAGATCCATCCGATCGGATCCGACGGTCTAGGTTAACCCTGCCTAAACGATCTGCGTGTCTCAATCTAAACCGTCCGCTAGGATTCCAACGGTCAGGAGACCGTCTTCCACCCGTCGAGCGCACACGTCCGAGCCGGCCACCATCCACGGTGAATCCCCGCCGGCGAAGCTCGATTCGGCGATACAGTGCACGAAAACTCAATTAAAGCCTGCTACACCTTGCCCTAAGTGCACTGAATGCGATGGACATGGACTTACCCCGCGATTCGAAGCAGAAAATCTTGGCCACGGCGAGCGGCGGATTTGTCTCGACGGCGACAAAATTCGTGGGCCCTCCGGTGTTGATTCCGCCCGACGAGCCTGGGTATACCAACAGCGAGTTGGCCGAAACGCTCTGGACCCAATGGACGGCTCCACGGCGGTAGTGGCGAGGTAGCGTCGGGATGCGGGGGCAGCGGTAATGGCGCGGTTGCTTCAAGTCACTCCACGGTGGTGCCCAGGTGAGGAGATGGTGGTTGTCGGCGCACAGAAACTCGAGGATGAGGAGGGATTGTGGCCGGACCTCTTATGAGCGTGCGGGTTGGAGCGGATAGCTGCGTTAGCTCCGGCGGAGTCCGCGGACCATGCTGTTGCGGCGCGCGGCATTGGCGGAGGAGAGGCAACGACCAGGACGCCGCAGAGTATGGCGTGTGGGACCCGTGGCTCAGTGATACCGACGCGGAAGCGGGGCGCGAGAGGTGCTGGCGGAGTGGCGGGTTCGGTTCGTTAGCGTCATCCATGGAGCGAGATCCGCGCGAAGGTGAGACCGCGTTCAGGTAAGGGAGACTGACAGGGCGTCCCAAGGTGTCGGCGCCACGCATAAGGACTGACCAGTGGCCCCGGCTTGTCAGCGTAGGTGGCATTGTGGCCGCGCGGGATAGAGTAAGTTGGGCCGCCAGGGGCAGATTCGGCCCAGTTAGGGTTTTGGTCTCTTTTTTTCTTTATATTTTCTGTTTTCTTTTCTTTCTTTCTATTTCCTAATCCAATTTGGATTCAAGTTTTAAATTCAAACTTCTATGCAGAATTTGTGCTCAGATTATATTGTGAATTTAAGAAGTATTTGTTTGGGAAATATAAGGTTTATTTATGTTTTGTGCACTTTCTTTTCCAAATTTCCAAGTTTATAAATTAGGGCAAAACCTCCTTTTCACTATTAATGTGTTTTTATTATGTTTATTTTTATAATTAAATGCACAAGCAGTTAAACTCCAACATGATGCATCATTCTTTTATTTAGTACATTTATTGTTAGCCAAGGATAATTCCATGGTTTGAAATATGCAAAAATGGAAATAATAACACAAGTGGTCAATTAAACTCTTTATATCCCTCAATTCTTGGACTTTCCACTACTCTTGCCATTTGGGTATTACAAATCCTACCCCCCTTAAAAATAATCTCGTCCTCGAGATTTAAGAAGATCTAGGGAAAAGATGGGGAAAATCTATGCGAAGTTCTTCTTCTCTTTCCCAAGTGGCTTCATCTTCACCATGGTGACTCCATTGTACCTTGCACATCTTGATCACCTTATTTCTTGTAACTCGAGTCAAAGTATCCAAAATCTTGATAGGGTACTCAGCATAAGTCAAATCCTCTTGAACACTAAGGTCCTCCATTGGTAGCTGCTCCTCAGGTACCCTGAGGCACTTCTTTAGCTGAGACACATGGAACACATCATGTACATCTGACAGATGATCGGGTAACTCCAGTTGATATGCAACTTCACCCACTCGCTTTAAGATCAAGAAAGGTCCAATAAAGCGAGGGGACAACTTTCCTTTAACTTTAAATCTCCTCATACCCCGAAGTGGTGACACCTTCAAATAAACATGATCACCCTCCTTAAACTCCAGGAGTCTTCTTCTATTATCAGCATAGCTCTTTTGCCTTGATTGTGCAATCCTCAAATTTTCTCTTATCATTCGAACTTGTTCTTCTGCCTCTTGTATAAGTTCAGGCCCAAAGAATTGTCTTTCTCCAGTTTGATCCCAATATAGGGGAGTCCTGCATTTCCTGCCATACAAAGCCTCAAATGGAGACATCTTCAAACTGGCCTGGTAGCTATTATTATAAGAGAACTCTGCATAGGGTAAGCTCTTCTCCCAACTGCCACCATGCTTAAGGGCACAAGCTCTTAACATATCTTCTAGCACTTGATTTGTCCTCTCTGTCTGTCCATCAGTCTGGGGATGGTAGGCTGAGCTAAAATTCAACTTTGTATCTAAACTCTCATGCAACTTCTTCCAAAACCGAGAAGTAAACTGTGATCCTCGATCAGACACGATCTTCTTAGGCACTCCATGTAGACAAACTATCCGAGTCATATACAATTCTGCTAGCTTGGCTCCCGTGTAATTAGTCCTCACAGGTATAAAATGAGCCACCTTTGTCAATCTGTCCACAATTACCCAAATAGAGTCATATCCTGCTGGAGTGCGGGGTAGTCCAACAATAAAATCCATACCAATTTCTTCCCATTTCCACTCAGGTATCTTCAATGGGTGCAATAGTCCAGCGGGTCTTTGATGTTCAGCCTTAACTCTTTGACATACATCACACTTAGCCACATGAGCAGCCACATCTCTTTTCAGTCCATACCACCAATACTTTCGCTTCAAATCTTGATACATCTTAGTGCTTCCAGGGTGGATGGAGTAATCAGAATCATGAGCTTCTTTCAATATAGCCTCACGGAGGCTATCGATCTCTGGAACACATATCCGATCTTTGAACCATATGGTACCTTGCTCATCCTCCGTGAATTCCGGAACTCTTCCTTCAGTAATAAGATCCTTGATCTCTTGAATCTTAGAATCACCAGTCTGACCCTTACGAATCTCTTGCTCCAAGGTAGGTTCCAACTCAATGGTAACTCCTTCAGTGTGAGTAACAATTCCCAAATTGAGTCTCTCAAAGTCTTTTGCTAATTCATCGGGTAGCTGGACAACGAAAGCGGAGTGAACATGCTCCTTCCGACTCAAGGCATCTGCAACCAAATTCGCCTTGCCTGGATGATAGTGAATCTCCAAATCATAATCCTTGATGAGCTCCAACCAACGACGTTGTCTAAGATTGAGATCCTTCTGAGTGAATATATACTTCAAACTCTTGTGATCCGTATATACTTGGCACTTAGTTCCCATAATGTAGTGTCTCCAAATCTTCAGTGCATGCACAACTGCTGCCAATTCCAAGTCATGAGTGGGGTAGTTCAATTCATGCTTCCGCAACTGACGAGATGCATAAGCAATCACATGGCCTTCTTGCATAAGCACACATCCAAGTCCTTGGCCACATGCATCACAGTAAATATCAAATCCCTTCTGCAGATCTGGCATAATCAATACTGGAGGTGACATCAATCTTTCCTTCAATTGATCAAAGCTCTCTTGACATTTCTCATCCCACTTAAATTCTTTTCCTTTCTCTAAAAGCGAAGTCATGGGCTTAGCAATCTTAGAAAATCCCTCAATAAATCTCCGATAATACCCTGCGAGTCCTAAGAAACTCCGAATCTCAGTAACTGTAGTGGGTACTCTCCACTCCATTATCTCCTTAACCTTAGCAGGATCCACTGCTATTCCTCCATTAGAAATAATATGACCAAGGAATGGCACCTTGTCAATCCAAAACTCACACTTGCTAAACTTAGCGTAGAGCTCATTATCTCGCAACTTCTGCAGCACCAATCTCAGATGTTGTTCATGATCACTTTCATTCTTAGAATAGATAAGAATATCATCGATGAATACCACGACGAATCTGTCCAAATACTCCATAAACACTTTGTTCATCAAATTCATGAAATAAGCTGGTGCATTGGTCAATCCAAATGACATAACAGTAAACTCATATAATCCATATCGAGTCGAGAAAGCCGTCTTGGGAATATCCGATGGTCTAATCTTCATCTGATGGTATCCCGATCGGAGATCAATCTTCGAGAATACCCTGGCTCCTCTCATCTGATCAAATAAATCCTCAATGCGGGGCAACGGATACTTGTTCTTCACCGTAACATCATTAAGAGATCTATAATCCACACACATCCGTTGCGATCCATCCTTCTTCTGCACAAATAACACCGGTGCTCCCCAAGGTGAGGAACTTGGACGAATGTAACCAGCCTCTTGTAACTCCGTCAACTGCTTCTTCAGTTCCTTCAACTCCTCTACGGACATTCTATATGGCCGTTTAGAAATAGGGGCGGTTCCAGGTAAGAGATCAATAACCAACTCAACTTCTCTATCAGGTGGCATCCCTGGTAACTCCTCTGGAAAGACATCCGGAAAATCTCTAACCACCCGGATGTTGTCACCAACAAACTCCTCAGGCATAAAGAACATTGCACGCATAGATGAGGAGGTTACTGCAACATTGACTTGAAATCTTTCTCCTTTAGTGGTAGTGAGTTCTACGGTACCTCTACCACATGCTATAACGGCCTTTGCCTTTCTCAGCCATGACATACCAAGGATCAGATCTATACTGCTTGACTCTAATATTATAGCAGTAGCTCCAAATTCTCTACCCATAATGGTTAATGTCAATCTACGTGTCATTTGATTCGCCTCAACCGACCCTTTAGGTGTAATTACTATCAGGGGTTTTCTCATATTTAGCAGTGGTATTTCATTTGTGTTGGCATATCTAGCAGACATGAATGAATGTGTAGCACCAGAATCAAATAATATGGTTGCAGGAATTGCATTAACATAAAACATACCAATTACGAGGTCACCACCATCAGGAGTATCATCAACGCTGACTTGATTCACCCTGGCTATAGAATATCCCTTGCCAGGGGTCTGTTGCTTGTTCTGAGCTGGAGTAGTAGCAATCCTTTGTGGGCAGACATTTGCATAATGACCAATCTTCCCACACTTGAAACATTGAGTGCCCGGACTCTGTCCTGCAAACTTCGTCGGGGTGCCCGTGGGAGTAGCCTGTCGAGGAGGTGTCCTCAGTGGTGATTGCTGAACTGGGCGCGGTCCTCCTGGTCGAGGCGGTGTACTCTGTGGTGAACTGTAGCGAGGACGAACACTGCTGCTACCCTGTCCTTGCGAGATAGCCTTCCTCTTCAAATCACCCAATTGAACACGCTTGTGTTCAATAGCAAGAGCCTTATCCAGTAGCCTCTGAAATGATGGAAAAGTGTGTGCCACTAGAGCATACTGCAGCGGTCCATTAAGTCCTTCAATAAAATGCTCCTGCTTCCTCTCGTCTTCAGCAACTTCTTCAGGGGCATATCTGGACAGCTGAATAAATTTGTCTCTGTATTCGCTGACTGACATGTTGCCTTGCTTCAATGACAGAAACTCCTTCTTCTTGATCTTGATCATACCAGCTGGAATATGGTAGTTCCTGAACTGCGTACTGAACTCTGCCCAGGTAATAGTATCCGCAGCATCATGGGCAGCAGTATAAGAATCCCACCAGTCAGCAGCAGGACCAGTCAGACGTCCAGAAGCATATAAGACCTTCTCCCGATCAGTGCATTGTGCAATATTCAGCATCTTCTCAATTGACTTCAACCAATCATCCGCGTCCAGTGGATCAGGTGAGCTGGCGAATGTAGGTGGTTTATGACTCATAAACTCTCTATGCTTGTCTCGGGGTGGAACTGGTGGTGGTGGTGGAGGCAATGGCACTTGCTGCTGTTGCTGCTGTTGTTGAAGTTGTTGTTGCAGCTGCTGTTGTTGCGCCCTCCTTTCTTGGCGTATCTCATCTCTCTCCTGGCGCAACTCCTGGCGTATATCTTCTCTTTCTTGACGCATCTCCTGGCGTTCTTGTTGCATCTGAGCACGCATATCAGCCATAGTGTCTGCCATCTGCTGCATCACCGCCATCTGAGCAGCAACCAGTGGGTCAACTCCGCCTGGTGGAGGATTGGGAGGATTCATCCCAGCAGGTTGTGGCTGAGGTTGTCTTCGAGTGTGTTGGTTAGGAGGCAAGTCAATTCCACCACCCCTCCTGGTATTGACCATCTGAGTTAGATACATATGGTAAGAAAGAGCAGTAGACAAGGCAGTAATTACAATCATGTTACTTTGGGGGATTTATTAGCTAAGCAGATTAGTTTGTCACCTACTAAAGCTAATACAATACCTTATAGTGGTACATGCTAAGATGTCCATCTATACTATTTCAATCAATCAAAGAAGCAAATCAGGCATTGATCATCAGAACAATCAACCAACATTTTAAAATAGAGAAAATAGTTTTAATTTTTGTCTTAGGTTCCCTATCTCTTAAAATGTCATAAGGGTAGGGATTCCAAAGTTTGAAATCCATCTTGTCTCAGAGTAGAACAGTAGAAAGTGAATCAGGATCAAGATAAGTGTAGAAAGAATCAGAATAAGATAAGTAGGTAAGGGTTTTGTCCATTTCTATCTAGGTTTCGTCCTACAGTCAACATTTCCTCTGATACCACTTCTGTAACACCCGGTTTTTAAAGAACAAAGCCGGGTGCATCTCATACATGCGCCAAGAAGACAACATATATAATAACAGAGTGTATAGAGATAAATGTCATAAAACATCAGAGTATTTATTACATAGCGGAAGTCTTATTACAAAATAAAATAATAAAGATAAAACGAACTAAGGATCGTCGGCGCTAATGTCGACTGAGAAACGCCACCTAGATCAGATCATACTCCTCGCCTTGTGGCTCCTCCTGAACCACCTGCTCTTCTCCTGTGGGGGGGGGTGTGAGACAGCAAGAGTGAGCTCACATACGATCATAGCTCAACAAGTCGTGGGGAATAATGTGGCATGAACTCACCAAAGGTGGGAGTTCATGAAGTGTAAGGCTGATCAATGAAATAATGGCTGAAGCTGAGCATTGCTTTTATAAGTTGGTCAAAATTTTATTAGCAGTTACTAAGTGTAAGTAAATACCAAACCATAGTAATAATAAGTAAAAGTAATAATAAAATACTCCCAAATGCAATGAAATGACAGATTAAGTTTAAGTTCCATAATTTAATCATGTGAGTGTCCGAGCCGCTCTTGACCGTGAGCACGGCTAGTATACCAGTTTTACACTCTGCAGAGGTTGCGCATCTTTACCCACAAGTCGTGTTACCCATTTGCCACAGAGTTGATCAGACTCCATACACCTCTACCTAGGAAGCGAGGCAGGGTACCACTACGAGGCCTTTACAAAGTTCCACTAGCTTCAGACTACCCGCTACAGTTTATAGGAAGATCCAGTACAGGGTTCCTGGCTGACCGCCATCGCAGCAAAATCAACCAGGGACCTCCCCGCACTGACCTCTCCCCTACTGCCCTTGCCCCTTTCGGGTAAGGTAGCCCTCCCCTAGCTTTCCTAGTTAATCAGCCAAGGGCGTCCCATTAAACCCTTGTGGTAGCACTGTTTTCCCGGGTGGTTCTCCATGTTCCCATTAACATAATGATCTTAACATGAACAAGGAATAATAAAACAGATAATAAGAAGTATAACAATGAGTGCTGAATATCTCTATACCCAATCCACATAAAGCAATAGCATGTACTACCCAAAACTTTAGTAGTAAAACCAGTGGTGAAGCAAGGTATAAAGATAGTCAAATCTAGGGTATCCTATTGGGTCCCATCAAAATTAACCTATGCAGATCATTATGAATAATAAGAACATGAATAGGTAAAAGAAGTGATCAAGGGCACAACTTGCCTTCCACGAGCTCCTGCTCAGCTACTTCAACTTGTTGAAGCTCAGGTTCCACAGTGGGTTGCTCGTCTACTCGCATCAATACAATACATACATGGCATAGCATAAATTAACATCACATCAAACATGTAAACAAAATATGCAATAATATACTAGACATTAAAATAAGATCACAGGAACTGGAATTATTAAATTTAGAGTTATATATTTTAAGTTATGGATTTTCTAAGGTTTTATGCATTTAATACAAGGTTAAGTGAAAGAATAATTTTAATGTGTTTGTCATATCAGAACAGAGGCACTAATGGGTAGACAATATTATTACAAAAATTTAGGAACTGGAATCATTAAATTTGGTGTTCATATGCATTTTCTATAATTTAAACAAGTTTCAGCAATTATTTTTGCATTAAAAATGAATTTAGAATGGATTTTCTCTGATTTTATTGATTCCTGGACTAGGCCTCAAAATCTGCAAAGCGCAGGGGCTAGCACGCAAGTTTGCCCGAGACACAGAGGGTAACTCGAGTGGACTGCGGGTTGGTTTTCTAAAAACATAAGGGGCAATCTGCAAAGTGCGCAACCCGAAGGGGTACGGTGGTTTACTGGCCGCTGGATCCGAGATCGAGCGTCCAGATTAGATCAGCGTGGTTAAGAATCAGAGCGCATTGCTGACCACACGATCTGGAGTTAACGGTTTGGATTTTATTAAGTCAGAGTCACTGAGATCCATCCGATCGGATCCGACGGTCTAGGTTAACCCTGCCTAAACGATCTGCGTGTCTCAATCTAAACCGTCCGCTAGGATTCCAACGGTCAGGAGACCGTCTTCCACCCGTCGAGCGCACACGTCCGAGCCGGCCACCATCCACGGTGAATCTCCGCCGGCGAAGCTCGATTCGGCGATACAGTGCACGAAAACTCAATTAAAGCCTGCTACACCTTGCCCTAAGTGCACTGAATGCGATGGACATGGACTTACCCCGCGATTCGAAGCAGAAAATCTTGGCCACGGCGAGCGGCGGATTTGTCTCGACGGCGACAAAATTCGTGGGCCCTCCGGTGTTGATTCCGCCCGACGAGCCTGGGTATACCAACAGCGAGTTGGCCGAAACGCTCTGGACCCAATGGACGGCTCCACGGCGGTAGTGGCGAGGTAGCGTCGGGATGCGGGGGCAGCGGTAATGGCGCGGTTGCTTCAAGTCACTCCACGGTGGTGCCCAGGTGAGGAGATGGTGGTTGTCGGCGCACAGAAACTCGAGGATGAGGAGGGATTGTGGCCGGACCTCTTATGAGCGTGCGGGTTGGAGCGGATAGCTGCGTTAGCTCCGGCGGAGTCCGCGGACCATGCTGTTGCGGCGCGCGGCATTGGCGGAGGAGAGGCAACGACCAGGACGCCGCAGAGTATGGCGTGTGGGACCCGTGGCTCAGTGATACCGACGTGGAAGCGGGCGCGAGAGGTGCTGGCGGAGTGGCGGGTTCGGTTCGTTAGCGTCATCCATGGAGCGAGATCCGCGCGAAGGTGAGACCGCGTTCAGGTAAGGGAGACTGACAGGGCGTCCCAAGGTGTCGGCGCCACGCATAAGGACTGACCAGTGGCCCCGGCTTGTCAGCGTAGGTGGCATTGTGGCCGCGCGGGATAGAGTAAGTTGGGCCGCCAGGGGCAGATTCGGCCCAGTTAGGGTTTTGGTCTCTTTTTTTTCTTTTATATTTTCTGTTTTCTTTTCTTTCTTTCTATTTCCTAATCCAATTTGGATTCAAGTTTTAAATTCAAACTTCTATGCAGAATTTGTGCTCAGATTATATTGTGAATTTAAGAAGTATTTGTTTGGGAAATATAAGGTTTATTTATGTTTTGTGCACTTTCTTTTCCAAATTTCCAAGTTTATAAATTAGGGCAAAACCTCCTTTTCACTATTAATGTGTTTTTATTATGTTTATTTTTATAATTAAATGCACAAGCAGTTAAACTCCAACATGATGCATCATTCTTTTATTTAGTACATTTATTGTTAGCCAAGGATAATTCCATGGTTTGAAATATGCAAAAATGGAAATAATAACACAAGTGGTCAATTAAACTCTTTATATCCCTCAATTCTTGGACTTTCCACTACTCTTGCCATTTGGGTATTACACATTCAAACATGCTTAGCAGATCACTGGGGCAAGCGTGTGGAAGCCTATGTGGATGATGTGGTAATCAAAACACAGGACTCAGAAGACTTCATCAAAGACTTGCAACTGGTTTTCAACAGTCTGAGGCGGTATAGATGGAAGCTTAATCCCGAGAAATGTGTTTTTGGGGTACCAGCCGGAAAGTTGCTCAGGTTTATTGTCAGTCATCGGGGAATTGAAGCTAATCCAGACAAGATTGAAGCTATCATGAAGATGGAAGCACCCCGATCGCAAAAGAAGGTTCAACGGCTTACAGGATGCATGGCAGCCTTAAGCAGATTTATATCCCGGCTAGGAGAAAAAGGTCTGCCATTTTATAAGTTACTCAAGAAGGTGGATAAATTTCAGTGGACTTCAGAAGCACAAGAAGCTCTAGATGCTCTGAAAAAATTCTTGACAACACCACCAGTACTGAAACCACCTCGGCGAGCTACATCAACTCAACCAGCTGAAGATTTGCTATTGTACATCTCTTGCACGACTCACGTGGTGAGCACCGCGTTGGTAGTCGAGCGAGTAGAAGAAGGACATGCCTATCCAATACAACATCCTGTCTACTTCATTAGTGAAGTCCTCGGCTCCTCAAAGAAAAAGTATCCTCAAGTTCAGAAACTATTGTATGCAGTACTTCTAACTGCCCGCAAGCTGCGTCACTACTTTGACGACCACAAAGTCATAGTAGTCACAAGTTTTCCAATAGGGGATATTCTTCACAACAAGGAAGCCATCGGTCGAATAGCCAAGTGGGCCTGTGAGCTGGGATCTCATGACATCGAGTTTCGGCCTCGCACTGCCATCAAAACCCAAGCACTGGTTGATTTCGTATCAGAGTGGACTGAACACCAAGTACCAGACAACCCGGAGACTGCAGAAGTATGGCGAATGTATTTTGATGGCTCACTAAAGCTGCAGGGAGCAGGAGCGGGGATTCTCTTCACTGCACCTGGAGGCGAACACCTCAAGTACGCCCTCCAGTTGCTATTCCCGGCCTCCAACAATGCAGCCGAGTATGAAGCTTTGATCCATGGATTGAACATTGCCATATCATTGGGCGTCAAAAGATTAATGGTATATGGGGATTCTCTGGTAGTCATCAGCCAGATAAATAAGGAGTGGGATTGCTCAAACGATTCGATGGGAAGATACTGCACTGCCGTCCGAAAGCTGGAGGATAAATTCGAGGGCCTAGAATTTCATCATGTGGAAAGAGATCGGAATACGGCAGCCGATGCACTGTCCAAGCTAGGGTCCAGTCGAACTCAGGTCCCACCCGGGGTTTTTGTGCAAGAAATTCTGCAGCCAAGTATCTCAATGGATCAAATAGAAGAGTGCAACATCATAGATCAACCCGAGTCAGATCCCGATGACTGGAGAAGGCCAATCATTAAGTACATAAAGAATGAAGAAGAACCAGACGACAAGAATTCGGCAGAGCGCATTGCAAGACAGTCGGCTCACTATACACTTATTGGAGAGACATTATACAGAAGGGGTGCATCAGGGGTCTTCATGAAATGCATCCTCCCATCTACCGGAAGGCAACTCCTGGAGGAGGTTCACGCTGGACAATGTGGAATACATGCAGCCTCCAGAACACTGGTCGGGAAGGTCTTCAGGTCAGGATTCTATTGGCCAACAGCAAAGAACGATGCAGCCGAGTTAGTTCAGAGGTGCGAAGCCTGCCAATACTTGTCAAAGCAACAACACCTGCCAGCACAGCAGCTGCAGACCATACCAGTAACTTGGCCTTTTGCATGCTGGGGACTGGATATGATTGGACCTTTCAAGAAAGCTCAAGGGGGATACACTCATGTATTGGTAGCGATTGACAAGTTCACTAAATGGATAGAATTCAAGCCCATTGCCTCCTTAACTTCTGCTAAGGCCGTGGAATTCATACAAGACATAATATTCAGATTCGGGATACCAAACAGCATCATAACTGATTTAGGATCCAACTTCACGAGTTCAGAATTCTTTGACTTCTGCGAGCAAAAGAGCATTCAGATCAAGTATGCATCTGTAGCCCATCCAAGAGCCAACGGGCAAGTTGAGCGAGCCAACGGGATGATATTGGATGCACTCAGGAAAAAGATTTTTGATAAGAACGAAAAATTCGCAGGAAAGTGGATAAGGGAATTACCCTATGTTGTTTGGAGCCTAAGAACCCAACCTAGCCGAGCTTTGCATGGAAACACTCCTTTCTTCATGGTCTATGGGTCGGAGGCAGTGCTGCCTGCTGATCTCAAGTTTGGGGCGCCAAGGCTGATCTTTGAAAGTATAGCAGAAGCTGAGACCACCAGACTGGAGGACATAGACGTACTCGAGGAAGAACGGTTAAACGCAGTAATCCAATCAGCAAGATACCAGCAGACTCTAAGGCGTTATCATGACAAGGCTGTGCGGCAACGATTCTTCTCAGTAGGGGAGCTCGTCCTTCGCCGAATTCTAACGGGAGAAGGACGACACAAGTTATCACCCTTATGGGAAGGACCCTTCATAGTAGCAGAAGTCACTCGGCCCGGATCATATCGCCTCACTCAGATGGATGGCACAGAAGTTGGGAACTCCAGGAACATAGAACACCTGAGAAAGTTTTATCCTTAGCCGTACCTCAAAACTGCTGGGATAACGGTGATGTACTCTGTAAAGTGGAAATATGTCATCAATAAAGAAAAGGTCTCAAGGATACTCAGTTTTTTACGATTGACTTGCACTCTTACTTAACTCAGGGTGACCACTATGCCCTGCCAACGGAGCAATCGGCTTAAGTCGGCAACGACTTAAGGCGGTGCAACATGCTCATGCTTACTTAACTCGGGGTGACCACTATGCCCTGCTAACGGAGCAATCAACTCAAGTTGGCGGCCACTTAAGGCCAATGCAATACGCTCGCGCCTATATAATTCAGGGGATGATTTCCATATCCCACAGACAAAATTCATAGTCATCATGCGTCATTACTACCAAACTCGTTAACTAAAAATTCTGATACAATGAGAGAGTAACTATGTCATTCAAGTAAACCGGTGTCCTCTAACAAATATTCAATCATGCAAGCTGCGCGCTTGGAGCACGCGAAATGTTTTCTCTATTTTGCAATGTCTTTTCCAGGAGCAATTGACGAAGAAGGACGACTCGAGGAATCAGGGGCAGCGTTCACGTCAGCCCTTATATCTTCGGGAACAACCACGCCGGGTCTCCTCATCAAAATTCGTCCCGCTCGAATAGCCTTGTCCAGGGCTTTGTCGCGCTGGGCTCTCAGAGTACTGGAAGTCTCTTCAGCAACCTTGACAGCCAACTGGGCAGCCTCTAGCTCCTGGGTAACAGATTTCTTGGAAGCACGCAGATTCTTTTTGACAACGTCTTTAGCCGATATCAACTCCCTAAGGCGAATCACATCATCCAAGGACTCCTGCAGCTTATAGCGAAGATTGTCTAACTCCTCCATGGAAAAGCGATGACTCCTCTCCAGGATGGTCAGCGAGTTGCTAGAATCACGATACAACCTATCAAGATTGTCACGAGAAGCAGCAAGGATGCGTTTTTCTTCCTGCAAACACAAGTCAGTTCCTTCAAAAACCAGGCAAGTAATAGGAGCGCAGTAAGGCAAAGCGCAGTTTCGTATATCACCTTTTCAGAGTCGAGCTGGGCATGCAGAGAAGAACTCAGCGCATTGGCATCATCTAAGGCAGCAGAGACCTGACTCAGCTCAATCTGACTTTGAGAATACTTCTCCTCAAAATCAGTGCATCGCTGAGCCAATTCAGCCCGATCTTGAGAATGTTTTTTCTCAAGAACTGCAATCTGTCGAGTCATTCCTACCAAGGGATAACCAAACAAAACAAGGTCAGAAGGTGAAACAGTCCACAACAAACACGAAGAAAAGAAAAAGGGCACTAACCAGCGTTAGTTGCCTCCAACTCGGATACACGACGATGAAGTGACACGGGATTCCAACACGAAAGAGACGAAGCCACTTCTGGGACAGGAGCACCCTGCAATCTCAGCTGGCTGGTCATCCCATCCACCAAAACCTGATGAGAAGAACAGATGAGCATAATGGCAAAAGTTCATGCAATGTAAAAATCAAGCCAAAAAAGAGCATAGTACCTGGAGGTTGGAAAAGAATGAAGGGATCCCCAGATCAGGAGAAATCAGCTGATAACCAGGCGCAAGGTCACCACCCGAAGCAGTTTGCAACGGAGTGGTGGGAATCAGTTCAGCGCCTTCAACAGAGCCGGGCATTCGATCAGCGGGGACGCTGCCCTCTAAAGCGACGCCCTGGTCCAAAGTTTGGGCCACCACCATGCAGCCAGAGTGTGGAGGTGACCCCGCGTGAACGTCCATGGAAGCGCCGGAAGGAGACCCTGTTTGGGCACCCTCGAGGATTGGGTCATAGTTGGCACTGCCCACTTGAGCTGGATTATCCCCGGCAACACCCTCGGGGGCTGGGCAGTAGCTTGCACTCTTCGCCCGAGCTAAGTCATCCCCGACGACACCCTCGGGGGCTGGGCATGTGTCAGCACCCTTCTTGAGGTCCAAACTCTCCGCAGTAACCACCTCTAAGGTTGACGGGCCTTCGGCTACTTCCATGGAGTCAGGACAATCCAAGTTAGCATCCCGACCCTCGAGATCGCGCTCTAAGGTCGACGAGGCACGGGATGACCTCAACCCAGCATCAGGCACGGCACCGCAAGCTTCCGTCGCATCATCATCCACTGGCCCTGATAACAAGTCCTCTGGAACCATATCCTCAAGAGTTTGATCAAAGTCGGCCAGGGATATTTCTTGCAGACCAACGAGGGCAGATAAAGCAGGAGAGGGAACTCCACTACTTTCCCCACTGGCGAGGAATTGCCGACTGTTCTTCCGAGTCAGAGGGACCTCATTCTCTTCCTCTCTGTCATCTTCATCAGCAACACAGGCAACACCCCCATTGGGATCAACGACAGACATACCACACCCATTGGGATCAGCATCGGTAAATTCAGGCACAGGAACCTCCTCAGCAGCAGGAACCGAGGGACCAGCATCCTGATCCAAACTAGATACTTGCCGAACGTCACGACTCAGTCACTCGGCGTTCCCTCTCATCACTCGTGACAGCTGTCGGGCGAGTGTCTTGCAAGTGGTCATTCGGGGGCCAAACTAGATACTTTTGTGGTCATTCGGCAGTTATTTCCAAAAACTGGTGGGCCATCACCCTGGTGTGCGGTCGGATCCAAACTAGATACTTTCGTGGTCATTCGGCAGTTATTTCCAAAAACTGGTGGGCCATCTCATCACTCGGGTGTTATCCTAAAAATAACTCGGCATTGCCTCTAAAATGCCGACGTCACGACTCAGTCACTCGGCGTTGCCTCTAAAACGCCGGTCTCGAGCTCAATCGCTCGGCATTACTTCTAAAGTGCCGACGGTGACCTTTAATCACTCGGCGTTGCTTCTAAAACGCTGATCTCGAGCTCAATCACTCGGCACTACTTCTAAAATGCCGACGACGACCTTTAATCACTCGGCGTTGCCTCTAAAACGCTGATCTCGAGTTCAATCGCTCGGCGTTACTTCTAAAATGCCGATGGCGACCTTTAATCACTCGGCGTTGCTTCTAAAACGCTGATCTCGAGCTCAATCGCTCGGCATTACTTCTAAAATGCCGACGGTAACCATTAATCACTCGGCGTTGCTTCTAAAACGCTGATCTCGAGCTCAATCGCTCGGCATTACTTCTAAAATGCCGACAACGACCTTTAATCATTCGGCGTTGCCTCTAAAACGCTGATCTCGAGTTCAATCGCTCGGCGTTACTTCTAAAATGCCGACGGCGACCTTTAATCACTCGGCGTTGCCTCTAAAACACCGGTATCATGTTCAATCGCCCGGCATTATTTCTAAAATGCCGGCGCCGACCTTCAATCGCTCGGCATTGCCTCTAAGATGCTGGTATAGTGCTCAGTCGCTCGGCGTTACTTCTAAAAACGTCGATACAGACTGCGATGTTGCTCGGCGGCTACTTCTGGGAGCGTCAGTATGATGATCAAACTGTTCGTCTATTGTCTCAAAAGAATCAGATTTATAATCAAACAAAACGAGTCATCAAGAGGAAACCAAAGTCATTCTTCATTAAGGGAAGTGGCAATACTTACAAATCAACTCATTATGAGTTGATACTTCCCTATTGCTACTACTATACTACATTCTACTACTACACTACATTTCTACCACTACTATACTACATTCTACTACTAACTACTACTAAATTATTTCACTATACTATTTCTAATCTATACTAATATCTAAAAAAGACCAGTGGCATTTAGCCACTGGCCCTGGCCCTGCCCCTGCCGCCGCCGCCGCCTTTGGTGCTGCCCCTGCTGCTGCCGCCCTTGGTGCTGCCCTTGCTGCTGCCGTTGCCGCCGCCCCTGTCACTGCCGCTGCCGTCGTCGTCGCCACCGTCGTCGTCGTCGTCGTCGTCGTCCTCGTCCTCGCCGCCGTCGTCCGAGTCCTCCTCATCCGAGGAGTACTCCGACTCATCCGAGCCCTCGAGCCCGGAGCGCTCGACGGCCCGGATGTACGTCCAGACCTCCGCGGCTATCCCCTGGGAGTCGTTCGAGTCATCGGACGACGCCGGGGGAGAGACGGGAGCCGGAGACCCCTCGGACTCGGAGGAGAACTCCTCCTCCGAGTATTCCGAGTCGCCGAAGTCCTCCAATGGAGGAGTCGGCTCGCGCTTGCGCTTGTTGTTTTTGCCCATGGTGAAAGCAAGCGGGAAAGAAGAGAAGGAAGCAGTGAGGAATAGCGAAGAGATGTGAAGAAACCAGAGGGGCAACAGCGTTATTTATAGAAGAGAAAGGCAACCGCTCACCTCCAACCGCGGTCACTGAACAGTCGCAAAGCATTCATTATGCACTTCCACCCGTCCAAAGACACGTCAGGCGGCTGACGCCGTTTCATGCAGCACTACACCCATTGGGACTCCAGTCAACAGCGCAAAGGATATGATTACACTCGCCGTCCCATCACATTACAACTCAGAAGCAACCGGTTAAAACACTCAGCGTACCAAGCCGTCCCTTGCCCACACCCATTGGGGGGGACGCCCAGGAATTGTCAGTATATTTTTCAAAATGGTCACGTCTGTGCAGAGCATGCAGTGAATGCCTCAAGACAAAAATGAGATATCAGCAAGAGTTAGAAGGAAGCCAAGTATAGCCAGCAGAGTGCAAAATATGGTCGACAGACATGACTTGAAGACTAGACAGAGAACGTCCATCAAATGTCCAATCAGTTGCAGAGCAAATAAACTACGCTACCTGACAAGATATGGAAGGATTGCAAACTCGGCTGCAAAAGACAAAACACATGCTGACCTCTGAAGCATAATATTGATGACATAGCACGGATGACATCATGCCAACTTTTTTATAAGCAGAAAAGAATAATCTTCAGCAAAAGGACACAAAAAGAAGACCTTCAAGCGAATTATCCTCAAAAATCCACTTGAAGGTCGGGGGCTACACCCATTGGGTGCACCTTCGGTGCACCCCATGGATTATCATTCTAAGCCAAGATAGTACCAATTTCTAAGAGCATGGGACAAGATTAAAAAGCCAATCCTCAACTGAAATGAAGGAACACAAATGGAAATAATCTCTGCTGAAGACCTTCGAGTAGATTATTTTCTAAAATCTACTCGAAGCTCAGGGGCTACACCCATTGGGTGCACCTCCGGTGCACCCAATGAAGTTCAGAATCCTACAAATAGGAATGCCGATCTCTAAGGCACAGGCACGAAACTAGGTTTTGGTCAACAAGTGATCGAAGCAGGAGAGAACAACAAGAAGCCATCTTTCTTCAAATCACCTGCAAGTTGGACCTGGGATCTTTAGGTTGATTACCTCTAAATTAACCCAAAGATCGGGGGCTTGTGGGGGATAGATATCCCCCGGGTCCACTAAAAGAGTAAAGGACCTCACGAAAGGCCCAAGGGCTCAATAAATCGTAAGGTTATTCTTTCGTGGGCCTGGGGAAAAACAACCAGCAACGCAGAGGGACATGAGGCCGGATTGGTGCAAACCCGGACGGCCCATAGCGTCGAGCGAGTGGCTGCAACAGAGATCCGACTTTCCCGCGCTGGAGTCTCCAGGCAACGAAGCCACGTGAGGATAAGTCGGCGAGGGTTACGTAAAGGATAATCTCGAGAGGTTCACTATCTTTTAGCCACTTGTTGTTATCTTATCCATGTGTACTGCCCCACGGTCGAGTATATAAGGCCTAGGGGGCACCCCTTCAGATCGATCGACCCATTACTTAGCCACCCACATCAACTCTCTATATTCTTAATCCAGAGAGTTCTCTTGTAATCATACCCACCAAGCATACTCATCAGGACGTAGGGTGTTACGCATCACTAAGCGGCCCGAACCTGTAAACCTTGTCTACCGTCTCTCGTGCGATCGGCACGAACCATTTTGCTACAGTTGTCGACACCTTCCTACTCCTAAAACACCTTGAGGGGCAACCCCCGGTGTGCGGTCGGACCCAAAACACCGACACTGAGTCACTAATCAAGAGGATTAAACTCATAGCAAGACCATTATTGATGAATTGCAAATTGCCTTCGTCGTGTTGGGGTCATGCAGTTCTGCACGCTGCTGACCTTATACAATTACGACCAACTACATACCATTCAACATCCCCAATACAAATGGTACGTGGAAATCCTCCAAGTATTTCCCATTTGCGTAAATTTGGATGTTGTGTATACATTCCAATCTCACCACCTCAGAGAACAGCTATGGGCCCACACAGGAAAGTGGGGATCTATGTGGGATTTCAATCTCCGTCGATCATTAAGTATTTAGAACCCTTAACAGGGGATCTATTTACAGCCCGTTTTGCTGACTCTATTTTTGATGAGGAACATTTCCCGGCATTAGGGGGAGAATTCAAGTACCAAAAAGAATGCCAGGAAATAAATTGGAATACTCAATGTGTTCCAGGTTATGATCCACGTACTTCAGAAACTGAACTACAAGTTCAGAAAATTATACATTTGCAAAGACTTGCAAATGAATTGCCAGATGCATTCACTAATTACAAAGGTGTCACTAAATCATTCATTCCTGCTAGGAATGCACCAGAAAGAGTGGAAGTACCGAGTAAGGCCACTCAACTCCTAGAGAGAAGTATGGTGAATAAGCGCAGTTCTGTTGCTAAAAAGCAAAGAACAATAGTGAATGCAAAAGGACACCATTATGATACAATGTATCATGTGGATTGTGATGATCCACAACCCAGCTCGGATGTGCACATAACCGAGGCTGGGACATCGGAAAATCCTAGACACATCAATTTGGGAAATTCTGATGAGTCTCTAAGGAATGATGAAATTGCCATCAACTATGTTGAGACTAGTGAAACATATGACAGAAAAGCTACAAATGTCGACATATATTTCTCCGAGCAGATTGCTGAGGACCTTCAAAATGATCTAGATCCTAAGACCATGGCAGAGTGCAGTAAGCGCTCGGATTGGATCAAATGGAAGGCAGCAATTGAAGCGGAGTTAGCCTCGCTTTACAAAAGAGAAGTCTTCTCTGCTGTAATACCTACACCACGTGATATCTTCCCTGTGGGATATAAGTGGGTTTTCATTCGGAAACGAAATGAAAATGATGAGGTAGTGAGATACAAAGCAAGGCTAGTAGCACAAGGGTTTACGCAAAGACCCGGCGTTGATTTCAACGAAACTTATTCACCAGTCATGAGTGCAATAACATTCCGATATTTAATATCATTGGCAGTACAAAATCGTCTATCTATGCAGTTAATGGACGTAGTGACCGCATATCTTTATGGGTCACTAGATTCTAATATATACATGAAAGTTCCTGATAGAATAGATGTACCGAATCCAAAGGCAAAGCGCAACATGTATTGCGTGAAGTTGCAGAAGTCATTATATGGCTTAAAACAATCGGGCAGAATGTGGTACAACCGATTGAGTGAATTCCTTTTACGTAAGGGATACACGAAAAATGATGATTGCCCGTGCGTCTTCATCAAAAGATCCAAAGTGGGATTCTGTATCATATCAGTTTATGTTGATGACCTTAACATCATAGGAAATAAACTTGATATTGATGAAGCACGTCATCATTTAACGACGGAATTTGAGATGAAGGATTTGGGTAAAACCAAATTTTGCTTAGGTCTACAACTTGAGCATTTACCTTCTGGAATCCTTGTACATCAAAGTACATATACCCAAAAGGTATTGGAAAAATTCAATATGCATATGTCTTATCCTTCAAAGACTCCTATGGTGGTCAGATCTTTGGATTTAAAGAAAGATCCATTCAGACCACGAGATGATGAAGAACAGATATTGGGACCGGAGTTCCCATATCTCAGTGCTATTGGTGCATTGATGTATCTTGCTAATAATACCCGGCCGGATATTGCTTTTGCAGTAAATTTGTTAGCAAGGCACAGTTCTGCCCCAACAAAAAGACACTGGGTTGGCATTAAGAATATTTTCCGATACCTAAATGGCACAAAGGATCTAGGACTCTCTTACAAGAGAAGTAATGATCCTAGTTTAATTGGGTATACAGATGCTGGCTATTTATCTGATCCCCACAATGGCCGATCGCAAACAGGATTCGTGTTCTTACAAGGTGGAACTGCTATCTCGTGGAAATCGTCTAAACAGACTTTGGTGACCACGTCCACCAACCATTCTGAAATAATTGCATTATTTGAAGCATCACGCGAATGTGTATGGCTTCGTAGAATGGTGAATCATATACTCACAACTTGTGGTATTGGTTCTCTTGACTCACCAACAATTATCTATGAAGATAATTCAGCTTGTGTTGTTCAGATGGATACGGGTTATATCAAGAGTAATATCAATAAGCATATTTCTCCTAAATTGTTTTATCCCCATGAACTTCAGGAAAAAGGGGATATAAACATCTTGCAAACAAAGTCTTGTGATAATCTTGCAGATCTATTCACAAAATCTCTACCATACTCTACATTTCAGAAATGTGTTGAGGGGATTGGTATGAGAAGACTTAAGTGCTTGCAAAGTTCAGGGGGAGTAATTCCCCATGATATATAACCTGTATTAAACCATCATATTACACTCTTTTCTTTGTATGAGTTTTGCCTTGCTAAGGTTTTCTCATCCAAAGTTTTTAACGAGGTAATATCAACAAAGCTATATGCTTCATCATTAATTTTCCCCACAGGGGTTTTTATACATGATGACTACAAGCATATTTTCTTTTGGAGACTCTATGAGATTATTCTCATTATCCAAAAGACATTGTGTACTCCTTATTTTTCCCACAGGGTTTTTGAGGAGATCAAGAATTTGATGACAGATTGCAGATGATCAAATGGATTAGGATTGATCAAGGGGGAGTGTTACAAAATATTTGTACATGTGATCTAATCCATCCATGGACAGTTATTCCCAAGGGACACACCCCTTGGGAACACTTGTATATATACTACCCTGCATGCAATAAAGAAACCATCTCTGTCATTTGTCTTTCTTCCTTTTGTCTTTCTCCATTTGCCACTGAGCACTGCAAAGGTTTTGCAACACTGAGAGCAGACTCACCAGCCACTGCCCACTGGGTTACCTTTCCAGGCCCAGAACCCAGCCGAACCATGTGGCATTGTCGCGGTGCCGCAGCCCACTCCCCCCGGAAGCGGCTCTGCGGCACGAGGAGGCAGCTCCTTGGGCCGCTGACACGTGGGCGCGCACCACCGCAAGAGGCCGAGCGCCCCGTGTCTTGTCCGGCGTCCTCCTTGTCGGTCCGGTCCCTAGGCGGTGTGGGCCGCCCGCCCGCCTGCGCCTGCAGCGCTGCTCCCTGCACGAGGAGGAGGCGGCAGAGAGGCACCCCACGTGTCCTGTACCCGCCCTGCGGTGCCCGCGACGTGGCGGCGCGGCACGGGCCAGCCAGACGCCGCGCGCGGCCCCCGGGGATAGGAAGGACAAGTACTAGTACTACACAGTACACACCATATATCCGGTCTGGTCTGGCGAGCGCGACTAGGCCTCCTCCCCGCCGTCGCACACGACCGAACCGTACCCCCTCTTCTGATGCTACTAGTATGTAGTAGGATTAGGATCTCGTCGAACCTCATGTCCGGCGGCAGCGGCGACGACGGGCAGCAGCGGCAATGCCGGCGGGGCGTCGGCGTCGCGCCCGACGTCGAGCTCGGCGCGGCGCTGGCGCTGGCCGACATGGCTGCAGGCAGTGGCGCGAGCGCCGTGGCGGCGGCGGCGGCGCAGAACCACGCGGCCGAGGAGATGACCGACGGCGAGGAGACGGCGGCGAGCACGAGGCTGAGCCTCCGGCTCGGCCGCGTCGGGGTGGGGGTGGTGCAGTCGCCGTCCTGCTCCAGCAGCTCCGGCGCTGCTGCTGCCCATCATCCCCGGCACATCGTGCTTACCGAGGTAATTAAGCTGCGCGGCGGTTGGTTGCCGTCGTGTGCATCCTGTCTGCTAGCTAGCTAGCTGCTGGACTAGAACGTCTGAGTCTGATGGGTGGGTGGGTGGGTGCCAAATAATTCCATTCCAGGCGGAGAAGGAGGCGAAGCGGCTGCGGCGGGTGCTCGCCAACCGGGAGTCGGCGCGGCAGACCATCCTCCGGCGTCAGGTGACGCTGATGTGATGATGTCCATCCATATCTGTAGGATTCAAATCAGTAGTAGTAGTAGTCTATTAGCTGCCACGTACAGGACACGCCTAGCTTAGCTAGCTAGTGTGCGACCGTGCATGCAATGCAAGCAAATCCCTTGTTGGCTAAAATCCAAGCTGTGCTTTGCTATTATTGTCTCCAGGCGGTTCGAGATGAACTGGCGAGGAAAGTCGCAGACCTGTCGTCACAGAACGCGACCATGAAAAAGGTGAGGAGAGCTCCGCTCATCAGATCTGGCTGGCGCTACTACTTGCCCTAGCTTACTGTACTGTAGTCTGTACTGTACGTCTGTACTGTACGTCTATTAATTGGGGGTACCACCGTCCTTCCGTGTACCAACGGATTGGTATATGGTAGTACGGTATGGGCGTATACTACTACTACTACGACGTCTGTGGTATGCTGTATTGTGATATAATAACTGTTTGTATAATGATATATGGATGGATGGATACAATGCAGGAGAAGGACGTGGTGATGAAGGAGTATCTCTCGCTGAAAGAGACGAACGAGCAACTGAAAGCGGCGCAGCAGGCACACCTCCCGCTCTCGTTATTCTAAATCCGTAGAATGGCCACGTACACATTTCCTTTATTGTATGTATGTGTAACCACCCCCACGGGCCACGGCCTTTTTTTTTGTATAAAGTATAGCATCGTTGTATGTTAAGGCCGGAATTAATAACAAACAAACAGGAAGCCTATCTAGCATGTTCCAAAGAAAATGCACCACTCTCTCTCTATCTCTATCTACTACTATGCATCTTCCAGTTGTTGCCACATGCATTGCATCCACATGACCGCCCTTCACTGGTCGTAAAACGTCCTAGGCGTCAGTGCCGTCCACCTAGCCAAGTTGGCAAACTGTTTCCGCTCGCCGTGCCTTGCTCTGACATCTGTATGCAGAGCTCCGTAAACATTAAAAAAAATGCGTAGAGTCGTAGGCCATGCATGTGTAAACGATTTAAAATAAGAAGTGAGATATACCTGGAGATAACCTAACCTAACAAGAGCATAAGGAGCTTATTGGAGATAACGGATTGAACCATTGGAGAAGCATTTTTCTGTTCACTTCTTAAATTTAAGATTTAAAGAGTTGTTTAGAGAACTATTGGAGTTGCTCTAAGAGCATAAGGAGCTTATTGGAGATAACGGATTGAACTGTTCCGATAAAACTGTGTGTGGCCTATCTAGTAACTGGTGCTCAAGAAACTGTTTGGAACATAGAAAAGGAAAGAAAAAAAAAAAGAAACGGTTTAATTATTAGTGGTGTCGAGTGTAAGGGTAATAATCGTCACAGGGTAACTTCAGTCTACGAGTTTTTGGAGCACATACGTCACAGGGTAACCAAAGGTAATCGTGCAGCCGCCTGCTTATTGTTAGACAATTGTTAACTGTAATGCTCTTTGCAGCTATCTAATAATATAGTCAACTGTTTGGCGTTAAGGGCTTTTATAGCATATCTCTTAGTCCATTTATATCATTTATATAGTATTTACCTCTATTATTAATACATACATGGTGCATTTATCTCTCATAAAGTTTTTTTTTTGTTTTTGTCTCTTAAGTCCATTACTGGGTGAGTGCCCGTGCGTTGCGACGGAACCGTATAATAACACGATAACGTATGTACATATGTGTGTTATATTGTTATAGGTATGTGTCCGTGCGTTACGACGGAAGTAAAAATTTGTACGAAACATTGATACGAAACGACAAACATCACTATAATATGCAAAATTCGTGTGGAAAACATTATCAATGTCACATAAATTATTTATAAAAAAGTTAACTTATAATTTTTAATTACAGACAAATGTATCGACAACCGTACACTAATCAGCTAATCCTTTTTAGCGATATCGATAAGTATCTGTTGTATGTTTGCAGAGATGGCATATCAGCACGAATTGTCCTCATAACTTAACATATCGATCACAAAGTTCCTTTGAAGAATCTTTGCATCCTACAGACAAAGACACAAGAGAACAAAACGTCAATTTGTATTATATGACTGGAATGTATGTTTTGAACATGAAACAAACGTACTACACTCACCTAACAAATTCCATTCGTCTGTCATTCCCCCACATGGTCATAACTTGTAGAACGAGGTAGCTGGTATTAAACCTAAAAACCCCACATGGTTATTTATATTTATACTCTATATAAATAATGAGGGCGTGACTCGACGAAGCAGAGAACTCACTACGTTGAAGCGAATGAAGAGAACGACCGATCGTCACACGCAGCGAACACGGCATGAGGCGCCGAGGATGATTGTGGATGGGTTTTCGGCTTGGAGTGTAACTTTAATTTGAGCTAGTGTAATGCATGAAAAAGAACAAGAACAATTATTAAATAAAAATGCATCATATGAAGTACCCACATTGTGACTGAGCAAAAGTTTTTGTTCATATGAAGCACATAATCCACATGAAGAGGAAATAACAGAAAAAATATGTCTACATGCCTAGAACATAATAAAATCCTTAACCAATTCAAATAGCAGATTACATTAGTCATTACCTGCAACAGTAGCAAAATAGAAAATACACATGTTTAGAAAAATTCTGATTTGTGGTGATGACCACATTAAGGAGAAAAAGATCATTTGAATGGCTCAGATTTAACCATTATCAGGATAGCAAGTGCTCCCACCACGCCTAATATGAGCAACTGCGTAGTACTAAAACAGAAAATACACATGTTCAGAAAAAGGCATACACCAAAAAAGAAAATACACATGTTCAGAAAAATGCATACACCATAACAGCAGTGACACCAAGAAAGTGAACTATTTTTTCCCTTGGCACATAACTGTATTTGATTATGTGGCAACTTCTTGAAAGGATAATAATAGGACTCACATAACTGTATTTGATTATGTGGCAACTTCTTGAAAGAGATTTGCTCATGTTGCTCTGAAACTGCACCTCGTTGACGTCGTGTCACAGGATAGTGTCGGTGGCTAGCGTCGCCACCTCGACGATGATAGAGCGTATATTGACTTTGATCAAATAATATCGACCGAAGATCCTAGTTCTAAAAAGTGCATACCAAATTTAAGTTTTGAAGAAACCATAGCCTTCCTTCACATGTAACTTGATTGACGCTACCATAGTACTTTCTAAGTACCGATAGTTGGAGTTGGGCAGCAGGATAAAGATTTTCCTAGTTTTATATCTAGATTTATTATAGAACAACATTACATGACATAAGTTAGAAAGAAAGGAACAAGAAACATTACCTGATCAGGATCTCTCTAAGGTTTCCAGAGAATTGCCCATCAATGTACTCCTCGGTGTAGGCAAGCTACACAGTAGAAAAAGAAGTGTGTGAATTTTGTATGTCATTTAGTACCCAATTGATGATTAGTTATTCATCTTTGTATGTCATTTAGTACCCAATTTATGATTAGCTATTTATCTAAAATGTATTCAATAGACGATCACTCTATTAGTACCATAGGCAAACTGTCAAATTAGTACCTGGAGATTCATATAGGACTTCGTCAAAACAAGATAACCTAGTAATGTACTTGTTAGAGTTTCAGTTTGATTAAGAGCAGTAGTAGTATCTGGTAAATAAAATGTTCTAGTTCAAACTGGATACAAAAAGAAACCATAAATTATAAAAATTTTGGAAACATGAGGACAAAATATATTGTCTACAGCTGCCTAGTGTTCTGTTGTTAATTAAAAAATCTTGCGAAGTAGTGGCATATAAAACTTGTGGTTATGAAAATTGCCCCAAAAAAACATTTAGGAAGAAAGGTCACCGTCTCGAATAGGTCACCAAAATCTTGCCAAAACAGAAGCAACAGTATGTCAGACGCCTAATAGAATAGGTAGGTAATCAGTAAAAATGGACAAGATACAAAATGATCATCTACATTCAAGAATTAAATAACAATAATGGATTGGACATGGTAGAGTAGAATGGTAACTCACTTGTTGAGTCGTAAAGTACATCGACTCCAAGAATAGTGTCAGGATTTAAATCAAATACGGTTCATCCCGGTCTCCCCATGTAAGTTTTAAAACCGACGTGGTTATGGAATAATCCTAAGCTCTCTAAATTCAATAGAATGCAACATGTAGAGCTCCGTACATGAAATCAAACCATACAGTACAATTGGCGTCATTGAGAGCACATATGCTTCTGATGATGTTTAGTACCCACATTTAGTAAAAACAAGGACGAAATTAACCATGCTGAAACTCTGACAAAGATAAAAAAATGATTCCAAAGACAAATTGATAACTATTAATAGACCCTTACTTCTAGAGTTGCACTAAAGTTTCTTTTCTCTGTTGTTCTGTTCTTAGGACCACTAACCTGCGCAAGCTTCATGTAATCCATACAATAGAGCTGATCTCCTCACAAAATCAAAAAGTGTTCTATAGCTTTATGCTTGTAATAGTCTTAAAGAAGTATGCACAACACAAGATGCATTGTTGTAGGGATGGAAATAAGTTAGACACCAGGTACCATCAGCCACTACACATGATTGTTAACTCAAGTACCTAGATAAATTTTCTAACTACATTTATTGTGCCCTGGAACCAACCAGCAGCTCCCCAGGCATTTGTGTTGCAGAGCATTTGACCTTCAATTACACATGTTACCGCTCATCTTGATAAATAGTTCTTCATTTTGTAAATTATACTACTGAATGACATTCCCAGTTATAAACTCATATTAACTGAATTAACCAAAATCGTGGATGGAGTGGAAGTGCAAATTATCAAACATACAATAGAAATAGGTAATTCTGAAAGTTGGGGAGGAGGAACCCAAACAATTTCAAACAAAGCAGAAAAAATGAGTGATGTGCTAAACTAATCCATGACTTGATTATCAAAAGGGACAGTGAAAACATCACAAATTCTTGAGTATTTCTGTGTTCACAGGAGTTACAACTTACAGGCAAGATGGTAGAAAAATGGTCCAAAACAGGAATAACAAAATACTTGCAACACTAACAACCACACAAATTGCTTTGAATTTAAAAAGTTCTGATTTCATATATAATATAGCACCAAAAAATCATGAAGAATAAAGTGTGTTAGGAGTAAACAAGAATACCATCCGAGCTGGTAGCATTTGGCAAAACATAAATTCTTTTCAAGAAAAATGCATGTTCACGATGAAGTTGTGAAACCATTTTTTCATGTTAGTTGGGCTTACCAAAATTCTTTTGGTTGGTATGTGAGATGAACTGAGGGTGTTGTTGTTTTATTACCTCTTCTAGCTTGTACGTAGATTCATCTTTTTTGCATAATAGACTGTAGATCTAGAGATGAGACAAAATAACAACAAATCATCTAGATTTAGAAGTCATCTGGGGCCTTGGCGAACTGGGACAAGTGCTTAGACAAAACGACAAACATTCATTTGGAGTCAAAAATCATCTGGGGCTTTAGGCGATCTAGGACATTCACTACAGTCTATGGTGCCGAAAAATCTGCGTACAAACTCAAGATTACTAATTCTAACCAAAAAAGAATATTAAAGCACAGTGCCATTTTGTCTCAAGGAACTTCACAAAAGGAACAAGATGATAACATATTAAGTCACAGAAGGAACTTCACAAAAGGAACAAGATTTTTCGCGTCCGCAGAATCCATGCCATGCTCCTCCTCTGCCTCATGCTTGCTGGTGGTCTGGTTCTCTCTCTCTCTCTCTCCCCCCTCTCTCACCGAGGAGGTAGAGGTGGAGTCGTGGAGGCGACGAGGGGACGGAGGCGAGGCAGGCAAAGCATCGTGCCCTCGGCGTCTAGTCTAGATCTCGTGCCGGCGCGGGCCGCCGCACGAGGAGAAGAAAGGGACGCCGGCAGGCGGGCAGGCGGGGGAGGAGGGTGGGAAGGGGACGACGGGCCACCACGCCGGGGGAGAGAAGAAGTGTGTGAGTCGGTTAGGGTTTACCGTGCGGACGGAGGAAGCGGCGGCCGCGGTATTGATTGGAGGATGCGACGGCTGCGATTCGCGGCGCGACAGTCGGGGCGGGAATGGGCGCGTCCGGGGTTGGCAGAACCGTACGCCATCTTAATGTGGACGTCTACACTATGTTCATAAGTAGTAGTAGAGATAAGTTTCACAACCCATTTTCTTCTCTCTTCTCTATCTTAGTATTCATCCTGCTTACAATTAATTATTACACTCGCTCTTATATTCAACGGTACACCCATACAAACCTTTGAGGTTACCCACTGTCAATAATTTTCTAAAATAAGATATATATACAATATATTTTCAAGCATGGAATTAAACATTGTTTTTTTCCCTATATTTACTGTCTCGAATGCTTGTAAAATCCACAGCTACTACAAGTCTGCAATCCAAATGCACACATATATACGAGCTGATCACAAATCAATCAATGGGCGGAACATTGAGACGTAGCATCACACTGACTATTATTTAAAATGCATATAAAATCCACAATTACAATCTAAATGCACACATGCAAGCTGATCATGAGTCAATAGATGAAACAATATCATGTGCACACATACAAGCTAACAAACTATCTGTTGTGCGTCATAGAGATCCCATTATACATATTTCACAACTAGTAGATGAGAATATTTTGTCTCAGCATAAAATAAATATACTGAAAATAGACATTTGCTTTCAATTGCAACTAAAACGATGAGTTAAAATCGTTGTCTTATTTAGATACTTCGAGTTATATTGGGTTTGACACTACGTGTGCTCTAAATATATAGTTTGGAAGAGAAATTTTTATACGTTGGTTTGTCATGTTTAACTAAGTATACATATCACTTTATTAGAAAATATAATTGTAAAGGGAACTATATGGTACTGAGTGTTTATATTCATTCAAATTTTAGTTCTTGTTTTGTTATGCAACAATTGTTAGAATTATAAGCATTTTCCGTATTATTTTAATTCCATAAATTAATATTATGATGATGACATATAAAAGATAATTAATCATGACATCAAATATATCCATAACAATATGGATCATGAGAACATAAAGCATATGAATTATATAAATCATATAAATACGATAAACATGTAAACTGACTGAACAATTGAAAATAAACAGATAGAAATATAAACAGCATGACTGTAAAATTAAAACAGACAGATCTATCATATTATAATAAGACAGAACAGATAAGATAAAATCATTCCTACATATGAAACAGCATAGATGAATATATGAAACATATATAATCTCCAGAACGCAAAACAGTAAGTAAATAAACTGATCATACCCTCTCATGCGCTCTGATGATCCAGATCCTTGGCCAGCTTCTTTTGTCATGTTGGAGATGTTTTGGGCAGTCGCGTAGACGCTCCCCAAAAACCTAATTGCCGATTCCCCGTGCAAGGTCTCGAACGGCACCGGCTTCGGAGGCACCTGCCCTCTCGCTTCTCTGTGCGCGCAGAGTCACGAGATGGAAATACCCTCACTCGGCGGTTGGACTGTGATTCTGAAAGTGTTTTCTCGCGTGTACCGAGTGACAGGGGTGCTCCTCTATTTAACCTCTCGCAGAGGGAAGCTGAAGGAGAAAGGTTTCACCGAGTCACGCCAAGAGTCGGTCAGCTCTCGCCGAGTCATGCCATGAGTCAGCCAGCTCTCGCCGAGTCATGCCATGAGTCGGCCAGCTGAAGGAGAAGGGTCACTCGGCTGACGAAGAGACAGACAACGATTAGTGAGTGCTAAAAATTAACACAACCACACCACGCCCGCTTGCCTGCCTGCCACGCCACGCCACGCCACGCCCGGCCGGCGGCGGCGGCGCGCGCGCGCGTGGCAAGCCCTTGTCCGTTTCCTGACTTCTCAAGTTAAGTGGAATAATTCCCACCATATAAGTCAAGCCAAAAGACCCTTGGACTTCCAATATGGTACTATTGGTATTCTCCACCATTACACACCATAGAGTTTATTCAATAAATGGGCCAGGCCCATAAAAGATTCAACAATCCCCACCAAACTCTAGGGTTTGTTATGATGAAGTATCAGAATCATAATCCTTTGATATACCAGTGTTTCGATGGAAACTGTTAAGTTGAACATCCATCTAGAATAAGAGTTTCACTCATTCACAACTGAACAATGGACTAAGGGCCTGTTTGTTTACCCCCATGGATTATATAATCTGGATTATTTTTGGAGGATTATATAATCTGAGTAGTCATGTTTGTTTACCCAGATTATTTAAGTTGTTAATATGATTCTTTTGTATGAGGAAGACAAGAATGCCCTCTATATTTGTACTAGGTTGAAACTCATATATGAGATGAATAATGTAACGAACGTTTCTGAGTATTCATAATTTATTACATAAATAATTTGAAAAAAATAATTTAATTGACATTGGCAAATATTGCATTAGCAATATTATCACGGAAGG
Source organism: Zea luxurians (assembly GCA_029449295.1). Lineage (NCBI taxonomy): Eukaryota > Viridiplantae > Streptophyta > Magnoliopsida > Poales > Poaceae > Zea > Zea luxurians. The sequence continues at coordinate 1,698,663 of JAOPSE010000119.1, forward strand.
CATTCATGTCACCTTCTTCATCCCCAAATTGACTAGTACTAGGCTAAGATGATGGCATTGGCATATAATCTTCATCTTCATCACAACGATCAAATTCTTTATCTGCCAAAGAACTGTCACGAATAAAATTATGAAGAGCCATACATGCATGTATTATTTTGGATTGTTTGGCCATAGGATAACTGGGTAGGTGTAACAGAATTCTCCACTTCATCTTCAAAACACCAAATGAGCGTTCAATCACATTACGCAGAGATGAATGCAAATAGTTAAATGTCTCCTTTTTTCCGCTAGGTCGGGGACCCGCTCGATACTCAGGTAAATGATATTTTGTTCCTTTGTATGGTGCTAGATATCCAGATCGATTAGGGTATCTTGAGTCAACAAGATAATATTTACCTAAAAATACACCGACATATGAGAGTAGACCATAATAATTTATAAATTGAAATTATATAATAAACAATATGATACCTGGTGGAGGATGTGGAAAAATAGTGGCATATTTTGTTAGAGCATTATTGAACACCCTCATGTCATGTGCAGAACCCGGCCATCCCGCAACAATAAAAGTGAACCTCATGTCGAAATCACATATGGCCAGTACATTTTGGGTGGGATATCCATGTCGACCAACATGTTGAACCAATTTAGAGGATAGCACAACTGCCCTTATATGAGTTCCATCAATTGCACCAATACAATCATTGAAATGAGGGTGAAATCGATCGCCTAGTAATCTTTCATGGACAGTAGTAAATTGAGGATCTCTTGGCTTCACAATATCTTTTGATAGGAGAAATATGCAATTCAACACTTCTGAGAACTTTCTACTAATAGTTTCTTTTGACCTCTGAAATCTATTTTTTACTTGAACGACAGATTGAGGGGCACCAATAGTCCATAAAAACATACAAAGTGCTTCCAAAGAACACATATTTTCAGTTGTCTTCAGTCCATATGATGAAATCAACAAGTCATGCAACTTTTCAATAAGAGGTCTACTCATTCGAAACATATCATAGCAATCGTTTGGATTACTAATTGTTGTCATCACCCAATCATAGCCAGTTGAACTAGGTTTTCTTCTCACTGACTTGTTAAGAAAAGTTTCACCATAATACGTACCAAATGCATTAAGCATAGATCCAACTCTTTTCAACATTTGGCCTCGATCTCGCGCAGCTACAAAAGCCTCGTCCTCCTCCTCATCCTCATTCACATCTACATCAAGCTACAAATAATATTCATGCAAATTAAGTAATAGAAAGTACCAGAAGCCACACATAAAAATAAATAGATGTTCCACACATAAACAATAAATAGATGTTCCACACATGAAAACAAATAGATGGTCCTAACACACGAAAATAAATACATGTTCCAGACATGAAAGTAAATAGATGCTCCTAACACACGAAAATAAATAGATGTTCCTAACATAAGCCATCCTTAGCGCAGTGCCTCTTCAACCATAGAAGTCTTCCTTCATTTGTTTTGAATGACTTAAATACATCCCTGTGCTCCGCCTTAACAAAAAGCTGAGTAGCCATGAAATGCTCAAGTGATCCTTCAGTTGCTCCACACTCAACAGCCCATTCCATGCATTGCTTGATTGATTCATACCTATACTCACCAAGCATTACTTTGTTTGAAATATTGCAATTGATCTCTAAAGTATTATGAATCTTATTCATGACCTTAACCATGGGATTCTTTGAGCGCTTCAGTGGGCTATTAACAACAGTAGGACTAGCTCTTTTCTTTGACTGAGTTGAGACACCTCTCTTCGACTGAGTTGACTTGCTGCCACTAGCAAAAGGAGACGCAAATTCATCATATTGAGCATCGTAGTCTGCCTCAAATGTGCCAAAATCAACTCCATCAATACCATCAACCTCATTCTCATGATTTTCCACATCATAAAATTCACCTGGAGCGCATGATGTAGATCCATCCACTGCAATATGTTCAAAAATTTGTGTCATGAAATCTTCATTTTCTGGAGGGCCATATTTCAGTTTCTTCCAATCAGGATGCCCCTGCATAACAATTACAATATTTAGTACTACATCATAGATGAAAGAAATTAAAACTAGTAGAATATAACTTTAACTAATATGTTATTACCTTTGTATTTTTCTTCCAGTATTCATCACTTGCAATCACAGTCCCTAGCTTAGAATCCCATCCAAGTCCTGTATCTTTGTTTAGACCAAGCCAAAAACTGTAAAGCCCTTTCAGTAAATCCCACTTATTCTTCAATTGAGTTTTGCTGTGAAGCAAACCAGTTCTTTGTCGATACTTAACACAAATATTTTTATACGCTGCAGTAGTTAGTGTTCCATTTGGTCTGTTACCGGCTTCAACCTCTTCAACACATATTTCACAAAAAGTTCTAGTATTCATGGATGACCAATCTGCCTTGTCATATTTCTCCTCTATACGAAAATATATGTACAAGCATATCACATATGAACATTACAAATGTCTACAAATTAGCAATGGCCATGTGTTAGAAAATTACTCACCGAATTATTTGCAGTAATTTCAGCTTCAACTTCAATTGGTTCATCATCTTCCCGACCTTGAGCATTTAAATCGATGTCAATACCAACACTTCAGCCACCACGAATGCTCCTTCCGGCACTCCTACTACCGCGTATCACACAACTAGTGCCACGACCGGCACTACGCCCTGCCAGTGTAAATCATGCGCCACGACGACCTGCCATCATGGAACCACGTACCATGGTTGGTCTGCCTCGTTTAGGTGCCGTAACATCACCAACTCCTGATTCAATGTCTGCTGGTTCCGACGTAGGATCCATCACAATACACCTGTAGATAGAGTAGCATTGTAGCAATTAGATGGTCGCACTCTGGATCTCGGCAGGACAGATGCAGAGAAAAATTAGGCGCCCCAGCTGATCTGCGGCGGGAATCGGCTAGCCCCGTCGTACGTCCGTCCCGTCGGCACGGCGCGGCAGGATCCTGTGCCGTGGCCGCGAACCTGTTGCGCGCGGGATCCTGTGCCGTGGCCGCGAACCTATTGCGTGCAGGACGCCTCGCGCACGGCGCGCGGGACCTTGGAGTCTTCTGGCGCGCGGCGCCTCAGCACGGCGCGGAACCTGCTGCGCGCGGGACGCTCGCGGAGTCTTCTGGCGTGTGGCGCCTCGGCACGGCACGGAACCTGCTGCGCGTGGGACGCCCGCGGAGTCTTCCGGCACGACGCGGAACCTACCGCCGCCTCTGGCCAAGAGCTTCGCGGTGGTGAAGTCGTCGCAGGACCCGCGGAGTCTTCTGGCGCGCGGCGCCTCGGCACGGCGCGGAACCTACTGCGCTTGGGACGCGGCGGGGGCTAGGCGGTGGGATCCTGTTGGGCGGCGGGATTCTCCGATGCGACCGAAGCAAAAAACGATTCAGTGGATTATAATGACAATGGTGGGTAATTTCTAGGAAACTTGAAAGGATAGTGGGGAAGTGGGAAAAAATAGTCTGAAATAAGCACCTCCTCACTTGCTTATGGATTATCATAATCCAAGGGGTTAGATTATATAATCGGGGCAAATAAGCTGGACTGTTTGTTTGCCTCTTAGGATTATTTAATCCAGATTATATAATCTGGGGGGTAAACAAACAGGCCCTAGGCCTTGAATTGACAGTTTTGTGCGAAATAAGATTCACTCAAATCCTTTGCTGATACTAGGCTGCAAAAGGGTATTCCCGTTGTTTAGAAGCATATAAGTCACACTTCAGTGCCTTTCATGAGTATTTAGGGATTACCCAAGTCCCATAGACTGTGACCAGCAGTCTGACTCATATAGGTGTATTCCTCAAAAGATGTTCTGTAGGACAACATCTCACCTTTATAAGACTCTTGGAATACATTAAGGTAAAATACCATCCTGCCTTACAGATAGGAAAGATGTGCATCAGAAATGAGTTAAAGAAGGGATCTTTCCTCACAATCTACTCCTAGCTTGTTTCTCCACTCTACTTCACGGGATCTCCGATCACATAGAGCAGGTTACCACTAGAGTAGATTTCACATGGGTCTCATACCCATTTCTCTCGATGCACTTTCTATCACATTGCGTGATAGACCCTTAGCCTTAGTGAATTGATCTGCCAGATTATTAGATGTGTGGACATAATCCACTGTAATAACTCCGGAGTTTTTCAGCTTTCTGACAGATTTCAATCTCCTCTTAACATGCCTTGTAGACTTCATGTTATTCCTAGAACTGTTAACCTTTGTAATCACCGTTTGGTTGTCACAGTTCATAGAAATAGCTGGTATCGGTTTTTCAACTATCGGTAAATCCAATAGGAAATCACGAAGCCACTCGGCCTCAGCCCCAGCAGTGTCTAATGCTGCGAGTTCTGCTTCCACTGTAGACTTCGTTAAGATAGTCTGCTTGCAAGACTTCCAGGAAACAGCGCCACCTCCAAACAGAAACACATATCCGCTTGTGGCATAAAGCTCATCAGCATCAGAAATCCAGTTGGCATCACAATAGCCTTCCAGCACTTTTGGGTTTCCAGTATAATGAATATCGTATGTCAAAGTACCTTTCAAATACCGCAACACTCTCTCAAGAGCACGCCAGTGATCATCTCCTGGTTTCGACACAAACCGACTCAGCTTATTCACAGCATAAGAGATGTCTGGCCTTGTTGCACTTGCAAGGTACATGAGCGAGCCAATTATCTGGGAGTATGTCAATTGATCCCTTGCTATTCTCCGATTCTTTCTCAATAGCACACTAGGATCATAAGGTGTTGGAGCAGGATCATAGTCACTAAAACCAAAGCGACTCAATACCTTTTCCACATAATGGGATTGTAACAAAGTTACCCCACCATCAGCTTCTCTAACAAGCTTGATGTTTAGAATGACATCAGCCTCTCCCAAATCTTTCATCTCGAAATTGCTCGATAGAAGACTTTTAACTTCCTCAATCACATTGAGATTTGATCCAAAGATCAAGATGTCATCAACATAAAGGCACAACATAACAGACTCACCCCCACCAAATACCGATAGTACACACACGTGTCAGATTCATTTACAGCAAAACCAGCAGCTGTAAGAGTATTATCAAACTTTTCATGCCATTGCTTAGGTGCTTGTTTTAGACCATACAATGATTTTATCAACCTGCACACCTTGTTCTCTTGACCATCCGCAATGAACCCTTCTGGCTGATCCATATAGATCTCCTCATCCAACTCTCCATTTAGGAAAGTTGTCTTAACATCCATCTGATGAATGATAAGACCATAAGAGGCTGCCACGGCTATCAATGTGCGAATCGTAGTCAATCGAGCCACTGGTGAGTAGGTATCAAAGAAATCTTCACCCTCTTTTTGGGTATATCCTTTGGCCACAAGCCTTGCCTTGTACCTCTCAATTGTACCATCAGACCTAAGCTTTTTCTTGAAGATCCATTTGCAGCCTATAGGTTGACAACCATAAGGACGGTCAACGACCTCCCAAGTTCCATTAGACATAATAGATTCCATCTCACTCCTTACTGCTTCCTTCCATAAGTCAGCATCAGGAGAGAAATATGCCTCACTAATGGTAGTTGGTGTGTCTTCCACAAGGTACACTATAAAGTCATTACCAAAGGATTTTGCAACCCTCTGTCTCTTGCTCTTTCGAGTGACTATATATAGTGTCATCTTCCTCAGGGATGTGCACGTGAGAATCCTCAGCATGATCTATAGGAATCGACAGTTCGTGCTCATGGGGAATTATAGTCTCATGACTTGTATCACTAGGTGTATTCTTCATGGGAAACTCATTCTCAAAAAATGTTGCGTCTCTTGATTCCATGATAGTATCAACATACATATCAGGCACATCAGATTTTATAATTAAGAACATATACCCAGTGCTATGAAAAGAGTACCCAAGGAATACACAATCAACAGTTTTAGGCCCAAGTTTACGCTTTTTGTTGACTGGCACATTCACTTTAGCCAAGCAACCCCAAGTGTGCAAATATGAGAGATTTAATCTTCTCTTTTCCCATTCCTCAAATGGTGTGATCTCTTTGTTCTTTGTTGGAACTCTATTCAGGACATGACATGCCGTCAAAATCGCCTCACCCCACCATGCCTTGGATAATCCCGTTGTACTCAACATGGCATTCACCAAATCTGTTAGAGTGCGGTTTTTCCTTTCAGCAATCCCATTGGATTGTGGTGAGAATGGCGGTGTCCTCTCATGAATAATACCATATTCCACGCAAAACTCATCGAACACATTAGAGAAATATTCTCCACCTCGATCAAACCTTAACCGTTTTATTTTCCTCTCAAGTTGGTTCTCAACTTTAGCTTTATAGGCCTTAAAATAATTGAACGCTTCATCATTTGTTTTTAAGAGATACACATAGCAAAATCTAGTGGAGTCATCTATAAAAGTGAGAAAGTATCTTTTACCACCTTTGGTCAAAATTCCATTCATCTCACACAGATCAGAATGAACAAGTTCTAGAGGTGCCAAACTCCTCGCCTCAGCAGCCTTGTGAGGCTTGCGGGGTTGTTTTGATTCAACACACACATGGCACTTAGACTTTTTGACCAAGTTAAATTTAGGAATTAAGTTTATATTTGCTAACCGCATAAGACAGCCAAAACTTGCATGACAAAAACGTGAATGCCATAAATCTGACTCATCAGAAAAATTAACAGAATTCACCAGTTTATTACACACATCATGCAGTGATAAGCGGAACAAGCCTTCGCAGTCATATCCTTTACCAACAAAAATACCATGTTTAGACACAACACATTTATTAGACTCAAGAACAACTTTGTATCCATCTCGACATAGCATAGAAGCGCTAACGAGATTCTTCTTGATAGAGGGCACATGCTGCACACTCTTCAATGGCACCGTCTTTCCCGAAGTAAACTTCAGAATGACCGTACCAACACCAAGAACATGAGCACGCGACCCATTTCCCATTAACAAGGCGCCAGACCTCCCAACCTGGTAGGAGGAGAACATAGAGGCATCAGCACACACATGAATGTTTGGACCACTGTCCATCCACCACTCAAGTGAATTACAAACTGAGAGAACAAATGGTAAAGAATTACCATACCCAGATGTTCCACCTTCAGTTTCAGTGGTTACAACATTAGCTGATTTCTTGTCTTGAGTGAACTTGCGATCAGGGCACTCTCTTGCCCAATGTTGATCACTGCCACAGACAAAGCATCCTCCCTTTCCCTTGTTATTGTTGTTCTTCTTTTTAAACTGTGCTATTTGAACAGGTTTATTCGCGTTCTCTGGTTTGTTCTGGTTTTTCTTCTTGTTAAACTTGCGGAAGTTTCTCTTCTGCACCACATTAGCAGTAGAGGTCTCAACACCTTTTCCACTGTCCTTTGTTCTAGCCCTTTCCTCAACATCAAGAGTACCAATGAGCTCTTCCACATTGAACTCTTGTCTCTTATGTTTGAGAGAGGTAGCAAAGTCCTTCCAAGAAGGTGGCAACTTGGCGATTATACCGCCAGCCACAAACTTGTCAGGCAAAGGACAAGGAAAAAGTTCGAGTTCCTTAGCTAGTGCCTGAAACTCATGAGCCTGTTCCACTACAGATCGGTTCTCAACCATCTTGTAGTCATACAGCTGCTCCATGAGGTACAACTCGCTACCAGCGTCAGTTACTCTAAACTTTCCGACAAGTGCATCCCACAGCTTTTTCCCTATGGGAAGGATGATATAGCTTTTCTGGAATTTTGTATCCAGTGCGCTAATTACTGCTCCTCGAAAGAGGTTGTCTTCAGCCTTAAACTTAGCCTCATCCTCAGGAGGTAAGTTGGCAGGCTTGCCCTCAGCGACATGAAAACAAGACATTGCAGTTAGCCACAATTCCATCTTAGCTTTCCATATCAAGAAGTTTTTACCATCAAAAGGATTAGGCTTTAGCACAGCAGCAAAACCTCTGACAGAAAAATGCCTAACATTAGGTTTTTGGATTGTTAGAATTATAGGCATTTTCCGTATCATTTTAATTCCATAAATTAATATTATGATGATAACATATAAAAGATAATTAATCATGACATCAAATATATCCATAACAATATGGATCATGAGAACATAAAGCATATGAATTATATAAATCATATAAATACGATAAACATGTAAACTGACTGAACAATTGAAAATAAACAGATAGAAATATAAACAGCATGACTGTAAAATTAAAACAGACAGATCTATCATATTATAATAAGACAGAACAGATAAGATAAAATCATTCCTACATATGAAACAACATAGATGAATATATGAAACATATATAATCTCCAGAACGCAAAACAGTAAGTAAATAAACTGATCATACCCTCCCATGTGCTCTGATGATCCAGATCCTTGGCCAGCTTCTTTTGTCATGTTGGAGATGTTTTGGGCAGTCGCGTAGACGCTCCCCAAAAACCTAATTGCCGATTCCCCGTGCAAGGTCTCGAACGGCACCGGCTTCGGAGGCACCTGCCCTCTCGCTTCTCTGTGCGCGCAGAGTCACGAGATGAAAATACCCTCACTCGGCGGTTGGACTTTGATTCTGAAAGTGTTTTCTCGCGTGTACCGAGTGACAGGGGTGCTCCTCTATTTAACCTCTCGCAGAGGGAAGCTGAAGGAGAAAGGTCTCGCCGAGTCATGCCAAGAGTCGGTCAGCTCTCGCCGAGTCATGCCATGAGTCGGCCAGCTCTCGCCGAGTCATGCCATGAGTCGGCCAGCTGAAGGAGAAGGGTCACTCGGCTGACGAAGAGACAGGCAACGGTTAGTGAGTGCTAAAAATTAACACAACCACACCACGCCCGCTCGCCTGCCTGCCTCGCCACGCCACGCCACGCCCGGCCGGCGGCGGCGGCGGCGGCGCGCGCGCGCGGCAAGCCCTTGTCCGTTTCCTGACTTCTCAAGTTAAGTGGAATAATTCCCACCATATAAGTCAAGCCAAAAGACCCTTGGACTTCCAATATGGTACTATTGGTATTCTCCACCATTACACACCATAGAGTTTATTCAATAAATGGGCCAGGCCCATAAAAGATCCAACAATCCCCACCAAACTCTAGGGTTTGTTATGATGAAGTATCAGAATCATAATCCTTTGATATACCAGTGTTTCGATGGAGACTGTTAAGTTGAACATCCATCTAGAATAAGAGTTTCACTCATTCACAACTGAACAATGGACTAAGGGCCTGTTTGTTTACCCCCATGGATTATATAATCTGGATTATTTTTGGAGGATTATATAATCTGGATTATATAATCTTGATTATATAATCTGAGTAGTCATGTTTGTTTACCCAGATTATTTAAGTTGTTAATAGGATTCTTTTGTATGAGGAAGACAAGAATGCCCTCTATATTTGTACTAGGTTGAAACTCATATATGAGATGAATAATGTAACGAACGTTTTTGAGTATTCATAATTTATTATATAAATAATTTGAAAAAAATAATTTAATTGACATTGGCAAATATTGCATTAGCAATGTTATCACGGAAGGCATTCATGTCACCTTCTTCATCCCCAAATTGACTAGTACTAGGCTAAGATGATGGCATTGGCATATAATCTTCATCTTCATCACAACGATCAAATTCTTTATCTGCCAAAGAACTGTCACGAATAAAATTATGAAGAGCCATACATGCATGTATTATTTTGGATTGTTTGGCCATAGGATAACTGGGTAGGTGTAACAGAATTCTCCACTTCATCTTCAAAACACCAAATGAGCGTTCAATCACATTACGCAGAGATGAATGCAAATAGTTAAATGTCTCCTTTTTTCAGCTAGGTCGGGGACCCGCTCGATACTCAGGTAAATGATATTTTGTTCCTTTGTATGGTGCTAGATATCTAGATCGATTAGGGTATCCTGAGTCAACAAGATAATATTTACCTAAAAATACATCGACATATGAGAGTAGACCATAATAATTTATAAATTGAAATTATATAATAAACAATATGATACCTGGTGGAGGATGTGGAAAAATAGTGGCATATTTTGTTAGAGCATTATTGAACACCCTCATGTCATGTGCAGAACCCGGCCATCCCGCAACAATAAAAGTGAACCTCATGTCGAAATCACATATGGCCAGTACATTTTGGGTGGGATATCCATGTCGACCAACATGTTGAACCAATTTAGAGGATGGCACAACTACCCTTATATGACTTCCATCAATTGCACCAATACAATCATTGAAATGAGGGTGAAATCGATCGCCTAGTAATCTTTCATGGACAGTAGTAAATTGAGGATCTCTTGGCTTCACAATATCTTTTGATAGGAGAAATATGCAATTCAACACTTCTGAGAACTTTCTACTAATAGTTTCTTTTGATCTCTGAAATCTATTTTTTACTTGAACGACAGATTGAGGGGCACCAATAGTCCATAAAAACATACAAAGTGCTTCCAAAGAACACATATTTTCAGTTGTCTTCAGTCCATATGATGAAATCAACAAGTCATGCAACTTTTCAATAAGAGGTCTACTCATTCGAAACATATCATAGCAATCGTTTGGATTACTAATTGTTGTCATCACCCAATCATAGCCAGTTGAACTAGGTTTTCTTCTCACTGACTTGTTAAGAAAAGTTTCACCATAATACGTACCAAATGCATTGAGCATAGATCCAACTCTTTTCAACATTTGGCCTCGATCTCGCGCAGCTACAAAAGCCTCGTCCTCCTCCTCATCCTCATTCACATCTACATCAAGCTACAAATAATATTCATGCAAATTAAGTAATAGAAAGTACCAGAAGCCACACATAAAAATAAATAGATGTTCCACACATGAAAACAAATAGATGGTCCTAACACACGAAAATAAATACATGTTCCAGACATGAAAGTAAATAGATGCTCCTAACACACGAAAATAAATAGATGTTCCTAACATAAGCCATCCTTAGCGCAGTGCCTCTTCAACCATAGAAGTCTTCCTTCATTTGTTTTGAATGACTTAAATACATCCCTGTGCTCCGCCTTAACAAAAAGCTGAGTAGCCATGAAATGCTCAAGTGATCCTTCAGTTGCTCCACACTCAACAGCCCATTCCATGCATTGCTTGATTGATTCATACCTATACTCACCAAGCATTACTTTGTTTGAAATATTGCAATTGATCTCTAAAGTATTATGAATCTTATTCATGACCTTAACCATGGGATTCTTTGAGCGCTTCAGTGGGCTATTAACAACAGTAGGACTAGCTCTTTTCTTTGACTGAGTTGAGACGCCTCTCTTCGACTGAGTTGACTTGCTGCCACTAGCAAAAGGAGACGCAAATTCATCATATTGAGCATCACAGTTTGCCTCAAATGTGCCAAAATCAACTCCATCAATACCATCAACCTCATTCTCATGATTTTCCACATCATAAAATTCACCTGGAGCACATGATGTAGATCCATCCACTGCAATATGTTCAAACATTTGTGTCATGAAATCTTCATTTTCTGGAGGGCCATATTTCAGTTTCTTCCAATCAGGATGCCCCTGCATAACAATTACAATATTTAGTACTACATCATAGATGAAAGAAATTAAAACTAGTAGAATATAACTTTAACTAATATGTTATTACCTTTGTATTTTTCTTCCAGTATTCATCACTTGCAATCACAGTCCCTAGCTTAGAATCCCATCCAAGTCCTGTATCTTTGTTTAGACCAAACCAAAAACTGTAAAGCCCTTTCAGTAAATCCCACTTATTCTTCAATTGAGTTTTGCTGTGAAGCAAACCAGTTCTTTGTCGATACTTAACACAAATATTTTTATACGCTGCAGTAGTTAGTGTTCCATTTGGTCTGTTACCGGCTTCAACCTCTTCAACACATATTTCACAAAAAGTTCTAGTATTCATGGATGACCAATCTGCCTTGTCATATTTCTCCTTCTATACGAAAATATATGTACAAGCATATCACATATGAACATTACAAATGTCTACAAATTAGCAATGGCCATGTGTTAGAAAATTACTCACCGAATTATTTGCAGTAATTTCAGCTTCAACTTCAATTGGTTCATCATCTTCCCGACCTTGAGCATTTAAATCGATGTCAATACCAACACTTCGGCCACCACGAATGCTCCTTCCGGCACTCCTACTACCGCGTATCACACAACTAGTGCCACGACCGGCACTACGCCCTGCCAGTGTAAATCCTGCGCCACGACGACCTGCCGTCATGGAACCACGTACCATGGTTGGTCTGCCTCGTTTAGGTGCCGTAACATCACCAACTCCTGATTCAATGTCTGCTGGTTCTGAAAGGGAAATGTGCCCTTGGGCCATTTCTAAGTATTTTGGTGATTGAGTGCCAACACAAGTGCTTAAATGTGAATTTATGTCCATAGTGCAAATCATGAAGTAAAGGTATGTTTCTAAGCCTTAGTACATTGGTTTTGTGTACTAATATACTTGTCTAAGTGTTAGAAACAGAAAGAAGAAGAAAAGAAGAAAGGTGCAAATGTCTTGGCTGTGTACAGCCAAGACTCAGGTCGGTCTGGCACACCGGACTGTCCGGTGTGCACCGGACAGTGTCCGGTGCGCCAGGCTGACTCGACGTGAACAGGCCACTCTCGGGAATTCGCCGACGGCGTACGGCTAAAATTCACCGGACTGTCCGGTGTGCACCGGACTGTCCGGTGAGCCAACGGTCGGCCGGGCCAACGGTCGGCCGCGCAATCTGCGCGGGACACGTGGCCGAGCCAACGGCTAGAAGACGGCACCGGACTGTCCGGTGTGCACCGGACATGTCCGGTGTGCACCGGACATGTCCGGTGCGCCAACGGCTCCCAGATCTGCAACGGTCTACAACGGTCGGCAGCGCTGTTTAAGGAAAGAAATCGGGCACCGGACAGTGTCCGGTGTACACCGGACTGTCTGGTGCACCCGACGACAGAAGGCAAGGATAGCCTTCCAGATTTGCTCTCAACGGCTCCTAGCTGCCTTGGGGCTATAAAAGGGACCCCTAGGCGCATGGAGGAGACACCTAAGCAACCTTAGAGCATTCTTGATCATCCACACTCATTCTTTGCGCATTCGTTTGTGATTCTAAGTGAATCGAGCTCCGTTCTAGTGAGAACTTTGAGATAGTCATTCGAGCTCGATTCTTGGCCATTTGTGTGCGCATTTCGCTGTGGATTTGTGTGTGTTGCTTCCCTCCCTTACTCTGTGCTTCTTTGTGATCATATACTTGTAAGGGCAAGAGACTCCAATTTATGGAGATTCCTTGCAAACGGGATAAAGAAAAGAAAGCAAAACACCGTGGTATTCAAGTGGGTCCTTGGACCGCTTGAGAGGGGTTGATTGCAACCCTCGTCCGTTGGGACGCCACAACGTGGAGTAGGCAAGCGTTGGTCTTGGCCGAACCACGGGATAAACCACTGTGTCATCTCTGTGATTGATCTTCTGTGGTTTCTGTGTTTTGTTGAGACTCCTCTCTAGCCACTTGGCGATTATCGTGCTAACACTTAACAAGTTTTTGTGGCTATAAGTTTAAGTTTTCACAGGATCACCTATTCACCCCCCCTCTAGGTGCTCTCAGGTTCCGACGTAGGATCCATCATAATACACCTGTAGATAGAGTAGCATTGTAGCAATTAGATGGTCGCACTCTGGATCTCGGTAGGACAGATGCAGAGAAAAATTAGGCGCCCCGGCTGATCTGCGGCGGGAATCGGCTGGCCCCGTCGTACGTCCGTCCCGTCGGCACGGCGCGACAGGATCCTGTGCCGTGGCCGCGAACCTGTTGCGCGCGGGATCCTGTGCCGTGGTCGCGAACCTGTTGCGCGCAGGACGCCTCGGCACGGCGCGCGGGACCTCGGAGTCTTCTGGCGCGTGGCGCCTCGGCACGGTGCGGAACCTGCTGCGCGCGGGACGCTCGCGGAGTCTTCTGGCGCGCGGCGCCTCGGCACGGCACGGAACCTGCTGCGCGTGGGACGCCCGCGGAGTCTTCCGGCACGGCGCGGAACCTACCACCGCCTCTGGCCAAGAGCTTCGCGGTGGTGAAGTCGTCGCAGGACCCGTGGAGTCTTCTGGCGCGCGGCGCCTCGGCACGGCGTGGAACCTACTGCGCGTGGGACGCGGCGGGGGCTAGGCGGCGGGATCCTGTTGGGCGGCGGGCTTCTCCGATGCGACCGAAGCAAAAAACGATTCGGTGGATGATAATGACAATGGTGGGTAATTTCTAGGAAACTTGAAAGGGTAGTGGGGAAGTGGGAAAAAATAGTCTGAAATAAGCACCTCCTCACTTGCTTATGGATTATCATAATCCAAGGGGTTAGATTATATAATCGGGGCAAATAAGCTGGACTGTTTGTTTGCCTCTTAGGATTATTTAATCCAGATTATATAATCTGGGGGGTAAACAAACAGGCCCTAAGCCTTGAATTGACAGTTTTGTGCGAAATAAGATTCACTCAAATCCTTTGCTGATACTAGGCTGCAAAAGGGTATTAGAAGCATATAAGTCACACTTCAGTGTTGTTGGGGGCCTTCGTACTCCGAAGGTCCTCAAAAACATGATTTGACAATGTTTGCCAAGTGGATTATATGAACAGGTACCTTCGGACTCAGAATTGTGAACATGAAGTACGGTCAGGACGAAGCCTGAACCAGGCGAAGGGGGATTGAAATGGAGGACGGGCTGATTACCATGCTCTACGAAGGATGATGCACAGCCGAAGCTGCGCGCAGGAAAGCTTCGTCGCGATAGCAGAAAGGGGAACCGACTTAAAGATGAAAAGACTACTTAGGCCTTGACAGATTTCCATAAGTCATTAGCAAATGTAATGGACATGAATGTAATTTTGTATGGGCTGTGTCTCACGCCTATAAATAGATGAACAGTACTCCCGTACTGTTCACGCTGACTTGGCATTTGCTTTTGCGTCATTCTTGTACTTCTGCCTTCCTGCAGTTCGAAGGTACATTTGTAATTTGGAGTCATTTCTATTTTTACATAGTAATAAAATAGAAATGACATTGTGGTAAAATTTAAATGTTTACATTACTATTCATGTTATGCATAAGTCCTTCGTCGTAACTTATCATGCTTACGAAGATATGTTGTTTATGACCTTCGTCCAGAGCACGTTATATCCCAAAGGGAAATAATGTTTCGAAGGACGAAGGACCTTATCATTTAACACTTTTTATGTTGCCTTGTTCTTAATCCGAAGCATTTGAGAACAAGTCACCAACATTGGCGCCCACTTCCGGTGAACTCATCTCCACTTAGAGTTTTTTGAACACCTTCGGAAGCCATAGACCCTCGCTATGGCGCCGAAGAAAACTTCAGCGACTGGAGCTGCATCACTGCAACCGCTGGACCCCAACCAGGAGACCATCTCTCTTCGGGAGGCCCGAAGCCAGAAGAGGAAGGCCGTCAGCCCGACGCTTCAGGAGGATGAACTAGACCAAGAGATCAGGGATATGGAGATGCTTCATCAACAGGTGCAGAGGAAGAAGGAAAAGATGGCCAGGTTAGCTGAGCTGCAGAGGCAGATAGACGAAGCTTCTGAAGAAGTTCGCCATCTTACTCACGATGAGCAGAACAGAAGGCCTCAACAAAAAGACCTTCATCAGGAGGGCTTCTTCAACGAAGATGACTGGTATGACAATTTCCATCATGGAAATTTTGTTTTCGATGATGCTTCTCCCCTGTCCGCTGAGCTGCAGGCTACACCTTGGCCTCCATCCTACAAGCCACCCCAGCTTCCCATGTTCGATGGCCATTCAGACCCGAAGCAGTTTTTGATGAGCTACGAAGCAACAGTGTCTTCGTATGGTGGCAATGCTGCAGTCATGGCAAAGTCTTTTGTTATGGCTGTCAGGAGTGTTGCTCAGACCTGGTATTCCTCCCTTCGACCAGGAACGATTACTTCATGGCAAAAGCTGAAGGATATGTTGCTAACTAGCTTTCAAGGGTTTCAGACGAAGCCGGTTATTGCTCAAGCCTTGTTTCAGTGCACTCAGGACCATGAAGAATACCTTCAGGCGTATGTCAGAAGGTTCTTACGTTTGAGGGCGCAGGCACCAACGGTGCCCAATGAAATTGTCATTGAAGCCATGATCAAGGGGCTCCGACCTGGACCTTCAGCTCAATACTTCGCCAGGAAGCCTCCTCAGACTTTGGAGAAGCTGCTCCAGAAGATGGATGAGTACATTCGTGCCGACAATGATTTTCGCCAAAGAAGGGAGGAGGCTTTCAGATTTTCTGAAATGACCAGGGGCTTCGGAGGAAGATTCTATCCGAGGCATGTCAGGTCCATCCACAACTCTGCTCAAAATGATGATAAGGGGAGTCAGCAGAACAGGCTGCAGTGCTCCTCACAGGCTTCGGGGCAACAGCAAAGTTTCTTCCGGCCACCAGCTCCAAGAGGCAGAGGCGCCAGGGGCTTCGGCGGAAGATTTGGAGATCAACCAAGGAAACTGTTTTGCTTGTTCTGTGGAGAAAACAAGGGCCATACCACCAGGACGTGCCATGTTACAATCCAGAAGCAAAAGGAAATAGCCGAAGCTGCAGCGCAACAAGCTCAGCCGAAGCAGGTCATGCATACTGCTTCGTATCATCCGCCTTACATCCCGCAATACATAGACAACCACCCTGCAGCTTCTGTAGCTTCGGCAAGTCAACCTCAAGCTTCCTGGCAACAGCCTCCGCCTCCACCTCCACTGCAACAAGGTCAACAGCCAGAAGGGAGTCAATATGCCCCACACCAAAGGGACTTCAGAGAACAATCCAAAGCTCGCACAGTTAACAGCACTGTGCCAGAGTCGAAGCACATTTATTGACACATATCCTACCTTTGATAGCAGTCTTTTCTATTCAGTTCTATTTTCTGTGTAACAAAGAACATGGTTAGTTTTCATGTAATAATTTCGTTGTTTCCCACGAGGAAAACCTATTTTCTCCACAGGCTTAAGTTGCTGAAGCTTAAAAAATTTGCGTTAACAAGGAGGACCTTCGAATTATTAAAAATCCTTCGAAGCAACAGAAAGTCGTTCTAAGGAACGCAGAGTAAGTTGATGAAGTCACAAAAAGCCGTTCCAAAGGGAGCGCAGTGTAAGTTTTCTGCTCAAAAGTCGTTCCTAAGGGAATGCAGAGCTTACAGCGAAAAGTCAACGCTGATACCGCCTAAGTAAAAGGCAAAGAAGCTCAAAAGACGTCCCTAAGGGAATGCAGAGCTTACAGCGAAAAGTCAACGCTGATACCGCCTAAGTAAAAGGCGAAGAAGCTCCAAAGACGTTCCTAAGGGAATGCAGAGCTTACAGTAAAAGATTGTGTGTTTCACGGGGATGTGTGTGTATCTTCGGAATCAAATTCATCTACATAACATAACATCATCACATCATTTTGCATAGCATAAGCATCATACATCATATTGCATATGGCAAAAGAAGGGAGGACAGTATCAACCTTCGGAAGAGTGCTTTGAGAAAGTAAAAATCTTCGGAATATAGCTTCGGAAAATGTTCTCACGAAGTTTGGATATTTTTCATCAAAGCGCTACGGGTTTTGTGACGCATAAAAGTTTTTCTATCTTCACGAAGCATGAAAAGAAGGGAAGGTGTTTTTTTCGCCGAAGGCTTAAAAACGGTACGTATGTAAAGTTTCATGCATCGTAAAGAATTGAATAATGAAAAGAAACTTATATATTACATTCAAATGTACAAAATATTACATAGACCATATTTCAAATGTTCTTTCTAATGCCATCTAGTCTTCTCTTAGTACTACTTCGGCAGCCTCATTTAGAAGTTGTTCAACAACTTTATCCATGATAGCTTCGGCCATTTGTTTAATTTCGTCATCCTCTTTCGTGTGAGGGTCAGCAGACGATCCAGTAGGTTCTGAGGGAAGGGAATATGTCTACATTACTATCACAAACCGCGAACAAAGTTTGAAATAAAAATTACAGCACAACAAGAACGACTAATTAATACCTATTTGCCCTTCGGGCTCTGTACTTTTTTCGGCAACTTCTGTCACTTTCCTAGCATCATGGATGCCTTTTTCACTCCTTTGAATAATTTCCTGCGCCATTTCTCGGCCGCCGTTGTCCCAGATATCAGTAAAGAATTTACCGCCAACCATGCTTGCTTCGGTCGAAGGGTCTTTGATATCTTCAGAGGACAGGGCAGCTTCGGACTGAGCTAAGGATTTTACATGTTCACAACCTTTCTTCTCCAAAACAGCAGCAACTCCTCTGGCGCCTGAAAAAGCGCAGATGTCACCGCGGCTGCTCAGGATTTCCTCGAAGGCTTCTGCTTCGTGACTGATCCAGTCCAGTGGACCTTCGGGATTGCCTCTTAAGAAATTCTCTTCACTAGAAAAGGCGCCAACGCTGGCGAAGCTGGATTTTATCTTTTTGACGCATTCTATAGATTTAACATAGCATTTCCTCTGGGATGTACGAAGCTCCTTAACACTTAACTCTAAATGATTGACCAACTGATCACTAAGCTCTCGTTTTGTTTCCTCAAGCACACGTTCCTCTTTAGCTCTAGCTAGCTGTTTCTGAAGATCTTTAATTTCACGTTTTTGGGCTTCGGCCTGGACCTTTGAAGCAGCTTCATCCTTTTTTACCTTATCTACCAATGTAAGCAGAATTTTATCCTTTTCCAGAGCTTTGTTTCTCAGTTTAATAACTTCTGATCGAAGGTTGTTGAACGCAATTTCATAGCTCTCATCTTCGGCACTCTTTTGTGCTCTTAATGCGTTGCTTAGGATTAAACCCTATATGTAAAAAAGTTGGTATAAGAATAAAAAAATGAGTTACGAATTAAAAAATTTTCAAGCGCTTAATTCCCATACCTTTAGGCTATTGTACGCAAGACTGTCCGCGAGATCCTCCTTTGTCATAGCACATAATCCAGCTTCGAGCTTCGGGAAACCCATACTTCTAGCCATCTCCCGGCAGACAGATAATTCTTTGTTATCAGGGAGGCAGTATAGGAAGTCATCTTCATTTGTCCCATTGAACACTACTGCCCCCTTCGGATACTTTAACTCTCTAGCATAGTGATTGGCTTCATAAGTCTCTTCTTCAGATAATTTCTTCCCCGAAGCATGTCGCACGATGTAATCGCATATGCTGGAAGGAGCTTCGGGGGCGGCAGTGTCAATTTCTTCAACCAAAACTGGTTCTGATATTTTCTCGGTTTCCAAAGATTGTTCCTTGGTGGGCTCTGCAGGCCCAGCTTCAGCTTCAGCTTGTTGCTTCGAAGCTTCAGTAGACGCTTCAGCAAGTTCAACAGTCTTCTTTGGAGTTGTGCTTGAAGACTTAATTGTCTCCAAGACATCTAGTACGTTCACCATTCTTTTTCTTTTTGGGGTCACCAATGGGCCCTTTTGATTTTTTATTGCTTCAACATTTGCTGAAGGACTTAAGATTTCCGATATTTTTGGCCCTTCAATCTTCGGTTTTTCTACTTTTTCTGCTGAAGGCGCTTCAGTTTTCTCTTCTATCTTCGGCACTGGAGCTGGTTCTGTAGCTTCAGAGGCCAAAGAGACTTCACCAATAAATTCTGGCACTGTGGCTGGCTCAATAAAACGCGCTCGGTGGGTGAGCACCTTCATCTTTTTCCTTTGCAGCGCTGGCTCACTAGTGGCACTCGTGGTAGCTTCTGTCGCAGGAGAAGTATTTTTTTCTTTTGCGACCCAATACCGGATAGTGATAGTCAGGGTAGACAAACCCGACTACGTCAAATACCCGGTTGAGCCTTTTCTTCTTTCGGCCTCCGAAGGCTGCTGATAACGCAGTGTTCTCGGCCTTCGAATATGCCCCAAGCAGTTCGTCACTTAATGTTTCAATGCTTTTCAACCAGTCGTCATCAGGTTCAACAAACTTATCCCCGTATTTGAATGTGTATTTCAGTCTAACCAGTCCGCCTTCGTCGGACTCTTTGATGGTCTCCTTCGGCATTTCCCACTTTCCTGCAAGTGGCCACACCCTGAAGGCAATATGCTCTTGGACCAAGTCCCTTGTCCCGATGAAAGAGCAGATTACGCCGAAGGCTCTTTGGCATTCCTCGGCTGCTTCATCCATTTCAACCTTCGGCCTTTGAAGTCCGAAGCGTTGCCAGATGGGGCGCATAATGATATTCTTGACATCTTCTTGCGCTGTTAAGTCATTTTTTACATAGAACCACTCTGTCATCCAGGCTCCGGGCCACCTCTTCCGAAAGGTTGGCACAGGGCGGCTTGACCCGGAGCGGGCACCGAAGCTGTAACACCCAAAGTTGTTGTGATATTGTTCTTTCCCCCAGGGCTTCGTCTCATATAACAACTCATGAATGTTGCAAAAGCTTTTAGCATTTGGTTCTAAACCTTGACTTCTCGCAGCCCAGACAAACATCCCCATTCTTATGATAGCTTCGGGAGTAATTTGATGAAGGTAGACTTGAAATGTTTTCAGGACTTCAACAACAAAGTTGCTTAGGGGGAATCGAAGCCCAGCCTTGAGAAAGCTTCGGAAGATTACGACTTCATCTTCTTCGGGGGTGGGAGAAGTCTTTTCTCCAGCATCAGCCCTCACAATAGATATATCTCGAAAATACCGCCCCCTCATATTATCAATATGACTCTGCTTAATAGTGGTTTTCCCGAAAACCGTGTGACTTGGCCGCCATGGTCGATCTTCGGACTCTTCCCCACCACTTTCTACATCATAACTGTCGCTATCACCAGTATCTTCAGACAAACCTTCCAGAATCTCCTTGGTAATTTTTTCCGTATTGGTCTCTGCCATCGCTATAAGGAACCCCAAGTTCTTCTCTTCGTCAAGGCTCAGCTTCATCTCAGCAGCGACCTTCTTATCTTCAGACATCTTCGGAGACACTAAAAAACTGTTTTCCAAGCCGAAGCTTCAAAACCAAAATATCAGCAAATCTTAGTGCGCAAGAGCTAAAAATTTAGTGGGCGAAGGCAGATGGCAAGCGAGAGTACCAAAATGAGTTTGCGTTACGATCTTATTTATACGCCCAGTGCGTTGAAAATTGAAAGACCCCGCTTGTCAGTGAATGTTGCTATTCTAGCAAAGGGAAGGTGTTTTTTTCGGACCTTCGGCTTAAGGCCTTCATCCATATCGCAATCTGAATTTGTCATTAACAAATTAACATTGCGAGGGGCTACTGTTGGGGGCCTTCGTACTCCGAAGGTCCTCAAAAACATGATTTGACAATGTTTGCCAAGTGGATTATATGAACAGGTACCTTCGGACTCAGAATTGTGAACATGAAGTACGGTCAGGACGAAGCCTGAACCAGGCGAAGGGGGATTGAAATGGAGGACGGGCTGATTACCATGCTCTACGAAGGATGATGCACAGCCGAAGCTGCGCGCAGGAAAGCTTCGTCGCGATAGCAGAAAGGGGAACCGACTTAAAGATGAAAAGACTACTTAGGCCTTGACAGATTTCCATAAGTCATTAGCAAATGTAATGGACATGAATGTAATTTTGTATGGGCTGTGTCTCACGCCTATAAATAGATGAACAGTACTCCCGTACTGTTCACGCTGACTTGGCATTTGCTTTTGCGTCATTCTTGTACTTCTGCCTTCCTGCAGTTCGAAGGTACATTTGTAATTTGGAGTCATTTCTATTTTTACATAGTAATAAAATAGAAATGACATTGTGGTAAAATTTAAATGTTTACATTACTATTCATGTTATGCATAAGTCCTTCGTCGTAACTTATCATGCTTACGAAGATATGTTGTTTATGACCTTCGTCCGGAGCACGTTATATCCCAAAGGGAAATAATGTTTCGAAGGACGAAGGACCTTATCATTTAACACTTTTTATGTTGCCTTGTTCTTAATCCGAAGCATTTGAGAACAAGTCACCAACAAGTGTCTTTCATGAGTATTTAGGGATTACCCAAGTCCCATAGACTGTGACCAGCAGTCTGACTCATATAGGTGTATTCCTCAAAAGATGTTCTGTAGGACAACATCTCACCTTTATAAGACTCTTGGAATACATTAAGGTAAAATACCATCCTACCTTACAGATAGGAAAGATGTGCATCAGAAATGAGTTAAAGAAGGGATCTTTCCTCACAATCTACTCCTAGCTTGTTTCTCCACTCTACTTCACGGGATCTCCGATCACATAGAGCAGGTTACCACTAGAGTAGATTTCACATGGGTCTCATACCCATTTCTCTCGATGCACTTTCTATCACATTGCGTGATAGACCCTTAGCCTTAGTGAATTGATCTGCCAGATTATTAGATGTGTGGACATAATCCACTGTAATAACTCCGGAGTTTTTCAGCTTTCTGACAGATTTCAATCTCCTCTTAACATGCCTTGTAGACTTCATGTTATTCCTAGAACTGTTAACCTTTGTAATCACCGTTTGGTTGTCACAGTTCATAGAAATAGCCGGTATCGGTTTTTCAACTATCGGTAAATCCAATAGGAAATCACGAAGCCACTCGGCCTCAGCCCCAGCAGTGTCTAATGCTGCGAGTTCTGCTTCCATTGTAGACTTCGTTAAGATAGTCTGCTTGCAAGACTTCCAGGAAACAACGCCACCTCCAAACAGAAACGCATATCCGCTTGTGGCATAAAGCTCATCAGCATCAGAAATCCAGTTGGCATCACAATAGCCTTCCAGCACTTTTGGGTTTCCAGTATAATGGATATCGTATGTCAAAGTACCTTTCAAATACCGCAACACTCTCTCAAGAGCACGCCAGTGATCATCGCCTGGTTTCGACACAAACCGACTCAGCTTATTCACAGCATAAGAGATGTCTGGCCTTGTTGCACTTGTGAAAGGGAATTAGGCTTACACCTAGTTCCTAAATAATTTTGGTGGTTGAATTGCCCAACACAAATATTGGACTAACTAGTTTGCTCTAGTACATAAGTTACACAGGTGCAAAAGGTTCACCTTAGCCAATAAAAAGACCAAGTTTTGGATTCGACAAAGGAGCAACGAGGCAACCGAGGGCACCTCTGGTTGGAGGCACCGGACTGTCCGGTGTGCACCGGACAGTGTCCGGTGCGCCCAGAGGACTCCAACTCCAACTCTTCGCTCTCGGGAATTCTCGGAAGCCGGCGCGCTATAATTCACCGGACTGTCCGGTGTGCACCGGACATGTCCGGTGCTCCAAGGAAGCACGGCCTCCGGAACTCGCCAGCCTCGGGTTCGCTCGGCAGCCGCTCCGCTAAAATTCACCGGACTGTCCGGTGTGCACCGGACTGTCCGGTGTGCACCGGACTGTCCGGTGTGCCAGCGGAGCAACGGCTCCCTGCGGCGCCAACGGCTCCCTGCGGAGCATTTAATGCGCGCGCAGCGCGCGCAGTCGTCAGGGACGCCCATGCCGGTGCACCGGACATCAAACAGTACATGTCCGGTGTGCACCGGACACCCAGGAGGGCCCAGAAGTCAGAAGCTCCAATGGTCAGAATCCAACGGCAATGGTGACGTGGCAGGGGCACCGGACTGTCCGGTGTGCACCGGACTATCCGGTGCGCCATCGAACAGACAGGTTCCAGCAACGGTCACTTTTGGTGGTTGGGGCTATAAATACCCCAACCACCCCACATTCATTGCCATCCAAGTTTTCCACTTCTCAACTACTACAAGAGCTCTAGCATTCAATTCTAGACACACCAAATAGATCAAGTCCTCTCCAAATTCCCCACAACACCATAGTGACTAGAGAGAGTGATTTGCTTGTGTTCTTTCGAGCTCTTGCGCTTGGATCGCATTCTTTTCTTTCTCATTTGTTCTTGTGATCATCACTCAATTGTAACCAAGGCAAGAGGCACCAATTGTGTGGTGGCCCTTGCGGGGGAAGTTTTGTTCCCGGTTGATTGAGAAGAAGAGAAAGCTCACTCGATCCGTGGGATCGTTTGAGAGAGGGAAGGGTTGAAAGAGACCCGGCCTTTGTGGCCTCCTCAACGGGGAGTAGGTTTGCGAGAACCGAACCTCGGTAAAACAAATCCGCGTGTCACACCCTTATTCGCTTGCGATTTGTTTGTGCGCCCTCACTCGCGGACTCGTTTATATTTCTAACGCTAACCTTGCTTGTAGTTGTGATTATTTTTGTAAATTTCAGTTTCGCCCTATTCACCCCCCCTCTAGGCGACTATCAATTGGTATTGGAGCCCGGTGCTTCATTAGAGCTTAACCGCTCGAAGTGATGTCGGGAGATCACGCCAAGAAGGAGATGGAGACCGGCGACAAGCCCACTACAAGCCAAGGGAGCACTTCATCGGAAGAGTCCCGCACCAAGAGAAGGGAGAAGAAGAAGAACTCCTCCAAGCGGAAGGAGAAAAGATCTTCCTCTTCTCACCACAAGGAGAAGAAGGAAAAATCTTCTTCTCACAAGCCGCATCGGAGTGGGGACAAGCACAAGAGGATGAGGAAGGTGGTCTACTACGAGACCGACACTTCATCGACATCTACCTCCGGCTCCGACGCGGCATCCGTCACTTCTAAACGCCAAGAGCGTAAGAAGTATAGTAAGATTCCCCTACGCTACCCTCGCATTCCTAAACATACACCTTTACTTTCCGTCCCATTAGGCAAACCACCAACTTTTAATGGTGAAGATTATGCTATGTGGAGTAATTTGATGCGATTTCATCTAACCTCTCTCCACAAAAGATTATGGGATGTTGTTGAGTATGGTGTACAGGTACCATCCGTAGGGGATGAGGACTATGACACGGACGAAGTGGCCCAAATCGAGCACTTCAACTCCCAAGCCGCAACCATCCTCCTTGCCTCTCTAAGCAAGGAGGAATACAACAAAGTACAAGGATTGAAGAACGCCAAGGAGATTTGGGACCTACTCAAGACGGCGCACGAAGGTGATGAACTCACCAAGATCACCAAGCGGGAAACGATCGAGGGGGAGCTCGGTCGCTTCCGTCTTCGCCAAGGGGAGGAGCCACAAGACATGTACAACCGGCTCAAGACCTTGGTGAACCAAGTGCGCAACCTCGGGAGCGCAAAATGGGATGACCACGAGGTGGTTAAGGTTATTTTAAGAGCACTCATTTTCCTTAACCCCACTCAAGTACAATTAATTCGTGGTAATCCTAGATATCCACTAATGACTCCCGAGGAAGTTATCGGGAATTTTGTGAGTTTTGAATGCATGATTAAGGGCTCCAAGAAGATCAATGAGCTTGACGAGCCTTCCACATCCGAGGCGCAACCGGTGGCCTTCAAGGCCACGGAGGAGAGGAAGGAGGAGTCTACACCAAGTAGACAACCGATTGACGCCTCCAAGCTCGACAATGAAGAGATGGCCCTAATCATCAAAAGCTTTCGGCAAATCCTCAAGCAACGGAAGGGGAAGGATTACAAATCCCGTTCCAAGAAGGTTTGCTACAAGTGTGGTAAGCCCGGTCATTATATTGCAAAATGTCCTATGTCTAGTGATAGTGACAGGGGCGACGACAAGAAGGGCAAGAGGAAGGAGAAGAAGAAATACTACAAGAAGAAGGGCGGCGATGCCCATGTTTGTCGGGAGTGGGACTCCGACGAAAGCTCAAGCGACTCCTCCGACGACGAGGACGCCGCCAACATCGCCGTCACCAAGGGCCTCCTCTTCCCCAACGTCGGCCACAAGTGTCTCATGGCCAAGGACGGCAAAAAGAAGGTAAAATCAAGATCCTCCACTAAATATGAAACATCTAGTGATGAGGATAATGATAAAAATGAGGAGGATAATTTGCGTATTCTTTTTGCCAACCTTAACATTGAACAAAAAGAAAAATTAAATGAGCTAATTAGTGCCATCCATGAAAAGGATGATCTCTTGGACTCCCAAGAGGACTTCCTAATCAAGGAAAACAAGAAACATGTTAAGGTTAAAAATGCTTATGCTCTAGAAGTAGAAAAATGTAACAAATTATCTAGTGAGCTAAGCATATGTCATGACACTATTGCCAACCTTAGAAAAGAAAATGTTAATTTAATTGCTAAGGTTGATTCTCATGTTTGCATTGATCCTAGAAATGATAATGTTGATTTGCTAGCTAGGATTGATGAGTTAAATGTTTCTATTGTTAGCCTTAGAAATGAGAATGAGAAATTAATTGCTAAGGCTAAAGATTTTGATGTTTGCAATGCTACTATTTCCGACCTTAGAACCAAAAATGACATGTTGCATGCTATGGTTGTTGAACTTAAATCTTGCAAACCCTCTACATCTAATGTTGAGCATGTTTCCATTTGTACTAGATGTAGAGATATTAATGTTGATGCTATCCATGATCACCTAGCCTTAATTAAAAAACAAAATGATCACATAGCACAACTTAATGCTAGAATTAGAGAGCATGACTTAGAAAATGAAAAATTTAAACTTGCTAGAAGCATGCTCTATAATGGGAGACGCCCTGGCATTAAGGATGGCATTGGCTTCCAAAGGGGAGACAATGTCAAAATTAATGCCCCTCCAAAGAACTTATCTAATTTTGTTAAGGGCAAGGCTCCCATGCCTCAGGATAACGAGGGTTACATTTTGTACCCTGCCGGTTATCCTGAGAGCAAGATTAGGAAAATTCATTCTAGGAAGTCTCACTCTGGCCCTAATCATGCTTTTATGTATAAGGGTGAGACATCTAGATCTAGGCAACCAACCCATGCAAAGTTGCCTAGAAAGAAAATTCCTAATGCATCAAATGATCATAGCATTTCATTTAAAACTTTTGATGCATCTTATGTTTTAACTAACAAATCCGGCAAGGTAGTTGCCAAGATTGTTGGGGGCAAACACAAGGGCTCCAAGACTTGTGTTTGGGTACCCAAAGTTCTTATATCTAATGCCAAAGGACCCAAAACCGTTTGGGTACCTAAAACAAAGAACTAAACTTGTTTTGTAGGTTTATGCATCCGGGGGCTCAAGTTGGATACTCGACAGCGGGTGCACAAACCATATGACAGGGGAGAAAAGGATGTTCTCCTCATATGAGAAAAACCAAGATCCCCAACGAGCTATCACATTCGGGGATGGAAATCAAGGTTTGGTCAAAGGTCTGGGTAAAATTGCTATATCTCCTGACCACACTATTTCCAATGTTTTTCTTGTAGATTCCTTAGATTACAATTTGCTTTCCGTATCCCAATTATGTCAAATGGGCTACAACTGTCTTTTTACTGATACTGGTGTTACTGTCTTTAGAAGAAGTGATGATTCAATAGCATTCAAGGGAGTGTTAGAGGGTCAGCTATACTTGGTAGATTTTGATAGAGCTGAACTCGACACTTGCTTGATTGCTAAGACTAACTTGGGTTGGCTCTGGCACCGCCGACTAGCCCATGTTGGAATGAAGAATCTTCACAAGCTTCTAAAGGGAGAACACATTTTGGGACTAACCGATGTTCATTTTGAGAAAGACAGGATTTGTAGCGCATGTCAAGCCGGGAAGCAAGTTGGCATCCATCATCCACACAAAAATGTCATGACTACCGACAGGCCGCTGGAGCTCCTACACATGGATTTATTCGGTCCGATCGCTTACATAAGCATCGGCGGTAGTAAGTATTGTCTTGTAATTGTGGATGATTATTCTCGCTTCACTTGGGTGTTCTTTTTGCAGGACAAATCTTATACCCAAGAAACTTTAAAGGGATTCTTGAGACGGGCTCAAAATGAGTTCGGCTTGAGGATCAAGAAAATTAGAAGCGATAATGGGACGGAGTTCAAGAACTCTCAAATTGAAGGCTTTCTTGAGGAGGAGGGAATCAAGCATGAGTTCTCTTCTCCCTACACTCCACAACAAAATGGTGTAGTGGAGAGGAAGAATCGAACTCTATTGGACATGGCTAGAACCATGCTTGATGAGTACAAGACACCGGATCGGTTTTGGGCCGAAGCAGTCAACACCGCCTGCTACGCCATCAACTGGTTATACCTTCACCGAATCCTCAAGAAGACATCTTATGAACTCCTAACCGGTAAAAAGCCCAATATTTCATATTTTAGAGTTTTTGGTAGCAAATGTTTTATTCTTGTCAAAAGAGGTAGAAAATCTAAATTTGCTCCTAAAACTGTAGAAGGCTTTTTACTAGGGTATGACTCAAACACAAGGGCATATAGAGTCTTTAATAAGTCCTCAGGACTTGTTGAAGTTTCTTGTGACGTTGTGTTTGATGAGACTAATGGCTCTCAAGTAGAGCAAGTTGATCTTGATGATATAGGTGAAGAACAGGCTCCATGCATAGCGCTAAGGAACATGTCCATTGGGGATGTGTGTCCTAAGGAATCCGAAGAGCCTCCACATGCACAAGATCAACCATCCTCCTCCATGCAAGCATCTCCACCAACTCAAGTTGAGGATAAGGCTCAAGATGTTGAACAAGAAGATCAAGAAGATGAGCCACCTCAAAATGACGGCAACGATCAAGGGGGAGATTCAAGTGATGAAGACAAGGAGGATGAACAACCAAGGCCGCCTCACCCAAGAGTCCACCAAGCAATACAACGAGATCACCCCGTCGACACCATCCTCGGTGACATTCATAAGGGGGTAACTACTCGATCTCGTGTTGCGCATTTTTGTGAACATTACTCGTTTGTTTCCTCTATTGAGCCACACAGGGTAGAGGAAGCACTTCAAGATTCGGATTGGGTGATGGCGATGCAAGAGGAGCTCAACAATTTCACGAGGAACAAGGTATGGCACTTAGTTCCACGTCCTAATCAAAATGTTGTAGGAACCAAGTGGGTCTTCCGCAACAAGCAAGACGAGCATGGTGTGGTGACTAGGAACAAAGCTCGACTCGTGGCCAAGGGATATTCACAAGTCGAAGGTTTGGATTTTGGTGAAACCTATGCACCCGTAGCTAGGCTTGAGTCAATTCGTATATTATTGGCCTATGCTACTTACCATAGCTTCAAGCTTTATCAAATGGACGTAAAGAGTGCCTTCCTCAATGGACCAATCAAGGAGGAGGTCTACGTTGAGCAACCTCCCGGCTTTGAGGACAGTGAGTATCCTAACCATGTTTATAGGCTCTCTAAGGCGCTTTATGGGCTCAAGCAAGCCCCAAGAGCATGGTATGAATGCCTTAGAGATTTCCTTATTGCAAATGGCTTCAAAGTCGGCAAGGCCGATCCTACTTTATTCACTAAGACTCTTGACAATGATTTGTTTGTATGCCAAATTTATGTTGATGATATCATATTTGGGTCTACTAACAAATCTACATGTGAAGAATTTAGTAGGATCATGACACAAAAATTCGAGATGTCGATGATGGGGGAGTTGAAGTATTTTCTAGGATTTCAAGTCAAGCAACTCCAAGAGGGCACCTTCATTAGTCAAACGAAGTATACTCAAGATATTCTAAGCAAGTTTGGAATGAAGGATGCCAAGCCCATCAAGACACCCATGGGAACCAATGGGAATCTCGACCTCGACACGGGAGGTAAGTCCGTGGATCAAAAGGTATACCGGTCGATGATTGGTTCGTTGCTTTATTTATGTGCATCTCGACCGGACATTATGCTTTCCGTTTGCATGTGTGCAAGATTCCAAGCCGACCCTAAGGAATCACACCTTACGGCAGTAAAACGAATCTTGAGATATTTGGCTTATACTCCTAAGTTTGGGCTTTGGTACCCTCGGGGATCCACTTTTGATTTGATTGGTTATTCGGATGCCGATTGGGCGGGGTGTCGGATTAATAGGAAGAGCACATCGGGGACTTGCCAGTTCTTGGGAAGATCCTTGGTGTCATGGGCTTCAAAGAAGCAAAATTCGGTCGCTCTTTCTACTGCCGAAGCCGAGTATATTGCCGCAGGTCATTGTTGCGCGCAATTACTTTGGATGAGGCAAACCCTGCGGGACTACGGTTACAAATTAACCAAAGTCCCTTTGCTATGTGACAATGAGAGTGCAATCAAAATGGCCGACAATCCCGTCGAGCACAGCCGCACTAAGCACATAGCCATTCGGTATCATTTTCTTCGGGATCACCAACAAAAGGGGGATATCGAGATTTCTTACATTAATACTAAAGATCAATTAGCCGATATCTTTACCAAGCCACTTGATGAACAATCTTTTACCCGACTTAGGCATGAGCTTAATATTCTTGATTCTAGAAATTTCTTTTGCTAAACTTGCACATATAGCTCATGAATATACCTTTGATCATGTCTCTTTTATATATGCTATGACTAATGTGTTTTCAAGTGTATTTCCAACCAAGTCATAGGTATATTGAAAGGAAATTGGAGTCTTCGGCAAAGACAAAGGCTTCCACTCCACTCTACTACTCATCCTTCGCCGTCGCTCCGCATCATCTCTCCAACTTTGGTATAATCTTCACTCATTAATTTCATGACCAAAGGGGGGAATCTTCATTGGGCTCTAATGATTCCGTTTTTGGCGATTCATGCCAAAGGGGGAGAAAATATGAGCCCAAAGCAAAAGGACCGCACCACCACCATTTTTAAATTTGATGATTTTCAATGGTAAATTTCAAAATTGGTATCTCTTTGTGTTCTAAAGGGGGAGCAAGTAGTATTTTCAAAATTGATGGAAAACCCTCTTGAACACTAAGAGGAGACCTTATTTGAGGGGGAGTTTTGTTTAGTCAAAGGAAAAGCATTTTGGAACAAAGGAAGAAATCTTCAAAACTTAAAAATGCTTTGCAAATCTTATTCATTTACCTTTGACTATCTTGCAAAAGGACTTTGAAAAGAATTTACAAAAGAATTTGCAAAAACAAAACTTATGGTGCAAATGTGGTCCAATATGTTAAAAATAAAGAAAACTTTCCATGCGCATCATGTAAGTATTTATTGGCTCAATTCCAAGCAACCTTTGCACTTACATTATGCAAACTAGTTCAATTATGCACTTCTATTTTTGCTTTGGTTTGTGTTGGCATCAATCACCAAAAAGGGGGAGATTGAAAGGGAATTAGGCTTACACCTAGTTCCTAAATAATTTTGGTGGTTGAATTGCCCAACACAAATATTGGACTAACTAGTTTGCTCTAGTACATAAGTTACACAAGTGCAAAAGGTTCACCTTAGCCAATAAAAAGACCAAGTTTTGGATTCGACAAAGGAGCAACGAGGCAACCGAGGGCACCTCTGGCTGGAGGCACCGGACTGTCTGGTGTGCACCGGACAGTGTCCGGTGCGCCCAGAGGACTCCAACTCCAACTCTTCGCTCTCGGGAATTCTCGGAAGCCGGCGCGCTATAATTCACCGGACTGTCCGGTGTGCACCGGACATGTCCGGTGCTCCAAGGAAGCACGGCCTCCGGAACTCGCCAGCCTCGGGTTCGCTCGGCAGCCGCTCCGCTAAAATTCACCGGACTGTCCGGTGTGCACCGGACTGTCCGGTGTGCCAGCGGAGCAACGGCTCCCTGCGGCGCCAACGGCTCCCTGCGGAGCATTTAATGCGCGCGCAGCGCGCGCAGTCGTCAGGGACGCCCATGCCGGTGCACCGGACATCAAACAGTACATGTCCGGTGTGCACCGGACACCCAGGAGGGCCCAGAAGTCAGAAGCTCCAACGGTCAGAATCCAACGGCAATGGTGACGTGGCAGGGGCACCGGACTGTCCGGTGTGCACCGGACTGTCCGGTGCGCCATCGAACAGACAGGTTCCAGCAACGGTCACTTTTGGTGGTTGGGGCTATAAATACCCCAACCACCCCACATTCATTGCCATCCAAGTTTTCCACTTCTCAACTACTACAAGAGCTCTAGCATTCAATTCTAGACACACCAAATAGATCAAGTCCTCTCCAAATTCCACACAACACCATAGTGACTAGAGAGAGTGATTTGCTTGTGTTCTTTCGAGCTCTTGCGCTTGGATCGCATTCTTTTCTTTCTCATTTGTTCTTGTGATCATCACTCAATTGTAACCAAGGCAAGAGGCACCAATTGTGTGGTGGCCCTTGCGGGGGAAGTTTTGTTCCCGGTTGATTGAGAAGAAGAGAAAGCTCACTCGATCCGTGGGATCGTTTGAGAGAGGGAAGGGTTGAAAGAGACCCGACCTTTGTGGCCTCCTCAACGGGGAGTAGGTTTGCGAGAACCGAACCTCGGTAAAACAAATCCGTGTGTCACACTCTTATTCGCTTGCGATTTGTTTGTGCGCCCTCTCTCGCGGACTCGTTTATATTTCTAACGCTAACCTTGCTTGTAGTTGTGATTATTTTTGTAAATTTCAGTTTCGCCCTATTCACCCCCCCCTCTAGGCGACTATCAACTTGCAAGGTACATGAGCGAGCCAATTATCTGGGAGTATGTCAATTGATCCCTTGCTATTCTCCGATTCTTTCTCAATAGCACACTAGGATCATAAGGTGTTGGAGCAGGATCACAGTCACTAAAACCAAAGCGACTCAATACCTTTTCCACATAATGGGATTATAACAAAGTTACCCCACCATCAGCTTCTCTAACAAGCTTGATGTTTAGAATGACATCAGCCTCTCCCAAATCTTTCATCTCGAAATTGCTCGATAGAAGACTTTTAACTTCCTCAATCACATCGAGATTTGATCCAAAGATCAAGATGTCATCAACATAAAGGCACAGCATAACAGACTCACCCCACCATACCGATAGTACACACACGTGTCAGATTCATTTACAGCAAAACTAGCAGTTGTAAGAGTATTATCAAACTTTTCATGCCATTGCTTAGGTGCTTGTTTTAGACCATACAATGATTTTATCAACCTGCACACCTTGTTCTCTTGACCATCCGCAATGAACCCTTCTGGCTGATCCATATAGATCTCCTCATCCAACTCTCCATTTAGGAAAGTTGTCTTAACATCCATCTGATGAATGATAAGACCATAAGAGGCTGCCACGGCTATCAATGTGCGAATCATAGTCAATCGAGCCACTGGTGAGTAGGTATCAAAGAAATCTTCACCCTCTTTTTGGGTATATCCTTTGGCCACAAGCCTTTCCTTGTACCTCTCAATTGTACCATCAGGCCTAAGCTTTTTCTTGAAGATCCATTTACAGCCTATAGGTTGACAACCATAAGGACGGTCAACGACCTCCCAAGTTCCATTAGACATAATAGATTCCATCTCACTCCTTACTGCTTCCTTCCATAAGTCAGCATCAGGAGAGGAATATGCCTCACTAATGGTAGTTGGTGTGTCTTCCACAAGGTACACTATAAAGTCATTACCAAAGGATTTTGCAACCCTCTGTCTCTTGCTCTTTCGAGTGACTATAGTGTCATCTTCCTCAGGGATGTGCACGTGAGAATCCTCAGCATGATCTATAGGAATCAACAGTTCGTGCTCATGGGGAATTATAGTCTCATGACTTGTATCACTAGGTGTATTCTTCATGGGAAACTCATTCTCAAAAAATGTTGCGTCTCTTGATTCCATGATAGTATCAACATACATATCAGGCACATCAGATTTTATAATTAAGAACATATACCCAGTGCTATGAAAAGAGTACCCAAGGAATACACAATCAATAGTTTTAGGCCCAAGTTTACGCTTTTTGTTGACTGGCACATTCACTTTAGCCAAGCAACCCCAAGTGCGCAAATATGAGAGATTTAATCTTCTCTTTTCCCATTCCTCAAATGGTGTGATCTCTTTGTTCTTTGTTGGAACTCTATTCAGGACATGACATGCCGTCAAAATCGCCTCACCCCACCATGCCTTGGATAATCCCGCTGTACTCAACATGGCATTCACCAAATCTGTTAGAGTGCGGTTTTTCCTTTCAGCAATCCCATTGGATTGTGGTGAGAATGGCGGTGTCCTCTCATGAATAATACCATGTTCCACGCAGAACTCATCGAACACATTAGAGAAATATTCTCCACCTCGATCAGACCTTAACCGTTTTATTTTCCTCTCAAGTTGGTTCTCAACTTTAGCTTTATAGGCCTTAAAATAATTGAACGCTTCATCATTTGTTTTTAAGAGATACACATAGCAAAATCTAGTGGAGTCATCTATAAAAGTGAGAAAGTATCTTTTACCACCTTTGGTCAAAATTCCATTCATCTCGCACAGATCAGAATGAACAAGTTCTAGAGGTGCCAAACTCCTCGCCTCAGCAGCCTTGTGAGGCTTGCGGGGTTGTTTTGATTCAACACACACATGGCACTTAGACTTTTTGACCAAGTTAAATTTAGGAATTAAGTTTATATTTGCTAACCGCATAAGATAGCCAAAACTTGCATGACAAAAACGTGAATGCCATAAATCTGACTCATCAGAAAAATTAACAGAATTCACCAGTTTATTACACACATCATGCAGTGATAAGCGGAACAAGCCTCCGCAGTCATATCCTTTACCAACAAAAATACCATGTTTAGACACAACACATTTATTAGACTCAAGAACAACTTTGTATCCATCTCGACATAGCATAGAAGCGCTAACGAGATTCTTCTTGATAGAGGGCACATGCTGCACACTCTTCAATGGCACCGTCTTTCCCGAAGTAAACTTCAGAATGACCGTACCAACACCAAGAACATGAGCACGCGACCCATTTCCCATTAACAAGGCGCCAGACCTCCCAACCTGGTAGGAGGAGAACATAGAGGCATCAGCACACACATGAATGTTTGGACCACTGTCCATCCACCACTCAGGTGAATTACAAACTGAGAGAACAAATGGTAAAGAATTACCATACCCAGATGTTCCACCTTCAGTTTCAGTGGTTACAACATTAGCTGATTTCTTGTCTTGAGTGAACTTGCGATCAGGGCACTCTCTTGCCCAATGTTGATCACTGCCACAGACAAAGCATCCTCCCTTTCCCTTGTTATTGTTGTTCTTCTTTTTAAACTGTGCTGTTTGAACAGGTTTATTCGCGTTCTCTGGTTTGTTCTGGTTTTTCTTCTTATTAAACTTGCGGAAGTTTCTCTTCTGCACCACATTAGCAGTAGAGGTCTCAACACCTTTTCCACTGTCCTTTGTTCTAGCCCTTTCCTCAACATCAAGAGTACCAATGATGTAATATCCACTTTTGTAAAAATGAGTATAAAGAAAATTATACTCATGTATACATATGTGTGTCATCCAAGTTTATCATTTCATGAGCACATCACATATAACAAACAACTAAAGGACAAAAGGCACCTAAAAAGAATACATGCATCATGTTGGGATTTTTATTTTGTGTGCATTCTGTGACAACATAAAATAATATAAAAGAAAATAAATATGTTATAAAAAAAGTGGAATTTATATTCCAAAGGAAAATTCAAGAATTGGAAAAAAGAGAGAAGAAGAGAAATTACTAGGTGAATAAAAATAAGAATATATAAGTATTATTCTTATACATATTAGAGTTTGAATTTGTATAGTTGACTCAAAGGTGAAACTCATATTCAAATTCAAAATTTATTCAAAATAATTATGAATAAGAAAAACAGAAAATAAAAACAAAAAGAAAAAAGGAAAGACCACATACCTGGACTTCGGCTGCGAATTCGGCCCACCAAGGAAAACCCACTGCGTGGCCCACGATCCTTTCCCACCCGCGCGCAAGTGTCATCCGTCACTTACACATGGGCCCGCTCGGCCAGTGCATCACCCGCGTGTGCCCGCTGCTTGAGTCGCTGGACCACGGGACCCGCATGTCAGCTCGGTCTTCTTCTCAACGGCACGCGACTTCTTCTCTGCGCGCGCGCTCGGATCCGTGGAATTCGGAGCTCCTGCGCCGATTGTGGAGAACGTTGCGGGCCCTTGGACCGATTCTCCGAGGCTATAAGTCGTAGTATTAGGACCGATTGCTTCTTATCCCTCAGCTCCTCGCCACCTGTTGCCGTCGTGCATCGCTCGGGTGAAAGAAATTGCCGCCGCCGGGGAGTTTCCCAACCATCGCCGTAGTAGCTGTCGGGCAGGGTCGTGGTGTTCCTCGAGTCATCGGGGGGTCTACACGGGGACATTCCGGGCGCGATTGAGGGCCAACGGCGCCGTAATTTCTTGCCGGAGTGGCATCGTCACCGTCGGACCGCCCCTCAACGGCGCCAGGCCCCTGCGCTGCATAGCTCGAGGTGAGAGTACCCCCATCGTTTTCGCCTTGGTCCCCTCTGCGTTTTGCACTTCGTTTCGCGTGAATCCGCAAACCAGTGCGCCTGTTCGGCCTACTCCGGCGTCGTCTCCGCCGTAGGGAGTGGGCGGCGCCGCCGCGTCCAGCCGCGTCGAGAGGGCGAGCGCTGTGGGCCGTTGGATCGATTCCCTACGGTTTAGATTAGAAGCAGAGCGTACCGATTCGACCGATCGCGCGCGACCGTCGATCCTGCGCTTAACGACTCAGATTAGATGCCCTCGGTAACCCTTCGCGTGTTTGGATCGTGACCGTCGGATGGTAGATCGATGGCCAGCGATGGTTCTGGATCTCTTTAAATCGGGAGCGTCGATCTCGGATCGGTCGGTGCAAGTTGCATACCGGTTCAGATTTTAACAGTGGCTAATCTGGCGCGTCCAATTCCGATCGGACGGCCAGAATGGCCCGATACCCCTTCGGCTGGTGGTTTTATAAAAGAGACCCCGCTCATTATAGGAATCAACCCGCAGTCCATTGTATAGTAATCTGAGTCTTGGAAATCTTTATAGTTGGGCCCCTGGACTTTCCAGAAATTGGCGCCCAGTCCAGAGCACGTTTAAAACATATAAATGAATTAGTAAAGGTATTTTTAATACAAAAATAATTCCTAGAACTTAGTTAATTCATAGAAAATTCATTTTAGCTCCAAATTTAGCCATTCCAATTTCTAAAATTTTGTAATAATATTCTTTATCATTTAATATCACTGTTTTGACATGAAAGCAGTAATAAAGTTTATTTGTCATTTAATTCTATTTTAATCACATTAAACCTTAGGAAATTCATAACTTGAACACTATAACTCCAAATTTAGTGATTCCAGTTCCTATGGTTTCATTTTAATGTGTAGATTTTTACTGTATATTTCATTCATCTGTTTGGTGTGATGTTGATTTTGGCTATACTATGTATGTATTGTGTTGATGCGAGTAGACGAGCAAGCCACTGTGGAAACTGAGGTTCAACAAGTAGAAGTAGCTGAGCAGGAGCTCATTACAGGCAAGTTGTGCCCTTAATCACTTACTTTTCCCAGCCATGTTCTTATTAATTTTAATGATCTGCATAGGTTAATTTTGATGGGATCCTTTATGTACCCCAGTTTTGATTACCTCTATACCTTGTTCACCCCTGGAATATTTTTGGGTAGTACTTGCTATTGCTTTATATGGATTGGGTATGGAGATTCATTATTCATGATTATTCTGTTATTATCTTGTTATTATTATTGTTCATGTTAAGATCATTAAATTAATGGGAACATGGAGCGACCACCCGGGAAAACAGTGCTACCACAAGGGTTTAATGGGACGCCCTTGGCTGACTAATTAGGAAAGCTAGTGGAAGACTACCTTACCCGAAAGGGGCAAGGGCAGTAGGGGAGAGGTCAGTGTAGGGAGGTCCCTGGTTGATTTTGCTGCGATGGCGGTCAGCCAGGAACCCTGCACTGGATCTTCCTATAAACTGTAGCGGGTTTTCGGAAGCTAGTGGAACTTTGTAAAGGCCTCGTAGTGGATCCCTAGCCATTCACCTCGGTAGTGTCTAAGGGCCTTGCAAACCCAGGCGACATGGGATACACGACTTGTGGGTAAAGATGCGCAACCTCTGCAGAGTGTAAAACTAGTATACTAGCCGTGCTCACGGTCATGAGCGGCTCGGACCCTCACATGATTAACTATGGAACTTAAGTTTAATTTGACATTTGCATCGCATTTGGGATTATTTTACTATTACTGTTCTTCATTATTATTAAGGTTTGGTATTTACTTGCACTTAGTAATTGCTAATAAAATTTTGACCAACTTATAAAAGCAATGCTCAGCCTTAGCCTCTATTTTATTGATCAGCCTTACACTACATGAACTCCCACCTTTGGTGAGTTCATGCCACATTATTCCCCACAACTTGTTGAGCTATGAACGTATGTGAGCTCACTCTTGCTGTCTCACACCCCCCCACAGGAGAAGAACAGGTGGTCGAAGAGGAGCCGCCTAACACTGAGGAGTTAGATCTGATCTAGGTGGCGTTTCTCAGTCGACATTGGCACCGACGATCCTTAGTTCGTTTTATCTTTATTATTTTATTTTGTAATAAGACTTCCGCTATGTAATAAGTACTCTGATGTTTTATGACATTTATCTCTATACACTCTGTTATTATATATGTTGTCTTCTTGGCGCATGTATGAGATGCACCCGGCTTTGTTCCTTAAAACCGGGTGTTACAGAAGTGGTATCAGAGGAAATGTTGACTGTAGGACGAGACCTAGATAGAAATGGACAGCCCTTACCCACTTATCTTATTCTGATTCATTCTATACTTACCTTACTCTGATTCTTTCTACACTTATCTTGATCCTGTCTCACCTTCTACTGTTCTACTCTGATAATTCTTATCTTTTCTACTCTGAGACAAGATGGATTTCAAACCTTGGAATCCCTACCCTATGACATTCTTAAGAGTTAGGGAACCCAAAACAAAAGTTAAAACTATTTTCTTAAAAAAAAATGTTGGTTGATTGTGCTGATGCTAAATGTCTGATTTGCTTCTTTGATTGATTGAATTATTATAGATGGACATCTTAGCATGTACCAATATAAGGTATTGAATTAGCTATAGTAGGTGAAATATTAATCTGCTTAGCTAATAAATCCCCCAAAATAACCTGATTTGTAAAGTACCGCCTTGGCTACTATTTTCTTACCATATGTATCTAACTCAGATGGTCAATACCAGGCGGGGTGGTGGAATTGATCTGCCTCCTAATCAACACACTCGGAGGATATATAGACAACCTCAGCCACAGCCAGCAGAGATGAATCCTCCTAACCCTCCACCAGGCGGAGTTGACCCACTGGTTGCTGCTCAGATGGCGGTGATGCAGCAAATGGCGGACACTATGGCTGATATGCGTGCCCAGATGCAGCAAGAACGCCAAGAGATGCGTCAGGAAAGAGAAGATATACGCCAGGAGCTGCGCCAGGAGAGAGATGAGATACGCCAAGAAAGGAGGGCGCAACAACAGCAGCTGCAACAACAACTTCAACAACAGCAACAAGTGCCATTGCCTCCACCACCACCACCAGTTCCACCTCGGGATAAGCACCGGGAGTTTATGAGTCATAAGCCACCTACATTCGCTAGCTCACCTGATCCACTGGACGCGGATGATTGGCTGAAGTCCATTGAGAAGATGCTGAATATTGCACAATGCACTGACCGGGAGAAGGTTTTATATGCCTCTGGACGTCTGACTGGTCCTGCTGCTGACTGGTGGGATTCATATACGGCTGCCCACGATGCTGCTGATACTATTACTTGGGCAGAGTTCAGTACACAATTCAGGAACTACCATATTCCAGCTGGTATGATCGAGATCAAGAAGAAGGAGTTTCTGTCATTGAAGCAAGGCAATATGTCGGTCAGCGAGTATAGAGACAAATTTATTCAGCTGTCGAGGTATGCTCCGGAGGAAGTTGCTGAGGATGAGAGAAAGCAGGAGCATTTTATTGAAGGACTTAATGGACCGCTGCAGTATGCTCTAGTGGCACACACCTTTCCATCCTTTCAGAGGCTATTGGATAAGGCTCTTGCTATTGAACACAAGCGTGTTCAACTGGGTGATTTGAAGAGGAAGGCTATCTCACAAGGACAGGGTAGCAGTAGTGTTCGCCCTCGCTACAGTTCACCACAGGGTACACCGACTCGACCAGGAGGACCACGCCCAGTTCAGCAATCACCACTGAGGACTCCACCTCCTCGACAGGCTACTCCCACGGGCACCCCGACGAAGTTTGCAGGACAGAGTCCGGGCACTCAATGTTTCAAGTGTGGGAAGATTGGTCATTATGCAAATGTCTGCCCACAGAGGATTGCTACTACTCCAGTTCAGAACAAGCAACAGACCCCTGGCAAGGGATATTCTATAGCCAGGGTGAATCAAGTCAGCGTTGATGATACTCCGGATGGAGGGGACCTCGTAATTGGTATGTTTTATGTTAATACAATTCCTGCAACAATATTATTTGATTCTGGTGCTACACATTCATTCATGTCTGCTAGATATGCCAACACAAATGAAATACCACTGCTAAATATGAGAAAACCCCTGATAGTAATTACACCTAAAGGGCCTGTTGAGGCGAATCAAATGACACGTAGATTGACCTTGACCATTATGGGTAGAGAATTTGGAGCTACTGCTATAATATTAGAGTCAAGCAGTATAGATCTGATCCTGGGTATGTCATGGCTGAGAAAAGCAAAGGCCGTTATAGCTTGTGGTAGAGGTACCATAGAGCTCACTACCACTAAAGGAGAAAGATTTCAAGTTAATATTGCAGTAACCTCCTCATCCATGCGTGCAATGTTCTTTATGCCTGAGGAGTTTGTTGGTGACAACATCCGGGTGGTTAGAGATTTTCCGGATGTCTTTCCAGAGGAGTTACCAGGGATGCCACCTGATAGAGAAGTCGAGTTTGTTATTGATCTCTTACCTGGAACCGCCCCTATTTCTAAACGGCCATATAGAATGTCCGTAGAAGAGTTGAAGGAACTTAAGAAGCAGTTGACGGAGTTACAAGAGGCTGGTTACATTCGTCCAAGTTCCTCACCTTGGGGAGCACCGGTGTTATTTGTGCAGAAGAAGGATGGATCGCAACGGATGTGTGTGGATTATAGATCTCTTAATGATGTTACGGTGAAGAACAAGTATCTGTTGCCCCGTATTGAGGATTTATTTGATCAGATGCGAGGTGCTAGAGTATTCTCGAAGATTGATCTCCGATCCGGTTACCATCAGATGAGGATTAGACCATCGGATATTCCCAAGACGGCTTTCTCGACTCGATATGGATTATATGAGTTTACTGTTATGTCATTTGGATTAACCAATGCACCAGCTTATTTCATGAATTTGATGAACAAAGTGTTTATGGAGTATTTGGACAGATTCGTCGTGGTGTTTATCGACGATATTCTTATCTATTCTAAGAATGAAAGTGATCATGAACAACATTTAAGGTTGGTGCTACAGAAGTTACGAGATAATCAACTCTATGCTAAGTTCAGCAAGTGCGAGTTTTGGATTGACAAGGTGCCATTCCTTGGTCATATTATTTCTAATGGAGGAATAGCCGTGGATCCTGCTAAAGTGAAGGAGATTATGGAGTGGAGAGTGCCCACTACAGTTACGGAGATTCGGAGTTTCTTGGGACTCGCAGGATATTATCGGAGATTTATTGAAGGATTTTCTAAGATTGCTAAGCCCATGACATCGCTTTTGGAGAAAGGAAGAGAATTCAAGTGGGATGAGAAGTGTCAAGAAAGCTTTGATCAGTTGAAGGAGAGACTAATGTCGCCACCAGTATTGATTATGCCAGATCTGCAGAAGGGATTTGACATTTATTGTGATGCATGTGGCCAAGGACTTGGATGTGTGCTCATGCAAGAAGGACATGTGATTGCCTATGCATCTCGTCAGTTGCGGAAGCATGAATTGAACTACCCCACTCATGACTTGGAATTAGCAGCGGTTGTGCATGCACTCAAGATTTGGAGACACTATATTATGGGAACTAAGTGCCAAGTATACACGGATCATAAGAGTTTGAAGTATATATTCACTCAGAAGGATCTCAATCTAAGGCAACGCCGTTGGTTGGAGCTCATTAAGGATTATGACTTGGAGATTCACTATCACCCAGGCAAGGCGAATTTGGTTGCAGATGCCTTGAGTCGGAAGGAGCATGTTCACTCCGCTTTCGTTGTCCAGCTACCTGATGAATTAGAAAAGACTTTGAGAGGCTCAACCTGGGAATTGTTACACATACGGAAGGAGTGACTATTGAATTGGAACCTACCTTGGAGCAAGAAATTCGTAAAGGTCAGATTGGTGATGCTAAGATTCAAGAGATCAAGGATCTTATTACAGAGGGTAGAGGCCCAGAGTTCACGGAGGATGAACAAGGCACGATATGGTTCAAGAATCGGATCTGTGTTCCCGATATTGATAGTCTTCGGGAAACCATATTGAAGGAAGCACATGATTCAGTTTATTCTATCCACCCTGGGAGCACTAAGATGTATCAGGATTTAAAGCAAAAATATTGGTGGTATGGATTGAAGAGAGATGTGGCTGCACATGTGGCTATGTGCGATGTATGCCAAAGAGTTAAAGCTGAACACCAGAGGCCAGCCGGACTATTGCACCCACTGAAGATACCTGAGTGGAAATGGGAAGAGATTGGCATGGACTTCATTGTTGGATTACCCCGCACGTCTGCTGGATATGATTCTATTTGGGTGATTGTGGACAGGCTAACCAAGGTAGCCCACTTTATTCCAGTGAAGACCACTTATTCAGGAGCTAAGTTGGCAGAGTTGTACATGGCACGGATTGTATGC
Source organism: Zea luxurians (assembly GCA_029449295.1). Taxonomy (NCBI): domain Eukaryota; kingdom Viridiplantae; phylum Streptophyta; class Magnoliopsida; order Poales; family Poaceae; genus Zea; species Zea luxurians. The sequence continues at coordinate 1,741,215 of JAOPSE010000119.1, forward strand.
CTGCATGGTGTGCCAAAGAAGATTGTGTCAGATCGAGGATCACAGTTTACCTCTCGATATTGGAAGAAGTTGCACGAGTCATTGGATACGAGATTGAATTTTAGCTCGGCTTATCATCCCCAGACTGATGGGCAGACTGAGAGGACTAACCAAGTACTGGAAGATATGTTAAGAGCTTGTGCTCTTAAGCATGGTGGAAGTTGGGATAAGAGTCTACCGTATGCGGAGTTCTCATATAATAATAGCTATCAGGCCAGCTTGAAGATGTCACCGTTTGAGGCTTTGTATGGCAGAAAGTGCAGGACTCCCTTGTATTGGAATCAAACTGGTGAAAGGCAGTTGTTTGGACCTGAGATTATACAAGAAGCAGAGGAACAAGTCCAACAGATCAGGGAGAATTTGAGAACTGCACAATCCAGGCAGAAAAGCTATGCTGACACCCGGAGAAGACTACTTGAGTTTAAGGAGGGAGATTATGTCTATTTGAAGGTGTCACCACTCCGGGGTATGAGAAGATTCAAAGTCAAAGGAAAGTTGTCCCCTCGCTTTATTGGACCCTTTTTAATCTTAAAGCGAGTGGGAGAGGTTGCATATCAATTGGAGTTACCGGATCATCTCGCGGATGTTCATGATGTATTCCATGTATCTCAGCTGAAGAAATGTCTCAGGGTGCCTGGAGAGCAATTACCAATGGAAGACCTTAGTGTTCAAGAGGATTTGACTTATGCTGAGTACCCCATCAAGATTCTGGATACTTTGACTCGAGTTACGAGGAATAAGGTTATAAAGATGTGCAAAGTTCAATGGAGTCACCACGGTGAAGATGAAGCAACTTGGGAAAGAGAAGAAGAGCTTCGTATAGATTTTCCCCACCTTTTCCCTAGATCTTCTTAAATCTCGAGGACGAGATTATTTTAAGGGGGGTAGGATTTGTAATATCCACTTTTGTAAAAATGAGTATAAAGAAAATTATACTCATGTATACATATGTGTGTCATCCAAGTTTATCATTTCATGAGCACATCACATATAACAAACAACTAAAGGACAAAAGGCACCTAAAAAGAATACATGCATCATGTTGGGATTTTTATTTTGTGTGCATTCTGTGACAACATAAAATAATATAAAAGAAAATAAATATGTTATAAAAAAGTGGAATTTATATTCCAAAGGAAAATTCAAGAATTGGAAAAAAAGAGAGAAGAAGAGAAATTACTAGGTGAATAAAAATAAGAATATATAAGTATTATTCTTATACATATTAGAGTTTGAATTTGTATAGTTGACTCAAAGGTGAAACTCATATTCAAATTCAAAATTTATTCAAAATAATTATGAATAAGAAAAACAGAAAATAAAAACAAAAAGAAAAAAAAGGAAAGACCACATACCTGGACTTCGGCTGCGAATTCGGCCCACCAAGGAAAACCCACTGCACGGCCCACGATCCTTTCCCACCCGCGCGCAAGTGTCATCCGTCACTTACACATGGGCCCGCTCGGCCAGTGCATCACCCGCGTGCGCCCGCTGCTTGAGTCGCTGGACCACGGGACCCGCATGTCAGCTCGGTCTTCTTCTCAACGGCACGCGACTTCTTCTCTGCACGCGCGCTCGGATCCGTGGAATTCGGAGCTCCTGCGCCGATTGTGGAGAACGTTGCGGGCCCTTGGACCGATTCTCCGAGGCTATAAGTCGTAGTATTAGGACCGATTGCTTCTTATCCCTCAGCTCCTCGCCACCTGTTGCCGTCGTGCATCGCTCGGGTGAAAGAAATTGCCGCCGCCGGGGAGTTTCCCAACCATCGCCGTAGTAGCTGTCGGGCAGGGTCGTGGTGTTCCTCGAGTCATCGGGGGGGTCTACACGAGGACATTCCGGGCGCGATTGAGGGCCAACGGCGCCGCAATTTCTTGCCGGAGTGGCATCGTCACCGTCGGACCGCCCCTCAACGGCGCCAGGCCCCTGCACTGCATAGCTCGAGGTGAGAGTACCCCCATCGTTTTCGCCTTGGTCCCCTCTGCGTTTTGCACTTCGTTTCGCGTGAATCCGCAAACCAGTGCGCCTGTTCGGCCTACTCCGGCGTCGTCTCCGCCGTAGGGAGTGGGCGGCGCCGCCGCGTCCAGCCGCGTCGAGAGGGCGAGCGCTGTGGGCCGTTGGATCGATTCCCTACGGTTTAGATTAGAAGCAGAGCGTACCGATTCGACCGATCGCGCGCGACCGTCGATCCTGCGCTTAACGACTCAGATTAGATGCCCTCGGTAACCCTTCGCGTGTTTGGATCGTGACCGTCGGATGGTAGATCGATGGCCAGCGATGGTTCTGGATCTCTTTAAATCGGGAGCGTCGATCTCGGATCGGTCGGTGCAAGTTGCATACCGGTTCAGATTTTAACAGTGGCTAATCTGGCGCGTCCAATTCCGATCGGACGGCCAGAATGGCCCGATACCCCTTCGGCTGGTGGTTTTATAAAAGAGACCCCGCTCATTATAGGAATCAACCCGCAGTCCATTGTATAGTAATCTGAGTCTTGGAAATCTTTATAGTTGGGCCCCTGGACTTTCCAGAAATTGGCGCCCAGTCCAGAGCACGTTTAAAACATATAAATGAATTAGTAAAGGTATTTTTAATACAAAAATAATTCCTAGAACTTAGTTAATTCATAGAAAATTCATTTTAGCTCCAAATTTAGCCATTCCAATTTCTAAAATTTTGTAATAATATTCTTTATCATTTAATATCACTGTTTTGACATGAAAGCAGTAATAAAGTTTATTTGTCATTTAATTCTATTTTAATCACATTAAACCTTAGGAAATTCATAACTTGAACACTATAACTCCAAATTTAGTGATTCCAGTTCCTATGGTTTCATTTTAATGTGTAGATTTTTACTGTATATTTCATTCATCTGTTTGGTGTGATGTTGATTTTGGCTATACTATGTATGTATTGTGTTGATGCGAGTAGACGAGCAAGCCATTGTGGAAACTGAGGTTCAACAAGTAGAAGTAGCTGAGCAGGAGCTCATTACAGGCAAGTTGTGCCCTTGATCACTTACTTTTCCCAGCCATGTTCTTATTAATTTTAATGATCTGCATAGGTTAATTTTGATGGGATCCTTTATGTACCCCAGTTTTGATTACCTCTATACCTTGTTCACCCCTGGAATATTTTTGGGTAGTACTTGCTATTGCTTTATGTGGATTGGGTATGGAGATTCATTATTCATGATTATTCTGTTATTATCTTGTTATTATTATTGTTCATGTTAAGATCATTAAATTAATGGGAACATGGAGCGACCACCCGGGAAAACAGTGCTACCACAAGGGTTTAATGGGACGCCCTTGGCTGACTAATTAGGAAAGCTAGTGGAAGACTACCTTACCCGAAAGGGGCAAGGGCAGTAGGGGAGAGGTCAGTGTAGGGAGGTCCCTGGTTGATTTTGCTGCGATGGCGGTCAGCCAGGAACCCTGCACTGGATCTTCCTATAAACTGTAGCGGGTTTTCGGAAGCTAGTGGAACTTTGTAAAGGCCTCGTAGTGGATCCCTAGCCATTCACCTCGGTAGTGTCTAAGGGCCTTGCAAACCCAGGCGACATGGGATACACGACTTGTGGGTAAAGATGCGCAACCTCTGCAGAGTGTAAAACTAGTATACTAGCCGTGCTCACGGTCATGAGCGGCTCGGACCCTCACATGATTAACTATGGAACTTAAGTTTAATTTGACATTTGCATCGCATTTGGGATTATTTTACTATTACTGTTCTTCATTATTATTAAGGTTTGGTATTTACTTGCACTTAGTAATTGCTAATAAAATTTTGACCAACTTATAAAAGCAATGCTCAGCCTTAGCCTCTATTTTATTGATCAGCCTTACACTACATGAACTCCCACCTTTGGTGAGTTCATGCCACATTATTCCCCACAACTTGTTGAGCTATGAACGTATGTGAGCTCACTCTTGCTGTCTCACACCCCCCCACAGGAGAAGAACAGGTGGTCGAAGAGGAGCCGCCTAACACTGAGGAGTTCGATCTGATCTAGGTGGCGTTTCTCAGTCGACATTGGCGCCGACGATCCTTAGTTCGTTTTATCTTTATTATTTTATTTTGTAATAAGACTTCCGCTATGTAATAAGTACTCTGATGTTTTATGACATTTATCTCTATACACTCTGTTATTATATATGTTGTCTTCTTGGCGCATGTATGAGATGCACCCGGCTTTGTTCCTTAAAACCGGGTGTTACAAATGAGCTCTTCCACATTGAACTCTTGTCTCTTATGTTTGAGAGAGGTAGCAAAGTCCTTCCAAGAAGGTGGCAACTTGGCGATTATACCGCCAGCCACAAACTTGTCAGGCAAAGGACAAGGAAAAAGTTCGAGTTCCTTAGCTAGTGCCTGAAACTCATGAGCCTGTTCCACTACAGATCGGTTCTCAACCATATTGTAGTCATACAGCTGCTCCATGAGGTACAACTCGCTACCAGCGTCAGTTACTCCAAACTTTCCGACAAGTGCATCCCACAGCTCTTTCCCTATGGGAAGGATAATATAGCTTTTCTGGAATTTTGTATCCAGTGCGCTAATTACTGCTCCTCGAAAGAGGTTGTCTTCAGCCTTAAACTTAGCCTCATCCTCAGGAGGTAAGTTGGCAGGCTTGCCCTCAGCGGCATGAAAACAAGACATTGCAGTTAGCCACAATTCCATCTTAGCTTTCCATATCAAGAAGTTTTTACCATCAAAAGGATCAGGCTTTAGCACAGCAGCAAAACCTCTGACAGAAAAATGCCTAACATTAGGTTTTTGGATTGTTAGAATTATAGGCATTTTCCGTATCATTTTAATTCCATAAATTAATATTATGATGATGACATATAAAAGATAATTAATCATGACATCAAATATATCCATAACAATATGGATCATGAGAACATAAAGCATATGAATTATATAAATCATATAAATACGATAAACATGTAAACTGACTGAACAATTGAAAATAAACAGATAGAAATATAAACAACATGACTGTAAAATTAAAACAGGCAGATCTATCATATTATAATAAGACAGAACAGATAAGATAAAATCATTCCTACATATGAAACAGCATAGATGAATATATGAAACATATATAATCTCCAGAACGCAAAACAGTAAGTAAATAAACTGATCATACCCTCCCATGCGCTCTGATGATCCAGATCCTTGGCCAGCTTCTTTTGTCATGTTGGAGATGTTTTGGGCAGTCGCGTAGACGCTCCCCAAAAACCTAATTGCCGATTCCCCGTGCAAGGTCGTCGGAGGCACCTGCCCTCTTGCTTCTCTGTGCGCGCAGAGTCACGAGATGAAAATACCCTCACTCGGCGGCTGGACTGTGATTCTGAAAGTGTTTTCTCGCGTGTACCGAGTGACAGGGGTGCTCCTCTATTTAACCTCTCGCAGAGGGAAGCTGAAGGAGAAAGGTCTCGCCGAGTCACGCCAAGAGTCGGCCAGCTCTCGCCGAGTCATGCCATGAGTCGGCCAGCTAAAGGAGAAGGGTCACTCGGCTGACGAAGAGACAGGCAACGGTTAGTAAGTGCTAAAAATTAACACAACCACACCACGCCCGCTTGCCTGCCTGCCTGCCACGCCCGGCCGGCGGCGGCGGCGCGCGCGCGTGTGGCAAGCCCTTGTCTGTTTCCTGACTTCTCAAGTTAAGTGGAATAATTCCCACCATATAAGTCAAGCCAAAAGACTCTTGGACTTCCAATATGGTACTATTGGTATTCTCCACCATTACACACCATAGAGTTTATTCAATAAATGGGCCAGGCCCATAAAAGATCTGTTGGAACTTGCTCACAGGCGCAAGATAATCCAACGAGGAGATGTGGTGGTGCTAACAGGGTTTCTGCATGTGATGGCAATAGCTCTGTTCCTCTAGCCTCTCAAGGGCACTGTGCGGGGGTATTTATAGGTATCTGAGTGCCCAGCGTCCTGTGTTAAGGACGCATGTGCCCTCAGACACCTAGGTTTTCCCCGGAATATTCCCATAAAGCGGGGTTACAGACCGTAATTACATGGATGCCTTTACAAATTAGGCCCGTAATGCGCAGCGGCCACGCAGGGCCTGTTACAATGGGCCGTGTGGTCGTGGGCCTGCATGCTGGACGAGGTCGCAAGATGGGACGACCTCGTCACAGGTCTTCGTCCGGTGACGTATGGGACGAAGGGTGAGCCTGCCTGTTGTCTTGTCTCCGTTGGTCCAACGATTACGACGAAGGCATCGAGCGAAGGGTGGCGTCTTCGCCTTCGCCCCAACATTTGCCCCCAAGGGACCAGTTCGACTAAGTCATCTGGTGCCGAAGACGTCGCTAGATGGCGGAGACGCTGCCCTCGCTCGAAGTGGTTCCGCGGGGGTTTTTGACATGACCGTTGATTGACACCGTACTGTTGGACTGCGGGTTTCCCGAAGTGTCGCGCCCTGTGTATAAAAGGGGGCGGGGGGCGGCGCGTTTTGAACTTTATCTTTCCGCGCTCCGTGGAAACCCTAGCCGCCTTTTCCACCTTCTTGCTGCTCGTCTGCCTTCCTTGCTCTTGTTCGCCGGAGATCTGGCCCGAGTGAAGCAGACCGCTCGCCGCCGCCGACGGTACGTAGCGATGCCGACCTCTTCTTCTTCTGCTACCGCTACGCCGCCGGCCGACGCGTCATCTGAGGAGACATTGAGCACTGTGGCGGCGGAGGAGTTGCGCGCCGGCGATACGGTGGATTTCGGTGTGTCGCGGATGTCCTCGGTCCGCGTGCAAGATATGCAGCGGCTTGGTTACTTTGGCGGCGGAGTCGCTCGTGTCCCGGGGATGGAGGAGGTCCCCGAGCCGGAAGGCGAGTTGGTTGTGTTCGAGGCGTTCTTTGCCACTGGTCTTCGCCTGCCTGCGCACAAATTTGTGTGAGAAGTCCTGCGCAGATTTAACGTCCAGGTTCATCAGCTGACTCCGAATGTCGTGGTGGCTCTGTCGAAGTATGTCTGGGCGACGACTTCGTACAGCGAACAGCCATCGGTCGAAGTCTTCGCGAAGTACTATTGCCTGCATTGGCAGAAAAGGATGATCGTAAATGAGGTTGCCCAGTTTGGGTCCTGTACATTTACGCCGAAGGCCGACAAGACCACGATGGAGGTAGTTGAGTTGGTTCCTTGCGCCCGCAACAAGTGGGGCAACTGGCATGAGTTTTGGTTCTACGTTGCGGAGGGCACAGTCAAAGACCATCCGGGGCTCCCCATGGCCGAGATGTGCTCACATTATTACTCAGCATACCCGCCGTTTGAAGTGGCGGAGGAGGATGCGGACGAAGGGGCCCTTCGGTGCGCCGCCGGCCTGAGCAGCGGGCGCGATTTGATTGAGGAATTTGTGGCGTACGGGGTGTGGCCTTTGGCGCATGGCTGGGCGTTGGGCGAAGTATGCCCTCGCCAGATGCCTTCCCATGGTGGGAAGCTGGTGCGAAGTCCCGCCTTCGCGCTGGATCTACATAGCCGCGATCCAGCCGCCTTTGTGCGTGAGGCGGCGGATGGGGCGGTGCGGATCGTCGGTTGGTACGTGCCGAGGACAGAGGGCCAGCGTAGCTGGGATATTCGCGGGTCTAATGACCGCTTGAACGGGGTTTTCGAGTTGAACCGTCTGCCATATGGCGGTTATCCCGGCCAAGACGATGTGGATCGTCGCGGGAAGAAGTCAGTGGTAGAGACTGGAGACGACCCCACGCCGTGGCCGCCCCATCCTCTAAGAAGAGGAAACTAGGTATTGCTGTGGGAGGACTGGGTGTGTCTGATGGTTTTGCTAGGGAATTGATGAGGACATGTGCGGCCCCGGGGGGAAGGATGTCTTCGCCCGAGCTCCAGGAGTCTTCGGCGCGGATGCTGAGGGTTACCGGGGGTTGGTGGCCTAAGAATGTTCCTGTCCCCCGCGTGGCCGGCGAAGACTTTTTTACATCTCGCATGGTTCGTGACTGGAAAGTGTTTCCTTACGGGCGGAATATTGCTGTTGTTGTGTCGGCAGTGATGGACAAGGATCGTCAGGGAGCTGCACAGAAGCGCCAGGCGGTCGTCAGGCTTCATGAGGCCAGGCCGAAGAGGCCGCGGGGGACTACGAAAGCTGCTGCCCCCGGCGGAAGCCAGCCGCCGCTGGCAGCGAAGTCGGCCGTCCCTGCATCCAGCAGGGCGCTAGAGGCTACGAAGGCGGCTGCCGCCGGTGGTTCCAAGTCTGTGAAGACCGCCCCTGTGCCCAGCGCGGTGCCGGAGGCTGCGAAGGCGGCCCGAGAGTTGCCACCGCCAGGCAAGCGCGTCGCCGACTTCGCCACCGACATTAGTGTGGAAGATTATCTTGTTGGTAAGTCGCTAGCTCGAGTTTTTTTTATATGTTGATATGTCGCAGGGTCGGACGAAGGCCAACTTGTTGTTGTTCCGCCTGCCGTTGCGACCGTGGCGGCTGCCGTGGTGCCCAGGGCGAAGGGCAGTGCTCTTAGTGCTGGTGGTGAGATTCCGGCACTCGCTGCCGTCAGGGACGAGGCGGGTGCTGTGTCCCGCTGGCTGAAGGAGCTGAAGGAGGCACTAAGTCAGGTACGTTGAGCTAGACTCCAGTTTTTTACCGGCTTTGTTGGGGTTGTGGTCTTATGTGTGTCTTGTAGGCGGCTGACTTCGTTGACCGCACGGCGTCGGGGGCCCTGACGGCAGTTGTGTCTGCCGAAGTCGAGAGACTTCGGACGCAACATGCTGACGCCGTCCGGGAAAAGTCGGCCGCCGACAGCAAATGTCGTAAGCTGGCGGATAAGGTGGCCGCGCTGGAGGGTGAGAGGACTGACCTCCGGCGCCAACTGGTGGAGGAAAGGAAGGAGGCTAATGAGGCTCTTGCCAAGGCGCAGTCTGCGCAGGCGGAAGCCAATTTGGCGCGGGCGGAGGGCAGTCTTGCCAGGCAGCGCGCCGAGGAGTTGGAGGGGCGGCTCAACGCTCTGCAGGCCCGTGTGGAGAGGGCCGAGGCTTCGACGCGCTCGGAGGCTGAGCGGACACGCAAACAGCTTGTGGATTCATACCATGAGCTGGGTACACGGACCGCTGACTTCGAAGTGCCGGACCGAGAGCCCGGACTTCGCTGCTTCGAGTGGATACAAGAGGAGTTGCTGGCGCTCCCCACCATTGTGGAGGGGTTTATGTCCTATGCCTCCCTGATCACCTGCGAGGGGGCGATGAACGCGCTATCTCGCGAAGGGTGCCGGCACTATGAGGTCTTCGACCAAGCTGATGAGGATTTCGAGCGTGATATTTACAAGGTTGAGGACCCTGTGGTGAAGGAATCCGCGGGAGCCCTCTACGACCGGATGTGGCCCCCCCACGGTTGGGAGGTGGTCAGGGAGCGGGCTGAGACGGCGAGGGGTCAGGTAATGTTTGGCTTTTGTTTGGTGTTTGTTGAATGTGGGTTAAATGTGGGTTTGCTGAATCTGTGTGCTGTGTCTCAGGCGGCGCGTGGCGAGAGGGTGAATGACTTTGGAGCTTTGAATAGCGCGCAGCCTGACTCGAAGGCGAACCCGATGGTGGCTGCGTCCGAGACCGCCCTGGAGCTGCCCCCGGAAACTGTCGAAGGCGTTCCCGATGCTCCCGCAACCACTGCGGCCGGCGGAGGCACGTCGCCAACTGTCGCGCCGAGGGCTGAGGATCCTGTGGAGATGGCGGCGGGGCCGGCAGCGGAGGATCCCGCGACGGCTGGGTCTTCGCAGGTGGCTTAGTGGGTGTGGGTAGTTAGGGAATTTTGGATATGTTGCTGAACCTTGGTTGCTGCGCAGATTCAAGATTTTGGGCCTGCGCACGCAACCGCTACTACTAATTTTTTGGCGGCTTCGACCGTGGATGATGGGAATAAATCGGATGAGTCTGCATCTAAGTTTTCTGATTTTGGTGACTCTGGGGGCTTGGTTGAGTGGACCGAAGAGTCGTCGGATGAGGACTTGGACTATTTTGCGGCCTTGGATGTGGCAGCGGCGGAGGCTTCGCCGCATGCTGCGGATGTTGAAGTTGTGCCTGGTTCGAGTGCTGGGCGTAGGCGGCGAAGGGCGGTCGCGAAGCGTAGAGTGAGTGAGGTGGACGGTGGTCGGCTTCGTGTGAGTAGGGCTGGCAGGCAGGAACTGCTGTCCTTGCCGGCCGCTGTGAGTGCAGGTGAGGGGGAGCTGCGAAGTCTTTTTGCGGGTGAGGAGCTGAGGATAATGCTTTTTAACTATATGGAGATGGGAATTATTCCGAAGGTTGAGCCGATGTAAAGTGTGATGCCCTCGCTTGTACATATGTAATAGCTTGTATGATGAAGTTATGTGCCTTTGGCTATGCTCACGAAGGCATTACGTACTTGGTCTGGTGTGTTTGTTATGTTGCGCTGGTGCGCATGTAGTCGTTCTTTGTGCGGACGGTTTGGTGTAGTCGTTTTCACACTTGTTAGGCTTCGTCTGGCTGCACCCTTAGGCGACTGTTGCACGGATAGTCTTCGCGGAAGACTTCGATTTTTCACACTTGCTGTGCTAGCCCGGCTGCACCCTTAGGCGACTTCTGCGCGGATAGTCTTCGCGGAAGACTACGATTTTTCGCACTTGTTGTGCTAGTCCGGCTGCACCCTTAGGCGACTTCTGCACGGATAGTTTTCGCGGAAGACTTCGATTTTTCGCACTTGTTGTGCTAGTCTGGCTGCACCCTTAGGCGACTTCTGCACGGATAGTCTTCGCGGAAGACTTCGATTTTTCGCACTTGTTGTGCTAGTCCGGCTGCACCCTTAGGCGACTTCTGCACGGATAGTCTTCGCGGAAGACTACGATTTTTCGCACTTGTTGTGCTAGTCCGACTGCACCCTTAGGCGACTTTTGCGCGGAGTTGTCGCACGCGAGGGTGGCTGATGCTGGGCCTCGCGGTGACTATGTATTAGTCGAATGTCGAAGACCGTCAGCGCGGTCTTTTTTCGATGTAGATTTTGCGGGGGATTTTGCACTTGTATATTACATGACTCTGCCTCGTTAAAAACCTCACCCCCCGGGAGGAAAAGAGTGCAGGCCAGAATAAAAATTGTCTTTGCGAATTACAAGGGCGAGTTGGCCCTGATGAGTCAAACAAAAAATTTGCAGAGATTATCGATGTTCCAGGAATGCTCCAGGTCTTTGCCGTTTGGCGTTGCGAGCCTGTATGCGCTGGGGGAGGCCTTCGTCTTGACAATGAAAGGGCCCTCCCACTTGGGCTCCAGCTTGCCCCTGGACTCTGTTCGAGCTGTACGGACGAGTACGAGGTCCCCTTCGCTGAATTCCCTTGGGATGACTGCCTGATCGCGCCATGCCTTTGTCTGGGCTTGGTATTTGTCCAGGGCTTGTAGGGCGAAGACGCGGTCTCCGTCGATGAGGTCCTTCGAAGTCGGCTCGTCTACGTCTAGGACGGCCGACGCGGCTGTCCGAGGCGACCCATGCTTTATTTCTTGCGGAGTCATGGCCTCCGATCCATATAATAGGCGGAAGGGGGTGAACCCAGTCGCCCTGCACTCAGTTGTATTCAGTGCCCAGACCACTTTGGGTAACAGGTCGGGCCACTTGCCTTTTTTGTCGTCGAGGAGCATTTTCTTGATGGTTGTGAAAATTTTGTCGTTGGCGCGCTCCACGACTCCGTTGGACTGGGGGTGGTACACGGAGGCGAAGGCAAGCTTGGTGCCGATGGAGAAGCAGAAGTCTTTGAAATCTTGGTTGTCGAACTGCTTGCCGTTGTCGACCGTGAGTTCAGACGGTACTCCGAAGCGGCAAACAATATTTTTCCAGAAGAATTTCTGGGCTGTCTTCGATGTGATGGTGGATACTGCCCTCGCTTCAATCCATTTGGTGAAGTATTCAACGACGACGAAGGTGAACTTGAGGTTCCCCTGAGCCGTGGGCAGGGGCCCGACAATGTCTAGGCCCCAGTGCTGAAGGGGCCACGTGTGGGCGATCAGCTTCGTGAACTGCGAGGGGCGCCCCGAGCGTGGGGAAAATTTCTGACAGGCCTCGCAGGATCTGATGACCCGATTTGCGGCGCAAATGATGGTGGGCCAGTAGAAACCTTGGCGAATCACCTTTGCCGCTAGGGCCCTAGGCCCCGCGTGGGAGCTGCAGGTCCCCTTGTGGACTTCGCGCAGAATTTGGACGCCTTCGGTCTCGGTGACGCACTTAAGCATCGGTTGACTGACCCCCTTCTTGAAAAGTTGGCCCTCGATCAGTGCGAAGTCCCAGCTTCGGTGGTGGAGGCTCTTGGCCTCATTGCTGTCGATTGGGTGATAGTACCCCTGCAGGTATAGGGTTATTGGCGCCCGCCAGTCTTCGGTCATGATGAGGTTGATTATGCGGTGGCCTTCGCTGTCGTTGGTTATTTGGAGCCCTTTAGGGCTACGGACGGCTGGTGTGCCGATGACGTGGTAGAACACGTCGGAGGGTAGGGCTTCACCCCTGGCGGCTGCCTTGGCCAATGCGTCGGCTTCTTCATTCTTGGCCCGGTCCACATGCTGCAATGTGAATCCCTTGAATTGTCTCTCGAGACTTCGGATGGCCGCGAGGTATTGCATAAGAGCGGGGTCCTTTGCTGCATAATCTTTCTCGACCTGGGCGGCGACTACTTTGGAGTCTATTCAGACTATGCAGGTGGTGACACCGAGGGCTCTTAGTTTGCGGAGGCCGAGGATGACAGCTTCGTATTCTGCTATGTTGTTTGTGCATCTGTCAGATTCCAGAGCGAAGCTTAAGCGTGCCGCGTATCTGTGCTTGACCCCGGCGGGTGAGGTGATGACTGCAGCAGCGCCTGCCCCCGCATGGCACCAAGCGCCATCGCAGTGGATTGTCCAAACTTTCTCTACAGACGGGTCCGGCTGTGTTATTGGTCCGGTCCAGTCGACGACGAAGTCTGCTAGAACTTGTGACTTGATCGCCGTCCTGGGCTCAAAAGTGATGTGGTAGCCGGAGAGTTCGGCCGCCCATTTGGCGATCCGTACCGATGCCTCCGGGTTTCTGAATAATTCGCCGAGTCCCCTATCTGAGGTGACGCGGACCTTGAATGCTTCAAAGTAGTGGCGCAGTTTGCGCGAAGACATGACAACAACATATGCAATCTTTTCGAGTTCTGTCATGTTACACTTTGACGGTGTGAGCACTTCGGAGACGTAATAAACTGGGCACTGTCTGATCATGCCCTCTACTGTCTGCTCCCGAACTAGTGCCGCGCTGACCGCGTGCGGCGAGGCCGCCACGTAAAGCAACAGGGGTAGCAAAGAGTCGGGGCTTGTAAGAACCGCCAACTCCAATAGGTACTGTTTTAGTGAGGCGAAGGCCGCCGCCTGCTCTGGTCCCCAAGCGAAGTCTTTTGCGTCGTGGAGTGTTTTGAGGAAGGGAAGACTTCGCTCAGCGGATTTGGAGATGAATCTATTGAGGGCGGCCAATCTGCCCGTCAGACGCTGGACCTCTCTTGCCGACTGTGGGGGCGTCATGTTGATGATGGCCTGAATTTTGGTTGGGTTGGCCTCGATGCCGCAGTGTGATACCAGGTAGCCCAATATTTTCCCTTAGCGAACGCCGAAGACGCACTTTTCCGGGTTCAGGCGAAGTCGTGCATCTCGCATGTTCGCGAATGTCTCGGCGAGGTCAGCGAGATGGTCCTCCTTGCTCCTGCTGGCGACGACGATGTCATCCACATATGTGAATATATTTCTGCCAACTTGCCCCTCGAGCACAGTTTTGGTAAGCCAGGAGAAGGTGGACCCGGCGTTCTTGAGTCCCTCCGGCATTCTGATGAAACAATATGTGCCGAAGGGTGTTATAAAACTGGTGCTAGCCTTGTCTTCCTCCTTCATGTATATTTGGTGGTAATCGGAGAAGCAGTCGAGGAGTGACATGACTTCGCATCCGGCCGCGCTATCGACTATTTTGTCGATCCGTGGCAAAAGGAAGTTGTCTTTTGGGCAGGCCTTGTTGAGACTGGTGAAGTCGATGCATATTTGCCACTTGCCGCTCTTTTTCTGCACCATCACAACGTTGGAGAGCCACGTGGGGTAAGCCACTGGCTCGATAAATTTGGCTTCCAGGAGGCGGTGTACCTCTGCCTTGGCGGCCTCTGTCTTCTCGTCGGACATTTTGCGAAGCCGCTGTTTTTTCGGTCTCACCGAAGGGTCGATTCCCAAGTTGTGCTCAATTATGGATCGGCTGACCCCGACCAGGTCGAGGGCTAACCAAGCAAAGACGTCTTTGTTCTTGGACAAGCAGCAGAGGAGTTTCTCCTCTTCCTGCGAAGTGGGGTCTTCGCTTATGGTGATTGTCTGCTTGGGCGTGGCCTGGTCGAGGGGAACAGTCTTGGTCCTGTCGTTGCTCTGCAGCTGTGCCTTGTGCTCTTTGTCGGTTGGGCTGACGGACGCAGGGACTTCGCGCTGGGCCGTGAGGCAGTGCACATTTATTTGTCCGGGGACGAAGTCCCGCTCTATGTTGCGCGCAGTCTGTTCGCCAAATGTTGGAACTTGCTCACAGGCGCAAGATGATCCAACGGGGAGATGTGGTGATGCTAACAGGGTTTCTGCACGTGATGGCAATAGCTCTGTTCCTCTAGCCTCTCAAGGGCACTGTGCGGGGGTATTTATAGGTATCTGAGTGCCCAGCGTCCTGTGTTAAGGACGCATGTGCCCTCAGACACCTAGGTTATCCCCGGAATATTCCCATAAAGCGGGGTTACAGACCGTAATTACAGGGATGCCTTTACAAATTAGGCCCGTAATGCGCAGCGGCCACGCAGGGCCTATTACAATGGGTCGTGTGGTCGTGGGCCTGCATGCTGGACGAGGTCGCAAGATGGGACGACCTCGTCACAGGTCTTCGTCCGGTGACGTATGGGACGAAGGGTGAGCCTGCCCGTTGTCTTGTCTCCGTTGGTCCAACGATTACGGCGAAGGCATCGAGCGAAGGGTGGCATCTTCGCCTTCGCCCCAACAAGATCCAACAACAATATTAGAGCTCTGCGATCGCAATTTCATGTTATGTTGAGATATTTAAATTGTAAGGAAAACGCTATTGGCTACTATCCATAACATGTGCCCCACCTAATTTCAAGCTAAGGATGATTTATTGTTGAAAAAGAGAATGAGTAGCAGATGACACCTATGGATACTACACCTATAGAAGTGGAAGACAACGTGAGTTCATTCTTATATTTGCACAACAATATATATATAAAAATTTGCTACCTAATTTGGTTATTTTTTAATATTCTTAGGAACCCTAATGATGATATATACTTGGGGAAGACAAGGCCCCAACAACACATGTGATGTTGATAAAACATGTACAAGATCGATCTTGGAGTACTAGCTCATTAAAGTCTAACATTTAGTTCGTCGACAACGTGATGGTGCTTCATTGGGAGGGTCGTAACTCAGTACAGTTGAGGTCAATAAACACTTAATACAAAGATTGTTTGATAATTTTTAAATAGATCTAATCTCACCTGAAGATCACATGGACAAGGCCTCCAAAGGATTATGATAAGTTACCGTCGTTTCTGTTGAGAGCCACATCATTATTGTGAAGTTGATATTCACCGTTAGAACCGTACTCCAATTTAGAGCACACCACAAAAAAATAAAGAACATACCAAGAAAGCTATCATATGTCCCCATTCTTGACCACCATCTTTGGATATTAGTAAGGATGTCTAAGACGAGTTGGTGGTCTAATCCGTGTTAACCTTGAGTTTCATCTCGAAAATCAGGGTCGGTATATATATAATAAAACATACACCTTGGAGACATATTGGCTCTATTTTTTATGATCCACCTATAGATGTAAAGATAATTTCATAATCTAACTAATGGCATTATTTTGACATTAAAACCCGATCAATCCATAGAAATCATCAAAATAAGTCAGCGTCTAGAATTTTTCATGGTGGTGTATCAATGTTTTGTTTGGCTCATTGGGCCATATAAGATGTAGGTCCATTACGATGGCACAAATAGGGAGCATTGGCTGCTTCTTAAACTATATAATTAGTGGTCATCGCTTATGCCAGGGTTTATATTTACGTTAGATCAATCTACCATCAAACAATCATCGTCTTCGATTGAAATCTCCATTTCCGTGATCCTAAACATACATATGTATTTGTCAACTTGATTAAGTTGCGTACTTCTGAGTTCTTACTTGTGTTTTTTGTTTCACATGCAGGAATTAGCCTTTTTGTTGAGACCAATCGGATTAATCGTGGTGCAAATGTTGTGGTGCTAATGTTGTAGGGTTTGAGTCTTTAGATATAAAGTCAGATTGGTGTATCAGATTCCATGGAAATGAGAATTATCGTGAACCTGACAACAAATTGGGAGTTGATGTCCCGATTAATTTGAAATCCAATTTCTATATATATATATATATATATATATTGTTTATGTTGCAACACAAACATATTTACTTGTCTACACAAAATATGAAGAAATTGTATTAATTGATATCCTTAGTTGATTTTGCTAAAATTTAAGCTACAGATGCATGTTTTTAGTTTTAGGACCTATTTGCAGCCACTTCTTGGCGCCTCTCGGTGCAGAAAAGCAGATAAACTCCGCCAAATAGTGTGATTCCTAGATCGCTTAACCTGCTCGTGATTCTTCTCCATGCAGTGTTTCAACGTGGAAGCGAAATCTGCAGAAGAGATGTAATCACTACCAGAATCGCAGACTTTGTCGAGTGCCCGAAGCACTCGGCAAAGCCTCAAAAACACTCGGCAAAGGCTTTGTCGAGTGTAGCACTCGGCAAAGAAGGCTCGGCACACAGTGCATCGGCAAAGCCTTCTTTGCCGAGTGCTTTTTTTCGGGCACTCGGCAAAGAGGTTTGCCGAGTGCCAGAGAGCACTCGGCAAAGAAAAGCAGCCGTTACGGTGCTGGGTGACGGAGACGGCGGCTTTGCCGAGTGTCCCTGGTGACACTCGGCAAAGGAGTTACCTTTGCCGAGTGCCTGCCCGGCAACACTCGACAAAGGATCCATCTTTGCAGAGTGCCACCTAAGACACTCGGTAAAGAACCCGTTAGAGAGGATCCCCATGTCAGGTTCTTTGCCGAGTGTTGGGTCCGGCACTCGGCAAAGTTCTTGATGTCTAGGCGGAATGGATGGTCAGCAGGGAGAAATTGTCGATGTTTATCGAAGGACGAATATTTGCCACCCTTTTTCAACCAAATGAACCTGAGAGCTTCCTTGCAAACTGAGCATGGGAACTTACCGTGAACACACCAGGCACAGAATAGTCCATACGCCGGTAAGTCATGCATGGAGTACTGGTACCAAACATGCATTCTGAAGTTTGTCTTCGTAGCTCGGTCATACGTCCATACCCCTTCCTCCCAGGCACGTACCAATTCATCGATCAAAGGCTCCATGTACACGCCCATTTTATTCCCCGGGTGTCCGGGAATTATCAACGACACGAATATATTCTGCCTTTGAAAGCACACACCAGGGGTAAGATTGATTGGGATAACAAACACGGGCCAACATGTGTACGAAGCAGCGCTCATTCCATAGGGATTGAACCCATCTGTGACCAACGCAACACGTACATTACGAGCCTCTTTGGCTTTCTCACGATGAATGGCATCGAAGTGTTTCCATGCTTCACCATCGGATGCGTGCACCATCTTGTCAGGATTGTATCGTTTTCCATTTTTGTGTCATGTCATCTGTTTTGCGGATTCCTCTGTCATGTATAGACGCTGGATCCTCGGTATGAACGGAAGGTGCCGTAGGATTGTCAAGGGGATGTCGAGTTGCCTCTTCTGTCCATCACCAGAGTCTACCTCCATGAACCTAGACGATGTACACTTGGGACAGTACTTTGCCTCCGCGTATTCTTTCCTAAATAGCACGCAACCCTTTGGACAAGCATGAATCTGCTCATACGTCATCTTGAGTGCACGAAGGAGTTTCTGTGCCTCGTACATGCTCTTTGGCAGAACGTGATCATCCGGAAGCAGGCTCCCAATAACCGTCAACAAGCCATCGAATGCGTCTCTACTCATGTTGTACTGCGACTTGAACGCCACTACACGCCCAATGGCATCCAATTGAGAAACCTTTGCCTGGCCGTGAAGGGGCTTCTGTGCCGCGTCGAACATGTCGTAGAACGCCTTTGCAGTCGGCTCTGGCTCGTCATCCTTATATCCTCCCGTGTACTGTGCCTCCTGATAGTCGTTTAACATATCCGCTACCCCCGCATCCGCGTCATAATCCTCGACTCATTGTCTCAGCACCTCCTCTCTCGTACGATGCGCTTCACCATGAAATATCCATCGAGTATAGCCCGGCGTAAATCCATTCTTCCAAATATGTTCTACCATGGTCTTCTTTGGTTTTCTTTTCCGGTTGGCACATTTGCTGCAAGGGCATGGGACTAGACTCGCTCCTTTAGCAGCTTCACCATATGCCCGTTCCACGAAATCATCAGTCTTTCTAATCCATTCAGTGGTGACATCGTTCCTTCCTCTACGGCCCGTGTACATCCACTCACGGTCCTCCATCCTATAACATATATAACCGACTATAGTTTAATATAACATGTAAGACATATGCAAACAAAATAACTCAAGCCTATCAATAAAAAATTCGGCAGCACCTCCCCTGTACGGGGATGTTTACAAAATCTACAAATAAAACTAGCAGCACGATGGTGTAACACCATAAAAGCCATCAATTAAAATAATGAATTTAGTTATTATATTAATTAGGGTCATAATTTTTTTTAAGTGATTAATTATTTATTTGCATATTGAAACAATTTCCGTTGTGTGCACTTGATTGCTTATCGGATGTTTATTATCAGGTATTCGTAAAAAGAGATCCTAGTAATTAAACAATAATTAGTAAATATAGTAATTATTAGTCTAAAAACAAGTATTCCATTTATAAATATTTTTGGTAATTTTTTTTATGAATTTTTGAGCTTTTTAAATAAGCATTTCGAAAAAAACCCTAAATCTACCCCAACCGGCCCATTAGGGGCCCAAGACCCCCCCTAACCCTAACCCCAGCCTGCGCGCGCGCGCCTTGGGATTTCTTCCTAGGCGCCGCCGCCCTCCCTGCTTCTCTCCCTCACTTCTCTCTCTCTCACTCTCTCTCTCTTCTCTCACCCACTCTCTCTCTCTTCTCTCACCACTCTCTCTCGCCTGCGCAGGCACGTGTGCCCAGGCCTGCCCAGCCACGCCGAGCGCCCTGCTCCCGCGTCGCCCTGGCGAGCACGCCGCCTCTGCCGCGCGCGAGGCCGCGCGATGCGCGACGCCGACCGAGCGCCCGCTTTGCACGCATCCGGCCAACGCTGCGACGCCGCGCGACGCTCGACCTCCCCGCGAGTCCACCCCGCACCGAGTGCGCCAGGAACCGAGTCGTTTCCCCTTGCCGTTACACCTCCCTGCGTTATGGAACTTCAAGTGACGACCGTTCCTTCTTTCCTCTCTCTATTCTCTCCATTGAAACCATAGATGAAACTGTCGCCATTAAACCGTGTAGTGAAGACAGCCGACGTGCCCTCTTCCTCTCCCTGGCGTCTTTTCCCTTCTCCCCTCCCTCTCTCTATAAAAGGGACAGCAGAGCCTCCCCATTTCTTCCTACTCGAGGTTGCCTCTCTCTCTAGCACTCCTCGCTCATCGCTAGTGCCGTTGCCGTTCGTCGTCGGAGTTCACCGGAGCCACGCACTCGCCATCCGTAGTCGGGCCTTGCTCTCCGTCCGGTCGAAACCCGTCGATCCATCCCCATCACACGCACGAGCCCGAGGTTGATGACGACCCCAAGTTTATTTTATGTATTTTATAAAGTGCTTTTTGATTCGATTCATGAATTGTATATTTTGTTTGGTGTATTATGAACACATGTGATTCCGATTTATGTATACGTGTGCGTTATGGAATTTATTAGAGATATGCGATTAGTAGTGCACCGTGTTATTTCATGTTAATCGACGCGTTAATTTTGGTTTAGAAAAATATGGCGTAGATTTAATAGTCACACGTTGGTGATAAAAATACTAGATAAGAAATTATAGTCAATTTTGGTTACGATAAATTCTAGAAACTATTTGGAGAATTATAGGTGCACTTTTGATGGATTAGAAAATGGTATAGAACTCATGTCATTTGAATAATATAGGATTTTAGATGATTTATCTAATTATTTTATTAGCATATTTTTTTATAAAGAGAGGAGAAAATATCATTGGTAGATGGTAAAATAGGTTTTTGCTAGTCAAATAAACATGTTCGCAGATTTAGAACTTAAAATTGTTAGAGTACTAGTTTATGTCAAATAACCTCGCTTGTGTTAGAAAATGTTTAATTAATAGTTTATAAGGATTTTTAGAATATTAATATTATTAAATTCATTTTTGCTATACTAACTAATTTGAGATAGAAGGAATAAAGGGTATTAATTTATTTATTAGTATTAAAAGATCATAAGTATTATTTAACTTCATTGATGGTGTTAAAATAAATTAATATTAGTTAAAATTATACTTATTGCACCCACTCCTAAATTCACCATTAGGATTCACATTAATAGCTATAATTAAATTAATAAGTATTTACGCGATTAGTACGTAATTAAAATGTGATTAGTACGACGTGTTAATGTGCATGTAATGGTGTATGATTATGTAATGGTGCATGTTTACTTATGGATGTATACTTTATTTTTGTATGTGCGATGTGCGACTATAATAGAAGCGGACTGTGTGGTAGAGAATCCGAACTCGTTCGGGGACGACCCGCAAGACGCTGTTGAGCAAGGCAAGTGGATTCTCCCTCTGCATATTCTGTTTGTACCTACTCATTGCATGTAATAATGTTTACTTTTCGATATATTGCATAATTTGATGGGCTTACCTAATTAAGGATTTCCTAGATT
Source organism: Zea luxurians (assembly GCA_029449295.1). Lineage (NCBI taxonomy): Eukaryota > Viridiplantae > Streptophyta > Magnoliopsida > Poales > Poaceae > Zea > Zea luxurians. Next base: position 1,762,153 of record JAOPSE010000119.1, read on the forward strand.
TACTACCTGTATTCCTTGTTTAACCTGGGAAAATAATTAAGCTGTGCAAGATTCATGCTACCGCTCAACTTAATGATTCTTAATGTCACTCTTGAATTGGTTTTAATGTTCCAAAAATGTTAATTTGCAATTATGACATTAACCCGATGGTTAAAAATAACTTTATTACAAATTAATTGGAACATGGAGTGACCACCCAGGATAACAGTGCAACCACGAGTGCTATCATGGCTCTGGCTGTGGTAATTAGCTCTATATGCTTAGTGCCTAGCAACCTTACCTGAAAGATGGGCAAGAGGGGGAGCGGTAGGTGCTGGCAGCCCACGTTAACATGGGGTCCTATTCTTGGCTAAGGTACTTCACCCAGGGGGCCACCACCATCGTCTTAGAAACCTTAGCGGGTTCCATAATTTAATCATGTGAGGGTCCGAGCTGCTCATGACCGTGAGCACGGCTAGTATACCAGTTTTACACTCTGCAGAGGTTGCGCATCTTTACCCACAAGTCATGTTACCCATCTGCCAAGGGATCACGACTTCCCATACACCTCTACCGAGGAGGCGAGGCAGGGTAACACTACGAGGCCTTTACAAAGTTCCACTAGCTTCAGAAAACCCGCTATAGTTTATAGGAAGTTCCAATGCAGGAATCCCTTGCAGGACCGCCATCGCAGCAAAATCCTCCCGAGGGCCTCCCTACACTGACCACTCCCCTACTGCCCTTGCCCCTTTCGGGTAAGGTAGTCTTCCACTAGCTTTCCTAATTAATCAGCCAAGGGGTCCCATTCCTCCCTTGTGGTAGCACTGTTTTCCCGGGTGGTCGCTCCATGTTCCAATTATCATAATGATCTTATCATGATCAGTAATAATAAACAAATAATAAAAATATGATCATGAATAATGTATCTTCATACCCACAACCACATAAAGCACTAGCAAGTACTACCCAGAAATTTAGTGGTGAACAAGGTATAAAGATAATCAAACTAGGTAACCTGTTGGGTCCCGTCAAATTAACCTATGCAGATCATTATGATTAATCAGAACATGGCTGGGTAAAAAGAAGTGATCAAGGGCACAACTTGCCTGGCACTTGAGATTCCAGGTACCAACCTGCTCTTCAGATGACTCGTGGCCTCGCGCCAGTCGTAGCATTACAAACAAACAGTGTATAGGCAAAATAAACATTACACCAAACATATATGCAAAATATATATTAATAATCTACATATTGAAATAAGATCACAGGAACAGGAATTATTAATTTTGGATTTATAGATTTTAAGTTATGAATTTTCAAAGGTTTTATGTGCTTAAAATGGATTAAGTGAGAGATTAAATTTCTAATTGTTTTCATGACAAAACAGAGGCTCTAGGTGGTAGAGAATAAAATTACAAAATTTTAGAAAGTGGAATGGATTCATTTGGACTAAAAATGGATTTTCTATGATTTAAACAAGTTCTAGCATTTATTTTTGCATCAATAATCATTTTCTAATTGTTTTTACTTAATTTCATAATTCTCTGGACTGGGCACAAGATAACCAGAGAACACAGGGTCCCCGGGGAAAGATTCCCAAGACACAGCGTACCAGCGTTAGGACGGCGGGTTGGTTTTTGGAAAAGTGGAGGGTCTCTTTATGAAGTTTGCCACGCGAAGGGGTATCCGGGAATCCAGGCCGTCCGATCTGAAACGAGGCGCTCAGATTAGACTAAGCGCATTATGAACCCGCGAACGACGTAAACCGCACGATCGTGATCTAACGTACGGATCCCCTGGTTTAATCCGGCCCGATCATCAGTCGATCAACGGCCCGCAGTGATTCCTTCCCCAGATCTAATCCCACATGTTGACTGCAGATCCAACGGTCCCGATGCCATATAGCCGAACGCGTACGACCGGCCCGATCCAAGCCGTTAGCGGCTGGATCAACGACAGTCAAAGTGTCTTCCCCGCCCGACCACACAGCGCAGCGGCGCGCAAAGTCAGTATGGCAGCGGCCATTGCCGGACACAGGAAGACCGGCCACCGGGCACAAAGCTTCATCCTGACGGGCTCTACTCAAAAAGGAAGGACGGGCGAACGGCATAAGTGGGTTCTTACCAGCAAAAGGGCAGTCGTAGACTCCGACCACGACACGAGGCGACACCGCGGCGACGATGTACATTGGCGACGAATTCCGAACTGCACGGTGATCCCCGAGAGCTCATCGCCGACGAAAAACATTCTTCTCTTTCTTCTCCTCCCATGGTTTCGCTCAGCCTGTGCTCGGCAATGGAAGCACCATGGCCTGGCACCTAGCGCAGTGGCACCGTGCCCCATGTGTTCGACAGACGAGCGGAGGTGCTCCTATTTATCTCCGAAAAAAGACCCTCGAAACCGAGATCTGGCGCAAGGATTCATCCGAATCCCGAAATTTCTGGTGAAGCGCCGCAGTTCGTTGGGAGCTAAGGGATAAGCCCGACCGGCGACAACGGAGATCCGCGCGGTTTGTTGGCATGAAGACGGGCTGACGCAGTGACCCCACATGGCAGCAACCGGTGAGCGAGCTTGGTACAAGGCTGACGATGCGGTCCCATCCTGCAGGCAGAACCGAAGTCGTGGAGACGAGCGAGGATCTCGGACGCATGTGGGTGAAGATCTGACCGGTGGGACCCACCAAAGAGCAACTGAAGAGAGCGCAGCCGAGGCACTGACCACCGGGCCCACGCGGCAGCGACGCAGCGAGACCCACCGGCGAGCGGGCCTGGCAGAGAAATCGGAGTGGGCGCGCGCGGTGTGACTGGCCGCGGGACCCATATGTAAGTGACCGGCATGGCACAATGGGATGGGGAAAGAAGTTGGGCCGGCCAGAGGGATAGTTGGGCCGAGACAGGTGGGATTCGGCCCAGGCGCAGGAGAAATCTTTTCTCTTTTTCTTTTATAAATTTTCTGCTTGGTTTGAGATAATCAAATTCAAATTCTCATCTTTGGATTTCAGATTTGTAAGTGCCAAAATAATATAATCCCTGTTGTTTACTGTTTTTTTTATTATTTCCTTTTGTTATTCATTTATCGGGGGGGAGATAGGGTTCCATGAACATTTCCTTCCTCTCTCTTTTTTTATTCTTAATTCCAAATTCTGGTTTGAAATTTGCACACACACGATTTGAAATGCTCAAGCAAATAAAACTCCAGCATGAGATGCAAGATAAATTTTATTTATTTATTGGTCACATGACTATTTTAATATTCTCCATTGATTATAAAAGAAAGGCCCTAACAATTTCCAAAGGTAAAACAAAATTCTAAATTCTTATTACAAACTTATTTATTTATTTATTTTATTTTTCTTCTACCCATTTTTTGGGCATTACAAATCCTACCCCCCTTAAAAATAATCTCGTCCTCGAGATTTGTAAGAAAAGGGATATAAAAGGATTGGTTTGTGATTCAGGTTTTAGTCTATATTAGGTTTAAGATCCGGAATTTCATATATTTTTGTAGACAATAGTGGGTGATTAGGAAGGCCTAGGTATATATGGGTATAGCCACTTTATTATGCAGGATGAATGATATCTTTAAAGCATATATAGTTTTGGGTAAGAAGGAGTGGGGTAAGAAAAGACTCCATCCAAGATTGCGGATCTTGACTCATCTTGGTGACCTCACTTGATCCTTGAAGACTTGAGTTGGTGCTCATCCTTTCTTGATGAAGTTGATCATCTTCTCCGGTCTTGTCTCATTGATTAGGAGTTAGTGTATATTATCGGGCTGGGGAATATGTTTAAGATAAATATTGTGGGATAGACTACACGATGTAAGTCAAAAGTTTGTTTTAGGTGGGGGGTTGATATACAATCCGTCATGACTCTACCGGTTTAGTTAGATCTTCTGCTCATGGTTGAGTTGGTCTAATGTGTTAAGTCAACACCTGGCTAGTAGGGTCTAATCTCTTCTACCAGTATCACTAATCTATTTAAGTGGACCACATTAGGTTAGTTTAGTAGATGGCTATAAGTTGAATGAGATTAGTCAGAATCTGGTTCGGTTATTTTGCTTCTGATTGGTTTGGATAGGTTATGTAACCCATTATGTAGGTCAAGTTGTTGTGTAGGGCTTAGTTGCTCTAGGTCACCAATTTAGACTTAAGTGAATGTGGAGTATGGTCTTATTCATTGTACCAGCATTAAGTAACTCATGATAGATTAGATCATATTATGTTAGATAGGATCTAGATTAGATTGGATATGACTAGATAGATTAGATAGGATCTCATTAATTAGGTCATGGTTGTTGCTTTAGGATGAGATAAACAAAGTTGTTAGGATAAGACGAATCTATCAAGGTGAGATGAATCTATTGAGATAAGAGAGAATCTTTTAAGCCAAAATGGATCTATCTAAAATAGATACACCTTTATGGAGGATAATCTAGGTGGTTTAGTTACCTTGATGAGCAGTTTTTTTTCCTATAAGTATATGCAGATGTAATTGTGGACATTACTCCACAACTCATCACACTCAATCAAAGATCCAAATCAGACAAGTATCATAAGAACAAACATTCAAGTGTATAGATACCTATATAAATAGTTTTTGTTTTTGTTCCTAGGAGTAGGTCTCTTATTCCTAAAGGTCACTTTAGGTACGAGATTTCAAGGTGTGAAATCCATATTTGTCTTTAGAAGGATAAGGTAAGAATGATCAGAGTATAGCGGAAATAGATGAGAAAAGATTAAGATAAGTTTAGAAAAGAATTCGAGTAAGGTAAGTAGTTAAGGGTCTGTCCATTTCTATCTAGGTTTCGTCCTACAGTCAACATTCCTCTGATACCACTTCTGTCACACCCGGGTTTTAGGGCACCAAGACCCGGGCGCGAACATAATCACCAGGTGTGCTGGGACCAAGTCTCACACATATGATGAATCATGGCACAGGATCGAATGTCACAACTTTATATATAATAGGAATTCTATACAAAATAAATAATTACATTATAAGGAGACAACGGTCCAGCAACCCAAAGTTGATTGGGAGACGACGACCTAGACCACTCACGAACACACCGCAGCATCCTCCATGAGCATCATCCTGCGGTACCTGATCTTGACCTGTGGGGGGGGTGTGAGACAGCAAGAGTGAGCTCACATACGTTCATCGCTCAACAAGTTGTGGGGAATAATGTGCATGAACTCGCCAAAGGTGGGAGCTCACGTGAAGTGTAAGGCTTACCAAAGAAGATGGTTAGAGCTGAGCATTGCTTTTAAAGTTGGTCAAAATTTTATTAGCAGTTACTAAGTATAAGTAAATACCAACCCAGTTAAATAGTAGAACAAAAGTAACAACTTCACCTGCGATGCAATGCATATGACAAATTGAGTTTAAGTTTCATAATTTAATCATGTGAGGGTCCGAGCTGCTCATGACCGTGAGCACGGCTAGTATACCAGTTTTACACTCTGCAGAGGTTGCGCATCTTTACCCACAAGTCATGTTACCCATCTGCCAAGGGATCGCGACTTCCCATACACCTCTACCGAGGAGGCGAGGCAGGGTAACACTACGAGGCCTTTACAAAGTTCCACTAGCTTCAGAAAACCCGCTACAGTTTATAGGAAGTTCCAATGCAGGAATCCCTTGCAGGACCGCCATCGCAGCAAAATCCTCCCGAGGGCCTCCCTACACTGACCACTCCCCTACTGCCCTTGCCCCTTTCGGGTAAGGTAGTCTTCCACTAGCTTTCCTAATTAATCAGCCAAGGGGTCCCATTCCTCCCTTGTGGTAGCACTGTTTTCCCGGGTGGTCGCTCCATGTTCCAATTATCATAATGATCTTATCATGATCAGTAATAATAAACAGATAATAAAAATATGATCATGAATAATGTATCTTCATACCCACAACCACATAAAGCACTAGCAAGTACTACCCAGAAATTTAGTGGTGCACAAGGTATAAAGATAATCAAACTAGGTAACCTGTTGGGTCCCGTCAAATTAACCTATGCAGATCATTATGATTAATCAGAACATGGCTGGGTAAAAGAAGTGATCAAGGGCACAACTTGCCTGACACTTGAGATTCCAGGTACCAACTTGCTCTTCAGATGACTCGTGGCCTCGCGCTAGTCGTAGCATTACAAACAAACAGTGTATAGGCAAAATAAACATTACACCAAACATATATGCAAAATATATATTAATAATCTACATATTGAAATAAGATCACAGGAACAGGAATTATTAATTTTGGATTTATAGATTTTAAGTTATGAATTTTCAAAGGTTTTATGTGCTTAAAATGGATTAAGTGAGAGATTAAATTTCTAATTGTTTTCATGACAAAACAGAGGCTCTAGGTGGTAGAGAATAAAATTACAAAATTTTAGAAAGTGGAATGGATTCATTTGGACTAAAAATGGATTTTCTATGATTTAAACAAGTTCTAGCATTTATTTTTGCATCAATAATCATTTTCTAATTGTTTTTACTTAATTTCATAATTCTCTGGACTGGGCACAAGATAACCAGAGAACACAGGGTCCCCGGGGAAAGATTCCCAAGACACAGCGTACCAGCGTTAGGACGGCGGGTTGGTTTTTGGAAAAGTGGAGGGTCTCTTTATGAAGTTTGCCACGCGAAGGGGTATCCGGGAATCCAGGCCGTCCGATCTGAAACGAGGCGCTCAGATTAGACTAAGCGCATTATGAACCCGCGAACGACGTAAACCGCACGATCGTGATCTAACGTATGGATCCCCTGGTTTAATCCGGCCCGATCATCAGTCGATCAACGGCCCGCAGTGATTCCTTCCCCAGATCTAATCCCACATGTTGACTGCAGATCCAACGGTCCCGATGCCATATAGCCGAACGCGTACGACCGGCCCGATCCAAGCCGTTAGCGGCTGGATCAACGACAGTCAAAGTGTCTTCCCCGCCCGACCACACAGCGCAGCGGCGCGCAAAGTCAGTATGGCAGCGGCCATTGCCGGACACAGGAAGACCGGCCACCGGGCACAAAGCTTCATCCTGACGGGCTCTACTCAAAAAGGAAGGACGGGCGAACGGCATAAGTGGGTTCTTACCGGCAAAAGGGCAGTCGTAGACTCCGACCACGACACGAGGTGACACCGCGGCGACGATGTACATTGGCGACGAATTCCGAACTGCACGGTGATCCCCGAGAGCTCATCGCCGACGAAAAACATTCTTCTCTTTCTTCTCCTCCCATGGTTTCGCTCAGCCTGTGCTCGGCAATGGAAGCACCATGGCCTGGCACCTAGCGCAGTGGCGCCGTGCCCCATGTGTTCGACAGACGAGCGGAGGTGCTCCTATTTATCTCCGAAAAAGACCCTCGAAACCGAGATCTGGCGCAAGGATTCATCCGAATCCCGAAATTTCTGGTGAAGCGCCGCAGTTCGTTGGGAGCTAAGGGATAAGCCCGACCGGCGACAACGGAGATCCGCGCGGTTTGTTGGCATGAAGACGGGCTGACGCAGTGACCCCACATGGCAGCAACCGGTGAGCGAGCTTGGTACAAGGCTGACGATGCGGTCCCATCCTGCAGGCAGAACCGAAGTCGTGGAGACGAGCGAGGATCTCGGACGCATGTGGGTGAAGATCTGACCGGTGGGACCCACCAAAGAGCAACTGAAGAGAGCGCAGCCGAGGCACTGACCACCGGGCCCACGCGGCAGCGACGCAGCGAGACCCACCGGCGAGCGGGCCTGGCAGAGAAATCGGAGTGGGCGCGCGCGCGGTGTGACTGGCCGCGGGACCCATATGTAAGTGACCGGCATGGCACAATGGGATGGGGAAAGAAGTTGGGCCGGCCATAGGGATTGTTGGGCCGAGACAGGTGGGATTCGGCCCAGGCGCAGGAGAAATCTTTTCTCTTTTTCTTTTATAAATTTTCTGCTTGGTTTGAGATAATCAAATTCAAATTCTCATCTTTGGATTTCAGATTTGTAAGTGCCAAAATAATATAATCCCTGTTGTTTACTGTTTTTTTTTATTATTTCCTTTTGTTATTCATTTATCGGGGGGGGGGGGGAGATAGGGTTCCATGAACATTTCCTTCCTCTCTCTTTTTTTTATTCTTAATTCCAAATTCTGGTTTGAAATTTGCACACACATGATTTGAAATGCTCAAGCAAATAAAACTCCAGCATGAGATGCAAGATAAATTTTATTTATTTATTGGTCACATGACTATTTTAATATTCTCCATTGATTATAAAAGAAAGGCCCTAACAATTTCCAAAGGTAAAACAAAATTCTAAATTCTTATTACAAACTTATTTATTTATTTATTTTATTTTTCTTCTACCCATTTTTTGGGCATTACAATAAAAGCCTGAAATATATATTCACGCAGAAGGAACTCAACCTCAGACAGAGAAGATGGCTTGAGTTGATTAAAGACTATGATTTGGAGATACAATATCACCCCAGAAAAGCAAATGTAGTAGCTGATGCTTTGAGCCGTAAGGGTCAAGTGAACAACGTCACTACTCATTTGATGTCACAAGAATTATGCTGGGAAATGGAACGACTCAACCTTGGATTTCTCAATAATGTAGAAGCAACAGTGATGGAGGTCAAATCTACTTTGGAAGAAGAGATCCGTAAAGGACAAGAGTCCGATGAGAAGATTAAGGAAATTAAAACTTTGATTAGTTTGGGTAAAGCCCCAGATTTCACGGAAGATGAACAAGGCACAATATGGTTTAAGAAGAGAATCTGTGTACCGGAAATCGAGCACTTACGCCAACTTATTTTGAGAGAAGCTCATGATTCAACTTACTCTATTCACCCTGGAAGTACAAAGATGTACCAGGATCTTAAGGAAAAGTATTGGTGGTACGGTCTGAAAAGAGATGTTGCTACTCATGTTGCATTATGTGACGTGTGTCAGCGAGTTAAAGCCGAACACCAAAGACCAGCAGGATTGCTACAACCTCTCAAGGTACCAGAATGGAAATGGGAAGAAATCAGTATGGATTTCATAGTTGGACTACCCCATACTCGAGATGGCTATGATTCAATATGGGTCATAGTAGACAGGTTAACTAAGGTAGCACATTTTATACCTGTGAAGACAACCTACTCGGGAGCCCAGTTAGCAGAGTTATACATGTCGAGGATTGTTTGTCGGCATGGAGTACCAAAGAAGATCGTATCAGATCGAGGAACCCAATTTACCTCGCGCTTTTGGAAAAAACTTCATGAGTCCATGGATACCAAGCTAAATTTTAGTTCAGCTTATCATCCGCAAACGGATGGGCAAACGGAAAGAACGAACCAAGTATTAGAAGATATGCTAAGAGCGTGCGCTCTAAAGCATGGTAGAAGCTGGGATAAAAGTTTGCCTTATGCAGAATTTTCATATAACAACTGTTATCAAGCAAGTCTCAAAATGGCACCGTTTGAAGCACTATATGGACGAAAGTGTAGAACACCACTTTATTGGAATCAGACTGGAGAAAGTAAAGTATTTGGTCCAGAAATTCTCCAAGAGGCGGAAAAGCAAGTACAAATTATCAGAGAAAATTTGAAGACAGCACAGTCAAGACAGAAGAGCTATGCTGATAATAGAAGAAGAGAATTGATGTTTGAAGTAGGAGACTTTGTCTACCTTAAAGTTTCACCGATGAGAGGAATGAAAAGGTTTAAGGTTAAAGGAAAATTATCACCTCGCTATATTGGCCCATTCAAGATTTTGGAAAGGAAAGGTGAAGTAGCTTACCAGTTAGAGCTACCCGATAGATTATCAGATGTGCATGACGTATTTCACGTATCACAACTCAAGAAGTGCTTGAGAGTACCAGAGGAACAGCTACCCATGGAAGAACTGAATGTTAGTGAGGATTTGACTTATTCGGAGTACCCGGTCAGAATTCTGGAAACATCTCGCAGAATTACACGGAGTAAAGTCATTAACATGTGCAAAGTTCAATGGAGTCATCATTCGGAAGATGAGGCCACATGGGAAAGAGAAGATGAGCTCAGAGCGGAATTTCCCCAGTTATTCTCGGAAGTTTCTTAATCTCGAGGACGAGATTCTTTTTAAGAGGGGTAGGTTTGTAACACCATAAAAGCCATCAATTAAAATAATGAATTTAGTTATTATATTAATTAGGGTCATAATTTTTTTTAAGTGATTAATTATTTATTTGCATATTGAAACAATTTTCGTTGTGTGCGCTTGATTGCTTATCGGATGTTTATTATCAGGTATTCGTAAAAAGAGATCCTAGTAATTAAACAATAATTAGGAAATATAGTAATTATTAGTCTAAAAACAAGTATTCCATTTATAAATATTTTTGGTAATTTTTTTATGAATTTTTGAGCTTTTTAAATAAGCATTTCGAAAAAAAACCTAAATCTATCCCAACCGGTCCATTAGGGGCCCAAGACCCCCCTAACCCTAACCCTAGCCTGCGCGCGCGCGCCCTGGGATTTCTTCCCAGGGGCCGCCGCCCTCCCTGCTTCTCTCCCTCACTTCTCTCTCTCTCACTCTCTCTCTCTTCTCTCACACAATCTCTCTCTCTTCTCTCACCACTCTCTCTTGCCTGCGCAGGCACGCGTGCCCAGGCCTGCCCAGCCGCGCCAAGCGCCCTGCTCCCGCGTCGCCCTGGCGAGCACGCCGCCTCTGCCGCGCGCGAGGCCGCGCGATGCGCGACGCCGACCGAGCGCCCGCTCTGCACGCATCCGGCCAACGCTGCGACGTCGCGCGACGCTCGACCTCCCCGCGAGTCCACCCCGCACCGAGTGCGCCAGGAACCGAGCCGTTTCCCCTTGCCGTTACACCTCCCTGCATTATGGAACTTCAAGTGACGACCGTTCCTTCTTTCCTCTCTCTATTCTCTCCATTGAAACCATAGATGAAACTGTCGCCATTAAACCGTGTAGTGAAGACAGCCGACGTGCCCTCTTCCTCTCCCTGGCGTCTTTTCCCTTCTCCCCTCCCTCTCTCTATAAAAGGGACAGCAGAGCCTCCCCATTTCTTCCTACTCGAGGTTGCCTCTCTCTCTAGCACTCCTCGCTCATCGCTAGTGCCGTTGCCGTTCGTCGTCGGAGTTCACCGGAGCCACGCACTCGCCATCCGTAGTCGGGCCTTGCTCTCCGTCCGGTCGAAACCCGTCGATCCATCCCCATCACACGCACGAGCCCGAGGTTGATGACGACCCCAAGTTTATTTTATGTATTTTATAAAGTGCTTTTTGATTCGATTCATGAATTATATTTTGTTTGGTGTATTATGAACACATGTGATTCCGATTTATGTATACGTGTGCGTTATGGAATTTATTAGAGATATGCGATTAGTAGTGCACCGTGTTATTTCATGTTAATCGACGCGTTAATTTTGGTTTAGAAAAATATGGCGTAGATTTAATAGTCACACGTTGGTGATAAAAATACTAGATAAGAAATTATAGTCAATTTTGGTTACGATAAATTCTAGAAACTATTTGGAGAATTATAGGTGCACTTTTGATGGATTAGAAAATGGTATAGAACTCATGTCATTTGAATAATATAGGATTTTAGATGATTTATCTAATTATTTTATTAGCATATTTTTTATAAAGAGAGGAGAAAATATCATTGGTAGATGGTAAAATAGGTTTTTGCTAGTCAAATAAACATGTTCGCAGATTTAGAACTTAAAATTGTTAGAGTACTAGTTTATGTCAAATAACCTCGCTTGTGTTAGAAAATGTTTAATTAATAGTTTATAAGGATTTTTAGAATATTAATATTATTAAATTCATTTTTGCTATACTAACTAATTTGAGATAGAAGGAATAAAGGGTATTAATTTATTTATTAGTATTAAAAGATCATAAGTATTATTTAACTTCATTGATGGTGTTAAAATAAATTAATATTAGTTAAAATTATACTTATTGCACCCACTCCTAAATTCACCATTAGGATTCACATTAATAGCTATAATTAAATTAATAAGTATTTACGCGATTAGTGCGTAATTAAAATGTGATTAGTACGACGTGTTAATGTGCATGTAATGGTGTATGATTATGTAATGGTGCATGTTTACTTATGGATGTATACTTTATTTTTGTATGTGCGATGTGCGACTATAATAGAAGCGGACTGTGTGGTAGAGAATCCGAACTCGTTCGGGGACGACCCGCAAGACGCTGTTGAGCAAGGCAAGTGGATTCTCCCTCTGCATATTCTGTTTGTACCTACTCATTGCATATAATAATGTTTACTTTTCGATATATTGCATAATTTGATGGGCTTACCTAATTAAGGATTTCCTAGATTTACTACCTGTATTCCTTGTTTAACCTGGGAAAATAATTAAGCTGTGCAAGATTCATGCTACCGCTCAACTTAATGATTCTTAATGTCACTCTTGAATTGGTTTTAATGTTCCAAAAATGTTAATTTGCAATTATGACATTAACTCGATGGTTAAAAATAACTTTATTACAAATTAATTGGAACATGGAGTGACCACCCAGGATAACAGTGCAACCACGAGTGCTATCATGGCTCTGGCTTTGGTAATTAGCTCTATATGCTTAGTGCCTAGCAACCTTACCTGAAAGATGGGCAAGAGGGGGAGCGGTAGGTGCTGGCAGCCCACGTTAACATGGGGTCGTATTCTTGGCTAAGGTACTTCACCCAGGGGCCACCACCATCGTCTTAGAAACCTTAGCGGGTTGCTTCGTATTAAGTATATTTTGTGAAAACCTCATAATGGATCCCTAGCCATTCACCTCGGCAGTGTCTAAGGGTCCGATCAACCCGGGCTAGATGGGATACATGGCTTGTGGGTAAAGTTGTACCACCTCTGCAGAGTGTAAAACTGATATATCAGCCGTGCTCCCGGTTATGAGCGACCTGGACTCCTCACATGATAATTTGAACTTAAAGATGGACATAAATTGAGATCCGATGATCTACCAATAATTTGCTTAAGTGGTTTCACTTAAATGCTTTTGTTATATTCATATTCTTTTGTTTAAATGGGATATTTGGGATTCACACTTAATAGTAAGACAGGTGTTGTTAATAAAATATTGACCAACTAAAATGCTTACTGCTCAGACTTAGCCTCACCTTGTTATACCTGCATTAATTTTCCCCCACTTGCTGAGCCCCGACCATAAGTGAGCTCACCCTTGCTAATATTTTGATCAGAGGGTGATGCTGGAGACTTTGATGGAGAATTTATCGATGAGGAATTCTAAGTCTAACGATGCGCCGGTCATCTTCCTGTGGAAGATTGCCCAGTTGTTTATTTCCGCTCTACTTTGATGTGATACTTGTTTAAGACACAATGTCTCAAATGATGTAATAAAGTTTTATACTCTCTTTACGCCTTTATTGCATTGTCTTTTGATATACTACACTTGTGACGTCAACATATGTGTGGAAATGGATCCTGGCACACATATGGTATGCGCTCGGTTCTACCCCCTGGAACCGGGTGTGACAGATGGCTGACATCCACAAATATATATAATTGACACACATAGTATAAACTCCCTAAATTCAATAAACATGTAGTATAAATTTAATACAACACATATACTAAATTCAATAAACACACATAATTCATTATAAAAACATAATATAAATACGTAGTATATACTCACTAAATTCAATAAACATGTAGTATAAATTTAATACAACACATAATATGACAATAAACACAAATAAATTTAATAAATTAAATAACATATGACAATAATACCGACGGTGGAGGGCACGGGCAACGGCGCGGCGTTCCGGGCGCATGGGGCGGGCGGCGGCGTGGGCGCGGCCGATGGCGGCTTGCCGGGCGCGTGGGGGCGAGCGTGTTACGGCGGCGGCACTCCGGGGTGGCAGGGCACGGACGGCGGCGGCGCGCGCGGCCGGGGGCGCGAGCTAGGCCGGCGGCGAGCGCGGGCGCGCGGGCGCAGGGCCGGGGGCGAGCGCGGGCGTAGGGCCGGGGGCGCGCGCGGGGCCGGCGGCGAGGGCGCGCGCGGGGTCGGCGGCGAGCGCGGTGCGGCGGCGTCGGCGTGAGAGAGAGTGAGCGTGAATGAGAGAGAGAAGAAGGAGAAGTCGTCGGTCGGTTAAGTTCAACTTCTTTGCCGAGTGCCCGTGATGTGGCACTCGGCAAAGATTTTTTAAAAATTAAAATATTTACTTTGCCGAGTGTCCCAAACCTGGCACTCGGCAAAGACGTATTTGCCGAGTGTCTGCGTACAGGCACTCGTTAAAGTCTTTATTTAGGGTTTTAAGAAAACCTATGCCGAGTGTCACACGGCTGGCACTCGGCAAAGACTTCTTTACCGAGTGTCTTATGTTGACACTCGGCAAAGCAAATTTTAATTGTTTTTTCAACCAAACTTTTTTGTGGTGTGTTCCTACACTATGTAGACCTACATGTATTATTTTGGGACAATTATAACAGAGTTTTCAATAGGTAGTAGATTTAGTTCGTTTATTTGAATTTCTTCGAAAAATTCAGATTTGAACTGCAGGTCACTCGAAACTTGAAAAACCGTGCATGCAAAAATGATATCCATGCTATTTAGCACAAGTTACGGTCAATTTCAGGAGCGGACCGGAAACTTCGAGCAACATGCTCACTAAACATGGCCGTGAACTTGCCATCCACATGTTTAAAAATTGTATAGAACACAAACAAAGACAGAAAATCATGAAACTTGTCCACGTGTCATGATATCATATATAGATGTTGTGATAAAAATTTGAGAAAGTTTCGAGAAAGTTGTAAGACATTATGTGTAGAAACCTAAGAGAACTATACATGAAATCATGGAGTTTTAATATGGATCTCTTAGGTTTGTACACATAGTGCGTCACAACTTTCTCGAAATTTTTTCAAATTTTTATCATAGCCTCTACATATGATATCATGACACGTGGACAGGTTTCATGATTTTCTGACTTTGTTTGTGTTTTATACAATTTATAAACACCTGGATGGCAAGTTCACGACCATGTTAAGTGAGCATGGTGCTCTAAGTTTCCGGTCCGCTCCTGAAATCAGTCGTAACTTGTGCTAAGTAGCATGAATATCATTTTTTCATGCACTATTTTCCAAGTTTTGAGTGACCTGCAGTTTAAATCTGAATTTTCCGAAAAAATTCAAATAAACGAACTAAATCTACTAGATATTGCAAACACTGTTATAATTGTCCCAAAATGGTACATATAGGTCTACATAGTGTAGGAACATACCACAAAAAGTTTGGTGGCCAAAATGAAAAAAACAAAAATATGGTTTGCCGAGTGCCCAGTATTTGGCACTCGGCAAAGAGGCTGTCCTCAGCTCTCGGTAAAGACTAACGGCCGTCAGATTTAGGACAGCCACTGACGGCCCTTTGCCGAGCGTCTTCTTTGCCGAGTGCGGACCTGTGACGAGTGTCCTGCACGCGGTAAAGATGCTCGTTACCGAGAGCCGAACTTTGCCGAGTGCGACTCTCGGTAAAGCTATCTTTGCCGAGTGCTCGAGAAAGACACTCGGCAAAGCGTCCGGCACTCGGCAAAGCGTCCGGCACTCGGCAAAGGCTCGAATTCTGATAGTGAATATGGAAAATCTCTTCGATTTGCTCGCCCCTAAGACCTCCGCTTGCTTGTCGAGAGGCACTAACGCTGGCACTAGGCTTCTCCTCACAAGCGTTGTTGCCTCTGAGATCCTCTATCGCTGGGAACTGGGGTCCTCCTCCCTCGCGTGGTCTTCGATCCGCCACCGAGCTCCTTCCCCATGCGTGTGGCATCGATGGATCCCGTGACGACAAGCTCCAGAGCTTGTTCAAACTCTCCATCCAGTGCCTCCACACCGCCTGCTCCTAGTTGTTTGTAGTGCTATAGAAATTTGGAATCAACGTTTGATTAACAGATAATCCAAAAAATAATCAGAATTGCCAAACTCTCATCTTCTCACAATAGCGGATTCCATAGGCAACAGTTTCTGAGGACACTTAGATTTTCAGAGAATTGCTACTCAGAAAAGTTGTACCAAACATGACCTTAATGTTTAGCTTTTGATATGGGACACAAGCTAAAAAAAACAAGTTTATAGGACCACAGTTAGATCTAGTATGTTATATAGTACAGAATGCTAGCCTACAAAAAGGTAACATATTCAACATATAATTATTACTGAAATATGTATTTTGCATTGAATTTATGGCCATATAAGAAAGAATCAGGTCTGAAACAATGATATACCTAGTCTCTACTAACTATTAAGAAGCTAACGTAGACCGCCCCCGTCTCCCCTTATCGTGGTCGCATGCACCATGGCTGCTGCATGCAAGCCGCACAAGTGCGCACCTCTGCATGGCTGCTGCATGCAAGCCGCCGCACAAGCTGCTGCATGCATGCATGCAAGCCACAGAACCTGCTGCATACAAGCATCATGTCTCTCTCAACTCATGAAGCGTCGTGGAAATTGAGGGGTCTAGCCTGGTGGCTGGCTGCTGTCCGATTGTCTCTCTGCTGCAAGCCTGCAGTGCTGCTCAGTTGTTGTCGGCTCGATTGGTTCCCCTACCTGGGCAGGGCTAGCCGGCTAGCCCTATGAACTCGAGACCCGGTTCACAATCTTATTCTTACCCGCTGGGCACAGCCGCTGGTAGCATCGTACAATCTACAATTTCCAGTTCGAGAATAAAATCAGCTAGACAAAAACCACAAATCCAACAAAATCTAATATGTACTCGCACAAAAACAATTAGCCATATATACTTTTTAATTTAGGTCATCAACCACTATGTACTAAGGAACACTATGCAAGCACTGACGGGGCTGCGCGGGAGGAACCTAGCGAGGCGCCACCCATGGTGTTTCCTCTAAGGCTCTGCGATCGTCATTGTCTTGTTGCATGCACTGAGGCTGAACGCGCTGCTGCTCCTCTGCATGTGCGCGTTTCCCGCCCCGGCGCGGTCGCAGACACGACCATGGCCACGGCCGCGCCGGCGTCCGTCGAGGGGTTCAACTGCACCGCCAACCGCACATACTCATGCCAGGCGTACGCGCTCTACTGCGCCGGCTTCGCGGGTGTGCCGCTCGATCTCGCGGCCATCGATGACCTCTTCGCCGTCAGTCGCTTCATGGTCGCGCACGCCAACAACCTCTCCATGACGACCGCGCCGGCCAACGGGCAGTCGCTGCTCGTGCCGCTCCAGTGCGGCTGCCCCTCCCGGTCCCTAGCTCGTACGCGCCGATGCAGTACCAGATCGACCCAGGGGACACCTGAAAGTCGCCTAGAGGGGGGTGGATAGACGAAACCTGAAAATTAAAACTTTATCCCCCAACTAGATCCCCTGATTAGTGGTTAGAACAAGATAAACAATTATCGGAGTATAAAAACTAAGTCCTTGCTTGTAAAGAGTATTGTTTTCAAATAATGTGGAATTGATAAAACAATACAACTAATAGGTTTATGAGAATAGAGCAAAAGGGCTTAGATAAAATGAGTAATCACTTAAGTTCTTCCTTGCAAAGTGTTGCTTTACTAAATGAGAATTTAACTTTAAGCAACACCAAATAATATTTAGCAAAGAATAGTGCAAGAAGAACTCGTAAAGAGAAAGCACAAACAAATTGTGCAAGAAGAACTTGGAAAGGGGAAGGAACAAACAAATCACAAGCAATAAGCACACGAGACACGGGTGATTTGTTTTACCGAGGTTCGGCCCTCGAAGGCCTAGTCCCCGTTGAGGAGTCCACTAAGGACGGGTCTCTTTCAACCCTTTCCCTCTTTCTCCACCGATCACCAAAGACCGAAGAGCTCTTCTTTTTCTCAAGGATCACTTAAGACCCCACAAGGATCACCACACTCTTTGGTGTCTCTTGCTAGCTTTACAAGCCTCCAACACTTTGGAGGAAGTTCAATGGGAGTCAAAACTCCACGTGCAAATGAACACAAAGATGTAGTGCACACTATCTCTCAATGAATCTCACAAGGCACTAGAGCCAAATCACACGAGAGGCTTTCTTTTGCTTGTTCTCGCTTTTGTGGCACTTGTGTGGGTTGTAGTGGACTAAATCTTATGTATAGGATGGATCAATGAATATATGTGGTTGGGAGGGCTTAAGTATGTCAACTAGATGACTTAGAATGTTGCTTGGGCTCCCCCTCTAAGAAGTGGCCGGTTGGGGTGGTATTTATAGCCACCAACCAAAATTGTAGCCGTTGGAGAAGTCTGCTGGCGATGGGCGCACCGAACAGTGTCCGGTGTGCCGCCACGTCATCCTCCCGTTAGGGCTTGGAGCTGGTCGACCGTTGGAGGCTTTGTCCTCATATGGCACCGGACAATCCGGTGCGACACCGGACAGTCCGGTGCCCCTCTGACTGTCTGCTCTGACATCTGAATTGCACTGTTTACTTTGCAGAGTCGACCGTTGCGCGTAGATGACCGTTGCTCCACTGGTGCACCGGACAGTCCGGTGAATTATAGCGGAGGTGCGCCTGGGAAACCCGAAGGTGAAGAGTTTGAAGTCGATCTTCCCTGGTGCACCGGACACTGTCCGGTGGCACACCGGACAGTCCGGTGCGCCAGACCAGGGAGCACTTCGGTTTCCTTTGCTCCTTTCTTCTTGAACCCTTTTTAATCTTTGTATTGGCTTTGAGTTGAACCTTTGGCACCTGTAGAACATATACTCTATAGCAAACTAGTTAGTCCAATTATTTGTGTTGGGCATTTCAACCACCAAAATCATTTAGGAAAAGGTTTAAAGCCTATTTCCCTTTCAATCTCCCCCTTTTTGGTGATTGATGCCAACACACATCAAAGCAAATATATAAGTGAATAATTGAACTAGTTTGCATAAGGTAAGTGCAAAGGTTGCTTGGAATGAAACCAATATTGTTTCAATAGATATGCATGGATTGTTTTCTTCTTAAAAATGTTTTGGACCACGCTTGCACCACAAGTTTTGTTTTTGCGAATTCTTTGTAAAATTCTTTTCAAAAACCTTTTGCAAGTAGTCAAAGGTACATGAATAAGATTGAATGAAGCATTTTCAAGATTTGAAATTTTCTCCCCCTGTTCCAAATGCTTTTCCTTTGACTAAAACAAAACTCACCCTTTAATGAAATCCTCCTCTTAGCGTTTAAGAGGGTTTTAGGTATTAATTTTGAAGAGGGTTGTCGGGGACCATAATTAGGGGTACCCTCAAGGCCCCTAAATCTCAGCTGGTAACCCCCATCAGCACAAAGCTGCAAAGGCCTGATGGGTGCGATTAAGCCAAGGATCGGTCCATTCAAGGGTCATGATTGTGCCTCGCCTGAGCCTAGCCTCGGGCAAGGGAAGCCGACCCCGGAGAACCTACATCTCGCCCGAGGACCCCCCTCCAGCAACGGGCACACTATCGGCTCGCCCGAGGCCCAGTCTTCACCGAGAAGCAACCTTGGCCACATCGCCACGCCGACCGACCAAATCGCAGGGGCATTTAATGCGAAGGTGGCCTGACACCTTTATCCTGACGCACGCTGTCGGGGACCATAATTAGGGGTACCCTCAAGACGCCTAATTCTCAGCTGGTAACCCCCATCAGCATAAAGCTGCAGAGGCCTGATGGGTTTGATTAAGTCAGGGATCAGTCCATACGAGCGACTTGATCACGCCACGCCCGAGCCTAGCCTCGGGCGAGGGCAGCCGACCCTGAGATGTTTCCGTCTCGCCCGAGGCCTCCTCTTTCACGGCAGACGCATCTCCGGCTCGCCCGAGGCCATGCCTTCGATAAGAAGTAACCCTGACTAAATCACCGCGCCAACCGACCAAATCACTGGGGCCTTTAACGCAAAAGGTAAGACTGACGGGTGGCCAGGCTTGGCCGAAAGCGCCAGAGGAAGCTCCGCCCGACCCAGGGCTCGGACTCGGGCCAAGGCCCCGGAAGACGGCGAACTCCGCTCCGCCCGACCCAGGGCTCGGACTCGGGCTAAGGCCCCGGAAGACGGCGAACTCCGCTCCGCCCGACCCAGGGCTCGGACTCGGGCCAAGGCCCCGGAAGACGGCGAACTCCGCTCCGCCCGACCCAGGGCTCGGACTCGGGCTAAGGCCCCGGAAGACGGCGAACTCCGCTCCGCCCGACCCAGGGCTCGGACTCGGGCTAAGGCCCCGGAAGACGATGAACTCCGCTTCGCCCGACCCAGGGCTCGGACTCCGCCCCGACCTCTGCCGAACGACCTCCGCCTCGCCCGACCCAGGAGCTCAGGTTCGGCCTCGGCCATGCAGGACAGACTCGACCTCGGCCTCGGAGGAGCCTCCACGTCGTTCGACCTAGGACACAAGCCCGCCACGTCAACAGGAAGCGTCATCATCACCCTACCCCGAGCCGACTCAGGCCGCAGAGAACAGGACCGACGTCCCATCTGGCTAGCTCCGCCAGATAGGCAATGATGGCGCCCCGCTGGACCATGACGATGGCGGCTCCCAGCTCCCTTACGAAAGCAGGGGGACGTCAGCAAGGGCCCAGCTACTCCGACAGTTGTCCCTCCGCCCGGCTCCATTGCTTCTCCGACAGCCACGACGCCACACTAGCTGGGTGCCAAGATCTCTCCGGCTGCCACCATGGCATGTACCTAGGGCACTAGCACTCCCCCGCTAGACACGTAGCACCTTGCTACACCCCCATTTGTACACCTGGATCCTCTCCTTACGCCTATAAAAGGAAGGACCAGGGCCTTCTTAGAGAAGGTTGGCCTCGCGGGGACGAAGGGCAGGGGCAGGCGCTCTCTCGGGGCCGCTCGCTCCCTTCACCCGCGCGGACGCTTGTAACCCCCTACTGCAAGCGCACCCGACCTGGGCGCGGGACGAACACGAAGGCCGTGGGATTCTCCGACTCCCTCACGACCCGGCTCCGGCCACCTCGCTCTCGCTCTCTCTCTCTCCCCCCCCCCTTCGCGCTCGCCCACGCGCTCGACCCATCTAGGCTGGGGCACGCGGCACACTCACTCATCGGCTCGGGGACCCCCCGGTCTCGGAACGCCGACAGTTTGCGCGCCAGGTAGGGGCCTGCTGCGTGTTGACGAGTAGATTCCCGTCAAGCTCCAGATGGGCAGTCTCCAACGACCTCTTCAACCCGGAACGGTGCTCCGTTTCGGGAGTCTCGAGTTCATGTCTTTCGACGGCAGCTACGACATGATACTTCTTCCACCGCCGCACGACAGCGACAATGGTGGCGGACAGCCCGCCCGCCGGCGGCAGAATCGACGACGTCTTTCCCGCGTGGGGGAAGGACAACTTTCGAGCTCGCCCCATCCTCTCCCTCGCCATCGGAGGAGGAGGCGGGGCAACCAAGGCCAAGCGGGAGGCTGCGCTCGGTCGACTGTCGAGCAAATCGACATCCCCAGCGCCCCAACGGAGGACGCGTCGGGCATCACCCGCGCGTTTGAGGCGAAGACGAGCGCTGTCCCCCCGCGTCACGCCGATCCCGAGCATGTGGACGACGCCAGCACGCTCACGGAGGGCCTGCAGGACGTCGCCCTCGCATCCCGGACGACAGCACGATCAGCCCTCGATGCGACTTCATCGCTCCTCGTCGACCAAAAGGTACGGGCTGATTCCCATCCTTCGTCATTTCGACTCGACCTCAACCCACCTGGCGACCTCGCTTTGGCGGGCGCTCACGTTGAGGCGAGTGCAACCTCTCTAGGGTTTCGTGTGCGGTCGCCTTGGGACCGATTGACGGGTGTCTCGACCTACGGACCCTCTGGGTCCGAGGAAGATGACGACCCCAGCATCTGCTGGGATTTCTCTGGATCTGGCAACCCCAGTGCCATGCGGGATTTCATGACCGCATGTAACTACTGCCTCTCCGACTGTTCCGACGGCAGCCGCAGCCTTGGCGACAAGGACTGCGGCCCGAGCCGCGAATGTTTCCACGTCGAGCTAGGGGATCCCTTCGGAGGCAGCTGTTTCGGCATGCCGGAGGATGGTGATCCCCCTAGGCCAGCGCCTCGCGCCGACATCCCGCGGGAGCTAGCTGTGGTCCCCGTTCCGGCGGGGGGTCACGACCCACAGCTCGAGCAAGTCCGCGGGGCGCAGGCCGGGCTCGATGAGGGAGCAGGAGCGCTCGAGGCAATCCGCCGGAACGTCGGGCAGGTATGGGCGAGCCAGCCCCCGGCCGGAGGAATACGTCACCTGCCCCAAGGTCTCCAGCACCGCATCGCCAACGATGCCAGGGACAGACCGCCACCCGCATCCGGCGGAACAGGTCAGGACCTGGCCGCCGTAGCGATGCTCCTCCGCGCGATGCCGGAGTCATCAACCACCGAGGGTCGGCGAATCCAGGGAGAGCTCAAGCATCTCCTGGAAGGCGCTGCGGCCCGGCGGGCCGAGAGCTCCGCCTCCCGAAGGCAGGGGTACCCCTCGGAACCTCGTGCCGCGACTTCCCGACTCACGCGGGAAGCCTCGGTCTACACCGGGCGCACGCGCAATACCGCGCCTGCGGCCCCGGGCCACCTCGGTGACGAGCACCCTCATCGCGACCGTCGGGCCCGCCTCGACGAAAGGGTGCGCCGAGGTTATCACCCCAGGCGTGGGGGACGCTACGACAGCGGGGAAGATCGGAGTCCCTCGCCCGAACCACCCGGTCCGCAGGTCTTCAGCCGGGCCATTCGGCGGGCGCCGTTTCCGCCCCGATTCCGACCCCCGACTACTATCACAAAGTACTCGGGGGAAACGAGACCGGAATTGTGGCTTGCGGACTACCGCCTGGCCTGTCAACTGGGTGGGACGGACGACGACAACCTCATCATCCGCAACCTCCCCCTGTTCCTCTCCGATACCGCTCGCGCTTGGTTGGAGCACCTGCCTCCGGGGCAGATTTCCAACTGGGAGGATCTGGTCCAGGCTTTCGCCGGCAACTTCCAGGGCACGTACGTACGCCTCGGGAATTCCTGGGACCTCCGAAGCTGCCGGCAACAGCCGGGAGAGTCCCTTCGGGACTACATCCGGCGATTCTCGAAGCAGCGCACCGAGCTGCCCAACATCACCGACTCCGATGTCATCGGCGCGTTCCTTGCCGGCACCACCTGCCGTGACCTGGTGAGCAAGTTGGGTCGCAAGACCCCCACCAGGGCAAGCGAGCTGATGGACATCGCCACCAAGTTCGCCTCTGGTCAGGAGGCGGTCGAAGCCATCTTCCGAAAGGACAAGCAGCCCCAGGGCCGCCCGTCAAGAGATGCACCCGAGGCGTCTACTCCGCCCGGCGCCAAGAAGAAAGGCAGGAGGAAGTCGCAAGCGAAACGCGACGCCGCCAGCACGGACCTTGTCGCCGCCGCCGAGTACAAGAACCCTCGGAAGCCCCCCGGAGGCGCCAACCTCTTCGACAAGGCACTAAAGGAGACGTGCCCCTACCATCAGGGGCCTGTCAAGCACACCCTCGAGGAGTGCGTCATGCTTCGGCGCCACTTCCACCGGGCCGGGCCACCCGCAGAGGGTGACAGGGCCCGCGACGACGGCAAGAAGGAAGATCACCAAGCAGGAGAGTTCCCCAAGGTCCGCGACTACTTCATGATCTATGGAGGGCATGCGGCGAACGCCTCGGCTCGGCATCGTAAGCAGGAGCGTCGGGAGGTCTGCTCGGTGAAGGTGGCGGCGCCAGTCTACCTAGACTGGTCCGACAAGCCCATCACCTTCGACCGAGACGACCACCCCGACCGCGTGCCGAGCCCAGGGAAGTACCCGCTCGTTGTCGATCCCGTCATCGGCAACGTCAGGCTCACCAAGGTCCTGATGGATGGAGGCAGCTGCCTCAACATCATCTATGCTGAGACCCTCAGGCTCCTGTGCGTCGATCTGTCATCCGTCCGAGCAGGCGCTGCGCCTTTCCACGGGATCATTCCCGGGAAGCGCGTCCAGCCCCTCGGACAGCTCGACCTTCCTGTCTGCTTCGGAACACCCTCCAACTTCCGAAGGGAGACTTTGACGTTCGAGGTGGTCGGGTTCCGAGGGACCTACCACGCAGTGTTGGGAAGGCCATGCTACGCGAAGTTCATGGCCATCCCCAACTACACCTACCTGAAGCTCAAGATGCCGGGCCCCAACGGGGTCATCACCGTCGGCCCCACGTACAAACACGCATTCGAATGCGATGTGGAGTGCGTGGAGTACGCCGAGGCCCTCGTCGAGTCCGAGGCCCTCATTGCCGACCTGGAAAGCCTCTCCCGAGAGGTGCCGGACGTGAAGCGACATGCCGGCAACTTCGAGCCAGCGGAGACGGTTAAGGCCGTCCCTCTCGACCCTAGTGGCGACACCTCCAAGCAGATTCAGATCGGTTCCGGGCTCGACCCCAAATAGGAAGCAGTGCTCGTCGACTTTCTCCACGCAAACGCCAACGTCTTTGCGTGGAGTCCCTCGGACATGCCCGGCATACCGAGGGATGTCGCCGAGCACTCGCTGGATATTCGGGCCGGAGCCCGACCGGTCAGACAGCCTCTGCGCCGATTCGACGAAGAAAGGCGCAGGGTGATAGGCGAGGAGATCCACAAGCTGATGGCAGCAGGGTTCATCAAAGAGGTATTCCATCCCGAATGGCTTGCCAACCCTGTACATGTGAGGAAGAAAGGGGGGAAATGGCGGATGTGCGTAGACTACACTGGTCTCAACAAAGCATGTCCGAAAGTCCCCTACCCTCTACCTCGCATCGATCAAATCGTGGAGTCCACTGCAGGGTGCGAAACCCTGTCTTTCCTCGATGCCTACTCAGGGTATCATCA
This sequence comes from Zea luxurians, assembly GCA_029449295.1. Classification (NCBI taxonomy): domain Eukaryota; kingdom Viridiplantae; phylum Streptophyta; class Magnoliopsida; order Poales; family Poaceae; genus Zea; species Zea luxurians. The sequence continues at coordinate 1,786,865 of JAOPSE010000119.1, forward strand.
AATCAAGATGAAAGAGTCCGACCAGCTCGCGACTTCTTTCATCACGCCCTTCGGCATGTACTGTTATGTCACCATGCCGTTCGGTTTGAGGAACGCGGGTGCAACGTACCAGCGGTGCATGAACCATGTGTTCGACGAACATATCGGTCGCACGGTCGAGGCCTACGTCGATGACATCGTAGTCAAGACGAGGAAAGCCTCCGACCTTCTCTCCAACCTTGAGCTGACATTCCGGTGCCTCAAGGCGAAGGGCGTCAAGCTCAATCCCGAGAAGTGCGTCTTCGGAGTGCCCCGAGGCATGCTCTTGGGATTCATCGTCTCCGAGCAGGGCATCGAAGCCAACCCGGAGAAGATCGCAGCCATCACAAACATGGGGCCCATCAAGGACTTAAAAGGCGTACAGAGGGTCATGGGATGCCTCGCGGCCTTGAGCCGTTTCATCTCGCGCCTCGGCGAAAGAGGCCTGCCCCTGTACCGTCTCTTAAGGAAGGCCGAGTGCTTCACTTGGACTCCCGAGGCCGAGGAAGCCCTCGGGAACCTGAAGGCGCTCCTCACCCAGGCGCCCGTCTTGGTACCCCCAGCTGATGGAGAAGCCCTCTTGGTCTACGTCGCCGCTACCACTCAGGTGGTCAGCGCCGCGATTGTGGTCGAAAGGCGGGAAGAGGGGCATGCCTTGCCCATTCAGAGGCCAGTTTACTTCGTCAGCGAGGTGCTGTCCGAGACCAAGATCCGCTACCCACAAGTCCAGAAGCTGCTGTATGCAGTGATCCTGACGAGGCGAAAGCTGCGACATTACTTCGAGTCTCATCCGGTGACTGTGGTGTCATCCTTCCCCCTGGGGGAGATCATCCAGTGCCGAGAAGCCTCGGGACGGATCGCGAAGTGGGCGGTGGAAATCATGGGCGAGACAATCTCGTTCGCCCCTCGGAAGGCCATCAAGTCCCAGGTACTGGCGGACTTCGTAGCCGAATGGGTCGACACCCAGTTGCCGACGGCTCCGATCCAACCGGAGCTCTGGACCATGTTTTTCGACGGGTCGCTGATGAAGACGGGAGCTGGCGCGGGCCTGCTCTTCGTCTCGCCCCTCGGGAAACACCTGCGCTACGTGCTCCGCCTCCATTTCCCGGCGTCCAACAATGTGGCTGAGTACGAGGCTCTGATCAACGGGTTGCGAATCGCCATCGAGCTAGGGGTCCGACGCCTCGATGCACGCGGCGACTCGCAGCTCGTTATCGACCAAGTCATGAAGAACTCCCACTGCCGCGACCCGAAGATGGAGGCCTACTGTGACGAGGTCCGACGCCTGGAAGACAAGTTCTACGGGCTCGAGCTTAACCACATCGCCCGGCGCTACAACGAGACTGCGGACGAGCTGGCGAAGATAGCCTCGGGGCGAACGACGGTTCCCCCGGACGTCTTCTCCCGGGATCTGCACCAACCCTCCGTCAAGATAGGCGACACGCCCGAGCCCGAGGTGCCCTCGGCCCCGTCCGAGGTGACCTCGGCCCAGCCCGAGCCATCCTCGGTTCAACCCGAGGAGCCCTCGGCCCCCGAGGGCGAAGCACTGCACATCGAGGAGGAGCAGAGCGGGGTCATGCCAGATCAAGATTGGCAGACCCCGTACCTGCAATATCTCCGCCAAGGAGAGCTGCCCCTCGGCCGAGCCGAGGCTCGGCGGGTAGCGCGACGCGCCAAGTCGTTCGTCTTGCTGGGCGATGAGAAGGAGCTCTACCACCGTAGCCCCTCGGGCATCCTCCAGCGATGCATCTCCATCGCTGAGGGTCAGGAACTCCTGCAGGAAATACACTCGGGGGCTTGCGGCCATCATGCAGCACCTCGAACCCTCGTCGGGAACGCTTTCCGCCAAGGTTTCTACTGGCCGACGGCGGTGGCTGACGCCACTAGAATTGTCCGCGCCTGCGAAGGGTGCCAATTCTATGCGAAGCAGACCCACCTGCCCGCTCAGGCTTTGCAGACGATACCCATCACCTGGCCCTTCGCTGTGTGGGGTCTGGACCTCGTCGGCCCTCTGCAGAAAGCGCCCGGGGGCTACACGCACCTGTTGGTCGCCGTCGACAAATTCTCCAAGTGGCTCGAGGTCCGACCTCTAAACAGCATCAGATCCGAGCAGGCGGTGGCGTTCTTCACCAACATCATCCATCGCTTCGGGGTCCCGAACTCCATCATCACCGACAACGGCACCCAGTTTACCGGCAAAAAATTCTTGGATTTTTGCGAGGAACACAATATCCGGGTAGACTGGGCCGCCGTAGCTCATCCCATGTCGAATGGGCAAGTGGAACGTGCCAACGGCATGATTCTACAAGGGCTCAAGCCCCGGATTTACAATGATCTCAACAAGTTCGGCAAGCGATGGATGAAGGAACTCCCCTCGGTGGTCTGGAGCCTGAGGACGACGCCAAGCCGAGCCACAGGTTTCACGCCGTTCTTCCTGGTCTACGGGGCCGAGGCCGTCCTGCCCACTGACTTGGAATACGGCTCCTCGAGGACGAAGGCCTACAACGAAGAAAGCAAGCAAGCTAGCCGAGAAGACTCGCTGGACCAGCTGGATGAGGCTCGGGACAGGGCCTTACTACACTCGGCGCGGTATCAGCAGTCCCTGCGACGCTACCACGCCCGAGGGGTCCGACCCTGAGACCTCCAGGAGGGCGATCTGGTGCTTCGGCTGCGGCAAGACACCCGAGGGAGGCACAAGCTCACGCCCCCCTGGGAGGGGCCGTTCGTCATCGCCAAAGTTCTGAAGCCCGGAACGTACAAGCTGGCCAACAGTCAAGGCGAGGTCTACGGCAACGCTTGGAACATCCAACAGCTACGTCGCTTCTACCCTTGAGATGTTTCCAAATTGTTCATATATCTCGCACCCACGCAAAGTTTAGTCAACAAGGAAGGGTCGGCCTCGCCTCGGCAAAGCCCGACCCTCCCTCGGGGGCTAAAAGGGGGGAAACCCCCTCTGCGTCAAAAATTTCCTCGAACAAAAAATCTCTTTCATCAGAATATCTTTCGTGCTTTTTGACTACTTCGAAAAGTGGGTCCTGGAAACGACGGAGTACACGTAAGCAGTCAAGGCTGACCGAGCCGAGGGACTCCTACGCCTCCGGGATACGGATACCTCACTCATCACCTTCTGCGATAAGTAACTCGCGCTCGGATAAGGTGACTCCGCGGATCGAACAAGTCTCTACGTTCGGAAGCTCTTCTGTCGAAGCGATTCTTCGAGTTTTCTCGACTAAGTCGGTGATAGGGCCTCATGGACGAGTAAAAGTGCGCGTAAGCGGCAAGGCCGACCGAGCCGAGGGATTCCCACGCCTCCGGGATACGGATACCTCACTCCTCACCTTCCGCGAGAAGCAACTTTCGCTCGCACAAACATCCCTGTTACCGACAAAAAGTCCAGATACTTGGAACAAGAGGAAAAGGGACGCAGCTTTACAACACAGCAAGGGTGTGTGTTCTGGCCTCGACGGCCGCACAAAGCACACGCTACAAGACAGGCTGATTCTGCAGGCTCAGGTCTTGGCGCTGGAAGGGGGCGGCGACACCCTCGGCATCGACAGCTCCTTCGGCAAGGCCCGAACTAGCCTCGGACGGCGACGCGGTCCGAGGGCCTCCGCTCCAAAGGACGGCGTCATCACCACGCCCGGGCGATCGTTGTCAGGGACTTCTCCGGGAATCCGGCCCGAGCAGGCGGCTCGGCCAGCCACCTCCGGGGCCTCGGCCAACCACCTTCCGAGGGCATGAGCCCGGTCCGAAGCCTCGGCTGACCGACCCCGGTGTCGATCCTGCTAACAGACAACCCGGCTAGGCTCCGGCCAACCAGGTTTCATTCCCGAGCTAACTCTGCCTCTACCCATGCTGATATCGCTACCCCCGGCCTCGGCTCGTCGAAGAGCGGCCGAGGGGTCTCTTTAACTAAGCTAGAGGGGCCTCGGACAACAGGGCCAACCGAGCCGAGGGACTCCTACGCCTCCGGGATACGGATACCTCACTCGTCACCTTGACACGGGGCGACTCATGCTTAGTGAAGCGGTTCAGACAATCAGTAGGCGAGTCTTGGTGCTCGGAAATGAGGAAAAAACACGGCTCCGTGCCGTAGTTACATACATGTTCAGGCCCCGAAAGCCAAAATGAACAAAAAACCCGGCACTCGAGGTGCCATTACAAACGGAACTCCGGTCCCCCCCCCGCAGGGACGAACAACCCCACTCGATAGGGGCGGGCCCGCGGGGCGGCGTAAAAACTCTCACCCCCCGAGGACGAGAGCCAGCCATTCGGGCCGGGAGACGGAGACCCAGGGCTACTAACGGAGTTGGCAATCTCATCGATAGAGAAGCCACTTCCGTCCGCCGACGCCTCGGGACGCGCCGGCGGGTCTTCGCCCGTGGTGGGGCCGTCTAGGGCGTGGGCGCCGCCCTCGCGGTGCACGGCGCCATCGTCGTCCGGACGGGGGACGCGGCGTGGCGCCCCGGCTGTGCGACGACGACCCGCCTCCTCCGGCATGGCTGGAGGAAGTCTCCGTGAAGCTGGAGGATGCCGTTCTCCCCCAGACGCACGGGGAAGAAGAGGGCAACCGACCCACACGGAGACAGCCCCCTGACTCGCCTCGTCCTCCCTCTTGGCCTGGTGATGAAAGTCCTTGAGGCTGAGGGAGGGGCAGAGGTCGCAGCTCGGCTCGCTTTCCCCCACCATCAAGCCGGAGGCCACCGTCTTGGGTGACCGCCGGTGGAGGGGTGCAGCCGGGCTGCATGATGAAAATCCTTGAAGCCGAACGATGGCCGAAAGGTACCCGCTCCCACGGAGTGGTGTCCCCTGACGATGAGGCACGGAGACGGCGGTTTCCCCCATCCGGGGGCTTGAAAGGCGGAAAGACACGATGCATAAGGGAGGAAGAAGACATGGTCGCCTTACGAAAGGGGTCGCCCTCCTTTTAAAGGCAACTCTCCGTGCTTGCGCCCCCAACCGTCACGGGCTGGGTCTTCTCCAACACGCCTCCAAAGCCCTCCCCTGCGGCGCGGGGGCTAGGACCCACCTGTCATGCGGACCGGCTCCGAGCAAAAGAAGCCGAACCGCCGCGCGCGGCGTGCGCGCAACCACCCAGCAGTTACAAGTGACCCTCCACTTTTGCCCAGACCAACGGGCGAAGGGGGCGGGCAGCCATGCGGGCGGCATGCAACCGCGCCAAGTGGACGCGCCTCTCCGACTCCTGACAAGCCAGCACGAAGGCTCAAGCCCACGCGTCGCGCAACCGGCGCGCCGGATGCTGCATGTAAGCCACTATGCCACCTGCGCCACCACTGCACCTCCTCGGTTGCGGAACCAATACCACGACCCGAGGCGGCCCAGCGCACGGCCCAGCTGCGCCGGCCTGACGCAGCGGTCAAACACGGTCAAAAGTGGGCCGGCAGTAATGACAGTGGCAGGCGCGCAAGAGCAGCGATCACGCCATCAGCCAGGCTCACGTCCCATCCGGAGGCAGCAAAAGAACCCCCTCTCTCACGGTGTGAAGACGACATGCCCGTGACCCGTTCCTCGAACGGCTCGCGCACGCGCAACGGCAGCCTCGCTAACTACTCGCCCCGGCGCATTAACTCCGCGGCTCGACGGGCAGCGCTACTGACGGGAGCAGCTGGCGACGTTTCGCCTTCGCCAAAACAACCGCACCAAAACAGGTACGCCACGACGTTCGATTTCGCATCCTTTTTCCCTTTTCCTCTTTCTCTATCTCTTGCAACAGGGACCGGGAAGGGGGATACCCCCAAAGGGATCCTTCCCCGTGAAGGAACTAGGCTCCGAGCCTCCTTACTGATCAGGGGTTCGAAGGCTGGCCCCCCGAAGGGTTCAACAGCCGCCTCAGATCGCGTGGGCCCGACACCCACTACTGGTCAGGGGTTCGAAGGTCGGCCCCCCGAAAGGTTCCACGACCGCCTCAGGCTACTCGGGCTCCGCGCCCATTACTGATCAGGGGTTCGAAGGCTGGCCCCCCGAAGGGTTCACAGTCGCCTCAGACGCCGAGCGAGGGATGACCAGGGGTACGTTCGATACATAACCAAGGCTCGGGCTGCGCTCCCGAGGTACCCTAGGACATTTCCGAGACCAGCGGGAACGACTCTGTAACGGAATCCCATCGGAGGGAGGCAACGAGCCCTCGGACCCCGTCGCCAGGGGACCGGGTCCGGCAGATCACCCGCAGGTACTTTTGGGCGTGCCTCCGGGCCCCTAGCCGACCCCCAACGAACGGGGCACGGACGTCCACTCGGATTACCCGATTGCAGCTCACCGGAGACACCATGTTCGGTGCCCATCGAGGGTAACATGGCGCTCTCCCCCCCTCCTCCTTGCGGAAAGGCGACGTAGGGGCGTATGTAAAAAAGCCGAGTCTGTCCCTGATCGTCCTCTTGCTCTGTGCGGAGGCTCGGGGGCTGCTCTCGCAAACCCGGCTCCGGCCGAACCGTTGACAGCGTCAACATACCAGCCCGAGAACTTGGGCCCCGACAGTGCACCCGGGCTACGGCCTGTTCGCATGAGGGAACCGCCAGACCAGCCGAAGCATTACGCAAGGCATTAAGACCTCGAAGGAGTGAAACCACTCCTCCGAGGCCTCGGGGGCTACACCCGGCGGGTGCGCTCGCGCGCACCCACCGGAACAAAGTACAACCGAGAAAGGCTGGTCCCCTTGCAAAAAAGTGCGACGAAAGCCTCCAAGCGAGTGTTAACACTCCCTTCGAGGCTCGGGGGCTACTGTCGGGGACCATAATTAGGGGTACCCTCAAGACGCCTAATTCTCAGCTGGTAACCCCCATCAGCATAAAGCTGCAGAGGCCTGATGGGTTTGATTAAGTCAGGGATCAGTCCATACGAGCGACTTGATCACGCCACGCCCGAGCCTAGCCTCGGGCGAGGGCAGCCGACCTTGAGATGTTTCCGTCTCGCCCGAGGCCTCCTCTTTCACGGCAGACGCATCTCCGGCTCGCCCGAGGCCATGCCTTCGATAAGAAGTAACCCTGACTAAATCACCGCGCCGACCGACCAAATCACTGGGGCCTTTAACGCAAAAGGTAAGACTGACGGGTGGCCAGGCTTGGCCGAAAGCGCCAGAGGAAGCTCCGCCCGACCCAGGGCTCGGACTCGGGCCAAGGCCCCGGAAGACGGCGAACTCCGCTCCGCCCGACCCAGGGCTCGGACTCGGGCTAAGGCCCCGGAAGACGGCGAACTCTGCTCCGCCCGACCCAGGGCTCGGACTCGGGCCAAGGCCCCGGAAGACGGCGAACTCCGCTCCGCCTGACCCAGGGCTCGGACTCGGGCTAAGGCCCCGGAAGACGGCGAACTCCGCTCCGCCCGACCCAGGGCTCGGACTCGGGCTAAGGCCCCGGAAGACGATGAACTCCGCTTCGCCCGACCCAGGGCTCGGACTCCGCCCCGACCTCTGCCGAACGACCTCCGCCTCGCCCGACCCAGGAGCTCAGGTTCGGCCTCGGCCATGCAGGACAGACTCGACCTCGGCCTCGGAGGAGCCTCCACGTCGTCCGACCTAGGACACAAGCCCGCCACGTCAACAGGAAGCGTCATCATCACCCTACCCCAAGCCGACTCAGGCCGCAGAGAACAGGACCGACGTCCCATCTGGCTAGCTCCGCCAGATAGGCAATGATGGCGCCCCGCTGGACCATGACGACGGCGGCTCCCGGCTCCCTTACGAAAGCAGGGGGACGTCAGCAAGGGCCCAACTACTCCGACAGCTGTCCCTCCGCCCGGCTCCATTGCTTCTCCGACAGCCACGACGCCACACTAGCTGGGTGCCAAGATCTCTCCGGCTGCCACCATGGCATGTACCTAGGGCACTAGCACTCCCCCGCTAGACACGTAGCACCTTGCTACACCCCCATTTGTACACCTGGATCCTCTCCTTACGCCTATAAAAGGAAGGACCAGGGCCTTCTTAGAGAAGGTTGGCCTCGCGGGGACGAAGGGCAGGGGCAGGCGCTCTCTCGGGGCCGCTCGCTCCCTTCACCCGCGCGGACGCTTGTAACCCCCTACTGCAAGCGCACCCGACCTGGGCGCGGGACGAACACGAAGGCCGCGGGATTCTCCGACTACCTCACGACCCGGCTCCGGCCACCTCGCTCTCGCTCTCTCTCTCTCTCTCCCCCCTTCGCGCTCGCCCATGCGCTCGACCCATCTGGGCTGGGGCACGCGGCACACTCACTCGTCGGCTCGGGGACCCCCCGGTCTCGGAACGCCGACACACGCCCTCCAGTCGACAGGGCCGAAGTGACCGCAGTCACTTCGCCGCTCTACTGACCGGTCTGACAGGAGGACAGCGCCGCCTGCACCGCCCCGACTGCAGAGCCACTCGACAGAGTGAGGCTGACAGCAGCCAAGGCCGGCCTCGGGCGTCATAGGAAACTCCGCCTCGACCGACCCTAGGGCTCGGACTCGGGCTCAGCCCCGAAAGACGGCGACCTCCGCTCCGCCCGACCCAGGGCTCGGACTCGGGCTCAGCCCCGGAAGACGGCGACCTCCGCTCCGCCCGACCCAGGGCTCGGACTCGGGCTCAGCCCCAGAAGACGGCGAACTCCGCTCCGCCCGACCTAGGGCTCGGACTCGGGCTCAGCCCCGGAAGATGGCGAACTCCGCTCCGCCCGACCCAGGGCTCGGACTCGGGCTCAGCCCCGGAAGACGGCGAACTCCGCTCCGCCCGACCCAGGGCTCGGACTCGGGCTCAGCCCCGGAAGACGACGAACTCCTCTCCGCCCGACCCCAGGGCTCGGACTCGGGCTCAGCCCCGGAAGAAGGCGGACTCCGCTTCGCCTGACCCTAGGGCTCGGACTCAGCCCTGGCCTCAGCCGACGGTCTCCGCCTCGCCCGACCCAGGGGATCGGACTCGACCACGGCCACGGAAGACAGACTCGACCTCGGAGGAGCCTCCACCTCGCCCAGCCTAGGGCGTGGACCGACCACGTCGATAGGAGGCACCATCATTACCCTACCCCAAGCTGACTCAGGCTACGGGGAACAAGACTGGCGTCCCATCTGGCTCGCTCCGCCAGATAGGCAATGATGGCGCCCCGCACACTCCGTGACGACGGCGGCTCTCGGCCCCCTTACGGAAGCAAGAGGACGTCAGCAAGGACTCGACAGCCCCGACAGCTGCCCCTCTCGCTAGGCTCCAGCGCTCCTCCGACGGCCACAACACCACACGAACCGGGTGCCAAAACCCCTCCGGCTGCCACGATGGCATGTGCTTAGGGCACTAGCTCTCCTTCGCTAGACACGTAGCACTCTGCTACACCCCCCATTGTACACCTGGATCCTCTCCTTACGCCTATAAAAGGAAGGACCAGGGCCCTCTTATAGAGGGTTGGCCCGCGCGGGGAAGGACGGGACGGCGCTCGCTCAAGGCCTCTCGCTCCCACTCCCGCGTGGACGCTTGTATCCCCCTACTGCAAGCGCACCCGACTCAGGCGCTGGGCTAACACAAAGGCCGCGGGATCCACACTCTCTTACGCCTGCCTCCCTCCGGCTACCTCCTTTCCCCCCTTTGCGTTCCGCCTTGCGTCGACCCATCTGGGCTGGGGCACGCGGCGACAATTCACTCGTCGGTCCAGAGACCCCCCGGGTTTCGAAACACCGACAGTTGGCGCGCCAGGTAGGGGCCTGCTGCGTGTTGACGAACAGCTTCCCGTCAAGCTCCAGATGGGCAGTCTCCAGCAACCTTTCTAGCCCGGGACGGTGCTCCGTTTCGGGAATCTCGAGTTCATGTCCCTCGACGGCAGCTATGACATGATATTCCTTCCCCCGCCGCGTGACAGCGACAATGGTGGTCGACAACCCGCTCGCCGGCGGGGAAATCGACGACGCCTTCCCCACGAGGTGGAAGGACGACATTCGGGCTTGACCCGTCCCCTCCCCCGCCGACGGAGGAGGAGGTGGGGCAACCAAGGCCAAGCGGGAAGCGGCACCTCGTTGGCTGTCGAGCGAGTCGACAGCGTCGGCACCCCAACGGAGGGCGCGTCGGGCATCGATCTCGCGTCTGAGACGAAGACGAGCGCCGCCTCCCCGCAACACGTCGATCTCAAGCAAACGCACGACGCCAGCACGCTCGCGAAGGACTTGCTGGGCATCACCCTTGTACCCGAGACAACGGTGCAGTCAGTCCCAGACGCGACCTCGTCACCGACCGTCGACCGAAAGGTACCGACCGATTCCCATCTCGTGTCTTTTGGATTCGGCCTCGACCCACCAAGCGACTCCGCTTCGGTGAGCACTTTCATAGAGGAGAGTCCAAACCCTCTGGGGTATCGTGTGCGGTCACCCTGGGACCGACTGACGGCCGACTCAACCTACGAGTCCTCGGGGCCGAGGAAGATGGCGAGTCCGACATCTGTTGGGATTTCTCCGGACTTGGTAACCCCAGTGCCGTGCGGGACTTCATGACCACATGTGACTACTGCCTTTCCGACTGTTCCGACGGCAGCCGCGGCCTCGACAATGAGGACCGTGGCCCAAGTCGTGAATGTTTCCACGTCGATCTAGGGGGTCCCGGCGAAGGCAACCGTCTTGGTATGCCGGAGAACAGTGATCCCCCTAGGCCCGCGCCTCACGTTGACATCCTTCGGGAGCTAGCTGTGGTCCCCATCCCGGCGGGGGGTCCTGACCCACAGCTCGAGCAAATCCACGAGAGGTAGGCCAGGCTCGACGGGGGAGCAGGAACGCTTGTGCCGATCCGCAGGGACGTCGGGCAGGAATGGGCGATCCAACCCTCGGCCGGAGAAGCGCGTCATCTCCCCCACGACATCCAGCACCGCATCGCCGACGACGTCAGGCTGAGGCCGCCGCTGGATTCCAGCGGGGTCGGCCAAAACCTGGCTGCAGCAGCAATGCTCCTCCGCGCGATGCCGAAGCCATCGACTACAGAAGGGCGACGTATCCAGAGAGAGCTCAAGAATCTCCTGGAGGACGCCACAGTCTGACGGGCCGAAAGCTCTGCCTCCCGAAGGCAGGGTTTCCCCTCGGGACATCGCGCCGCGACTTCCCGATTTAGGCGGGAAGCCTCGGTCCACTCCGGGCGCACGTGCAACACAGCGCCTGTGGCCCCAGGTCCCCTCGGCAACGAGCGTCATCATCACAGCTGTCGGGCCCACCTCGACGACAGGGCGTGCCGAGGTTACCACCCCAGGCGTGGGGGACGCTACGACAGCGGAGAGGATCGGAGTCCTTCGCCCGAACCACCCGGTCCGCAGGCTTTCAGCCGCACCATACGACGGGCACCGTTCCCGACCCGGTTCCGAACCCCGACTACTATCACAAAGTACTCGGGGGAGACGAGACCAGAACTGTGGCTCGCGGACTATCGGCTGGCCTGCCAACTGGGTGGAACGGACGATGACAACCTCATCATCCGCAACCTCCCCCTGTTCCTCTTCGACACCGCTCGAGCCTGGTTAGAGCACCTGCCTCCGGGGCAGATCTCCAACTAGGACGACCTGGTCCAAGCCTTCGCCGGCAATTTCCAGGGCACATACGTGCGCCCTGGGAACTCCTGGGATCTCCAAAGCTGCCGCCAACAGCCGGGAGAGTCTCTCCGGGACTATATCCGGCGATTCTCGAAGCAGCGCACGGAGCTGCCCAACGTCACCGACTCAGATGTCATCGACACGTTCCTCGTTGGCACCACCTGTCGTGACCTGGTGAGCAAGCTGGGTCGCAAGACCCCCACCAGGGCGAGCGAGCTGATGGACATCGCCACCAAGTTCGCCTCTGGCCAGGAGGCGGTTGAGGCCATTTTCCGGAAGGACAAGCAGCCCCAGGGCCGCCCACCGGAAGATGCTCCCGAGGCGTCAACTCAGCGCGGCGCCAAGAAGAAGGGCAAGAAGAAGTCGCAAGCGAAACGCGACGCCGCCGACGCGGATCTTGTCGCCGCCGCCGAGCACAAGAACCCTCGGAAACCTCCCGGAGGTGCCAACCTCTTCGACAAGATGCTCAAGGAGCCGTGCCCCTATCATCAGGGGCCCGTCAAGCACACCCTCGAGGAGTGTGCCATGCTTCGACGACACTTCCACAAGGCCGGGCCACCCGCGGAGGGTGGCAAGGCCCTCGACGATGCCAAGGAGGAAGATCACAAGGCAGGAGGGTTCCCCGAGATCCGCGACAGCTTCATGATCTACGGCGGGCAAGTGGCGAATGCCTCGGCTCGGCACCGCAAGCAAGAGCGCCGGGAGGTCTGCTCGGTAAAGGTGGCGGCGCCAGTCTACCAAGACTGGTCCGACAAGCCCATCACTTTCGACCGGGCCGACCATCCGGACTACGTGCCGAGCCCGGGGAGATACCCACTCGTTGTCGACCCCATCATCGACAACGTCAGGCTCACCAAGGTCCTCATGGACGGAGGCAGCAGCCTCAACATCATCTACGCCGAGACCCTCGGGCTCCTGCGGATCAATCTGTCCTCGGTCCGGACGGGCGCTGCGCCTTTCCACGGGATCGTCCCCGGGAAGCGCGTTCAACCCCTCGGACAACTCGACCTACCCGTCTGCTTCGGGACGCCCTCCAACTTTCGAAAGGAGACCCTCACGTTCGAAGTGGTCGGGTTTCGAGGAACCTACCACGCAGTGCTGGGGAGGCCATGCTACTCCAAGTTCATGGTCGTCCCCAACTACACCTACCTCAAGCTCAAGATGCCGGGCCCCAACGGGGTCATCACCGTCGGGCCCACGTACCGACATGCATACGAATGCGATGTGGAGTGCGTGGAGTATGCTGAGGCCCTCGCCGAATCTGAGGCCCTCATCGCCGACCTGGAGAGCCTCTCTAGGGAGGCGCCCGATGTGAAGCGCCACGCCGGCAACTTCGAACCAGCGGAGACGGTCAAGTCCGTCCCTCTCGACCCCTGCAACGATGCCTCCAAGCAGATCCGGATCGGCTCCGAGCTCGACCCCAAATAGGAAGCAGTGCTCGTCGACTTTCTCCGCGCGAACGCCGACATTTTCACGTGGAGTCCCTTGGACATGCCCGACATACCGAGGGAAGTCACCGAGCACTCTCTGGATATTCAAGCTGGGACCCGACCCGTGAAGCAGCCTCTACGCCAATTCGACGAAGAAAAGCGCAGAGCCATAGGCGAAGAGATCCACAAGCTACTGGCAGCAGGGTTCACCAAAGAGGTATTCCATCCCGAATGGCTTGCCAACCCTGTGCTAGTAAGAAAGAAAGGGGGGAAATGGCGGATGTGTGTAGACTACACTGGTCTAAACAAAGCATGTCCGAAGGTTCCCTACCCTCTGCCTCGCATTGATCAGATCGTGGATTCCATTGCTAGGTGCGAAACCCTGTCTTTCCTCGATGCCTACTCAGGGTATCACCAAATCAAGATGAAAGAGTCCGACCAGCTCGCGACTTCATTCATCACACCCTTCGGCATGTACTGCTATGTTACAATGCCGTTTGGTTTGAGGAATGCGGGGGCGACGTACCAGCGATGCATGAACCATGTGTTTGGCGAACACATCGGCCGAACGGTCGAGGCCTACGTCGATGACATTGTAGTATAGACGAGGAAGGCCTTCGACCTCCTTTCCGACCTTGAAGCGACGTTTCGATGTCTCAAGGCGAAAGGCGTGAAGCTTAATCCCGAAAAGTGTGTCTTCGGGGTCCCCCGAGGCATGCTCTTGGGGTTCATCGTCTCCGAGCGGGGCATCGAAGCCAACCCGGAGAAGATTGCAGCCATCACCAGCATGGGGCCAATCAAGGACTTGAAAGGCGTACAAAGGGTTATGGGATGCCTCGCGGCTCTGAGCCGCTTCATCTCCCGCCTCGGCGAAAGAGGCCTGCCTCTGTACCGCCTCTTAAGGAAAGCTGAGTGCTTCACTTGGACTCCCGAGGCCGAGGAAGCCCTCGGGAACCTGAAGGCGCTCCTCACGAACGCGCCCATCTTGGTGCCCCCCGCCGCCGGAGAAGCCCTCTTGATCTACGTCGTCGCGACCACCCAGGTGGTTAGCGCCGCGATCGTGGTTGAGAGACAAGAAGAAGGGCATGCACTACCTGTCCAGAGGCCAGTCTACTTCATCAGTGAGGTACTGTCCGAGACCAAGATCCGCTACCCACAAATCCAGAAGCTGCTGTACGCGGTGATCCTGACACGGCGGAAGTTGCGACACTACTTCGAGTCTCATCCGGTGACGGTGGTGTCATCCTTCCCCCTGGGAGAGATCATCCAGTCCCGAGAGGCTTCAGGTAGGATCGCGAAGTGGGCGGTGGAGATCATGGGCGAGACGATCTCGTTCGCCCCCCGGAAGGCCATCAAGTCCCAGGTCCTGGCGGACTTCATGGCTGAATGGGCCGACACCCAGCTCCCGACGGCTCCGACCCAACCGGAGCTTTGGACCATGTTTTTTCGACGGGTCGCTGATGAAGACGGGGGCCGGCGCAGGCCTCCTCTTCGTCTTGCCCCTCGGGAAGCACCTACGCTACGTGCTACGCCTCCACTTCCCGGCGTCCAACAATGTGGCGGAGTACGAGGCTCTGGTAAACGGGTTGCGAATCGCCATCGAGCTAGGGGTCCGACGCCTCGACGCTCGCGGTGACTCGCAGCTCGTCATCGACCAAGTCATGAAGAACTCCCACTGCCGCGACCCGAAGATGGAAGCCTACTGCGATGAGGTTCGGCGCCTGGAAGACAAGTTCTACGGGCTCGAGCTCAACCACATCGCCCGACGCTACAACGAGACTGCGGACGAGCTGGCTAAAATAGCCTCGGGACGAACAACAGTTCCCCCGGACGTATTCTCCCGAGACCTGCATCAACCCTCCGTCAAGACCGAGGACACGCCCGAGCCCGAGGCACCTTCGGCTCCGCCCGAGGCACCCTCGGCTCAGTCCGAGGTACCCTCGGCACGGTCCGAGATACCCTCGACTCAGCTCGAGGTACCCTCGGCCCCCGAGGGTGAGGCACTGCGCGTCGAAGGGGAACCAAGCGAGGTCACGCCTAATCAAAGCTGGCAGACCCCGTACCTACAATATCTCCACCGAGGGGAGCTGCCCCTCGACCAAGCCGAAGCTCGGCGGTTGGCGCGGCGCGCCAAGTCTTTCGTCTTGCTGGGGGATGGGAAGGAGCTGTACCACTGCAGCCCCTCAGGCATCCTCCAGCGGTGCATTTCCATCGCCGAAGGCCAGCAGCTCTTGCAAGAGATACACTCGGGGGCTTGCGGTCATCACGCAGCACCTCGAACCCTCGTTGGAAACGCCTTCCGACAAGGATTCTACTGGCCGACGGCGGTGGCCGACGCTACTAGAATTGTCCGCACCTGCGAAGGGTGTCAGTTCTACGCGAGGCAGACCCACCTGCCCGCTCAAGCTCTGCAGACAATACCCATCACCTGGTCGTTTGCTGTGTGGGGTCTGGACCTCGTTGGCCCCTTGCAGAAGGCACCCGGGGGCTACACGCACCTATTGGTCGCCATCGACAAATTCTCCAAGTGGATCGAGGTCCGACCCCTAAACAGCATCAGGTCCGAGCAGGCGGTGGCGTTCTTCACCAACATCATCCATCGCTTTGGGGTCCCGAACTCCATCATCACCGACAACGGTACCCAGTTCACCGGCAGAAAGTTCCTGGACTTATGCGAGGATCACCACATCCGGGTGGACTGGGCTGCCGTGGCTCACCCCATGACGAATGGGCAAGTGGAGCGGGCCAACGGCATGATCCTGCAAGGACTCAAGCCTCGGATCTACAACGACCTCAACAAGTTCGGCAAGCGATGGATGAAGGAACTCCCCTCGGTGGTCTGGAGTCTGAGGACAACGCCGAGCCGAGCCACGGGCTTCACACCGTTCTTTCTAGTCTATGGGGCCGAGGCCATCTTGCCCACAGACCTAGAATACGGTTCCCCGAGGGTGAGGGCATACACCGACCAAAGCAACCAAGCCAACCGAGAAGATTCACTGGACCAGCTGGAGGAGGCTCGGGACGTGGCCTTACTACACTCGGCGCGGTACCAGCAGTCCCTGTGATGCTACCACGCCCGAGGGGTCAGGTCCCGTGACCTCCAGGTGGGCGACCTGGTGCTTCGGCTGCGACAAGACGCCCGAGGGCGGCACAAGCTCACGCCTCCCTAGGAAGGGCCGTTCGTCATCGCCAAGGTTCTGAAGCCCGGAACATACAAGCTGGCCAACAGCCAAGGCGAGGTCTACAGCAACGCTTGGAACATCCAACAGCTATGTCGCTTCTACCCTTAAGATGTTTTCAAGTTGCTCGTATACTTCGTTCACACACCAAGTCTGGTCGTCAAGGAAGGGTCAGCCTTGCCTCGGCAAAGCCCGACCCTCCCTCGGGGGCTAGAAGGGGGCAACCCCCTCTGCGTCTAAATTTTCCTCGAAAAAAGAAAAAAAATCTTTTCTGCCAGAATGCTTTTCGTGCTCTTCGACTACTTCAAAAGTGGATCCTGAAAACGGCGGAGTACACGTAAGCAGCCAAGGCTGACCGAGCCGAGGGACTCCTACGCCTCCGGGATACGGATACCTCACTCATCACCTTCTGCGATAAGTAACTCGCGCTCGGATAAGTGACTCCGCGGACCGAACAAGTCTTCATGCTCGAGAAGCTCCTCTGCTGAAATGATTTTTCGGGCCTTCTCGACTGCGTCGGTAACAGGACCCTATGGACGAGTAAGAGCGCGCGTAAGCGGTAAGGCCGACCGAGCCGAGGGATTCCTATGCCTCCGGGATACGGATACCTCACTCATCACCTTCCGTGAAAAGCAACTCTCGCCCGCACAAACAATTCTGTTACCGACAAGTGAGTCCGGGTACTCGAAACAAGAGGAAAAGAAATGCAGCTTTACAACACGACGACAGTGTGTTTAGGCCTCGGCGGCCGCAGAAAACATATACACACTACAAGACGACCTGATCCTGCAGGCTCGGACGTCGACAGCCGAAGGGGGCAGCAGCACCCTCGGCATCAACTACACCTTCGGCGGGGTCTGACCTAGCCTCAGACGGCGACGCGGTCGGAGGGCCCCCACTCTGAAGGACGCCATCAGCACCACGCCCGGGCCGCCGCCAGGGTCTTCTTCGAGAATCTGGCCCGAGCAGGCGGCTCGGCCGGCCACCCCGAGGCCTCGGCCAGCTGACCCTCAAAGACATCAGCTTGGCCTTTGGCCTCGGCAGGTCAACTCCGGCGTCGGCTCCACCAGTGGACGACCCGGCCAGGCTCTGGCCAACTTCACCTCCTTTTCGAAGCCAACTCTGCCTCCGTCCGTGCTGACACCGCTACCTCCGGCTTCAGCTCATCGAAGAGCGGCCGAGGGGTTCCTTTAACTAAGCAAGAGGGGCCTCGGACAGCAAGGCCGACCGAGCCGAGGGACTCCTACTCCTCCGGGATACGGATACCTCACTCGTCACCTTTGCACGAGGTAACTCGTGCTCGGTGAAGCGGTTCAGATAATCAACAAGGCGAGTCTTAGTGCTCGAAATGAAGAAAAAAACACAACTCCATGCCGAAAATACATACGCGTTCAGGCCTCGACAGCCGCATTGAACAAGACTCCAGCATTCAAGATGCCAATACAAACGGAACTTCGGTTCCGTCCCCACAGCAGCAGCCATGATCCCAGAACGGGCGCGGCCACCGGAAGGCTTTCGTTCGCGTCCCTACTCAAGGGACGCGAAACAGACATCAAAGCCAAAGAGCCGGGGGCCGGCCCGTGGGCGGCGCTGACGGCCTCGACAAGGGGGGAGCTTCCTCCGGCTGCCACCACAGCAGCACGGACGGCGGCGGCCGCCTCTCCACCAACGCCGACGGTCTGCAAGGCGCACCGGCAGGTCCTCACTCCCGTCCTCGCCACGAAAACGAGGAAGAGGGTGGAATGTTGCATCCTAGCTGGGCAGCAACAGTTTGCCTTCCCCGGCATGGCTGGAGGACGCCTCCTCCGTAGAACTGGAGGATGGTTTCCACCACCAGAAGCTGGAAGAGGAGGTGGCCAGCCGACCCGCGCGGGAGGTAGAGCCCCGGCTCGCCTCGCTCTCCGCCCCTGCAAGGATGATGAACATCCTTGAAGCTGAGGGCGGAGCCAAGATCGCAGCCTGGCTTGCTCCTCCCCACCCAGAGGCTGGTGGTCACCGTCTTGGGTGACCACCGGCAAGGGGATGCAGCCAGGCTGCCTGATGAAAATCCTTGAAGCCGAACGATGGCTGAAAGGTACCAACTTCCACGAAGTTGCGTTCCTCCGACGACAAGACGGAAGGGCTCCAGGCGCCCCCCGCTCGGGGGCCCGGAAGGTGGAAAGACACGATGCATGTGGGGAGCGCGAAGACATGGTTGCCCTCCAAGGGGGTCGCCCCCCTTTTAAAGGCGACTCTCCCTACTTGCGCCCTCAACCGTTACGGGTTGAATCTTCTCCAACACGCTCCAGGATTCACCCCCACAGTGCGGGGGCTGGGTCCCACACGTCATGCAAGCCGGTCCAGGGGAAAAGAAGCCAAACCGCCGCGCGCGCACGGTGCACGCAACCACCCGGCGGTTACAAGCACTCCTCCACTTTCGCCCAGACCAGCGGGTGAAAGGGCGGACAGCCATGCAAGCGGCATGCAACCGTGCCAAGTGGGCGCACCCCTTCGACTCCAACGAGCCCAGCATGGAGGTCCAGGCCCACGCGTCATGCAACCGGCGCGCCGGTTGCTACGTGTGAACAACTCCACCGCCACTCACGCCACTACCGCGCCTCCTCGACTGCGGAGTCAATACCGCGACTCGAGGCAACCCTGCAGTACCAGCCAAGCGCGATGGTCAAACGCGGTCAAAAATGGGCCGACACTAATGGCGGTGACAGGCGGGCAGCAGCAGCGGTCACGTCGTCAGCCAAGCTCACGTCCCATCCAGGGGCAGCGGGGGAGCCCTCTCCCACGGCGCGAAGACGGTGCGCCCGTGATCCGTTCCTCGAACGGCTCGTGCACGCGCAACGGCCGCCCCGCGAACCGCTTGCCCCGTCGCATTAACTTCGCGGCAGGACAGGCGGCGTCTCAGGCGGGAGAAGCAAGCGACGCTTCGCCTTCGCCATAATGACCGCGTCGAAAGAGGTACGCCGCGTCATTCGATTTCGTGTCCTTTCCCTTTTCCTCTTTCTCTCTCTCACAATAGGGACCAGGAAAGGGGGATACCCCGAAAAGGACCCTTCTCCGTGAAGGAAACAGGCTCCGAGCCTCCCTACTGATCAGAGGTTCGAAGGCTGGCCCCTCGGAGGGGTTCAACAGCCGCCTCAAAGCACGTGGGCTCCACACCCACTACTGGTCAGAGGTTCGATGGCCGGCCCTTCCGAGGGTTCAACGGCCGCCTCAGGCCACTCGGGCTCCGTGCCCACTACTGATCAGGGGTTCGTAGGCTGGCCCTCGAAGGGTTCACAGTCGCCTCAGACACAGAGCAAGGGATGACCATGGGTACGTTCGATACATAACCAAGGCTCGGGCTGCGCTCCCGAGGTACCCTAGGACATTTCCGAGATCAGCGGGAACGATCTTGTAACGGAATCCCATCAGAGGGAGGCATCGAGCCCTCGGACCCCGTCGACAGGGGACCGGGTCCGGCAGATCACCCGCAGGTACTTTTGGGCGCGCCTCTGGGCCTCTAGCCGACCCCTATCAAATGGGGCACGGACGTCCGCTCGGATTACCCGCCAGCAGCTCACCGGAGACACCATGTTCGGCGCCACCTGAGGGCAACATGGCGCTTTCCCCCCTCCTCCTTGCGGAAAGGCGACGCAGGGGCGTATGTAAAAAAGTCGAGTCTGTCCCTGACCGTCCTCTCGCCCTGTGCAGAGGCTCGGGGGCTGCTCTCGCAAACCCGGCTCCGGCCAAACCGTTGACAGCGTCAACATACCAGCCCGAGAACTTGGGACCCGACCGTGCACTCGGGCTACGGCCAGCTCGCATGAGGGAACAACTAGACCAGCCGGAGTGTTGCGAAGCGCACTAAGACCTCGAAGGAGTAAAACTACTCCTCCGAGGCCTCGGGGGCTACACCTGGCGGGTGCGCTCGCGCGCACCCCCCGGAACAGAATGCAACCGAAAAAGGCTGGTCCCTTGCAAAAAAGTGCGGCAAAAGCCTCCAAGTGAGTATTAGTACTCCCTTGGAGGCTCGGGGGCTACTGTCGGGGACCATAATTAGGGGTACCCTCAAGGCCCCTAAATCTCAGCTGGTAACCCCCATCAGCACAAAGTTGCAAAGGCCTGATGGGTGCGATTAAGCCAAGGATCGGTCCATTCAAGGGACATGATCGTGCCTCACCCGAGCCTAGCCTTGGGCAAGGGAAGCCGACCCCGGAGAACCTACGTCTCGCTCGAGGACCCCCCTCCAGCAACGGGCACACTATCGGCTCGCCCGAGGCCCAGCCTTCACCGAGAAGCAACCTTGGCCACATCGCCACGCCGACCGACCAAATCGCAGGGGCATTTAATGTGAAGGTGGCCTGACACCTTTATCCTGACGCACGCCCTCCAGTCGACAGGGCCGAAGTGACCGCAGTCACTTCGCCGCTCTACTGACCGGTCTGACAGGAGGACAGCGCCGCCTGCGCCGCCCCGACTGCTGAGCCACTCAACAGAGTGAGGCTGACAGCAGCCAAGGCCGGCCTTGGGCGTCATAGGAAACTCCGCCTCGACCGACCCCAAGGCTCGGACTCGGACTCAGCCCCGGAAGACGGCGACCTCCGCTCCGCCCGACCTAGGGCTCGGACTCGGGCTCAGCCCCGGAAAACGGTGAACTCCGCTCTGCCCGACCCAGGGCTCGGACTCGGGCTCAGCCCCAGAAGACGACGAACTCTGCTCCGCCCGACCCCAGGGCTCGGACTCGGGCTCAGCCTCGGAAGAAGATGGACTCCACTTCGCTCGACCCCAGGGCTCGGACTCAGCCCTGGCCTCAGCCGACGGTCTCCGCCTCGCCCGACCCAGGGGCTCGGACTCGACCACGGCCACGGAAGACAGACTTGACCTCGACCTCGGAGGAGCCTCCACCTCGCCCAGCCTAGGGCGCGGACCGACCACATCGATAGGAGGCGCCATCATTACCCTACCCCGAGCTGACTCAGGCTACGGGGAACAAGACCGGCGTCCCATCTGGCTCGCTCCGCCAGATAGGCAATGATGGCGCCCCGCACACTCCGTGACGACGACGGCTCTCGGCCCCCTTACGGAAGCAAGAGGACGTCAGCAAGGACTCGACAGCCCCGACAGCTGCCCCTCTCGCCAGGCTCCAGCGCTCCTCCGACGGCCACGACACCACACGAACCGGGTGCCAAAACCCCTCCGGCTGCCACGATGGCATGTGCTTAGGGCACTAGCTCTCCTTCGCTAGACACGTAGCACTCTGCTACACCCCCCATTGTACACCTGGATCCTCTCCTTACGCCTATAAAAGGAAGGACCAGGGCCCTCTTACAGAGGGTTGGCCCGTGCGGGGAAGGATGGGACGGCGCTCGCTCAAGGCCTCTCGCTCCCACTCCCGCGTGGACGCTTGTATCCCCCTACTACAAGCGCACCCGACTCAGGCACTGGGCTAACACGAAGGCCGCGGGATCCACACTCTCTTACGCCTGCCTCCCTTTGGCTACCTCCTTTCCCCCCTTCGCGTTCCGCCTTGCGTCGACCCATCTAGGCTGGGGCACGCGGCGACAATTCACTCGTCGGTCCAGGGACCCCACGGGTTTCGAAACACCGACAAGGGTATACCAATTTGAAATTATATCAAAATAAGATACTAATCGAAAAACTTCTTTTAACACTAATTAAAAGACTACATTTTTGAAATTGGTGGTGGTGCGGTCCTTTTGCTTTGGGCTAATACTCTCTCCCCCTTTGGCATGAATCGCCAAAAACGGATACTCGTGAGTGAAATATAAGCCCTTTACTTTCTCTCCCCCTTTGGCAAACAATTAAAATATGAGTGAAGATTATACCAAAGTGAAGAACTATGCGGAATACCGGCAAAGAGTAGATAATACCGATGGAGTTGAGTGGAAGCGTCGTCTTTACCGAATATTCCATTTCCCTTTTAATCTATGACTTAGCAGGAAGTACACTTGCAAAACACATTAGTCATAGCAAATGAAAGAGATATGATCACAAGATATATCAATTAAGCATGATCATAGTTCTATATAATATAGTTTGCTCCCTCTAAATATGTGCATGGAGAGAAACACATATTTTGGCCTTAAATGCCAATTGCACATAATTAGGTTAAAGAGAACATACTTACATCATACAGAACATGAAGTGCATTGTGTCATAGTATAAGTGTGATGCTCATGACAGTTTATGCACTTATGAAAGCATGTTATAAACATCTCAAGCATTTACCCTTAAGGATTTCAAAGAGACTTAAGGACCATCCACCTTTGGAACAAAGGCAGCTTATCCTCGTTACAAGGTTAAGCTTTAAGCTCTTTGACAATAAAATCACTTCATCTAGTTTTAACAAAGGATGCATTAATGCAGGAGTGAAATTTTAAGAGGTTAAACTAGGTATGAAGCAGGGATAATGCATGGACATGCTTTCTCTTCCTTTTATACAAGATATGCAAAGAATGTATAGAAAAGGAAGATTTAGGTACATATGTAAATGAATGGAAGTAGTTTTGCCGTTTTGTACCTTCACATAGAGACGCTCTCTTCATTGTGCTTTGTCCTTTGTCTTAGTTGCTTAAGACCTATTCTTAAGACAATATATGGAAATATTTTGCACAAGAGAGAGTTCTACAAATTGCATAAATGTATCATGAATTCTCCTTTGAACTTAGTGCATATCAAGAGATATCGATTGATAGATTATGCGGCACTAAGAAACATGATTTTTAATTGAAGTCATTCAATGATCAAACAAATAATAGATGTGATTAAAAGAACAACATACGCATTAGATTATCAAATAAGCTTAGAGAAGGAGAATCCAGCAAATATGCTACTTTAGAGTGAAAAATAAGAACTGAAGAATAGTAGCATACTTCATGAGAAACTCATTCTCATGCAAGAGACTATATGAAATTACTAAGATAAAGTGATAGTCTCAACATAATCAAGATATAGAAAGAGGCTTGTAACACCCTGAATTTGGGGTATAAAAATTTCTTTGCTCATACTCACAAATTCAGGTGTTACTCCTCTCTTCACATCTTCCCCAACCTCCTCCTTCTCTTTTCTATAGAAGAAGAGTGGTTATTTTTAATTGTAAATGTAATTATAATCTAGTAGGTTAAACCCTAAGGGAACAATGGTTGTTGCATCATGTTAGAAAGCATTTGTTTTTTTGTTTGATGAATGGTTTGCTTGATCTTTCATCTAATCATTTATTTGCGCATAATGTCAAACTGAAATAAATAGAAAAGAGAAAGAAAAGAGAAAGAAAAAAAAGGAAAATGGCCCAGCCCCCTTCCCTGGCCCAGCCGGCCCACCGCGCCAGCCTCCCTCCCCTCCGCGTGGGCCCGCGCGCGTGGCCCAGCTCGGCCTGCCGCTCCCCCAGCGCGCCTGCTGCCGCGCCCCCAGCCAGCGCGCGCGAGCCAGCCCAGCTGCACGCCCGCTGCCGCTGGTCAGTGGGGCCCGCGTGCCAGCCCCGCGCGCGTGCACGCGACGGCCGCGCGGCCCAGCGCCAGCGCGCGTTGCGCGCACGACCGCGCCCAGCGCGTGGAGGGCGCCCGCCGCCGCCGCTGCCCAGCCTGGCCCCGCGCGTCAGAGAGCCAGCGCGCACTATGCATCTTCCCCAAGCGATTCTTGCGCAGTTTTCTCGCCCACGACGTCTCCAAACTCGAACTGCCCACGATTTTTGCGCAGTTTCTCGCCCACCACCGCTTCTCCTCGCCTCGCCCCCGCTCTCTGCGTCCCCGTCGCCGGAGTGCCGCGTCCCGTCGCCGGAGAGCCGCGTTGCCGAGGTGAGCTCACCTCCTTTCTCTCTCCCCCACTCTTCTCCTCTCAACGTGCTGCTCGCTCGCCATGGCCAGAGCTCGGCTGAGCCGGCCCGGACGCCCCGTTCCTCTCCCTCCCGTCGTTCCGTCGGTCGAGCACCCCAGCCCAGCCATCGTCTCGCCGGTCGGCCCCTGCGCAACGCTCGACCCGCGCGTCCAGCAGCCCCGCACGCCCTCGCCTCGTCCCTGCGCGCGCGGCCGAGTAGCTGCGCACTCGGCGCGCTCAGACCCGTCCCCATGCCGCGCAGCCCAAGCTCAGCGCGCGCTCGCAGCACGCCCAGCCGCGTTGACGTTTAGCGCCGTAGCAGCCGTTCGCCGTCGAACCTCGCCCCTGCGCGTCGCAGCCGCGTTGCTGCGCGCTCGCCGCTGCCCAGCTCGCCCCGGTCGTTCGTCTACCTTCGCCGTGCCTCGCTTCTGTTACCTAGCGCGTCACGTACTCGTCAGTCTCACGCGCGCGGTTTCACACGTGATCACAGGTATTGCGCGCGCCGTCGTCGTTGTTTGCAGAGTCCTCGCGCTGTTTCGCGCGTGTCGCGTGCGCAATCTGCGCGCATTAGTTAATCACTTCGCTATAATCGTCCGTACGCATTAGTCAATTAATCCTCGTATTAATCATCGATTAATTGATAATCCATTTTATCTAAAATACCCCACCCAAATAATTTATGTTAACTAAGTTGAACTTAGAAAAATATAGTTTTCGCGTTTAAGCGTAATATAGGTTATCCGTTCGTCATGTCATTATTTAGCCGCGGTATGTTAATTATTCAATGTGTCGTGCGTCACACAACAGTGCGCGCGCTCGCGTTCGCTTGCGCGCAGTGCATCGACGGGCCCCCGTCTACCCCTAGACGACTCCCGTCTACCCCCGTCTACCCTTCGTCTAACCCCCGTGTGCGTTTGTGTCGTTCGCCATCGCCCGCGCATCGCGCATTAAATCGTCGCGTGCTGTTCGCACGCGCTGTCGCGCGCCATTTCTGCATGTCGTATGTTGTCCGTGCGCTAAGTCGCACGAGCCTGCGCGCCATTCGTGTGTGTGTCACGCGTTGTTCGCACGGGTGGTGCGTGTCGGCGCTTCGTTCGCGCGTCGTTCGCGCATGTCGCACGTGCTGTTTCGCGTGTCGCGCGCTGTGAGCGCGCGATATTTAACCGTTCGATTATAATCACTCATGGCAATTAATTAATTATTTGTTTAATCGTCCACTATTAAAAAATAGTAAAATAGTCAAAGCGAGGTAGTGCTTTTAATGTATATTTGGTATGATAATGTCAATTTATGTAATTATAATTAATCCGAATTAAATATTATAATTCATATTCGCTTAGTGTAAACGTGATATCCCTCGACCGTAGCGTCAGTCGTCTCAGTTCCGTTCTCGCGTAGTCGTAGATGCGAATGCTATGTCGCGTGTATATTTATTTAATCTACATTGTTGTATGGTGTATTGTTTCCTTCCGTTTCAAGAATGTAGATGTATGTTTGCACTCGCGTAGATATCGGACCGTTCGTGGAGTCTGAGGGAATTGCAGGAGAAGACCCTGAGCAGCAGCAACTTGGTGAAGGCAAGTGTCCTCTGACCCATTATGTCCTTTCTATTTTATAATTCACTGTCCCGCACTACTTAATTGAAACCTAAGGATTGACTAGCTTTCTATTTACCTTATCCTTGTTTACCTTTCGGGTTACTATGGTTAGCTTCATGCTAGCGCTTTACTTCAATCAATGAACATGATGAGATACAATGATGATACTATGGTTTTATTCTGGATATGATGATATACTTGTGGCATTTAAGGGGACTCGGGCTGTTTCCTGAGTACCTCTCCATAAGGACCTGTTCGTTGAGAGACCACCCGGGATAACAGTGCAACCATGAGGGTGAAATGGGATGCCCTTAGCTAATTAATTAGAGGAATTAGAGGTGTAGTTGCTTCGTCGTCGTGTCGTTAATGGGGTTCAGGCACAGTGCTTGCTCTGCCGAGGCTGAGTGCCGAGGTTCTTTCGTTTTGCTTTTGTTAGTCACCCTCCTGCGGGGAGAGGTACTGTGTTTATCAAACTGGAGAAACCTAACGGGCGGCTATGACCTCTAGGGAATCTTTGTAAAAGCTACGTAGTGATACCCTGCCGGACCACCTAGGTAGTGGTCAATGGGGATTAGCTCTCCCCGGGCAGAAAGGGAATCATGACTCATGGGTAAAGTGTGCGACCTCTGCAGAGGATTAGAAACTAATATATCAGCCGTGCTCACGGTTATGAGCGGCCTTGGGATCCTCTTTGATTAGAGATACAGATGGTTCGAGATACAATGGTTCTTTTTATTATTTCGGTTCGATGATGATAATGAGGTTTCCTCGATGAGGAAATGGTTCATGGGTTGGTTATATGATAAAACTTGGCTTCCACTAATAATAAATGCCTGACCAACTAAAAGCAATCTGCTTTGACCTTAACCCCACATAAAGCTAGTCCACCTCAGCCAAACGGGGCATTTGGTGAGTACGTTGATGTGTACTCATCCTTGCTTTACCACAAAACACCAGATTGTCCACATTGCAACCACTGCTCAGGAGAATACAAAGTCGTGGAAGGAGACTTCCAGGAGTTCCAAGACTACGACGAGTTTTAGGTGTGGGTTGGCGGCAACCCCCAGTCAGCTGCCTGTGAAGGCCTTACCTCTACTACGTTTCGCTTAGCACTTTGATTTATCCGTTAAGTTGATGACTATGTGGATGTCTCTGACTCTGTGATGTAATAAGTTAATACTCTTTTATGTTATTATTCGAGCACTGTGCGATGATGTTCATTTATGTAATCGCTGTGTACGTGAGTTCTGATCCTGGCACGTACATAGTTCACATTCGGTTTACCTTCCAAAACCGGGTGTGACAAGGCTCCCCCTAAAGATATGCATCAAACATTTGAATGAATTGAATGGATGAATTTTCTTTAAAGCCAAATAGGGAGAAGCATTATACATCTTGATCAAGCTTCATGAAATTTGCAAAAAATAACTTAGGCCTGGTATTCTCACACTGAAAAAGGTTCAGAATGCTTACAACCACACCATTGATTGTTTTGTAGATCTTACTATCCAAGTAGGTGGTGTTGTTCTTGATATCCTCCTCTTTCATTTGAGAGTCCTCCCTTTGTAGTTCTCTCTTTTTCCTTCCAAACTTATTGAAAATACTCAAGAGAGATGTTAGTAGCACAAGGGAGTATATGATGAAGGATGATTCTTTTAGATAGGAAATAAAAACAATTCATCACAGACATGAAGTAAAATCCTGAACATTAGTGCATTTCATTTGAGAAAGAGGAATATGCATTTTTAAGCATTTTAATCAATCATTGGAAATTTTACTTCATCATATTGAATTTAGTAATCATTACTTGGAAGCAAATCAATATGATAACATATATATATATCGCAAAGGCATGACTTAGATCCTAATGGACTTGAGCAATTAAAAGAATGAGATTGAATGCACGTCTAGCTGATTTAGGTCCAATAAAGAATCTATTCCTCACATGGGTAGGATATGATAATTTAGATTAAATAGCCATTGAGATGGGAACTAAATTTGATTAAGAAGATGAGTTCCCATACCTTTGCCTTTACCTTTCTTCCATTGGGTGAAGAGCAACCCATGAGGCTTGTGCACATTCTCTTTTGTAGATATTCATAAGTAGGCTCAAGAGATACTTTGTTAGTAACACAAGCACTAGTCTCCATTTTTGATAGGGAATAAAAAGCTAGATTATTAAAAGTATGGAAACTTTATAGCAAGAACTAGATTATCCATAGATGATGTTATGCTCAATTT
Source organism: Zea luxurians (assembly GCA_029449295.1). Classification (NCBI taxonomy): domain Eukaryota; kingdom Viridiplantae; phylum Streptophyta; class Magnoliopsida; order Poales; family Poaceae; genus Zea; species Zea luxurians. Next base: position 1,814,653 of record JAOPSE010000119.1, read on the forward strand.
TAACTCATAAAACAAGCATAAACAATCCTTTAAGATTATGGGAATAAATCTAATTCATGATATGGAAAGTGATAAATGTGAAAGAATCAAATCCAATTTAAGCAAGTAGAAATACATCATAAATCATTGGATTAATTTCTCTTTTTATGTTAGATTACGCATTTCCAAAGAGAAACCTATTCTCTACAAGTGAGACTACTTGGGTTACTTAGATAAAAATCATTAGTCTCACTATTCTAGTTATAGTGAGTTTTCCTTTTATAAGTGTCCTAAGGATTTGAATTCCTTATATGACACCATATTCTTTTAGGAACATGAAAAATCTCTTTATATCTAGAATCATGGCAATAATAGAATGACTAGCGAAAAACATGCCAAGAAATACTTGCTACAATTTAAAGTATGTAGATTGTCATAGTATGAAAAGATGAGTATGCAATCTACCATATGAGAGGAAATTCTTCAAAGAATGGTAATATAAATTAGAGACATTTGAAGTGCTTCTTTTTCTATGCGACTACACAAGACACATGAGAAATCATAATTTAAGATACTTGCACTCAAAAACACAAGTGTTACCATCCTTCGACTTTTCTCCATGTTGTAGGCCTTGATTTTTCCGCACAAGATAATTCTTTATTTCCTACAACATCAATATCTTCCCCGAGATGATATGAGTTTTAGATATAACAATTTAAAATAACTTTGGGCCAATCTTGGATATATAGATCATTGAAGATTGATAGCTTGAGTTAAATTGAATTAACTATCTCAAGCACCCCACAGCTTCATATCATCTCCTTCTCCTGCAAAGCTTGTCAAGCACATTTTGGTACCCATCTCTTGATGGGTCCATAAAGGTTAGTCAACAAAGATCTAGGAACCCAAACGTCCTTTGTGTTAGCACTAGGTAAACTCGTTACCTTTCTAGCATAAGTTGCAATTTTGGGTTGCCTAGTTACATGAGAAATAATTGACAAGCTAGGAGTGGGATTGTTACCAATGGGACAATCCTTGCATTGATGTCCCTTCTTTTGACATATGTAGCATAGGCGATCCTCAAGTCTTGAAGATTTCTTCTCTCCTTGTTTCTTTCTTGCTACATGGTTAGTGAATATTTTCTTTTCTAACACTATGCCTTTTTGTTTTAAAAGAGGACAAGACCTAAGCAAGTGTCCCTTCTTGGAGCATTTAAAACAAAGTTTATCATCCTTGTTAATAATCAAGTCATTTTTAATACAGGTACAAGACCTAATCGAGTGCCCCTTTCCAAAGCATTCACTACATTTCTTACTTCTCTTAGTGTGAAGTGTGACTTGATTATTACCTTGGATGTTACCTTTTATGGAGGCGTGGTTGAGGCTTTTGGAAGAGGTATTGATTTTCTTCTTTTGTTCCTTCTTCTTGGCAATCCTCAAGTCCTTGACATTTTCTTCAAGGGATTTAGTGCACGCCACGGTTGTTCCCGTCTCAAGCTTCTTCACCATGTGATCACGGTTATCTTGAGAAGGTTGATGTCGGGGACCATAATTAGGGGTACCCTCAAGACTCCTAATCTCAGCTGGTAACCCCCATCAGCACAAAGCTGCAAAGGCCTGATGGGTGAGATTAAGTCAAGGATCGGTCCACTCAAGGGACACGATCTCACCTCGCCCGAGCCTAGCCTCGGGCAAGGGCAGCCAACCCCGGAGGATTTACGTCTCGCCTGAGGACCCCCTCCAGCAACGGACACACCTTCGGCTCGCCCGAGGCCCAGACTTCACCAAGAAGCAACCTTGGCCAAGCCGCCACGCCGACCGACCGTATCGCATGAGCTTTTAATGCAAAGGTGGCCTGACACCTTATCCTGACGCGCGCCCTTCAGTCGACAGAGCCGAAGTGACCGCAGTCACTTCGCCGCTCCACTGACCGGCCTGACAAGAGGACAGCGCCGCCTGCGCCGCTCCGACTGCTGTGTCACTCGGCAGAGTGAGGCTGACAGCAGCCAAGTCCGGCCTCAAGCGCCATAGGAAACTCCGCTTCGCCCGACCCTAGGGCTCGGACTCGGGCTCAGCCCCGGAAGACGACGAACTCCGCTTCGCCCGACCCTAGGGCTCGGACTCGGGCTCAGCCCCGGAAGACGACGAACTCCACCTCACCCGACCCCAGGGCTCGGACTCGGGCTCAGCCCCGGAAGACGATGAACTCCGCTTCGCCTGACCCCAGGGCTCGGACTCGGGCTCAGCCCCGGAAGACGACGAACTCCGCTTCGCCCGACCCCAGAGCTCGGACTCGGGCTCAGCCCCGGAAGACGACGAACTCCGCCTCGCCCGACCCCAGGGCTCGGACTCGGGCTCAGCCCCGGAAGACGATGAACTCTGCTTCGCCCGACCCCAGGGCTCAGCCCCGGAAGACGACGAACTCCGCTTCGCCCGACCCTAGGGCTCGGACTCGGGCTCAGCCCCAGAAGACGACGAACTCCGCTTAGCCCGACCCCAGGGCTCGGACTCGGGCTCAGCCCCGGAAGACGACGAACTCCGCTTCGCCTGACCCCAAGGCTCGGACTCGGGCTCAGCCCCGGAAGACGACGAACTCCGCTTCGCCCGACCCCAGGGCTCGGACTCGGGCTCAGCCCCGGAAGACGACGAACTCCGCCTCGCCCGACCCCAGGGCTCGGACTCAGCCCTGGCCTCAGCCGACAGTCTCCGCCTCGCCCGACCTAGGGGCTCGGACTCGACCTCGGCCTCGGAAGACAGACTCGACCTCGACCTCGGAGGAGCCTCCGCCTCGCCCAACCCAGGGCTCGGACCGACCACGTCACAGGAGGCGCCATCATTACCTTACCCCAAGCTAACTCAGGCTACGGGGAACAAGACCGGCGTCCCATCTGGCTTGCCCCGATAAACGAGTAATGATGGCGCCCCGCATGCTCCATGACGATGGCGGCTCTCAGCCCCCTTACGGAAGCAAGGAGACGTCAGCAAGGACTCGACGGCCCCACAGCTGTCCTTCCACCAGGCTCCAGCGCTCCTCCAACGGCCACGACACCATACGAACCGGGTGCCAAAACCTCTCCGGCTGCCACGACGGCATGTACTTAGGGTGCTAGCTCTTCTCCGCTAGACACGTTAGCACACTGCTACACCCCCCCGCATTGTACACCTGGATCCTCTCCTTATGCCTATAAAAGGAAGGTCCAGGGCCCTCTTACAGAGGGTTGGCCGCGCGGGGAAGGACGGGACGGCGCTCGCGCAAGCCTCTCGCTCCCTCCCGCGGTGACGCTTGTAACCCCCTACTGCAAGCGCACCCGACCTGGGCACGGGACAAACACGAAGGCCACGGGTTTCCCCTTTTACGCCTGCCTCCCTCCGGCTTCTTCCCCCCTTTGCGCTCCGTCTCGCGCCGACCCATCTGGGCTAGGGCACGCGGCGACAATTTACTCGTCGGTCGAGGGACCCCCCGGGGTCGAAACGCCGACAGTTGAGCAATGCACTTCCCTTTTAGTTGTGTCAAGCTCATTTTTAGCCTCTCATTTTCTTCTTTGAGCTTTTGATATGTGTCATCTTTCGTTCCTGCAAATTCTAGCTCAAAGAAAGATTTTCTTGTCGACGGACAACAAGCATTAGCACATGGTAATGTAGTTTCAATTTGAATACATGTGCATGAAAGGGTTGTTGGAATTTTAAGTTTTCTATCACAACCTGATGAGCAATATTTAATATGATATGATCATCCATAAGATTTTCATAAGAACATAGAAGCATATCATATTTTTCTTGAAAAGCTAGATTTTCAAATTTTAGCTTTTCCACTTGGTCCTTAAGCAAGGCATTCCTATTTACTAATTGAGCGATACAATGTAAAGCGTTATCTTGCTCAATTGAAATAGTTTCATACCTTTGGACCAAATCAACATGAGAGCACTTTAGCTCCTCATGTTCTTTAGTCAACTCATCAAAGCTTAGCATTTTTATGGAGAGAATATACTCTAGCCTTTGACGAGCTTCGCTTTGCTCTCTCGCTCCTTTTAGAAGTTTGAGCATGACCGCCTTATCTTTTTGGCTTAGGCGAGCGTAGAGTTGCAAGAAGCTTCTTTCTTCCTCCTCATCCTCATTTGTGCTTCCGCTATCATTTTCATTGGCCACACAACATGTGTGGGAATCGAAATGGGAAGACAAACCTTTTGAAGAGGTGGATTCATCGTTTGGTCTCCATCGTTCATTTTCTTCTTCTTCCTTGCAAGGGTTAGTATTACAAAGACCAAAGGAAGTAGAAGCACAAAATGAACTATCATGTTTGGACTCATCAAATTTGCTTTTAATTCTAGTCCAAATATCATGCGCATCACGAATAGATTCATTATATTTCATTATGAAGGCATGATAATCTTCTTTGCCAAGAGAATTACTTAAGATGTCATAAGCTAGGTAGTTTAAGCGTATACATCTTTGACCTTCCTCGGAAGCATTTTTCCTATCATAACTAGGAGGAATAATACTCTTGTCTAAAATTTGTTCTAATTGTGGATCTACCGTTCTAAAAGCATTTATCACCCTAGTAGACCATGAATCATAATTAGAACAATCGGAAAGTAATATCTCAAGAGTTACCTCCTTGTTCTCCTGGGTCTTCTTGTACTTTTGGGATCTTCTACGAGCCATCACTTCGAGTTGTTAGACTCAAGATGAAATGCCTAGCTCTGATACCAATTGAAAGTCGCCTAGAGGGGGGTGGATAGGCGAAACCTGAAAATTAAAACTTTATCCCCCAACTAGATCCCCTGATTAGTGGTTAGAACAAGATAAATAATTATCGGAGTATAAAAACTAAGTCCTTGCTTGTAAAGAGTATTGCTTTCAAATAATGCGGAATTGATAAAACAATACAACTAATAGGTTTATGAGAATAGAGCAAAAGGGCTTAGATAAAATGAGTAATCACTTAAGTTCTTCCTTGCAAGGTGTTGCTTTACTAAATGAGAATTTAACTTTAAGCAACACCAAATAATATTTAGCAAAGAATAGTGCAAGAAGAACTCGTAAAGAGAAAGCACAAACAAATTGTGCAAGAAGAACTTGGAAAGGGGAAGGAACAAACAAATCACAAGCAATAAGCACACGAGACACGGGTGATTTGTTTTACCGAGGTTCGGCCCTCGAAGGCCTAGTCCCCGTTGAGGAGTCCACTAAGGACGGGTCTCTTTCAACCCTTTCCCTCTTTTTCCATCGATCACCAAAAACCGAAGAGCTCTTCTTTTTCTCAAGGATCACTTAAGATCCCACAAGGATCACCACACTCTTTGGTGTCTCTTGCTAGCTTTACAAGCCTCCAACACTTTGGAGGAAATTCAATGGGAGTCAAAACTCCACGTGCAAATGAACACAAAGATGTAGTGCACACTATCTCTCAATGAATCTCACAAGGCACTAGAGCCAAATCACACGAGAGGCTTTCTTTTGTTTGTTCTCGCTTTTGTGGCACTTATGTGGGTTATAGTGGACTAAATCTTGTGTATAGGATGGATCAATGAATATATGTGGTTGGGAGGGCTTAAGTATGTCAACTAGATGACTTGGAATGTTGCTTGGGCTCCCCCTCTAAGAAGTGGCCGGTTGGGGTGGTATTTATAGCCACCAACCAAAATTGTAGCCGTTGGAGAAGTCTACTGGCGATGTGCGCACCGGACAGTGTCCGGTGTGCCGCCACGTCATCCTCCCGTTAGGGCTTGGAGCTGGTCGACCGTTGGAGGCTTTGTCCTCATGTGACACCGGATAGTCCGGTGCGACACCGGACAGTCCGGTGCCCCTCTGACCGTCTGCTCTGACATCTGAATTGCACTGTTTACTTTGCAGAGTCGACCGTTGCGCGCAGATGACCGTTGCTCCGCTGGTGCACCGGACAGTCCGGTGAATTATAGCGGAGGTGCGCCTGGGAAACCCGAAGGTGAAGAGTTTGAAGTCGATCTTCCCTGGTGCACCGGACACTGTCCAGTGGTGCACCGGACACTGTCCGGTGGCACACCGGACAGTCCGGTGCGCCAGACCAGGGAGCACTTCGGTTTTCTTTGCTCCTTTCTTCTTGAACCCTTTTTAATCTTTGTATTGGCTTTGAGTTGAATCTTTGGCACCTGTAGAACATATACTCTAGAGCAAACTAGTTAGTCCAATTATTTGTGTTGGGCATTTCAACCACCAAAATCATTTAGGAAAAGGTTTAAAGCCTATTTCCCTTTCAACACCTACTGGATCGTCTCCACCACCAAGCTACAGAACCTCACGCAGTACCAGGCCGTGGAGCGCGTGAACCCCACGCTAGTGCCCATCGACCTCGACATTGGCACCATGGTCACGTTCCCCGTCTTCTGCCAGTGCCCGGCTGAAAGGGAATTAGGCTTACCCCTAGTTCCTAAATAATTTTGGTGGTTGAATTGTCCAACACAAATATTGGACTAACTAGTTTGCTCTAGTGCATAAGTTATACAGGTGCAAAAGGTTCACATTCAGTCAATAAAAAGACCAAGTGTTGGATTCAACAAAGGAGCAGCAAGGCAACCGAGGGCACCTCTGGCTGGAGGCACCGGACTGTCCGGTGTGCACCGGACTGTCCGGTGCGCCCAGAGGACTCCGACTTCAAACTCTTCGCCCTCGGGAATTCTCGGAAGCCGGCGCGCTAAAATTCACCGGACTGTCCGGTGTGCACCGGACATGTCCGGTGCTCCAAGGAAGCGCGGCCTCCGGAACTCGCCAGCCTCGGGTTCGCTCGGCAGCCGCTCCGCTAAAATTCACCGGACTGTCCGGTGTGCACCGGACTGTCCGGTGTGCCAGCGGAGCAACGGCTCCCTGCGGCGCCAACGGCTCCCTGCGGAGCATTTAATGCGCGCACAGCGCGCGCAGACGTCAGGATCGCCCATACCGGTGCACCGGACATCAAACAGTACATGTCCGGTGTGCACCGGACACCCAGGAGGGCCCAGAAGTCAGAAGCTCCAACGGTCAGAATCCAACGGCAATGGTGACGTGGCAGGGGCACCGGACTGTCCGGTGTGCACCGGACTGTCCGGTGCGCCATCGAACAGACAGGTTCCAGCAACGGTCACTTTTGGTGGTTGGGGCTATAAATACCCCAACCACCCCACATTCATTGCCATCCAAGTTTTCCAACTCTCAACCACTTACAAGAGCTAGGCATTCAATTCTAGACACATACAAAGAGATCAAATCCTCTCCAATTCCACTCAAGCCCTCAGTGACTAGCGAGAGAGATTTGCCGTGTTCTTTTGAGCTCTTGCGCTTGGATCGCATTCTTTTCTTTCTCACTTGTTCTTGTGATCAATCTCAATTGTAACCAAGGCAAGAGGCACCAATTGTGTGGTGGCCCTTGCGGGGAAGTTTCGTTCCCGTTTGATTGAGAAGAAGAGAAAGCTCACTCGATCCGTGGGATCGTTTGAGAGAGGGAAGGGTTGAAAGAGACCCGGCCTTTGTGGCCTCCTCAACGGGGAGTAGGTTTGCGAGAACCGAACCTCGGTAAAACAAATCCTCGTGTCACACTCTTATTTGCTTGCGATTTGTTTTGCGCCCTCTCTCGCGGACTCGTTTCTTTATTACTAACGCTAACCCGGCTTGTAGTTGTGATTATTTTTGTAAATTTCAGTTTCGCCCTATTCACCCCCCCCCCCCTCTAGGCGACTATCAATTGGTATCAGAGGCCGGTACTTCATTAGAGCCTAACCGCTCGAAGTGATGTCGGGAGATCACGCCAAGAAGGAGATGGAGACCGGCGACAAGCCCACTACAAGCCAAGGGAGCACTTCATCTTCATCGGAAGAGTCCCGCACCAAGAGAAGAGAGAAGAAGAAGAACTCCTCCAAGCGGAAGGAGAAAAGATCTTCCTCTTCTCACCACAAGGAGAAGAAAGAAAAATCTTCTTCTCACAAGCCGCATCGGAGTGGGGACAAGCACAAAAGGATGAGGAAAGTGGTCTATTACGAGACCGACACTTCATCGACATCCACCTCCGGCTCCGACGCGGCGTCCGTCACTTCTAAACGCCAAGAGCGTAAGAAGTATAGTAAGATTCCCCTACGCTACCCTCGCATTCCTAAACATACACCTTTACTTTCCGTCCCATTAGGCAAACCACCAACTTTTAATGGTGAAGATTATGCTATGTGGAGTAATTTGATGCGATTTCATCTAACCTCTCTCCACAAAAGATTATGGGATATTGTTGAGTATGGTGTACAGGTACCATCCGTAGGGGATGAAGACTACGACACGGACGAAGTGGCCCAGATCGAGCACTTCAACTCCCAAGCCGCAACTATTCTCCTTGCCTCACTAAGCAAGGAGGAATACAACAAAGTACAAGGGTTGAAGAACGCAAAAGAGATTTGGGACCTACTCAAGACGGCGCACGAGGGTGATGAACTCACCAAGATCACCAAGCGGGAAACGATCGAGGGGGAGCTCGGTCGCTTCCGTCTTCGCCAAGGGGAGGAGCCACAAGACATGTACAACCGGCTCAAAACCTTGGTGAACCAAGTGCGCAACCTCGGGAGCGCAAAATGGGATGACCACGAGGTGGTTAAGGTTATTTTAAGAGCACTTATTTTCCTTAACCCTACTCAAGTACAATTAATTCGTGGTAATCCTAGATATCCACTAATGACCCCCGAGGAAGTTATCGGGAATTTTGTGAGTTTTGAATGTATGATTAAGGGCTCCAAGAAGATCAACGAGCTTGATGAACCTTCCACATCCGAGGCGCAACCCGTGGCCTTCAAGGCAACGGAGGAGAAGAAGGAGGAGTCTACTCCAAGTAGACAACCGATTGACGCCTCCAAGCTCGACAATGAGGAGATGGCCCTAATCATCAAGAGCTTCCGGCAAATCCTCAAGCAACGGAAGGGGAAGGATTACAAATCCCGTTCCAAGAAGGTTTGCTACAAGTGTGGTAAGCCCGGTCACTTTATTGCTAAATGTCCATTATCAAGTGATAGTGACAGGGGCGACGACAAGAAGAGCAAGAGGAAGGAGAAGAAGAAGTACTACAAGAAGAAGGGCGGCGATGCCCATGTTTGTCGGGAGTGGGACTCCGACGAAAGCTCAAGCGACTCCTCCGACGACGAGGACGCCGCCAACATCGCCGTCACCAAGGGCCTCCTCTTCCCCAACATCGGCCACAAGTGTCTCATGGCCAAGGACGGCAAAAAGAAGGTAAAATCAAAGTCCTCCACTAAATATGAAACATCTAGTGATGAGGATGATGATAAAAATGAAGAGGATAATTTGCGTATTCTTTTTGCTAACCTCAACATGCAACAAAAGGAGAAATTAAATGAATTAATTAGTGCTATACATGAGAAGGATGAACTCTTAGATTCCCAAGAGGACTTCCTTATTAAAGAAAATAAGAAGCATGTTAAGGTTAAAAATGCTTATGCTCTAGAAAAAGAAAAATGTGAAAAATTGTCTAGTGAGCTAAGTATTTGCCATGAGACTCTAGACAACCTTAGAAATGAAAATGCCAATTTGCTAGCTAAGGTTGATTCTCATATTTGCAATGTCTCAATTCCTAGAAATGATAATAATGATTTGCTTGCTAGGATTGAAAAATTGAACATTTCTCTTGCTAGCCTTAGAAATGAGAATGAGAAATTAATTGCTAAGGCTAAGGATTTTGATGTTTGCAATGCTACTGTTTCCGACCTTAGAACTAAAAATGATTTGTTGCATGCTAAGGTCATTGAATTAAAGTCTTGCAAACCCTCTACATCTACTATTGAGCATGTGTCCATTTGCACTAGATGTAGAGATATTAATGTTGATGCTATCCATGATCACCTTGCCTTAATTAAAAAACAAAATGATCACATAGCACAACTTAATGCTAAAATTAGGGAGCATGACTTAGAAAATGAAAAATTTAAATTGGCTAGAAGCATGCTCTATAATGGGAGACGCCCGGGCATTAAGGACGGCATTGGCTTCCAAAGGGGAGACAATGTCAAAATTAATGCCCCTCCTAAGAACTTGTCTAACTTTGTTAAGGGCAAGGCTCCCATGCCTCAGGATAACGAGGGTTACATTTTGTACCCTGCTGGGTATCCTGAGAGTAAAATTAAGAAAATTCATTCTAGGAAGTCTCACTCTGGCCCTAATTATGCTTTTATGTATAAGGGTGAGACATCTAGATCTAGGCAACCAACTCATGCCAAGTTGCCTAGAAAGAAAACTACTAATGCATCAAATGATCATGCCATTTCATTTAAAACTTTTGATGCATCTTATGTTTTGACTAGCAAATCCGGCAAGATAGTTGCCAAAATTGTTGGGGGCAAACACAAGGGCTCCAAGACTTGTGTTTGGGTACCCAAAGTTCTTGTCTCTAATGCTAAAGGACCCAAAACCGTTTGGGTACCTAAAACAAAGAACTAAACTTGTTTTGTAGGTTTATGCATCCGGGGGCTCAAGTTGGATACTCGACAGCGGGTGCACAAACCATATGACAGGGGAGAAAAGGATGTTCTCCTCATATGAGAAAAACCAAGATCCCCAACGAGCTATCACATTCGGGGATGGAAATCAAGGTTTGGTCAAAGGTTTGGGTAAAATTGCTATATCTCCTGACCATTCTATTTCCAATGTTTTTCTTGTAGACTCTTTAGATTACAATTTGCTTTCCGTATCCCAATTATGTCAAATGGGCTACAACTGTCTTTTTACTGATATAGGTGTTACTGTCTTTAGAAGAAGTGATGATTCAATAGCTTTTAAGGGAGTGTTAGAGGGTCAGCTATACTTAGTAGATTTTAATAGAGCTGAACTCGACACTTGCTTGATTGCTAAGACTAACTTGGGTTGGCTCTGGCACCGCCGACTAGCCCATGTTGGAATGAAGAATCTTCACAAGCTTCTAAAGGGAGAACACATTTTGGGACTAACCGATGTTCATTTTGAGAAAGACAGGATTTGTAGCGCATGCCAAGCCGGGAAGCAAGTTGGCATACATCATCCACACAAAAACATCATGACTACCGACAGGCCACTGGAGCTCCTTCACATGGATTTGTTCGGCCCGATCGCTTACATAAGCATCGGCGGTAGTAAGTATTGTCTTGTAATTGTGGATGATTATTCTCGCTTCACTTGGGTGTTCTTTTTACAGGACAAATCCTATACCCAAGAAACCTTAAAGGGATTCTTGAGACGGGCTCAAAATGAGTTCGGCTTAAGGATCAAGAAAATTAGAAGCGACAATGGGACGGAGTTCAAGAACTCTCAAATTGAAGGCTTTCTTGAGGAGGAGGGCATCAAGCATGAGTTCTCTTCTCCCTACACTCCACAACAAAATGGTGTAGTGGAGAGGAAGAATCGAACTCTATTGGACATGGCAAGAACCATGCTTGATGAGTACAAAACACCGGATCGGTTTTGGGCCGAGGCGGTCAACACCGCCTGCTACGCCATCAACCGGTTATATCTTCATCGAATCCTCAAGAAGACATCTTATGAACTCCTAACCGGTAAAAAGCCCAATATTTCATATTTTAGAGTTTTTGGTAGCAAATGTTTTATTCTTGTCAAAAGAGGTAGAAAATCTAAATTTGCTCCTAAAACTGTAGAAGGCTTTTTACTAGGATATGACTCAAACACAAGGGCATATAGAGTCTTTAACAAGTCCTTAGGACTTGTTGAAGTTTCTTGTGACGTTGTGTTTGATGAGACTAACGGCTCTCAAGTAGAGCAAGTTGATCTTGATGATGTAGGTGAAGAACAGGCTCCATGCATAGCGCTAAGGAACATGTCCATCGGGGATGTGTGTCCTAAGGAATCCGAAGAGCCTCAAAATGCACAAGATCAACCATCCTCCTCCACGCAAGTATCTCCACCAACTCAAGTTGAGGATGAGGCTCAAGATGTTGAACAAGAAAATCAAGAAGATGAGCCACCTCAAAATGACGGCAACGATCAAGGGGGAGATTCAAATGATGAAGACAAGGAGGATGAACAACCAAGGCCGCCACACCCAAGAGTCCACCAAGCAATACAACGAGATCACCCCGTCGACACCATCCTCGGCGACATTCATAAGGGGGTAACTACTCGATCTCGTGTTGCGCATTTCTGTGAACATTACTCGTTTGTTTCCTCTATTGAGCCACACAGGGTAGAGGAAGCACTTCAAGATTCGGATTGGGTGATGGCGATGCAAGAGGAGCTCAACAATTTCACGAGGAACGAGGTATGGCACTTAGTTCCACGTCCTAATCAAAATGTTGTAGGAACCAAGTGGGTCTTCCGCAACAAGCAAGACGAGCATGGTGTGGTGACAAGGAACAAAGCTCGACTCGTGGCCAAGGGGTATTCACAAGTCGAAGGTTTGGATTTTGGTGAAACCTATGCACCCGTAGCTAGGCTTGAGTCAATTCGCATATTATTAGCCTATGCTACTTACCATGGCTTCAAGCTTTATCAAATGGACGTGAAGAGTGCCTTCCTCAATGGACCAATCAAGGAGGAGGTCTATGTTGAGCAACCTCCCGGCTTTGAAGACAGTGAGTACCCTAACCATGTTTATAAACTCTCTAAGGCGCTTTATGGGCTCAAGCAAGCCCCAAGAGCATGGTATGAATGCCTTAGAGATTTCCTTATTTCAAATGGCTTCAAAGTCGGCAAGGCCGATCCTACTTTATTCACTAAGACTCTTGACAATGATTTGTTTGTATGCCAAATTTATGTTGATGATATCATATTTGGGTCTACTAACAAATCTACATGTGAAGAATTTAGTAGGATTATGACACAAAAATTCGAGATGTCGATGATGGGGGAGTTGAAGTATTTTCTAGGATTCCAAGTCAAGCAACTCCAAGAGGGCACCTTCATCAGCCAAACCAAGTATACTCAAGACATTCTAAGCAAGTTTGGAATGAAGGATGCCAAGCCCATCAAGACACCCATGGGAACAAATGGGCATCTCGACCTCGACACGGGAGGTATATTGAAAGGGAATTGGAGTCTTCGGCAAAGACAAGGCTTCCACTCCACTCTACTACTCATTCTTCGCCGTCGCTCCGCATCATCTCTCCAACTTTGGTATACTCTTCACTCATTCATTTCATGACCAAAGGGGGAGAAAGTACTTCATTGGGCTCTAATGATTCCGTTTTTGGCGATTCATGCCAAAGGGGGAGAAAATATGAGCCCAAAGCAAAAGGACCGCACCACCACCTAATTTTATAAATTTGATGATTTTTATATTGGTAATGTCGGCGTTCCGAGAACGGGGGGTCCCCGAGCCGACGAGTGAGAGTGCCGCGTGCCCCAGCCCAGATGGGTCGAGCGCGTGGAGCGAGCGCGAAGGGGGGAACAGAGAGAGAGAGAGAGAGTCGGTGGCCGGAGCCGGGTCGTGAGGGAGTCGGAGAAATTCCCGCGGCCTTCGTGTTCGTCCCGCGCCCAGGTCGGGTGCGCTTGCAGTAGGGGGTTACAAGCGTCCGCACGAGGTGAAGGGAGAGAGCGGCCCCGAGAGAGCGCCTGCCTCTGCCTTTCGTCCCCGTGAGGCCAACCTTCTCTAAGAAGGCCCTGGCCCTTCCTTTTATAGTCGTAAGGAGAGGGTCCAGGTGTACAAGATGGGGGTGTAGCAAGGTGCTACGTGTCTAGCGAGGGAGAGCTAGCGCCCTATGTACATGCCCAGGTGGCAGCCGGAGAGATCGTGGCACCCTGTTGGTGTGGCGTCGTGGCTGTTGGAGGAGTAACGGAGCCGGACGGGGGGACAGCTGTCGAGGTGGCTGGGTCCTTGCTGACGTTCTCCTGCTTTCATAAGGGAGCTGGGAGCCGCCGTCGTCATGATCTAGCGGGGCGCCATCATGGCCTATCTGACATAGCTGGCCAGATGGGACGCCGGTCTTGTTCTCTGCGACCCAAGTCGGCTCAGGGCAGGGTGATGATGACGCTTTCTGTTGACGTGGCGGTCTCGTGTCCTAGGTCGGGCGTCGTGGAGGCTCCTCCGAGGCTGAGGCTGAGTCCGTCCTGCAAGACAGAGACAGAGTCCGAGCCCGGGGTCGGGCGAGGCGGAGGTTATTCGGCAGAGGCCGAAGCGGAGTCCGAGCCCTGGGTCGGGCGAGGCGGAGGTCGCCGTCTTCCGGGGCCTTAGCCCGAGTCCGAGCCCTGGGTCGGGCGGAGCGGAGTTCGCCGTCTTCCGAGGCCTTAGCCTGAGTCCGAGCCCTGGGTCGGGCGGAGCGGAGTTCGCCGTCTTCCGGGGCCTTAGCCCGAGTCCGAGCCCTGGGTCGGGCGGAGCGGAGTTCGCCGTCTTCCGGGGCCTTAGCCCGAGTCCGAGCCCTGGGTCGGGCGGAGCGGAGTTCGCCGTCTTCCGGGGCCTTAGCCCGAGTCCGAGCCCTGGGTCGGGCGGAGCGGAGTTCGCCGTCTTCCGGGGCCTTAGCCCGAGTCCGAGCCCTGGGTCGGGCGGAGCGGAGTTCGCCGTCTTCCGGGGCCTTGGCCCGAGTCCGAGCCCTGGGTCGGGCGGAGTCTCCTATGGCACCACTGGCGGAGTCTGGTCGCCCGTCGGTCTTACCTTTTGCGTTAAACGCCCCGGTGACTCGGTCGGTTGGTGCGGTGATTTAGTCAGGGTTTCTCCTTATCAGAGGCGGGGCCTAGGGCGAGCCGGAGATGCGTCTGCCGTGAAAGAGGAGACCTCAGGCGAGACGGAGTCATCTTAGGGTCGGCTGCCCTCGCCCGAGGCTAGGCTCGGGCGTGGCGAGGTCAAGTCACTCGTATGGACTGATCCCTGACTTAATCAAACCCATCAGGCCTTTGCAGCTTTATGCTGATGGGGGTTACCAGCTGAGAATTAGGCGTCTTGAGGGTACCCCTAATTATGGTCCCCGACAGTAGCCCCCGAGCCTCGAAGAGAGTGTTAACACTCGCTTGGAGGCTTGCATCGCACTTTTTTGCAAGGGGACCAGCCTTTCTCGGAGGTACTTTGTTCCGGTGGGTGCGCGCGAGCGCACCCGCCGGGTGTAGCCCCCGAGGCCTCGGAGGAGTGGTTTTACTCCTTCGAGGTCTTAATGCCTCGCGCAATGCCTCGGCTGGTCTGGCAGTTCCCTCATGCGAGCAGGGCGTAACCCAGGTGCACTGTCAGGGCCCAAGTTCTCGGGCTGGTATGTTGACGCTGTCAACGGTTCGGCCGGAGCCGGGTTTGCGAGAGCAGCCCCCGAGCCCTCGCACGGAGCGAGAGGACGATCAGGGACAGACTCGACTTTTTATATACGCCCCTACGTCGCCTTTCCGCAAGGAGGAGGGGGGGAGTGCGCCATGTTACCCTTGATGGGCACCGAACATGGTGTCTCCGGTGAGCTGCGATCGGGTAATCCGAGTGGACGTCCGTGCCCCGTTCGTTAGGGGTCGGCTAGGGGCCCGGAGGCACGCCCAAAAGTACCTGCGGGTGATCTGCCGGACCCGGTCCCCTAGCGACGGGGTCCGAGGGCTCGTTGCCTCCCTCCGATGGGATTCCGTTACAGAGTCGTTCCCGCTGGTCTCGGAAATGTCCTAGGGTACCTCGGGAGCGCAGCCCGAGCCTTGGTTATGTATCGAACGTACCCCTGGTCATCCCTCGCTCGGCGTCTGAGGCGACTGTGAACCCTTCGACGGGCCAGCCTTCGAACCCCTGATCAGTAGGGGGCACGGAGCCCGAGTAGCCTGAGGCGGTCGTGGAACCTTTCGGGGGCCGACCTTCGAACCCCTGACCAGTAGTGGGTGTCGGGCCCACGCGATCTGAGGCGGCTGTTGAACCCTTCGGGGGGCCAGCCTTCGAACCCCTGATCAGTAGGGAGGCTCGGAGCCTAGTTCCTTCACGGGGAAGGATCCCTTTGGGGTTATCCCCCTTCTCGTTCCCTGTTGCAAGAGATAGAGAAAGAAGGAAAAGGGAAAAAGGATTCGAAATTGAACTTCGTGGCGTACCTTTTTCGGCGTGGCCGTTTTGGCGGAGGCGAAGCGTCGCCAGCTGCCCCTGCCAGAAACGTCACCTATTTCACCGCGGAGTTAATGCGCCGGGGTGAGTAGTTGGCGAGGTTGCCGTTGCGCGTGCGCGAGCCGTTCGAGGTACGGGTCACGGGCGCGTCGTCTTCACGCCATCGGCCAGGCTCACGTCTCATCCGGACTGCTGCCCTCGCGCGCCTGCCACCGCCATTACTGCCGGCCCATTTTTGACCGTGTTTGACCGCTGCGCCAGGCTGGCGCCGCTGGATCGCAGGCTGGGCGGCCTCGAGTCGCGGTATCGGTTCCGCAATCGAGGAGGTGCGGTGGTGGAGCGAGAGGCGCAGCGGTTCGCATGCAGCGCCCGGCGCGCCAGTTGAACGACGCGTGGTCTTGAGCCGTCGCGCTGGCCTGTCAGGAGTCGGAGAGGCGCGTCCACTTGGCGCGGTTGCATGCCGCCTGCATGGCCGCTCGCCCCTTTTGCCCGTTGGTCTGGGCAAAAGTGGAGGGTTACTTGTAACCGCTGGGCGGTTGCGTGCGTCGTGCGCGGCGGTTCGGCTTTCTCTGCTTGGAGCCGGTCTGCATGACAGGCGGGCCCCAGCCCCCGTGTCGTGGGGGAGGACTTTGGAGGCGTGTTGGAGAGGACTCAGCCCGTGACGGTTGAGGGCGCAAGCAGGGGGAGCTGCCTTTAAAAGGAGGGCGACCCTCTTCGTGAGGCGACCATGTCTCCTACCTCCCTTATGCATTGTGTCCTTCCATCTTCCGAGCCCCCGGACGGGGGGAAACCGCCGTCTCTCCGCTCCATCGCCGGAGGGACGCAACTCTGTGGGAGTTGGTACCTTTCAGCCATCGTTTGGCTTCAAGGATTTTCATCACACAGCCCAGCGGCTTCCCTTCGCCGGTGGCCACCCAAGGTGGTGGCCTCCAGCTCCCGAATGGGGAGGGGCAAACCGGGCTGTGGTCTTGGCCCCGCCCTCAGTGTTGAGGGTGTTCGTCATCCTCGCCGGGGCGGGGAGCGAGGCGAGCCGGGGCCCCACCTCCTACGCGGGTCGGCGGGCCACCTCATTTTCCAGCTTCTGGTGGTGGCAATCGCCTTTTAGCCCCAGGGCGGAGACATCCTCCAGCCATGCCGGGGAAGGAGAACTGTTGCTGCCTAGCTAGGATGCAACATTCCGTCTCCCTCCTCGTATTCGCGGCGAGGGCGGCTGCGAGGGTCTGCCGGGGTGATTAGAGGTGTCCCGCGTTTGCTGGTGATTCGCCCGGAGCTTGTTGCTCCACGGGCTTCCCAGGCGGGGAGGTTGTCCGTACCCGCGAGGACGGAACCAGAGTTCCGTTTGTAATGGCACTTCGGGTGCCGGGTTTTTTGTTCATTTTCGGCTTTCGGGGCCTGAACATGTATGTAACTCCGGCACAGAGCCGTGTTTTTTCCTCATTTCTGAGCAATAAGACTTGCCTGTCGGTTGTCTGAATCGCTTCACCAAGCATGAGTCGCCCCGTGTCCAGGTGACGAGTGAGGTATCCGTATCCCGGAGGCGTAGGAATCCCTCGGCTCGGTCGGACCTGTTGTCCGAGGCTCCTCTAGCTTAGTTAAAGAGACCCCTCGGCCGCTCTTCGACGAGCCGAGGCCAGGGGTAGCGATATCAGCACAAGCAGAGGCGTTGTTGGCTCGGAAATGGAACCTGGTCGGCCGGAGCCTAGCCGAGTTGTCTGTCGGCAGGATCGACGTCGGAGCTGATTAGCCGGGGCCTCGGACCGAGCTGGCGCCCTTGGAAGGTGGTCGGCCGAGGCCCCGGAGGTGGCCGGCCGAGCCGTCTGCTCGGGCCGGGTTCTCGGGGAAGTCTCTGGCAGAGAATGCTCGAGCGCGGTGACGACATCGTCCTTCGGAGCGGAGGCCCTCGGGCCGCGTCGCCGCCCGAGGCTAGGTCGGGCCTTGCCGAAGGTGCTGCTGATGCCGAGGGTGTCGTCGCCCTCTTCCAGTGTCAAGATCCGCGCCTGCAGGGTCAGATCGTCTTGTAGCGTGGGCCTTGTGCGGCCGTTGAGGCCAGAACACACACCCTTGTCGCGTTATAAAGCTGTGTCTCTTTTCCTCTTGTTTCGAGTATCTGGACTTTTTGTCGGTAGCAGGGATGTTAGTGCGAGCAAGAGTTGCTTCTCGCGGGAGGTGATGAGTGAGGTATCCGTATCCCGGAGGCGTGGGAGTCCCTCGGCTCGGTCGGCCTCGCCGCTTACGCGTACTTTTACCCATCCATGAGGCCCTGTCACCGACTCGGTCGAGAAGGCTCGAAGAACCTGCTTCAACAGAAGAGCTTCCGTACGTAAAGACTCATTCGATCCGCGGAGTCACTTTATCCGAGCGCGAGTTACTTATCGCAGAAGGTGATGAGTGAGGTATCCGTATCCCGGAGGCGTAGGAGTCCCTCGGCTCGGTCAGCCTTGACTGCTTACGTGTACCCCGTCGTTTCCAGGACCCACTTTCCGAAGTAGTCAAAAAGCACGAAAGATGTTCTGGTGAAAGAGGTTTTTTGTTCGAGGAAAATTTTGACGCAGAGGGGGTTAACCCCCTTTTAGCCCCCGAGGGAGGGTCGGGCTCTGCCGAGGCGAGGCCGACCCTTCCTTGTTGACTAAACTTTGCGTGGGTGCGAGGTACATGAACAACTTGGAAACATCTTAAGGGTAGAAGCGACGTAGCTGTTGGATGTTCCAAGCGTTGCCGTAGACCTCGCCTTGACTGTTGGCCAGCTTGTACGTTCCGGGTTTCAGAACTTTGGCGATGATGAATGGCCCCTCCCAGGGGGGCGTTAGCTTGTGCCTCCCTCGGGCGTCTTGCCGCAGCCGAAGCACCAGATCGCCCACCTGGAGTTCTCGGGGTCGGACCCCTCGGGCGTGGTAGCGTCGCAGGGACTGCTGATACCGCGTCGAGTGTAGTAAGGCCCTGTCCCGAGCCTCGTCCAGCTGGTCCAGCGAGTCTTCTCGGCTGGCTTGGTTGCTTTCTTCGTTGTAAGCCCTCGTCCTCGGGGAGCCGTATTCCAGGTCCGTGGGCAGGATTGCCTCGGCCCCGTAGACCAGGAAGAACGGCGTGAAACCCGTGGCTCGGCTTGGAGTCGTCCTCAGGCTCCAGACCACCGAGGGGAGTTCCTTCATCCATCGCTTGCCGGACTTGTTGAGGTTGTTGTAAATCCGAGGCTTGAGCCCTTGTAGAATCATGCCATTGGCACGTTCCACTTGCCCATTCGACATGGGGTGAGCTACGGCGGCCCAGTCCACCCGGATGTTGTGATCCTCGCAAAAATCCAAGAATTTTTTGCCGGTGAACTGGGTGCCATTGTCGGTGATGATGGAGTTCGGGACCCCGAAGCGATGGATGATGTTGGTGAAGAACGCCACCGCCTGCTCGGACCTGATGCTGTTTAGGGGTCGGACCTCGATCCACTTGGAGAATTTGTCGATGGCGACCAGCAGGTGCGTATAGCCCCCGGGCGCCTTCTGCAGTGGGCCGACGAGGTCCAGACCCCACACAGCGAAGGGCCAGGTGATGGGTATCGTCTGCAGAGCCTGAGCGGGCAGGTGGGTCTGCTTCGCATAGAATTGGCACCCTTCGCAGGCGCGGACGATTCTAGTGGCGTCAGCCACCGCCGTTGGCCAGTAGAAGCCTTGGCGGAAAGCATTCCCAACGAGGGTTCGAGGTGCTGCATGATGACCGCAAGCCCCCGAGTGTATTTCCTGCAGGAGGTCCTGACCCTCGGCGATGGTGATGCATCGCTGGAGGATGCCCGAGGGGCTGCGGTGGTAGAGCTCCTTCTCATCGCCCAGCAGGACGAACGATTTTGCTCGTCGCGCTACCCGCCGAGCCTCGGCTCGGTCGAGGGGCAGTTCTCCTCGGCGGAGATATTGCAGGTACGGGGTCTTCCAATCTTGATCTGGCACGACCCCGTTCTGCTCCCCCTCGACGTGCAGCGCTTCGCCCTCGGGCTCCGAGGGTTCCTCGGATTGAGCCGAGGACGGCTCGGGATGGGCCGAGGTTACCTCGGACGAGGCCGAGGGTGCCTCGGGCTCAGGCGCGTCGCCTATCTTGACGGAGGGTTGGTGCAGATCCCGGGCGAAGACGTCCGGGGGAACCGTTGTCCGCCCCGAGGCTATCTTCGCCAGCTCGTCCGCAGTCTCGTTGTAGCGCCGGGCGATGTGGTTAAGCTCGAGCCCGTAGAACTTGTCTTCCAGGCGTCGAACCTCTTCACAGTAGGCCTCCATCTTCGGATCGCGGCAGTGGGAGTTCTTCATGACTTGGTCGATGACGAGCTGCGAGTCGCCGCGCGCGTCGAGGCGTCGGACCCCTAGTTCGATGGCGATTCGCAACCCGTTGATCAGAGCCTCGTACTCAGCCACATTGTTGGACGCCGGGAAATGGAGGCGGAGCACATAGCGCAGGTGTTTTCCGAGGGGCGAGACGAAAAGCAGGCCCGCGCCAGCTCCCGTCTTCATCAGCGACCCGTCGAAAAACATGGTCCAGAGCTCTGGCTGGATCGGAGCCGTTGGCAACTGGGTATCGACCCATTCGGCTACGAAATCCGCCAGTACCTGGGACTTGATGGCCTTCCGAGGGGCGAACGAGATCGCCTCGCCCATGATTTCCACCGCCCACTTCGCGATCCGTCCCGAGGCTTCTCGGCACTGGATGATCTCCCCCAGGGGGAAGGATGACACCACAGTCACCGGATGGGACTCGAAGTAATGTCGCAGCTTTCGCCTCGTCAGGATCACAGCGTATAGCAGCTTCTGGACTTGTGGGTAGCGGATCTTGGTCTCGGACAGTACTTCGCTGACGAAGTAAACTGGCCTCTGAACGGGCAAAGCATGCCCCTCTTCCTGCCTTTCGACCACGATCGCGGCGCTGACCACCTGAGTGGTTGCGGCGACGTAGACCAGGAGGGTTTCTCCATCAGTTGGGGGTACCAAGATGGGCGCCTGGGTGAGGAGTGCCTTCAGGCTCCCGAGGGCTTCCTCGGCCTCGGGAGTCCAAGTGAAGCACTCGGCCTTCCTTAAGAGGCGGTACAGGGGCAGGCCTCTTTCGCCGAGGCGCGAGATGAAACGGCTTAAGGCCGCGAGGCATCCCATGACCCTCTGTACGCCTTTTAAGTCTTTGATGGGCCCCATGTTCGTGATCGCTGCGATCTTCTCCGGGTTGGCTTCGATGCCCCGCTTGGAGACGATGAATCCCAAGAGCATGCCTCGGGGCACCCCGAAGACGCACTCCTCGGGATTGAGCTTGACGCCCTTCGCCTTGAGACACCGGAATGTCAGTTCGAGGTCGGAGAGAAGGTCGGAGGCTTTCCTCGTCTTGACTACGATGTCATCGACGTAGGCCTCGACTGTGCGACCAATGTGTTCGCCGAACACATGGTTCATGCACCGCTGGTACGTTGCACCCGCGTTCCTCAAACCGAACGGCATTGTGATGTAACAATACATGCCGAAGGGCGTGATGAAGGAAGTCGCGAGCTGGTCGGACTCTTTCATCTTGATTTGATGATACCCTGAGTAAGCATCAAGGAAAGACAGGGTTTCGCACCCTGCAGTGGAGTCCACGATTTGATCGATGCGAGGTAGAGGGTAGGGGACCTTCGGACATGCTTTGTTGAGACCAGTGTAGTCTACACACATCCGCCACTTCCCCCCTTTTTTCCTCACAAGCACAGGGTTGGCAAGCCATTCGGGATGGAATACCTCTTTAATAAACCCTGCTGCCATCAGCTTGTGGACCTCCTCGCCTATCACCCTGCGCCTTTCCTCGTCGAATCGGCGCAGAGGTTGTCTGACCGGTCGGGCTCCGGCCCGAATATCCAGCGAGTGCTCGGCGACCTCCCTCGGTATGCCGGGCATGTCCGAGGGACTCCATGCGAAAACGTCGGCGTTTGCGCGGAGAAAGTCGACGAGCACTGCTTCCTATTTGGGGTCGAGCCCGGAACCGACCCGGATCTGCCTAGAGGCGTCGCCACTGGGGTCGAGAGGGACGGCCTTAACCGTCTCCGCTGGCTCGAAGTTGCCGGCATGCCGCTTCACGTCCGGCACCTCTCGGGAGAGGCTTTCCAGGTCGGCAATGAGGGCCTCGGACTCGGCGAGGGCCTCGGCGTACTCCACGCACTCCACATCGCATTCGAAGGCGTGTTTGTACGTGGGGCCGACAGTGATGACCCCGTTGGGGCCCGGCATCTTGAGCTTCAGGTAGGTGTAGTTGGGGATGGCCATGAACTTCGCGTAGCATGGCCTTCCCAACACTGCGTGGTAGGTTCCTCGGAACCCGACCACCTCGAACGTCAATGTCTCCCTTCGGAAGTTGGAGGGTGTTCCGAAGCAGACAGGGAGGTCGAGCTGTCCGAGGGGCTGGACGCGCTTCCCGGGAATGATCCCGTGGAATGGCGCAGCGCCTGCTCGGACAGACGACAGGTCGACGCACAGGAGCCTGAGGGTCTCGGCGTAGATGATGTTGAGGCAGCTGCCTCCATCCATCAGGACCTTGGTGAGCCTGACGTCGCCGATGACAGGATCGACGACGAGCGGGTACTTCCCCGGGCTCGGCACGTGGTCGGGGTGGTCGTCTCGGTCGAAGGTGATGGGCTTGTCGGACCAGTCTAGGTAGACTGGCGCCGCCACCTTCACCGAGCAGACCTCCCGACGCTCTTGCTTACGATGCCGAGCCGAGGCGTTTGCCGCATGCCCTCCGTAGATCATGAAGCAATCGCGGACCTCTGGAAACTCTCCTGCTTGGCGATCCTCCCTTTTGTCGTCGTCGTGAGCCCTGCCACCCTCTGCGGGTGGCCCGGCCCGATGGAAATGACGCCGAAGCATGACGCACTCTTCGAGGGTATGCTTGACGGGCCCCTGATGGTAGGGGCACGTCTCCTTGAGTGCCTTGTCGAAGAGGTTAGCACCTCCGGGGGGCTTCCGAGGGTTCTTGCGCTCGGCGGCGGCGACAAGGTCTGCATCGGGAACGTCGCGTTTCGCTTGCGACTTCCTCCTGCCTCTCTTCTTGGCGCCGCGCGGAGTAGACGCCTCGGGAGCATCTTCCGACGGGCGGCCCTGGGGCTGCTTGTCCTTTCGGAAGATGGCCTCCACCGCCTCCTGGCCGGAGGCGAACTTGGTGGCGATGTCCATCAGCTCGCTTGCCCTGGTGGGGGTCTTGCGACCCAGCTTGCTCACCAGGTCGCGGCAGGTGGTGCCGGCGAGGAACGCGCCGATGACATCGGAGTCGGTGATGTTGGGCAGCTCGGTGCGTTGCTTCGAGAACCGCCGGATGTAGTCCCGAAGGGACTCTCCCGGCAGTTGCCGGCAGCTTTGGAGGTCCCAGGAATTCCCGGGGCGCACGTACGTGCCCTGGAAGTTCCCGGCGAAAGCCTGGACCAAATCCTCCCAGTTGGAAATCTGCCCCGGGGGCAGGTGCTCCATCCAGGCACGAGCGGTGTCGGAGAGAAACAGGGGGAGGTTCCGGATGATGAGGTTGTCATCGTCCGTCCCACCCAGCTGACAGGCCAGGCGGTAATCCGCAAGCCACAATTCCGGTCTCGTTTCCCCCGAGTACTTCGTGATAGTAGTCGGGGGTCGGAATCGGGGCGGAAACGGCGCCCGCCGAATGGCTCGGCTAAAGACCTGCGGACCGGGTGGTTCGGGCGAGGGACTTCGATCCTCCCCGCTGTCGTAACGTCCCCCACGCCTGGGGTGGTAGCCTCGGCGCACCCTTTCGTCGAGGCGTGCCCGACGGTCGCGATGAGGGTGCTCGACGCCGAGGTGGCCCGGGGCCGCAGGCGCGGTGTTGCGCGTGCGCCCGGTGAAGGCCGAGGCTTCCCGCGTGAGTCGGGAAGTCGCGGCACGAGGTTCCGAGGGGTATCCCTGCCTGCGGGAGGCAGAGCTCTCGGCCCGCCGGGCCGCAGCGCTTTCCAGGAGATGCTTGAGTTCTCCCTGGATTCGCCGTCCCTCGGTGGTTGATGACTCCGGCATCGCACGGAGGAGCATTGCTGCAGCGACCAGGTCCTGGCCAGTCCCGCCAGATGCGGGTGGCGGTTTGTCCCTGGCATCGTTGGCGATGCGGTGCTGGAGACCTTGGGGCAGGTGACGTATTCCTCCGGCCGGGGGTTGAATCGCCCATACCTGCCCGATGTTCTGGCGGATTGCCTCGAGCGCTCCTGCTCCTTCATCGAACCCGGCCTGCGCCCCGTGGACTTGCTCGAGCTGTGGGTCGCGACCCCCCGCCGGAACGGGGACCACAGCTAGCTCCCGCGGGATGTCGGCGCGAGGCGCTGGCCTAGGGGGACCACCATCCTCCGGCATGCCGAGACAGCCGCCTCCGGAGGGATCCCCTAGCTCGATGTGGAATCATTCGCGACTCGGGCCGCAGTCCTTGTCGCCAAGGCTGCGGCTGCCGTCGGAACAGTCGGAGAGGCAGTAGTCACATGCGGTCATAAAGTCCCGCATGGCACTAGGGTTGCCAGATCCGGAGAAATCCCAGCAGATGCTGGGGTCGTCGTCTTCCTCGGACCCAGAGGGTCCGTAGGTCGAGACGCCCGTCAATCGGTCCCAAGGCGACCGCACACGAAACCCCAGAGAGGTTGCACTCGCCTCAATGTGAGTGCCCGCCAAAGCGAAGTCGCCAGGCGGGCTGAGGCCGAGTCGAAATAACGAAAGACGGGGAGCAGTCGTTACCTTTTTGCCGACGAGGAGCGATGAAGTCGTGTCGGGGGCTGACCGCGCCGTCGTCTTGGGTACGAGGGCGACGTCCTGCAGGCCCTCCGTGAGCGTGCTGGCGTCGTCCACTTGCTCGGGGTCGACGTGTTGCGGGGGGATGGCGCTCGCGTTTGCCTCGAACGCGAGGGCGACGCTTGGCGTGTCCTCCGCTGGGGCGCCGGGGATGTCGATTTGCTCGACAGCCGTCGGAGCGCGGCCTCCCGCTCGGCCCCGGTTGCCCCGCCTCCTCCTCCTCCGATGGCGAAGGAGGGGATGGGGCGAGCTTGAACGTTGTCCTTCCCCAACGCGGGAAAGACGTCGTCGATTCCGCCGCCGGCGGGCGGACTGTCCGCCAGCGAGGTCGCCGTCGCGCGGCGGTGGAAGGAGTATCATGTCGTAGTCGCCATCGAGGGACATGAACTCGAGGTTCCCGAAACGGAGCACCGTCCCGGGTTGAAGAGGTTGTTGGAGACTGCCCATCTGGAGCTTGACGGGAAATCGAACGTCAACACGCAGCGTGCCCCCTACCTGGCGCGCCAACTGTCGGCGTTCCGAGAACGGGGGGTCCCCGAGCCGACGAGTGAGAGTGCCGCGTGCCCCAGCCCAGATGGGTCGAGCGCGTGGAGCGAGCGCGAAGGGGGGAACAGAGAGAGAGAGAGAGAGAGTCGGTGGCCGGAGCCGGGTCGTGAGGGAGTCGGAGAAATTCCCGCGGCCTTCGTGTTCGTCCTGCGCCCAGGTCGGGTGCGCTTGCAGTAGGGGGTTACAAGCGTCCGCACGAGGTGAAGGGAGAGAGCGGCCCCGAGAGAGCGCCTGCCTCTGCCTTTCGTCCCCGTGAGGCCAACCTTCTCTAAGAAGGCCCTGGCCCTTCCTTTTATAGTCGTAAGGAGAGGGTCCAGGTGTACAAGATGGGGGTGTAGCAAGGTGCTACGTGTCTAGCGAGGGAGAGCTAGCGCCCTATGTACATGCCCAGGTGGCAGCCGGAGAGATCGTGGCACCCTGTTGGTGTGGCGTCGTGGCTGTTGGAGGAGTAACGGAGCCGGACGGGGGGACAGCTGTCGAGGTGGCTGGGTCCTTGCTGACGTTCTCCTGCTTTCGTAAGGGAGCTGGGAGCCGCCGTCGTCATGATCTAGCGGGGCGCCATCATGGCCTATCTGACATAGCTGGCCAGATGGGACGCCGGTCTTGTTCTCTGCGACCCAAGTCGGCTCAGGGCAGGGTGATGATGACGCTTTCTGTTGACGTGGCGGTCTCGTGTCCTAGGTCGGGCGTCGTGGAGGCTCCTCCGAGGCTGAGGCTGAGTCCGTCCTGCAAGACAGAGACAGAGTCCGAGCCCGGGGTCGGGCGAGGCGGAGGTTATTCGGCAGAGGCCGAAGCGGAGTCCGAGCCCTGGGTCGGGCGAGGCGGAGGTCGCCGTCTTCCGGGGCCTTAGCCCGAGTCCGAGCCCTGGGTCGGGCGGAGCGGAGTTCGCCGTCTTCCGAGGCCTTAGCCTGAGTCCGAGCCCTGGGTCGGGCGGAGCGGAGTTCGCCGTCTTCCGGGGCCTTAGCCCGAGTCCGAGCCCTGGGTCGGGCGGAGCGGAGTTCGCCGTCTTCCGGGGCCTTAGCCCGAGTCCGAGCCCTGGGTCGGGCGGAGCGGAGTTCGCCGTCTTCCGGGGCCTTAGCCCGAGTCCGAGCCCTGGGTCGGGCGGAGCGGAGTTCGCCGTCTTCCGGGGCCTTAGCCCGAGTCCGAGCCCTGGGTCGGGCGGAGCGGAGTTCGCCGTCTTCCGGGGCCTTGGCCCGAGTCCGAGCCCTGGGTCGGGCGGAGTCTCCTATGGCACCACTGGCGGAGTCTGGTCGCCCGTCGGTCTTACCTTTTGCGTTAAACGCCCCGGTGACTCGGTCGGTTGGTGCGGTGATTTAGTCAGGGTTTCTCCTTATCGGAGGCGGGGCCTAGGGCGAGCCGGAGATGCGTCTGCCGTGAAAGAGGAGACCTCAGGCGAGACGGAGTCATCTTAGGGTCGGCTGCCCTCGCCCGAGGCTAGGCTCGGGCGTGGCGAGGTCAAGTCACTCGTATGGACTGATCCCTGACTTAATCAAACCCATCAGGCCTTTGCAGCTTTATGCTGATGGGGGTTACCAGCTGAGAATTAGGCGTCTTGAGGGTACCCCTAATTATGGTCCCCGACAGGTAAATTTCAAAATTGGTATCTCTTTGTGTTCTAAAGGGGGAGCAACTGGTATTTTCAAAATTGATGTCTTAAAACCCTCTTGAACCTAAGAGGAGACCTTATTTGAGGGGGAGTTTTGTTTAGTCAAAGGAAAAGCATTTTGGAACAAAGGAAGAAATCTTCAAAACTTAAAAATGCTTTGCAAATCTTATTCATTTACCTTTGACTATTTTGCAAAAGGACTTTGAAAAGAATTTACAAAAGAATTTGCAAAAACAAAACTTATGGTGCAAAAGTGGTCCAATATGTGAAAAATAAAGAAAACAATCCATGCGCATCATATAAATTTATATTGGCTCAATTCCAAGCAACCTTTGCATTTACATTTTGCAAACTAGTTCAATTATGCACTTCTATATTTGCTTTGGTTTGTGTTGGCATCAATCACCAAAAAGGGGGAGATTGAAAGGGAATTAGGCTTACCCCTAGTTCCTAAATAATTTTGGTGGTTGAATTGTCCAACACAAATATTGGACTAACTAGTTTGCTCTAGTGCATAAGTTATACAGGTGCAAAAGGTTCACATTCAGTCAATAAAAAGACCAAGTGTTGGATTCAACAAAGGAGCAGCAAGGCAACCGAGGGCACCTCTGGCTGGAGGCACCGGACTGTCCGGTGTGCACCGGACTGTCCGGTGCGCCCAGAGGACTCCGACTTCAAACTCTTCGCCCTCGGGAATTCTCGGAAGCCGGCGCGCTAAAATTCACCGGACTGTCCGGTGTGCACCGGACATGTCCGGTGCTCCAAGGAAGCGCGGCCTCCGGAACTCGCCAGCCTCGGGTTCGCTCGGCAGCCGCTCCGCTAAAATTCACCGGACTGTCCGGTGTGCACCGGACTGTCCGGTGTGCCAGCGGAGCAACGGCTCCCTGCGGCGCCAACGGCTCCCTGCGGAGCATTTAATGCGCGCGCAGCGCGCGCAGACGTCAGGATCGCCCATACCGGTGCACCGGACATCAAACAGTACATGTCCGGTGTGCACCGGACACCCAGGAGGGCCCAGAAGTCAGAAGCTCCAACGGTCAGAATCCAACGGCAATGGTGACGTGGCAGGGGCACCGGACTGTCCGGTGTGCCATCGAACAGATAGGTTCCAGCAACGGTCACTTTTGGTGGTTGGGGCTATAAATACCCCAACCACCCCACATTCATTGCCATCCAAGTTTTCCAACTCTCAACCACTTACAAGAGCTAGGCATTCAATTCTAGACACATACAAAGAGATCAAATCCTCTCCAATTCCACTCAAGCCCTCAGTGACTAGCGAGAGAGATTTGCCGTGTTCTTTTGAGCTCTTGCGCTTGGATCGCATTCTTTTCTTTCTCACTTGTTCTTGTGATCAATCTCAATTGTAACCAAGGCAAGAGGCACCAATTGTGTGGTGGCCCTTGCGGGGAAGTTTCGTTCCCGTTTGATTGAGAAGAAGAGAAAGCTCACTCGATCCGTGGGATCGTTTGAGAGAGGGAAGGGTTGAAAGAGACCCGGCCTTTGTGGCCTCCTCAACGGGGAGTAGGTTTGCGAGAACCGAACCTCGGTAAAACAAATCCTCGTGTCACACTCTTATTTGCTTGCGATTTGTTTTGCGCCCTCTCTCGCGGACTCGTTTCTTTATTACTAACGCTAACCCGGCTTGTAGTTGTGATTATTTTTGTAAATTTCAGTTTCGCCCTATTCACCCCCCCCCCTCTAGGCGACTATCACCGGCCGCTGCCGACAACGCCACGACGCTCGTCACCTACGTCATGCAGCCCGGGGACACATACGTGTTCGTTGCCGCCGCCTTCTCCGTCGCCTATCCACAGTGAAAGACACGATGCGACGGTCGCCTGTGCATGCACTGAGGATGAGCGTGCTGCTGCTGCTCCTCTGCCTGTGCACGTTCCCCGCCCCGGCGCGGTCGTAGAACACGACCACGACCACAGCCAAATTTATTCAACTAGATGGAGCCGAAGGCTGAAGGTACGACTGGTGATAAAACGATATATGATTTGTGCATAAATATGTGCTTCAGCTTGTGCAACATAAGACAAGTTAGAAATTTAACTATCTGCGTGCGGTTATTAATGTATTAGAAATTTTAACTCTCGTGGCAACGCACGGACACATATCTAGTATGATATATGTAACATCAATTGAATAAAAACTTGTTCGATACCGATTGATATGGTTTGGACATATTAAACGAACATCTTCATAGACATCAATGCATAGTAGGATCATAATATATGATAATTATGGAAATATAGGTAAAATACCAAAATTAGCATGCGAAGAAACAATAAAATAATAGGTAAAATAATGTAATACCCATAAATTTGGTCTTAATAGAAGTGCATGAAAACAACTATTTATATGTCTTAACCTTGTGGGTTGTGATGAGCTATAAACTACTCTACCTTAGTTAGGACTAAAATGATACTGATGGATAAATTTAGACTCAAAAGCAATTAATTTAGGTTGAATTGGCCATTAGTCATTTTTCATTGGGGTTTTCTGATATGTTTTGGATCCGAATCCATTGCCACGTGTATCCAGGATCCACGCGTGTACGGTGCTGAATTTTGTTACGAAAACATCCTCCTCTGCTGTGCGCCTGTGCCTCTCACCCCCTGCTAGAGGCCTAGAGCTAGACGCCTAGACCCACTCTCAGATCCACCCCAACTCGCGGAGACCGAGCCCAGTCCAGCGATGCCGCCGCCGCCGCAGGCGAACGGGGGGAAGGTGACCCCGAACCTGGTGATGGATGCCGAGGCCACGCGCATGCTCAACCTCACAGTCCTCCAGCGCCTCGACCCCGCCGTCGAGGACATCCTCATCACCGCCGCGCACGTCACTCTCTACGACTTCAACATCGACCTCAACCAGTGGGTGAGCCATCGGTTGTCCCCTCTTCTGCCCGCTCTGTGATCCCATCCGACCTCGATCTAATGCGGGGTTTGTTTTTCTCTCTGCTTGCGCTGTGCAGAGCCGCAAGGACGTGGAGGGGTCGCTGTTCGTCGTCAAGAGGTGAGTCACAGGGATCTGGGAATCTAGGGTTCTACTCTAGGGTTTCCCTCGGAGTTTTGGTTGCGTCTGTGATCTAATTGCTTCTGGAATGTGTTGGATCGAATGTAGGAACTCCCAGCCGAGGTTCCAATTCATTGTCATGAACAGGCGCAACACTGGTACGCACATTGCGATCTGCACTGATATGCTCGCCTGTGTCTTCGGTTGTTAGCTTGCATGCCGGTTAGTACATTTTGTGTTTGTAGGATCCATCGCGAGTGCACTGGGGACCTTTGGCCTATGGAGTATAGATCACGATTAAACATTCCTTCAGGGCATCATAGTAAGAATAAGAACTTTAAATGTCAAAGCGGGCTAAATAATTTTACTGCAATTCAGAAATACAGGGTTTTGTTGATTGGCTGACTTGTGCAGCTTTTCGTATTATTGACTACATTGGATCATCCAACATTACGTTTACAGACCACTTGTGATGCTACTGCCACTAACATGCACAAATAAGAAAGGCGACAAAATGGTTTAGAGCAAGTAATTTTTAAAGAAAAAATGGCCCACTTAAGAAACCTTATTAATAAGTTACTCCAGATACCAGTGCATCAATTCCTTTCTAGCTAGTAGAAATAAACATTCAACACAGAGATGTGTACTGCACAAAAACATAAGATTACTGGGATCTAGGTGCTTTGATCTTGAGTATAATCTTAAATTCTTTGTGGGTTAGTACTTACCACATCGACTCTGTTTTTTTACTTCTTTGTTTTAGGCTCTTAGATAACTAAACATAGGAAAGGGAAAAAATGGCACTAGGGATAACATGAATAGGGCAATTAACTCTTTCTTTTTTTAAAAAAAAAGTTGATCCATTTGAAAAAAGTTTCAATAAGTACTCTGGATACCTGTGCATCATTTCTTTTTTTTGCAAGTCAATGTAAACATTCAGCACAGAAATGTGGACTCTTGGAAAAATCAAAGAAAATAGTATTGGATCTATGTGCTTTGGCCTCTTAGTAGCAGAATGCTGATGTTCTTTAATCTGAACTATATTTATCCTGCACGATAAGAATGAAGGTCTGCGATTATGATATTTAATTATTTGTGGGTTAGTGCTTAATGTCTCAGTTTTTATCCTGACTTCACTCTTCACACTGTGTTGTTAAACTGGTACATGTGGAGGCAAACTGATCATTGTGCCAGATTCCTAATTGAAAAGCTTAATATTGTCTTCTTGACAGATAATTTGGTGGAGGATTTATTAAGCGATTTTGAATATGAACTTCAGCCACCATATTTGTTGTACCGAAATGCTGTCCAAGAAGTAAATGGTATTTGGTTTTATAACCAACATGATTGTGAAGCTGTCGCAAGCCTTTTTGGAAGGTAAAGCTTCTCCCTTGCTTGTTCCACATAGGCTGGTGGGTATAACTGTTATGTGTAATTCAAGTTAACTCTAAGTCTTTAACACAAAAGTGGATGTACTGTTATCGTGCGAGAAAAGGGGTGGATCTGAGGTCTTAACTATCTATGATAGGACTGAACAATGCCCATAAAAGCAGTTTTTCTAGGTGGAACTACAATGTGTATATACAGGTTGTAGGACCTAACTTGGGATGAGGGTATTTTGTAACTTCATAACTGAAAATTGATGACTACTAAGTTTTATAGTTTCATTCACGGCAATCTTAAGTTTTTTTTTTTTGCTGTGCATTCACTGATTCATGAATAAATAGTTATGTAAGGTTATCTGCTCATCTAAAAGGAGTTAACACATTTGATATTTAAACAAAAAATAATGCATATTGTTATATGACATTCGAGCTATCAGTTTTTCTCCAATCCTCAAAGCAGGTGGTTTGCCCATCTCAAACAAAAAACAGGGTTGGAAAATAAACAGGAACTGTTTGAAAAGAAAATAAATGCATTTGTCTTTTGTTGCTAACAAGTGAAATTCTATAATGACACAAAATGTTGAGGAAATTCATGTGATAGTGTATTTGCTTCAGTAAATATATGATGTATGATAGAACTTGATCTTGTGAATAACTTAAGATTTCTTTCATATACTTAATCACATCGATTGACAATTGGAGTTGCAATTGACTAGTACTCCCTCCGTCCATCCTTTACGGTGCATTTTTGTAGTACACAAATCTGTTGGGGCAACTTATATATATGTTAGAGATGCATATAATTTGACCAATCCATGGTCAAAACTTGTAAACTTTGTATTGTTCAAATCAAAGTACTTTACAGTTGGCTCAAGGGGTATTTTACTAGTAAATAATCCTCATTTCGTACATTAGGGTCAGATTTATTATAGGAGACTTTTTCCTTTTGCTCAAATTTTGTTTCGTACATTTTCTTGCAGAATACTGAATGCTTATGCAAAAGTGCCTCCAAAACCAAAAGTGCCTACCACAAAAAGGTATTTTCATTGGACTCTCTGGATCCACTGGGCAATATTTGTCCACAATCTAAGCTCTATTGTGATCAATATATTGGATTTACCTATGTAATATCTTCTAATGTGCAACAGTGAGTTTGAAGAACTGGAGGCTGTTCCAACATCTGCTGCTATAGATGGCCCCCTGGAACCCCCGCTGTCATCCACAGCTGTAGTTTCTAATGCACCTGATGAATCGCTGGTGAATTACTTCAACGTATGCTCTCTTCCTGTTTCACGAAGCTCTGTTTACTTATAAAGTGCCTTTCAGTTCATTTGATATAATTTTGTAGTAGCTTAAGTTGTGTTCACGTATCTGGAGTCTCAAAATGATGACCAGTGCCCCATCCTGATTGATACATCTATATCAGTACAGTGCATAGACTGCTTCTTACCTGTAATTGTTTTATACTCCCTCCGTCCCAAATTAAAATTCGTTTTACCTTTTTACTAGATTCATACAATAATTAATGTATGTGTTGTATATATATGTCTAGGTTCATAATCATTCATATGAATATGGACACAAAAATCTAGAGCTAAAACGACTACTATTTTGGGACGGTGGAAGTATTTCATTTCACCTATAGTGTAATGCCTACTTACATTCTGTTTTAAAAAACCCACAGGGTGCTTCTTACCTGTAATTGTTTTATACTCCCTCAGTCCCAAATTAAAATTCGTTTTATCTTTTTACTAGATTCATACAATAATTAATATATGTGTTTTATATATATGTCTAGGTTCATAATCATCTTTATGAATATGGACATAAAAATCTAGAGCTAAAACGACTACTATACTACTATTTTGGGACGGTGGGAGTATTTCATTTCACCTATAGCGTAATGCCTACTTACATTCTGTTTTAAACAACCCACAGGGTGCTGCTAGCATTGGGAGCGTACCAAGTGCACAAATGGCTGCCAGAGCACATCCATCGAATGATACGGTCACACCTTCCCATGTGCCACTGATTGTTCCATCTGCTACTCCAACACATCAGATGCCTCATCCTTTAGGGGGTTCATCTGCTCCACCACTTCCTCTCCATGACACAAATCCGCATGCCAGTCAGTCTGCAAATCTTCTAACACCAGCTTTCTTTGCACCTCCACCACCCTCTTCAACATCTGTGACACCACCTGCTTCATCCATGATGCCTACAGCACCACCTCTTCAGCCGACTTCAACAGCTGCTCAACATCCTTCATATGGCACTCCCTTACTCCAACCTTTTCCCGCACCGTCTCCACCTCCTTCCCTGACCCCTGCACACAACGATGGACTTGTTATTTCGAGGGATAAAGTTAAGGACACCCTCCAGAGACTTGTTCAGGTATGTATGCTTCGCATAAAACTGTGCAATTTAAAAATATTTGTTTGCTATATGATTTACTCTTGTTGTGCACAACAGAATGACGAGTTCATCGATTTGATATATCGTGAGTTACAAAGTGTGCACATGTAGACTGCTGCTCACTAGTCTGTACGGAGTTTGTCTAAACCACCGATAGTCTTATGGAGCTGCTCGTCGCGACAAAGATCGCCTCCCTGTTTTTCTTCTTGTGAGTTTTGTATGATTTATTTCTTATAAACCTGTGCATAGTTTGTTTTAATGTAGAGTGCTTATAGCAGTGCTTGGTAAGCATTTATCCTGCTGGTTTCCAAATAACTGGATTGTCGTATAGTATTTATATGTAACTGAGCACCAAGAATGTTAGATTCCCGCGATGCCCGTTCTGGGGCATCAGGTTTTTGTAAAACAGGACTTGTGCAGGATTTAAATGCCATATTTTTCGTGTGAATTACCGTGGTGGTTCCTGGACATATTAGCTCTGCCGGCTGATATTTAGCTCAGAAAATTTTCAAAATCAACATTTTTTTAGAGTTCTAAAATCGACGGAATTTCATGCAGTATCAGTTTGCACAGATGTAAAGCATCAAGCATGATGCAGTCTCGCATGGAGCGAGCCGTTGGTGCTATTTTTTTTAGCTCACCTTCCATTTTGTAAATATCCGAACTTGTAAGGATAGCGGAGGAACTATCAGTATCATCATAATTAGTGAAATGACATATGAGTCAACTGGCTAGGCTGTGTTTGGTTTTTAGGCACTAATTTTTAGTCCTTTTATTTTATTCCATTTTAGTTCTTAAATTGTCAAATATGGAAACTGAAATACAGTTTTAGTTTATGTATTTGCCAATTTAGGAACTAAAATCTAATAAAATAAAGACACAAAATTAGTTCATAGAAACCAGACACCCTATGTTGTAAACTCGGATGGAGAAGCAATTCTGGTTAAAATGCACTACGTTATTACGTATACTCTTGCATTGCATTGCTCGTGCAGCGAGCATCGTTCAGGAATATTGCTGTACTCTTTCGCGGCCATCACCGGAACGTGAGCATAATTCAGGAATGTCGGGGTTGATTTTATCCACGTCACTGTCTTTATCTACCACTGTCAGTATCATATTAGCTTTTTTTTCTTACAGATTTGTTTGCTCTCAGCGACATATCAGCTTTTCTTTTACAGATTTGTCTGTCCTCAACTTTTTTCTTGTTTTCTGGGTCATCTTATTTTCAATTAATTGATCAATTTTTAACGACCAACATGTGGAGCCTTCTCGTGTGTCGTGGTCTGGTCGGTGTCCTAATCCAACAATTTGTGAACTGCTCATATAATTTTGTTTAACTTAGCTTTTGGTTGGCCTTGTTTGGTTGTTGATCGTTGTCCCTTTGCCCTATGTTGCACTCTAGCACTATCGCGACCAATAGGGTTGGGGGTTGGTGATTCGACACTATCAGGCCATATGGAGCTATAATCGGCCACCACGTTGAGGTGGGATTGTTTGCTTCTAGCACCAAAGTTGAAGCCACCATGCCTCACACATCACTTTGGTTGAATAGCGCCACATGTGCTCCAGCTTGAATTCAGTTTCGCTAGATCTATTGTGGAAGCTATCTTTTATTACTTGGAGCATCTAGGTGTCATCTGATCCACTTGACCAGGCAATAGACAAGTGGTTGTAGATGCCGTTGAATATGTGACCTTTCAGTTGCTCGGGTACCATTGATCCTTAAGTTGCTTGGTGGCGGTCTGGCGGAGTAGCTTGAATTCATTAAACCTGCTACTTATTCTCATAGCGAGGAAGCTCGATCGGTAGCGGAGTTTCACGTGGTCGCTATTTAGCCACAAAATGCTAATCTTTTTTTTTTGTGCCGTTGCCGTTAAAGGGGCCAACGGAGGGGAGGGCATTATCACTATGAGAATCTTCTTTTTCATGAATGTTAGATAGCTATTATCAAACAATTCGGCGTGTTCATTTATTCGTCCTAACTAACTAACAAACTATAATAATAATACTGAGTTGGCTAGTATGGTTGTAGTACAAGATAATAAGTAGTAGCAGGGATAATGAATACGCCATCAGTGTGCTAGTGTGACAGATAGCCAGATCAGCTACTCCGCCCTTGGCCGCTGCCTGGCCTGCTGTGCACTTGTAGGTTCGTGAGCTATATAGATCATCGTCAGCTAGCAGGCAAAAAAGTACACGCGCAGATCTGAAGATCATGCCTCTGCCTGCAGACAAAGAAAAGAAAAGTGTCCCTCTGAAAGATACGGGCTAGCTAGCGAGCTCTGTAGTAGTACGTGTACTACAACGACTGTGTCCCCGTTCGTGTCGTCTGGATGCGTTGAGCTCTGTAGTAGTACGTGTACTAGAAAAGAAAAGGCGGTAAGGGGTAGGCTGTCATTCCGTGTTCTGCCATTTCCATTCTCCCTCCCCACAAAGCTCATTCCCATTCTCATTCCCAGCTGTCATTCCATGTTCTGTCAGTGTTCTATCATTCTCATTCCCCTCATTCCTCCCTCCCCGCAAAGCCCATTCCCATTACCACGTGCATCCCATACCTAGCTAAAATTAAATTAAAAAAACACAAATATGGCCCCAATGGAATTTGAACCTGACCTCTCAAGCAAATATGCTCATAGCTACCACTACACCACATATGTGTTTATATCAATATCTGTTACAGTAAAAATATCTACTACATCTCAAGCCTACCTGTTACCTTTGCACAATGTGTAGTAGTAGATAATTATCAACGAGATTCCTGAATTATATTTTTGGATGGAGGGAGTAGTATTTAAAGAAGAGCCTTGCATGCAATTTCTTTTGTTTGAATAATGTTTTCAACTTAAATTCTTTTTTATATGTGTGACATTTATTCTCTGTAATATTTTTTTCCATGGATCTGACTTGTGAGTCGTTTTCATAAACCAACGCTAAAGATGAATCCATGTTTCTTACTTGGAAACCCCGAACAAACACCACTGGCAGGAGGCGCTCGCGCTGGCGTCGATCATCGACGATGAGAAGAAGCTTGGCGACTGCCAGTTCGACCTCTGGAAGCAGTACTACGTGGCCGCATGCGTCGCTGTGTTCGGCAAGCTCCGCCGCAGCCGCCGCTTGGACGCGGTCTAGAGCGGCTGCACCGTGCTGTCCATCTCAAACAGGGGGACCTCATGGTCGTCACCAACGCCGGCGACTCTTGGGTTATTCTGGGACCGCATCCAACAACGGTGCCGTCACACCGTCCAGCTCATCATCACTTGAAGCTCAACCTGCCACGTAAGTCACTACTGACCGGCCATGAATTCTTGTGCGCTGTAACGACGGCCGTTGCTGACGTTGTATAAGTGTCCTCGAACAAGATGTATGTACAGAAGTAGCACATCCGATGGTGCAACGGCTAGGTGTACTACCTCGCTGATGAGATCGGGGTGCACTTCGTTTGGCAGCCCAACCAAGAGTCATCGGTACTCGCCATGTCATGCGCGTTCGATGACTACGGCGCCAGAGGTGGCGCAGAGGAGGACCGACAGTAATGACCACTCGCCATCGTCGGGGTAGCTTTTGTGCCGGCCTGCCTTTAATTCTCTTCGCAAACACATACACTTGCTTTTTTTGTTTAAGCAAGCGTGTATGGTGGTGCGTACCTGATGACTGACAATGTACGAGGGAACTTCTACTGGCAGGTGTTAGGGGTGAAACAGGTCGGGTATATCCGTCGGGTACCGGATACAGGTAGTGCTAATACTCATTTTTCGGATACGGGTTCGGGTAGTTTTATATTCGGGACGGATACGGGTAATACCCGGATACTGTAGCTTCGGATTCGGGTCAAATACGGAGCAAGAACTACCCGGAAAATACCCAGATATTCGGGTCGGATACGGGTACCCGGAATTCGGGTACCCATTTTTTTCTTTTTCTGCATAATATAGTTATAAACTCATAACTTTTACATATGAAATCAGATGAAGATAAAGTTTATATGAAAATTGTAGAGCTTGAAGAGATCTATAAGTTTGTAATACATCAATTTTTTTGTTTAAACATATCTTTAGACCAAAATCATTGAAATAATGTCCAAATTTATATCAAATTAATAGACTTTACCATTTTTATGTGTGGGCTTAAAGTTATCTCCACGTGGGAACTTAAGGTTATCTTTTTATTGACTATTTATTAGTATTGATAACTTATTTGTATTTTTCGGTCGATACTACAATATTTTAAGGATTTAATTATATTTTGATGATTTTCTATGACAAGAAACTAATAGTACATAAATAGCCTCAAAACATCGTGAAATTTTACGGAGACACAACATATGTCCATATATAACAATAAAAAATGTTTGGATCATAAGATCTATAAGATGCCCGCGTTTATTCTATTTCACTTTTACTTATTTTTATGAGTTACATGTGAAATTAGTGTAAATATCCAAGTTTCAACATAGTCAGTACTTTACTTTATCATTTTCATGAGGACTTGAGTTATCTTTGTATAAAATGTTTATTAGTTTTTGTAACTTATTTGCAAATTTTGAGTGAAACTAAAATATTTTATGAATTTTAAATATTGCGGTGTTGGTTCTATAATGTCCTTGTGATAAGTAACTTTAAACTGCATGATGTCAATTTTATCGGTTTCCTTTCTTACATTTGATCCATCATATACATGATTATGTATTGCTTAACTTATGTGTTTGTTGGATGGTTGGATAATTAATATCATCGGACGAACTACCCGACAATTATTCGGTACCTACCCGAGTAGTATCCGTTATCCGTTTCTTACCCGTCCGGATTATTACCCGGTCCCGTCCTGTATTCGGGACTCCCGAATCTTAACTACCCGTATCCGGTACCGTATCCGAGAGAAATATATTTGGGTAGGATACGAGATGACCCTGTATCCGGCTGTATCCGTCCCGTTTTCATTCCTAGGCAGGTGTGGCACGTGCTCTTCAATGATGAGATCATGCAAATCGTGGCATATATCAAAGTCTGCATGATACTGATGGTTGCAATGTAGTAGTGAAACAGCTAAATTAAAATAACAAAAATTATGTATGGCTAGGATTACAAATGAATTATGAAACATTTTCTTATAACAATATAAGACACATTTTATATATAAGTTATTATGTTATTATATGTTTCCGTTGCAACGCACGGTCACTCACCTATATATATATATATATATATATATATATATATATATATATATATATATATATATATATATATATATATATGAACGTAATTAGTTTTGTCTAAATTATAATTATTAAAATGGAATTCAATTTCACCGAAACAAACGTGGCCTAAAATTAATATGATTTTAAAACAGCTAGGCGTTGCACAGTTTCCAAGCATGCAAGGCTGTCTGTCTGTCTGATTGCAAGGCCCGCCAACCGCGCAGGCCGCAGCCTACTGCTAATCATCTAACGAACTAACCAACTAACTAACTGTTGGTCCCCATCTGATCGACTCTGGACCATCTATCCATCAGCTCGCCACTGAAAAAACAAAAAGCAGATGATCCATCGATCGGCCGGCACGCACCGCCGGCATCGGCGCTCCTGTTGCTTCCGGCGCTAGCTGGAGTGCTGGACAGCTTAAATAAATAAATGGTTGGTACAGCATCAGATTTTAATTAGTGTGCTGTTTCAGTTTCAGCATCACTCAAGTCATATTTTTTTCGCTGCAGCATTAGTATAGAGTATGTATCTGCGGCGCATCGGTTGGTTGGTTGGTCCTTTGCCATGAAACTTAATTGGAAGAACCATGCACTGTACTCGACCACACACACTGCTTTCCTGCGAACATGCAACGACATGCACGCACGCCCAGAGAGGTAGCTCC
The DNA here is from genome assembly GCA_029449295.1 of Zea luxurians. Taxonomy (NCBI): domain Eukaryota; kingdom Viridiplantae; phylum Streptophyta; class Magnoliopsida; order Poales; family Poaceae; genus Zea; species Zea luxurians. Next base: position 1,854,185 of record JAOPSE010000119.1, read on the forward strand.
ACAGGGATAAATGCCTTGCCTCTGCTTAATTAATTAGGGGTTGTTAAAAATAGGCGAGATCGATCTCGGAGAATATTTGTCGGTCGATCTGCAGCTTTATTCGTTCGCATTGTACCATGATCGTCGCAAGAAGAATATATGCCCCCGCCCCGCGTGCCTCTCTCTCTCTCTCTATATATCTCTACAACTATTAAGAACCGATTGTAGACTGCCCCCGCCCGCCCGCCTACCTAAGCCCGCCCGCCGCGGCCGCCGCAAACGCCGCGACCTGCACCCCCGCCCGCCGCGGCCGCCGCGAACGCCGCGACCTGCATTCCCGCCCGCCATCCAGCCCGCCCCCCGCCATCCAGCCCGCAAGCCGCAATTGCCACTCCCAGATCCCGTCATCCGCCTCCATCAACGCCCTCCTCCTAGATCCCGTCATCCGCTGCGAATCTCCGTTCAGCTCCCCCTCGCGCTTTCGTCGTCGCCGTGGACCGCTCGCTGGCGCTGACCTCTCCCAAGCGCGGCATGGTGGTACCCAGTAGCCAGTAGTACCCAGTAGCCATCTCCATCCAGGCTGAAACCCTAGGGAATCTACCCAGAAATCACACCCCAAGCAGGGTCCTATCGTATCAAGAAGCCGTCGCGGGGGCCGGATCGCCGCGGCTCGGAAAGGAGCGGAGCGAAAATCGTGATCAACCTTTGCTGTTCTCCAGCGGCTATGTTCTTGCATCTTTTCGGGCGGTTCGTGATTCGGTTCTTCTTTGTTGGTTCTGTTACCACAGATCTGCAGACAGATAAGGATTCGGAGGCGGGATCAGGAGCTGAAAGAACCTGTTCGAGGTGAGAATCGAAGGACAGCAGGAGGGGTTTGGTTGGTTCTTCCGTGGGATTTTGTTGGTTCAGCCTCTGTCTCTTTGTTCTTACGTGTTTGACTGGTTATTTTGGTTCGAATACCTGCCAAGGATGGGGAATATGAGTAGAGCGGCTGGGATTTGCATGGTTTTGATGAAGCTCTTGTCTGAACTATTGCTCTCGTTTGCCTTGTGTTTTTCTTGCAGGTGGCCTAGACTCGTAGGGATCGCGTTGATATTGGGAGAAATCACGGAGAGGCGGAAACCGAGCAATAGCCAATAGGTGCATAGAATTTGGTGAATAGGTTGCTCACGTCCTCTCTGAATATTTCTTGCCAATCTGGCAATTTCATCCAAAAAATATTTCACGCCTCCAGGGGAAGGGAAGAGCAACAGTGCCCGGGGCACCAAGAATTCGTTGCATAGATCCAGGAGAAGAACAATAGAAATCTGGGCAGAACGAGAACAGAACTGTAAGAAAATTTATGGTTTCTTGGTCCATTTACTGATGTGCTGATTCATTGTCTGGTTGGTTCTTGAATCACTGTCTCACCGATATGAGCTACACAAACTTCTCGCAGGACTACAAGATGCCTCAATTGAGAACTGCCAGCAGGCCGGCGCTCGCCAACAACTCTGCTGGTGGTTTTTTTATCAGGAGAAGGGTGGCATCACCAGGAACTTCCCAGGCAAAGGGCGCCGCCAAGCCGCTGGCTCGACGGGTCTGAACACCTGCAGCGAGGGCTAAACCAAAGAGGAGAAGCCCCCTACCTGACTGGTACCCAAGGGTCCCACTCCGTGACATCACATCAATCGTAAAGGTGGTGACCTATTTCCCTAGACTGTATTTGGATGTTCCATAAATTTCTTTAATATTCTGTATGTTCTGTGATAATATTATGCCATAAACTTCACCATGCTAGAACTAATATTGTGTAACAATGATTTGATTGAGGATGACAGTAGCATGAAATTGCAGGCTAAGCAAGTCTTTTATGCTTAATCCAGTGATTAACATAAAAATTGTTGTAGTTCAAATGGATTAGCAATGATTTTGTTAGGCCAATCAGCACCCTTTTGTTTTATTTGATTGGATTTTGCTGTTCTCAGTTTATGCAGTCAGCAATATGAATGTGCTTAAAACCAGAGAAAGGTCTAATGCTCCCCTCGCAGGCCGAGCATTCCTTGCCCCAGCAGTACATTCACGCGTTCAAAGACGGACAATTTACGACATCTCCAGTGTCTCATTCTGGGGCTTAATTGTCTGCACGGCTGCCATTTCTTATTTCCTTTTGTTTACATCAGCTAGCTTATTACCTGCCATCTGGACTTATATTTTGTAGTTAGCAAGGTAACTAGATATTAGAACGGCTCAAAATTTTCACCATTTCTTATTTCCTTGTTTACATCAGCTAGCTTATTACCTGCCATCTGAAATTTTAATTAAGTAAACTGAAACTTTGGTTCCACTTTTGCTTTTCCAAGGCTCTCAACTTCATATTTCACCATCCAGCACTTACACAAACCATTCTGGGAGAACATGGCGAAATTGAACTGAAAGGAGACCATAGTTTCTTTCTGTATAAAAAATATATATACGCTGGTCTTGACCATTCTCTCATTTTTGCTAAAACTTTTGCAGGCCGAGCATTCCTTGCCCCAATAGTACATTCACGCGTTCAAAGACGGACAATTTACGACATCTCCAGTGTCTCATTCTGGGGCTTGATTGTCTGCACGGCTGCCATTTCTTATTTCCTTTTGTTTACATCAGCTAGCTTATTACCTGCCATCTGGACTTATATTTTGTAGTTAGCAAGGTAACCCACTGCACAACCCGCTGCTCCGCCTCGAGCGCATGTGCTGAGAGTGGCTCGGCGTCATCTTCGAGTGGGAGGGGGTCATCGTTGAGGATGATGCCGAATTGGAAAGGCAGGCGTGGTTGACCCTGGCACAGGAGGAGGGCAAGTCGCTGCCTCCCGCTTTTGTGTTGCGGAGAGTCGAAGGGATGAAGAACGAGCAGGCGATTTCTGAGGTTCTCTGCTGGTCTCGGGATCCCTCCGAGCTTAGAAGTTTTATCACAGTATTGCGAGTCATGGAGTAGAGATGATGCTCAAAGGCAGTACATTGTAGAACTTGGTATACCAGAAGAATGGATGCATGAAGCTCTGGTGAGTTGAAAATTCCTTTAGTAATATGCTTTGCAAATGGTTTATAATGCTCAAAGGCAGTATATTATTTCTCTTCGATATCTAAAATGCTCTTGAGAATGCTCCTTATGGAGGACATGGGGATAATTCTTTGTTATGTATCAATTACATTCACAATATCTGTATGATATTTTGTAGGAGGATGGGTTGGATTCTTCTCATATGATACAGTGTGTTATGTTGAAACAAAGAAGCTTCCTTTCAGTAAGGCACCACATGACGATAGGAACCTTCCTGACATTCATTTAGGCCTCTATAGTGACGTCATTGTGTTTGATCATGTTGAATAGGTATGCACCATATACACCATCCTTTTATATGTTTCAGTTGATTAGATAATGCTCTAATTTGTAATTTATACATAGTTAGCATACTCAGACTATTGATGTTATTTTATTCCTTATGAAGCTACTCAAGATACTATAAGAGCACATGCTTATAAATCAAATGATGCTACACTCTCCCCGTTTCAAATTATTGTTACTTGGATTAATCGACTAAGTCTCAGAAAAATATATATTAGCATCTACAGTTGTAAATACAGTACTATAAAACATATTTTATAGAAAATCTAATGAAACCGCTCCTAATTTCCTGTTCACCATCGTCGGCTTCCTCAAGATCCTCGTCTGCGTCGGCTCTGGCTTCGATCCCTCCACCGGCTCCGACATCAACACCCACGACCACCTCGATGAGGTCAGCATTGCTGCGTGCCCACCTCCCTTGTGCTGCGTAATACAGCGTCTCTTCTCTTTAGTCTCTTTCTTTCCAAGTTCGCCTCCGAGCTGCTGCTTCGTTGGATTGTTACTTGCTTTGATTGGTTCGCTACTGTTGCTTCGTCCAATTAGTTGCTTTGATTGGTTCGAGTAGGAATTTTGAAGTTAGTGAATGTGCACTGTTTGTGTTATATCATGTCTGTGAATGTGCACTGCTGCTGTTTTTGTCTATAAAAGAATGCATACCAATTCAAGGAGGATCCAGTCGTAAAATCAATGCCAGCTTGCAGTCCATTCTCCTTGACAAGAATATACATATGTTGTAGAATTGCAACCAACATATAGATATTCACCATCTTTAAGTCCAACCACAATCTGGTAAGCTTGTTGAAATACGTCATAGGCTGCATCACTCATGCTACCACTGAAATCATGGAGACCAGCAAGGCATACTAGCTTTCTGAGGGCAGCACTGATTACCCCATAGTTTGGTGAGTGAGAGGCAAGTGCAGTACTGATGCTGGCCTTCAGGAGAAACTCAGCAGCCTCGAGCTGTGTAACACTTCCACCTTTTGTATAAGTGCCAAAGTTACTTGTATCCTCGATGCAAAAGGAAAATGGTCCTGCGCACATTACTGTCCTTGGCTTGCCATCATTCAGTTCTGTCATACCCTGGACCTCTGAGAAAACAACAAGATCACCATCCTAAAATCAAGGCGCTCATCATCAACACAGGACACCATTGTTTCTCTTCAAATAAACTTGATGATGAAGTGGAACTATAGTCTTACAACAACTGAACTCAGGAACTAAATTCATGGAATTTTATGAATGTTTTTTAATGTGCATGTGTATTTAACCCTTTATGTAATCTATAGAATTTTATTACAATCACCGTGAGAATATGTGGAATGATTGTTGGTTGGTGGCCTAATATGTGTTACCATTATTTGGCTGGCATCTGATAATTGCTAAATTCTATTGGTTAAGTCTGACTTTCCACTTTAGTATTCCTTTGTTGATACACTTGTGGAGCAATACGGTCTTAATGCAAATTAGCACTTTGAAATGCAAATAGGTCTGTTGTTCATATTATTATGCAAATTGATTACTGCTCTTTTCACTGAGTTCAGAATAGTCAGACACCCATTATAGTCAATGAATATGGCGTCGCCATGGCGTCCAATTTTCGCCACGGACGCCACACAAAATTTTTCTAACAGTACGTACAGAATCCATAACTCAAACTGTGGTCCATGTGACGACATTTGGATGCTCTAGATTCAAATGGACATGAGGAACAAATGGATGAGCAATTTGAAAATAACATGCTGGATTCAAATCAGATGCAGATAAATTAAGTTTCCATAATGCACCTGAAACCACATATGGTAAGAGATTTAAATTGTTCAGAGGTTTGAAACTTTGAAGTTAACAATTTGGAAGGAACATAGCTCCTTTAAAAGTAATATTTGCCCAATTTTAAACAAGTGTTTGTTTTTGTCGGTCTTTGGGCTCTTCGCAGAGAGTACAAAGCTGAACCATGTATTAGTTTAGGATAAAATCCCGAGGCTCTACACAGCTTCTCAATGTCATCCCTTCTATTTTAAACAAACTCCAAAAAGACATTAGCTTCAAAAATCATATGAAAAAGGATACATAGCCACTGCAATGGATACAAACTTACTACTCAAATACTCCAACATAAAACTTGTTGACATTGTTTACTCCAATTTCAAAGTAGAAATATAGACATTGTATTTACTCACATATGAAAACATTCTGGGTCAGTTGGATTTATTGGGGGTATGCATCTATTGATGACACCAACTGCACCTTTTACTGCAGCATCAACAAAATCACATGTTACTTTGTAGAGCGCTCTGCCCCGCAGTATCCTGCACAACCAAAAGTAATGAGTTACTACAGGTGTGAAGCAGGTAACCCAGTAAGTGGGATAACAACTCAAGAACCTTTCTTGAGGATTGCCATGAGGAAACTCCCGGCAGGACTGCAATTCTTCATTCCAGTCTCTTTGCATGCCAATTAACTCAGTGCCATATGACAACACAACAGAATCTTCAGCCCTGGCTGCATCCCTTCTATGTTCTGTTACATATAAGAATGTGTACTGCCTTCAGTTCTCATAACAGATTTCCCATGGTACGTTTATCCTTTATACCAAGATTGGGAGATCAACTATAGCATTATCAAATATCATCAAGAAACAAATTTAGAATGTAAGGTGTTCCAAGCCAATGTAAAGAACAAGCTGAGAAGTAAACAATACTGTTGCAATGCCTTTGTAGTTTATGAAGCCAATAGTATAAGTTTAAACAAGATGAACGCATTGGCATATTCTGTTTAGCATCATGGATTCATGGCGCACTTAATATAGACTAGATCACTAGAGTTTAACTAGATTTTAACTAAGTGTGGCAAAACTAACTTTAGGCCATAATATATAGCATGGTCAAATCATACTGACACCAAAGCACTTCAAAATCATATTAGAGAGTACAAAGGAAACCCCCAAAAAACATGCCACAGAACAGCTACTTGCTTCTGGATTTCTAATATATAATACACTCGGAAGGGAATCAGTGACAAAATTACCGGGCACAGGATACGCTCCTAGCCAAGAAGTCACTGGAAGCAAAGACTGAACATTCTCAAATGGATGAGTCGATGCCCTGCGATCCAAAACTTCACAAAAACCTTCAAAAGATTTGTCCAAATGTCAACAAAGATTAAGCATAGCGCAGAACAGACAACAAGGATAAAATTCAGATCAATAGAGTAGACAGTAGCAGACTGCAGTCCTTTCTTAAATTTGGCACTGATCTTCTGTAGTAGGCCTACGAGAGTGCTCGCCTCCAGTCCTTGTTTTGTAGGTTTCGAGTCAAATATTTTTTGTTGCTACTGTTAACATAAAAAGATTTGGAACTTCCAGTAATGCAGTATTTGTTTCCTTCCAATGTAGCAACATCAATATAGATGAGATCTCCATGTAACCTGAGGAAACCACTATCAAGTGTTAATTCCACAAAATTCCAACTCGATAGTGACAAGGTCACAACAATGTTACAGAATTTTGGCATCAGGCCCATCATATGGAATATATCCTTTGCACTAACATGAAATAGTTGTGCCCTTAATAAGAAATACACAGAAAAAACAATAATACATTTATCCAGAATTCCAGCACCACAACTTATGACTAGCATAAAAAATATTAACATAGACCAAGTATAGGCAAAACAATATATGTTAAGGTAAAACAACCTTTCTAGGAAAAATGTCCAGATCTTACAAGACTTGAGAAATAATGGGTGGTGCCTCTATGCTTCACTCTTTCAACTAATGACATTTTAAAGCACAAGCAGAAGAGCGAAAGGATATTGCACTTAACCCATGAAGCACTTCAAGATTTGTGCACCCTCGTTTTCATAAGAATGATTCTAAAAAAGATACTCACAAATAATATGACAATGGTAAGATGCAAGACAACATGCTTACCTCCGATAAGTCGGTGGAGGATTGAAAGAAGAAAAAATCATGCTTTCAACACATTTTATCTCTGCTGGTGTAGATGTTAATAAATTAGTGATAGCACTAGCACTATCCTCCATAGAATTTAAACCATCAAGCTCCTGAATAGAGCTTTTTCTAGAATCTGTTCAGCAGAGGTAGAATCAAGTAAGGTCAAAATCGATAGCAGGTTGATGAATCAATGCCTTTTGAGCATCGACACACAAGCTTTGAACCAAAAGATAGATGCTATAACCAGTAATGTGGCATATCAGTGAATCAAAGGTAGCATAGCAGAAAGGAGACAAAACTTGAAAATAACAGCCACATGGGTTTCAGAATTTCAATTATCCTGTTTTGTGTGACATATAAGGACTAAACACACTATTCACATGCAAAGAAAATACACCTCATCACTCCAGAAAAAAATTAAGCTGTTATACATAATCGAAGGAACTTTGTAATTGATCTGTTAAGTTACGAGGACAATTCATGCCGCTATGCCATCCCTGCAAACATACAACAAAGACTTATCAATATCGTTAAAAAGGGTTAGATTAATATACGGTTGTCGACATATTTGCCTATTATTAAAAATTCTATATTCACACTATTATCATAAGTCTTTGTTGTATGTTTGTCACACGGATTCTGTATATTATTGTGAATAGATGGTGAGAGACTATGCACGAGGCATGCAAATTAACAAGACTCATATAAGCGCAGAACAGTGTGCTGATGGGGCACAAGGGTAACACATGCTCAGGTCTTAACATTTTTGGCTTTCGAGCAAACTTTCTCTATATCCCCAAGTAAATATAAGATTCGATCAGATATGTGTCGATGTTTATCACAGCGTACTCCCGTTGCAACGCACGGGCACACACCTAGTATATATATATATACCAAACAGTCAGAGCGAATCCCTAGCTAGCTAGCTAGCCTCTTGCGCGTACTTTATTATTAAATATTATATTTTTTTTTCACGACCATATATCCTAGCTACTAGCTAGCTAGCTAGCTAGCCGATATGATCCTTTTTATTTTATATACTATGTAAAGAACAACGTGATCGACCAGGAAGTAAAAGACTCTTCTCTTGCGATACAGTGCTTATTGGGCCGGCACACAAACAGCCTGTTTGGTTCAGCTTTTTTCTGACTAGCTTTTCTGAAAATCTGGCTGTGGTGAGAATCTGGCTGTGGGGAGAATCTAAGTATCATTACGATTATGTGTGAAGGGAGATAAAGTTGTTCATAGGGCTCAGGATCTAGAAAGTGACGGATTCCTATTATTACAACGACTCAACCGATTATATGTTTATGTTGCTTTTGGATGGTTTTTACCCAAACGAATTTTATAGAAGCTGACTGAAAAGCTGAGCGTTTGGTAGTCTGCAGCAGCTTTTGGTGGCCAGAAGCTGCCAGAAGCCGAAACCAACAGGGCCAAAGGCACTCTTTGTTGTGCTAGTGGTACAGAACTGTGGGCGGTCGGAGTATAGTATGGTGTCGCTTTTTGGAGGGTAGGGCATCTATCGTCAACGACAATCTGGTCCCAAAAAAAAATTAATAATGGCGACGATTTAGGTGGAAGATCGGTTTCTGTGGTGGTCCATTATCACTATTCATTTTATATAAACAAGACTTGGACGTATCATTTGATGTGGCGATGCAAGTCAACGAAACGACGACGATGCAGGCAGAAAGCAGGAGTATGCCGCGTGCATTTCGCGTACAAACAGTATCGTCCATGCATGCACGGGTCGACTATATTGAGTTGACCCAGCTAGCGTCGTCGAAAGATGATCATCCCGGCCCGCGCGCGACCACGGCAGCAGGCAGGGCAGTTGACCGCACGACACGACACGCATGACCAACTGACCACGGCTCTAGCGAGAGAGAGAGAGAGATAAGGCGGTGACCTCTCCTCGAGAGGCGTGCAAGGCGGGCGGGCGGCCGGGCCCTCCACGTCCACGGCCAGCCAGCCGAGCTCGCCGACCGGCCGGCCCACCTCGCAGGCAGTGAGCCGTCGTGTCAGAGAGCAGAGAGCTACCAGTAGTTTGGCTTGGCGGCTTCCGGCCCCGGCGTGTCAGGAGCTACTAGCAGATAGAGAGAAACCATATAGAGCCAGCCAATGGGGTCACGCACGCACAAGCTACAAGCTACTCCTACTATTAGTACACACCACCCACCACACCAAGGCGCGAGTGCGGTGCGGGACAAGCAAGCAATAGCAAAGCAAGGCAAGGCAAGGCAGAGACCAGAGAGGCCAAAGGTATGGCGCCGCCCGCCCTGTGCCTGTCGGGCGTCACGCTCTGTCGCACGCGCCCGCTCTGGGTTGCTCTTGCTCGTACACTGGAGTGGAGGAGGGAGTTTGCCTTGCCCTATCGCGGGGGGCAACGCGCGGGTTTTCGCGCAAGACGGGAGGGCGTTTTCGGCAGGCTACTACTAGCAAGGCAACGGCGGCGAATGGGCATGGGCACGCCGCTCGAGCTCGCGCTACGGGTAGCTTGTCGTCGGGAGCCCCCACTTGTGACTATAGTACTTGTCACCCAACTACTGTACTTACTGTACGTACCCCCCAGTTGGATAATAAAGTTAAGCCTATGATACAGGTATCAGTCTCAACTACCATAACAATTCATATTTTTTATAAAAAAAAAGTCCTCTCATGCATATATGTTCTTGTGTTAGTTTACGTCCGATGCGTTCTCGATCAGTAGGTTTGCTGGTGTGTTATCACACTACTCCCTCCATCCACACCAGTTAGTTTTGTTTTGGATTTATCCCAAATCAATTTCTGTCAGCTTTGCCTAGCTATACCGAACCTTTTATAAAATTTCACAACATATAGATGTGAAGTTACTAGATTTATCATGACTTGAGCTACCATAATATATAACTTTTTTTTAATTTAAATTGATTTAATCTTGTACATATTATTGGTCAAAGTTTGAATAGTTTCACTTGAGGTAAATCTAAAACGACTAATTTATGTGGATGGAAACGACTAACTCGTATGGATGAACAGATGGGCACAGGGGAGTAAATGAAAAACAAAACCCTTTAAAAATCTTTATTCAGACGACTGGCCTAGCTATTGCGGCAGTGTGTGGGTATGGGTGTCTCATTAATGGCTGGCGCGCCCTGTTCGTCTGGATAAGCGTTAAACGAATTGGATAGGGACGTAGGGTTGGGTAGCAACCAAACCCCACGCGAACCCCGCTACGAGGGCACTGCCTTCACGCCGCCGGTTAGCGGTTAGGCACCGTTTGATTCCTTTAGTAGAGACTAAAGTTTAGTTAGGACATTAAAATTTAGTCTTCATCCTGTTTAGTTCTAGGACTAAAACTATTCAAAACATATTAATTAAACCAATTATAAGAGAACTAAAATACCCCACCATTCTCCCTCCACTGTGTAACTGAAAAAAAGATAGACAAAAAGGTTAAATTTATATGATTTAGTCTTTTTTAGTCATCTTTTGAGGGACTAGAGACTAAAACATTTTAGTCCCACTGTTTGGTAATTTAGAGGCTAAATGAGACTGAAATGAAAGGACTAAGGGAGTGTTTGAATATGCTAGAGCTAATAGTTAGTGGCTAAAATTAGTTAAAACATTCAAACACCCTAACTATTAGTTCAGCTATTAACTATTTTTAGTAAATTAGTTACTCCCTCCGGTTTCTTATTAGTTGTCGTTTAGGACAACGACACGGTCTCCAAAATATAACTTTGACCAAAGTTTTTTTGTTAAAATACAAATGAACTCTTAATACATTTATACTTTTATAAAAGTACTTTTTATGACAAATTGGTGCATATAAATGTTAGGTTCCAAAACTAAATAACGAAATAGTTATTTGTAGTCAAAATTTTATAAGTTTGACTCGAACCTTATCCAAAACGACAACTAATAGGAAACCGGAGGGAGTAATAGTTAAACAGTTATTTGTTAGGTAGCTAATTACACTAACAATTTTTTAGCCAACTAACTATTAGTTCTAGTGCATTCAAACACCCCATAATCTTTATTCCTCAAACCAAATGGCGCCTTAGTTAGCTAAAAAATGTTAGGGTGTTTAAATGCACTAGAGCTAATAGCATTTAGTTAAAAAAATGCTAGTATAATTAGCTAGCTAACAAATAGCTACCTAACTATTAATTAATTCACTAAAAATAGCTAATACATGAGACTTTAGCTAGGGTGTTTGGATGTCTCCAGCTAATTTTAGACGCTAACTATTAGTTTTAGTGCATTTAAACACCCCATTAGCTACCTACCAATAGATATCTAACTATTAACTAATTTAAAAAAATAGCTAATAACTAAACTATAAGTTAGAATGTTTGGATGTCTTAACTAATTTTAGCCACAGCTCTAGTGTATTCAAACGTCTCTACAGTCTAGCTTCCATTTTCCATTTTCGTTATCTCGGAAAAAAAAGAACTTTTTAAATTTGGGGTAGCTTTATTAAATACTCTCGTCTTGTATTTCATTATTGAAATCACTACTAGTCATTTTAAGCATGTAGCAGAGTGGTTGTAGCTGTAGCCAACTTTGATCCATCCATTTGTACACGATCCATCCATTTGTAGGAACGATCATTTTGACAACAACACAAGTTGCAAGTCGCGTAGAATTGAAGAAGAAACCAGACGCCAGATAGCTCTTCACAGGAACGCCGCCATTGGAGACAGTTACGTGCGTACGTGAGCCGCCGCTGCTTCTCTCTCCAAAACGACAGCGACAAAGTTTCAAACTTGCACCTCTCTGCATGTCACGGGTATGTCGTGTGTACGTATACCCCTCCCAGTCAGGCGTGAAGTAAGTGGAAAATCTTCGGTATTTGCTCGCCTGATTTGAAGGTTACCAACAAAAATAATGGCACCACCTTTAAAAAAAAACGATTTTTATTAGCACCACCACCCGCGGGGTATTGGGCTACTGGACAAGGCACCTAAACTTTCGGTTGTGTTGCCACAATTGCTAGTGATATTGTGGTTCGAAGAGCCGCCGAAACAATACTCGCGGACACGGGTAGAGATAAGATTTTATATCTGCGATCATATATGGCTAATTTGACGGATATAATTTTTTATGAGTATAGAATGGTACTACCCGACGGGTATGTACTCATCGTCATCCCTACTTGCTCTTCCGATCGCAAATACACATCGGTGTTCGGGGTGAAGAGGACTACAACTGCCTCCACAGAAGAAAGTAGAGGCGAAAAACTAACTCGTGTTGAGAGATGGTTTCTAACGATGGCTGACAGATGCCCTATGTAGAGCCGCGTCCACGAGTCGATAGACTCACGTTACGATCTGATCGTGATCGGATAAACGTTGTCTGCTCACTAGCCAAGTAACCAAATAGCAAAAAAAAGGAAAAAGGAAGCCGCGCTCGGTAAGACGAAGGGCTGGATTTTGGCGCACCACTCACGCTCATTTCATATGCCGACGTCCTTTGCCCTGCCCGCTCAAGACGTCGGGCAAGGGAACACACGCGTGTATGACACTCCGTCCTCTCTCCCCTCAACCACGACTTGACGAGAGAGAAGCCTCTACATATAAACTTGTCGGCGTTTCGAGACCGGGGGGGTCCCTAAGCCGACGAGTGAGTGTGCCGCGTGCCCCAGCCCAGATGGGTCGAGCGCGTGGGCGAGCGCGAAGGGGGGAAAGCGAGGTGGCCGGAGACGAGTCGTGAGAGAGGTGGAAATCCCGCGGCCTTCGTGTTCGACCCGCGCCCAGGTCGGGTGCGCTTGCAGTAGGGGGTTACAAGCGTCCACGCGGGTGAGGGAAGCGAGCGGCCCCAAGAGAGCGCCTGCCCCGTCCTCGTCCCCGCGCGGCCAACCTTCTCTGAGAAGGCCCTGGTCCTTCCTTTTATAGGCGTAAGGAGAGGATCCAGGTGTACAATGGGGGTGTAGCAGAGTGCTACGTGTCTAGCGGGGGAGAGCTAGCGTCCTAAGTACATGCTAATGTGACAGCCGGAGAGATCTTGGCATCCAGCTGGTGTGGTGTCGTGGTTGTCGGAGGAGCAACGGAGCCTGGCGGAGGGACAGCTGTCGGAGCGGTTGGGTCCTTGCTGACGTCCCCCTGCTTTCGTAAGGGAGCTGAGAGCCGCCGTCGTCACGGGGCTAGCGGGGCGCCATCATTGCCTATCTGGCGGAGCTAGCCAGATGGGACACCGGTCTTGTTCTCTGCGGCCCGAGTCGGCTCGGGGTAGGGTGATGATGGCGCTTCCTGTTGACGTGGCGGGCTTGTGCCCTAGGTCGGGCGACGTGGAGGCTCCTCCGAAGCCGAGGTCGAGTCTGTCTTCCATGGCCGAGGCCAAGCCCGAGCTTCTGGGTCGGGCGAGGCGGAGGTCGTTCGGCAGAGGCCAGGGCGGAGTCCGACCCCTGGGGTCGGGCGAAGCGGAGTTCGTCGTCTTCCGGGGCCTTAGCCCGAGTCCGAGCCCTGGGTCGGGCGGAGCGGAGTTCGCCGTCTTCCGGGGCCTTAGCCCGAGTCCGAGCCCTGGGTCGGGCGGAGCGGAGTTCGCCGTCTTCCGGGGCCTTAGCCCGAGTCCGAGCCCTGGGTCGGGCGAGGCGGAGTTCGCCGTCTTCCGGGGCCTTAGCCCGAGTCCGAGCCCTAGGTCGGGCGGAGCGGAGTTCGCCGTCTTCCGGGGCCTTAGCCCGAGTCCAAGCCCTGGGTCGGGCGGAGCTTCCTATGGCGCCTTTGGTAAGGCCTGACTGCCTGTCAGTCTCACTCTGTCAAGTGGCACTGCAGTCAGAATGGCGCAGGCGGCGCTGTCCTTCTGTCAGACCGGTCAGTGGAGCGGCGAAGTGACGGCGGTCACTTCGGCTCTGCCGGGGGGCGCGCGTCAGGATAAAGGTGTCAGGCTACTGAAAGGGAAATGTGCCCTTGGGCCATTTCTAAGTATTTTGGTGATTTAGTGTCCAACACAGGTGCCTAATTATAAAATGGTGGACAAAGTACAAATCAAGAGTAAAGGTATGTTTCTAAGCCTTAGTACATTGGTTTTGTGTACTAATATACTTGTCTAAGTGTTAGAAACAGAAAGAAGAAGAAAAGAAAAGAGGAGAAAAGACTTGGCTGTGTACAGCCAAGACTCAGTTCGGTCTGGAGCACCGGACTGTCCGGTGTGCACCGGACAGTGTCCGGTGCGCCAGGCTGACTCCGCGCGAAGTGGCTGCTCTCGGGAATTCGCCGACGGCGTACGGCTAAAATTCACCGGACTGTCCGGTGTGCACCGGACTGTCCGGTGAGCCAACGGTCGGTCGGGCCAACGGTCGGCCGCGCAATCTGCGCGGGACACGTGGCCGAGCCAACGGTCGGAAGACGGCACCGGACTGTCCGGTGTGCACCGGATATGTCCGGTGCGCCAACGGCTCCCGGATCTACAACAGTCTGCAACGGTCGGCAGCGCCAGTTAAGGAAAGAAATCGGGCACCGGACAGTGTCCGGTGTGCACCGGACTGTCCGGTGCCCCCGACAACAGAAGGCAAGGATGGCCTTCCGGATTTGCTCTCAACGGCTCCTAGCTGCCTTGGGGCTATAAAAGGGGCCCCTAGGCGCATGAAGGAGACACACAAGCAACCTTTGAGCATTCTTGATCATCCACACTCATTCTTTGCGCATTCGTTTGTGATTCTAAGTGATTCGAGCTCCGTTCTAGTGAGAACTTTGAGATAGTCATTCGAGCTCGATTCTTGGCCGTGTGTGTGCGCATTTCGCTGTGGATTTGTGTGTGTTGCTTCCCTCCCTTACTCTGTGCTTCTTGTGATCATATACTTGTAAGGGCAAGAGACTCCAACTTGTGGAGATTCCTTGCAAACGGGATAGTGAAAGGCAAAACAAAACACCATGGTATTCAAGTGGGTCTTTGGACCGCTTGAGAGGGGTTGATTGCAACCCTCGTCCGTTGGGACGCCACAACGTGGAGTAGGCAAGCGTTGGTCTTGGCCGAACCACGGGATAAACCACTGTGTCTCCTCTGTGCTTGATCTCTTGTGGTATTGTGTTTTGTTGAGACTTCTCTTTAGCCACTTGGCAATAATCGTGCTAACCCTTAACAAGTTTTTGTGGCGTAAGTTTGAAGTTTCACAGGATCACCTATTCACCCCCCCTCTAGGTGCTCTCAATTGGTATCAAAGCCGTTCTCTTCACAAAGGGACTAACCGCCCGAAGAGATGGATCCTAAGGGGAAGGGTATAGTGATCAACGACAAAGAGAAGGAGTCCTTCGTCAACGAGCCGAAGGACAACAAGCCTACCGACTCCGGCTCGGGCCATAGACGGAAGGAAGGGAAGAAGAAGAAGACAAGGCGCATCAAGGAGAAGCGCTCGTGCTTCAAATGTGGTAAGATTGGTCATTTTATTGCTAACTGTCCCGATAATGAAAGTGACCAAGAAAAGGGGAACAAGAGGGAGAAGAAGAAGGCATACAAGAAGGCAAAGGGCGAGGCACAACTAGGAAAGGAGTGGGATTCGGATTGCTCCTCCTCCGACTCCGACAATGAAGGACTCGCCACCACCGCCTTCAACAAGTCGTCCCTCTTCCCCAACGAGCGTCACACTTGCCTCATGGCAAGGGAAAAGAAAGTAAGCACTCATGATGCTAGTACTTATGCTTCTTCAAGTGAGGATGAGTCTAGTGATGATGACGAGATAGATTACTCATGCTTATTCAAGGGATTAGATAGATCTAAAATCAATAAGATTAATGAGTTGATTGATGCTTTGAATGACAAGAATAGATTATTAGAAAAACAAGAGGATCTTTTATATGAGGAGCATGATAAATTTGTTAGTGCACAAAATTCTCTTGCTCTAGAAATTAAAAGAAATGAAATGCTTTCTAGTGAATTATCTTCTTGTCATGAAACCATTGCCACTTTAAGAAGTATTAATGATGGTTTAGGTGCTAAACTTGAAGTAGCTAGTAAATCTAATTCTGGTGTAGAAATTGTTGAAACTTGTAATAGGTGTAAAGATTTTGACTTTGATGCTTGTAGTGAACACTTAGTTTCAATTTCAAAACTAAATGATGAAGTGGCTAGTCTTAATGCCCAACTTAAGACTAGCAAGAGTGAAGTTGATAAAATAAAATTTGCAAGGGATGCCTACACGATTGGTAGACACCCCTCAATTAAGGATGGTCTTGGCTTCAAGAGAGAGGCCAAGAACTTAACAAGCCATAAGGCTCCCATTCCCGCCAAGGAGAAAGGGAAGGCCCCCATGGCCAGTAACGCTAAAAGAACCATGCTTTTATGTATAATGATAGGAGACATGCTAGAAATGCTTATAATGATTTTGATTCACATGTTTATGATTCTCATGCCATGTTTGCTTCTAGTTCCTCTTATAAGCATGATAGAGATATGTATAGGAGAAATGTTGTGCATATGCCTAGGAGAAATATTGCTCATGTTCCTAGAAAAGTTGTGAACAAACCTTCTACCATTTATTATACTTGCAATACTCCCTTTGCTATTTGTAGAAAGGGTAAGAAGGTAATTGCTAGGAAGTTAGGGGCAAGATGCAAGGGAGATAAAACTTGCATTTGGGTCCCTAAGGATATTTGTGCTAACCTTGCAGGACCCAACACGAGTTGGGTACCTAAGACCCAAGCCTAAATTTGCCTTGCAGGTTTATGCATCTGGGGGTTCAAGCTGGATTATCGACAGCGGATGCACAAACCACATGACGGGGGAGAAGAAGATGTTCACCTCCTACGTCAAAAATAAGGATTCCCAAGATTCAATTATATTCGGTGATGGGAATCAAGGCAAGGTAAAAGGGTTAGGTAAAATTGCAATTTCTAATGAGCACTCAATCTCTAATGTGTTTTTAGTAGAGTCTCTTGGTTACAATTTGCTATCTGTTAGCCAATTATGCAATATGGGATACAACTGTTTATTTACAAATGTAGATGTGTCTGTCTTTAGAAGATGTGATGGTTCACTAGCTTTTAAGGGTGTACTAGACGGCAAGCTTTACTTAGTAGATTTTGCAAAAGAAGAGGCCGGTCTAGATGCATGCTTAATGGCTAAGACTTGCATGGGCTGGCTGTGGCATCGCCGCTTAGCACATGTGGGGATGAAGAATCTCCACAAGCTTCTAAAGGGAGAACACGTGATAGGTCTAACCAATGTTTATTTCGAAAAAGATAGACCTTGTGCAGCTTGTTAGGCAGGTAAACAAGTGGGAGGAGCACATCACAGCAAGAATGTGATGACCACGTCAAGACCTCTGGAGCTGCTGCATATGGACCTCTTCGGACCCGTCGCCTATCTAAGCATAGGAGGAAGTAAGTATGGTTTAGTTATTGTTGATGACTTTTCCCGCTTCACTTGGGTGTTCTTTTTGCAGGATAAGTCTGAAACCCAAGGGACCCTCAAGCGCTTCCTCAGGAGAGCTCAAAATGAGTTTGAGCTCAAGGTGAAGAAGATAAGGAGCGACAACGGGTCCGAGTTCAAGAACCTTCAAGTGGAGGAGTTTCTTGAGGAGGAAGGGATCAAGCACGAGTTCTCCGCTCCCTACACACCACAGCAAAATGGTGTGGTAGAGAGGAAGAACAGGACGTTAATCGATATGGCGAGGACGATGCTTGGAGAGTTCAAGACCCCCGAGTGCTTTTGGTCGGAAGCCGTGAACACGGCTTGCCATGCCATCAACAGGGTCTACCTTCACCGCCTCGTCAAGAAGACGTCATATGAACTACTAACCGATAACAAACCCAATGTATCTTACTTTCGTGTTTTTGGGAGCAAGTGCTACATTCTAGTGAAGAAGGGTAGAAATTCTAAGTTTGCTCCCAAAGCTGTAGAAGGGTTTTTATTAGGTTATGATTCAAATACAAAGGCGTATAGGGTCTTCAACAAATCATCGGGTTTGGTTGAAGTCTCTAGCGACGTTGTATTTGATGAGACTAATGGCTCTCCAAGAGAGCAAGTTGTTGATTGTGATGATGTAGATGAAGAAGATGTTCCGACGGCCGCTATACGAACCATGGCGATTGGAGAAGTACGGCCACAAGAAAAAGATGAACGAGATCAACCTTCTTCCTCAACGACGGTGAATCCCCCAACTCAAGACGATGAACAGGTTCATCAACAGGAGGCGTGTGATCAAGGGGGAGCACAAGATGATCATGTGATGGAGGAAGAAGCGCAACCGGCACCTCCAACCCATGTTCGAGCAATGATTCAAAGGGATCATCCCGTCGACCAAATTCTGGGTGACATTAGCAAGGGAGTAACTACTCGGTCTCGACTAGTTAATTTTTGTGAACATTACTCCTTTGTCTCTTCTATTGAGCCTTTCAGGGTAGAGGAGGCCCTGCTAGATCCGGATTGGGTGTTGGCCATGCAGGAGGAACTTAACAACTTCAAGCGCAATGAAGTTTGGACGCTGGTGCCTCGTCCCAAGCAAAATGTTGTGGGAACCAAGTGGGTGTTCCGCAACAAACAGGACGAGCACGGAGTGGTGACAAGGAACAAGGCTCGACTTGTGGCAAAAGGTTATGCCCAAGTCGCAGGTTTGGACTTTGAGGAGACTTTTGCTCCTGTGGCTAGGCTAGAGTCCATTCGTATCTTGCTAGCGTATGCCGCTCACCATTCTTTCAGGTTGTACCAAATGGATGTGAAGAGCGCTTTCCTCAACGGGCCAATAAAGGAGGAGGTGTACGTGGAGCAACCCCCTGGCTTCGAGGATGAGCGGTACCCCGACCACGTGTGTAAGCTCTCTAAGGCGCTCTATGGACTTAAACAAGCCCCAAGAGCATGGTATGAATGCCTTAGAGATTTCTTAATTGCTAATGCTTTCAAGGTTGGGAAAGCCGATCCAACTCTTTTCACTAAGACTTGTGATGGTGATTTGTTTGTGTGCCAAATTTATGTCGATGACATAATATTTGGTTCTACTAACCAAAAGTCTTGTGAAGAGTTCAGCAGGGTGATGACACAGAAATTCGAGATGTCGATGATGGGCGAGTTGAACTACTTCCTTGGGTTCCAAGTGAAGCAACTCAAGGACGGCACCTTCATCTCCCAAACGAAGTACACGCAAGATCTGCTAAAGCGGTTTGGGATGAAGGACGCCAAGCCCGCAAAGACTCCGATGGGAACCGACGGACACACCGACCTCAACAAAGGAGGTAAGTCCGTTGATCAAAAAGCATACCGGTCAATGATAGGGTCGTTACTTTATTTATGTGCTAGTAGACCGGATATTATGCTTAGCGTATGCATGTGTGCTAGATTTCAATCCGATCCTAAGGAGTGTCACTTAGTGGCTGTGAAGCGAATCCTTAGATATTTAGTCGCTACGCCTTGCTTCGGGATCCGGTATCCAAGGGGGTCTAACTTTGACTTGATTGGGTACTCAGATTCCGACTATGCTGGATGTAAGGTCGATAGGAAGAGTACATCGGGGACGTGCCAATTCTTAGGAAGGTCCCTGGTGTCATGGAACTCTAAGAAACAAACCTCCGTTGCCCTATCCACCGCTGAGGCCGAGTACGTTGCCGCAGGACAGTGTTGTGCGCAACTACTTTGGATGAGGCAAACCCTCAGGGACTTTGGCTACAATCTGAGCAAAGTCCCACTCCTATGTGATAATGAGAGTGCTATCCGAATAGCGGAAAATCCTGTTGAGCACAGCCGCACAAAGCACATTGACATCCGGCATCACTTTTTGAGAGACCACCAGCAAAAGGGAGATATCGAAGTGTTTTATGTTAGCACCGAGAACCAGCTTGCCGATATCTTTACCAAGCCTTTAGATGAGAAGACCTTTTGCAGGTTGCGTAGTGAGCTAAATGTCTTAGATTCGCGGAACCTGGATTGAATTGTAGCATACATGTATTTATGCCTTTGATCATGTCCATTCTGCATTTTGTTGCTTATTATGGTGCTCAAGTTGTACAAACACTCCCTGGACCTCACAAGTCCGTTGCAAAGTGATGCACATGTTTAGGGGGAGATGTGTTACAACTTGATCCTTTGAGACTAACCATATGCTTGAGTTTGCTTGATTTAGTCTCGAAGGAGAATTGAAAGGGAAAAGGTGGACTTGGACCATGAAAGACTTCCACTGCACTCCGATGAGAGGGTAACTTATTCCAAGTCCATCTCATGAACTCTTGTTGCCATTTGCTCTTAATTAAGGATTTTGGTGAGGCAATGGGGTTATAGGGCCAAGGTTTATCCCGTTTTGGTGCTTGATGCCAAAGGGGGAGAAAATAAAGGGCCAAAGCAATAAATGGATCAGCTACCACTTGAGAGATTTTAAAAATAGTAGAATAGAGTTTTTGGTTTGTCAAAATTCTTTGTCAAAATTCTTTTGTTGTCTCTCTTGTCAGTCAAAAGTTGGCTTCTTGTGGGGAGAAGTATTGATTATGGGAAAAAGGGGGAGTTTTTGAAATCTTTGATAAATCTTTGATCAATCTCTTTTGGAATGACTCTCTTTATGCTTCAACATGTGTGTTTGACTTAGAGATAGAGATTTGAGTTTGATTTGCAAAAACAAACCAAGTGGTGGCAAAAGATGATCCATATATGCCAAAATTGAATCAAAATAATTTGAGTTCTTGTTTGAAGTGTTTTTATACTTGTTCTACTTGCTTTATGTTGTGTTGGCATAAATCACCAAAAAGGGGGAGATTGAAAGGGAAATGTGCCCTTGGGCCATTTCTAAGTATTTTGGTGATTTAGTGTCCAACACAGGTGCCTAATTATAAAATGGTGGACAAAGTACAAATCAAGAGTAAAGGTATGTTTCTAAGCCTTAGTACATTGGTTTTGTGTACTAATATACTTGTCTAAGTGTTAGAAACAGAAAGAAGAAGAAAAGAAAAGAGGAGAAAAGACTTGGCTGTGTACAGCCAAGACTCAGTTCGGTTTGGAGCACCGGACTGTCCGGTGCGCCAGGCTGACTCCGCGCGAAGTGGCTGCTCTCGGGAATTCGCCGACGGCGTACGACTAAAATTCACCGGACTGTCCGGTGTGCACCGGACTGTCCGGTGAGCCAACGGTCCGGTAGCCCCCGAGGCCTCGGAGGAGTGGTTTCACTCCTTCGAGGTTTTAATGCCTTGCGTAATGCTTCGGCTGGTCTGGTGGTTCCCTCATGCGAACTGGCCGTAGCCCGGGTGCACGGTCGGGGCCCAAGTTCTCGGGCTGGTATGTTGACGCTATCAACGGTTCGGCCGGAGCCGAGTTTGCGAGAGCAGCCCCCGAGCCTCCGCACAGGGCGAGAGGGCGATCAGGGACAGACTCGGCTTTTTTACATACGCCCCTACGTCGCCTTTCCGCAAGGAGGAGGGGGGGAGAGCGCCATGTTACCCTCGATGGGCACCGAACATGGTGTCTCCGGTGAGCTGCAAGCGGGTAATCCGAGTGGACGTCCGTGCCCCGTTCGTTGGGGGTCGGCTTGGGGCCCAGAGGCACGCCCAAAAGTACCTGCGGGTGATCTGCCGGACCCGGTCCCCTGGCGACGGGGTCCGAGGGCTCGATGCCTCCCTCCGATGGGATTCCGTTACAAAATCGCTCCCGCTGGTCTCGGAAATGTCCTAGGGTACCTCGGGAGCGCAGCCCGAGCCTTGGTTATGTATCGAACGTACCCCTGGTCATCCCTCGCTCGGCGTCTGAGGCGACTGTGAACCCTTCGGGGGCCAGCCTTCGAACCCCTGATCAGTAATGGGCGCGGAGCCCGGGTAGCCTGAGGCGACCGTGGAACCCTTCGGGGGGCCGGCCTTCGAACCTCTGACCAGTAGTGGGTGTAGGGCCCACGCGATCTGAGGCGGCTGTTGGACCCTTCGGGGGGCCAGCCTTCGAACCCCTGATCAGTAAGGAGGCTCGGAGCCTAGTTCCTTCACGGGGAAGGATCCCTTTCAGGGTATCCCCCTTTCCCGGTCCCTGTCACAAGAGATAGAGAAAGAGGAAAAAAGGAAAAAGGATACGAAACCGAACGACGCGGCGTACCTTTTTTGGCGCGGTTGTTTCGGCGAAAGCGAAGCGTCGCCCGCTGCGCCTGCCAGAAGCGCCGCCTGTCCAGCCGCGGAGTTGATGCGACGAGGCGAGTAGTTGGCGGGGCTGCCGTTGCGCGTGCGTGAGCCGTTCGAGGAACGGCCGTCTCGCTTCGCGTTTTTGAACCCCGCGTCCAGTCCGGGCGGAACGTTGGAAACGTCTTCGCCTTGGTCTTTATATACCCCGGAGAGGGTCCGGTGACGGTTCTTTGCTCCGCTTCCTGTCTCCCTCTTAGGTTTTTTGCAGCCTGAGAGACTTAGCTAGAGAAAAGGAAACCTCCCTCCCTGTCCTTTGCGCCGCCACCCCTTCTGCTCGGCGATGGCTGACCGGGTGACCATCATCTTGCCGCGCGACTCATGGCCCTTCTCCACGGTGACGGCGAGTGATCTGGAGGATCTCGTCGGCGAGGGTTTGCTTCGCCCTCTCACCGATGAGCAGCGGCCAGAATGGATTCCTCCCATGGGCGGAGTCGCCCCATCCCCACCGCCGGGGTACGTCGTGAGCTTCGTCTCCTTCCACGAGCGGGGATTCGGTGTGCCGACGAGCCGCTTTATGCGGGCCATCCTGTTCCACTATGGGGTGGAGTTGCATAACCTCACCCCCAACTCCATCTCGCAGGCCGCTATCTTCGTAGCGGTGTGCGAAGGGTATTTGGGGATCGCCCCCCATTGGGATTTGTGGACTCATCTCTTCTTCGCCGAGCTTTTTGCCTTGCCGACGGGGGAGAGGAAGGTCCATGCAGCGGTGCGGGCCGGCGGCTGCACCCTCTTGTTGACGCAGTCGCGGGCGTCGCAGTACATCCCTGCCGTCCTCGCGTCCTCGAACAAGGGGTGGCAGCGCCGGTGGTTCTACCTCCAGAATGACGGTGAGTTGCTCCCGCCGTTCTCCCAGCGGGTTGTCACCGCCGCCACCGACGCCTGGCGCCATGGGACTCCACACGAGAGACAGAAGAGCCTCGAACCCCTTCTCCAGGCCCTGAAGGCGTTGCGGGAGGGAGGACTCACCGCTGCGGGAGTGGTTGCCGCCATCCATCGTCGGAGAGTGCTTCCCTTGGCGGAGCGGCGGCTGCCGCTTTGGGAGATGACCCCGGAGGCTGACTGGGAGGGGTCACGAATGTCCCCTGATCCTCTTTCCTTCGACGCCCTCCAATGGTGGGTGTCGGCTGCGATGGGGAAGCCGGACCCCCACGCCTTTTCCTAGCTTCGGATGCGCCCCGACCAGGGGTGCGTAACTCTTGTGAGTGTTCGCTCCTTCCTTCTTCATACACCGGGTTGCTCCTGGTTCTTACGATTGGGTTTCTTTTCCCCCTTCTTTAGGAGGTGGGGTGGCACAAGCCCTCCCTGCCACGGGTCCCGGAGGACGCGGTGGACCGGGCAGCGCGGCGGGTCGCCGCGGAGGAGGAGAAGAAGAAGAAGGACACGGAGAATGCCTGGGCCCGCGAGCGGAGGCGGGCTCGGGACGCTTTGGAGAAGCGCCGTCGCTAGCAGGAGAGGGAAGGACTCCCAAGGGAGCCGTCGCCGGAGACACCCGATGACGATGATGACGACGGTGATGAGGAGGAGGACGACATGGCCACCCGTCTCGGCCTCAGCCCCAGCTTGGGGTGTGGCCAGGAGCCGTCGAGCCAGCCCCCGAGCGGGCTGATGCCGTCAGTTCCCAGAGTCGGGACGCCGGGTTCCCGGCCCGAGGGGCGGGGGCAACCCGAGAGGGTACTTGACCCCTCGGTTGGAGGAGCTGAGGCGACCCTAGGGAGCCTGGCCGAGGCATCCGTTCCTCGAGAGCCGCCGCCGGCGCCGGCAGCGCGGGGGAGCGACCCTCAGGTCGCCGTGGCGGCGCCTGGGCAGTCCGCCTCCCGGGCGTCCGGGGCGCCCAAAGCGAGGGTGGTGCCGAAGCTGTCGGCGAAGCGGACCTCGGCGGCGGTTCCGGGGAGCGAGATCCAAGAGACCTCCCCCCAGGCACGGTTGATCATGGCCCGGAGCGGGTAAGTATCTTGGAATGTCTTCGTCCTAGCGCTTCATTCACATGTCCCGGCCGTGATTTTCCCATTCTCTTTTTTTTTCTTTTTTATTCAGCAAGCGAAGCCATGGCCAGACCGACCTGGCACCCCGGAAGGCCCTTAAGACGGCGTCGGTCCGGGTGGCCAACGCCGCCCCGGGCCTTGTCGTTCAGCCGACCCTTTCGCAGGGCGTTTCACCGCAGGGGGCTCGGGCGTCGCCTGTCTCTGGGGAGCAGGTTCCCGAGGCGGGCTCTTCTGCCGAGGCGGCCATCGTGATAGGGGAGGCGGCTGGCGCCGACGTGGTCCCGAGCCCGCCTGTCGTGTCGGCCATGCTGGCGCCTGCCGCCACTGAAGTTGCCGCCGTTCCAGTCGGAGAGCAACTGGTTGCTGCCAGTGTCGGGATGGCTGCTGCGTCGGTGCCCAGTGCCTCGGAAGAGGTGGGCGTGGACGCGCAATTCGTCCAGCCGGGCGGCAGCCTCGTCGCTGCGCGGCGAAGCCCCGAGGCCCGGCGCCAGTTGCTCCGATTCTGGACCCGCGAGGCCTCGGACCCTGTCTTCGTTCTCGATGATGAACAGGAGGACCAGTCCTGGGACGAGCTCCGCGAGCGTGCTGAAGCAACGGTGGGGTCGCTCCGGTCGTCGCTGGAGGTTCTCTGCAGGGACGTCCCCAAAATCCTCCAGGTAACGGTTTCAAGCATACCTTTTCCTTTCCGTGAGCGAGGCGTTCGTCGTGATGCCCTGTTTCCCTCCCCCAGGATCTGACGGATCGGAGTGCCGCCAAGTCATCGTTCATCCGCCGCGAGGTCGATGTCTGGGGCTCGCTGTGATCCCTGAGGACCTCGCTCGCCGGGGCTACCGCGCGCCTTTCTCAGCAGGATGCTAAGATAGCGGACCTCCAGTTGCTCTGCGCTGACCTGAGAGCCGAGGCGGCGGCAGCAAGCGCGGAGGCGCAACGGCAGCGGTCGGAGTTCGTCCAGGTCGTCGAGGAGCGGGACCAATCTCGGGGCCGGGCTGCCGAGGCCGAAAGCCGGGCTGAGACCCTCGCGGCCGACCTGGCCGCAGCCCAAGTCGCGGCCTCGGAGCAGCGTGCCCGAGCTAGAGGTATGCCTTGGTCGTTCCTGGTTCTTGTTCTTGTCTGTTTCTTCTGCTTGTGCTTGAGGTCTTTCTTCTGGTTGTTCGCAGAGCTCGAGTCCGCCCTTGACGAGTCCGCCAAGGCGCTCGCCGAGGCGCTTGCCAGAGCTGCCGAGCAGAGGGAGGCCGACCTCGCGGCCATGTCTGAGGCCGTCTCGGACGTTTATCGGATCCTTGGGCCCGGCGACGTCCCTTCAGGAAGCTCCCCTCAAAGCCGCCTTCAAGCCTTGGGTGATTACGCGCGTGGCAAAGTCCGCGAGGCGCTACACCACGGCGTCAGGCGGGCCTTCGCCGTGCTCGCTTCCCATTACGTTGTGGACCTGGAATGGGTCAGTGAGGGGTACTGTCTTCCTGACGAAGACGAAGCTGCCCTGGCAGAGGTTCAGCGGCTCGACGCGGTCGCCGCGGGTCCGAGCGCGGCGTTGGCGACCATCTTTGAGGCGGAGATCCTTCCTCCTGCGCCGTCGCCGGAAGCCGAGGTGGACCTTACCGACGGCGGGGGCAGAACTGAGGGCGCGGCTCCTTCCCAAGGCGGCGCCTGACTCTTGTTGGAACAGTTTCTGTTGGATGTGCGCCTTACCGCGGCCGCCGAGGCCTAAACACTTTATTTTTCTTGCATGAAGTCGTACTCTCCTTTCTTTTAATTTGCGCGTCCGGCCTAGCTCGTCAATAATAGGGTGACTTCCCGAGTTGGGTCATTTTTCGTGGTAGGTGATGAGTGAGGTGTCCCTAACCCGGAGGTATAGGAGTTCCTCGGCTCAGTCGGCCTCGCCACTTACATGTACCCACGTTCGCTCCTCGGGACCCTGCTTCTGACATAGCCGGGAGAACGCCAAAGCCCCTTTTTGATCGAAAATTTTTGATGCGGAAAAGTACACTCAATCTCGACGCGGAGG